>CM053541.1:9889940-9922041 GCA_028646465.1 Rhinoceros unicornis | reverse complement strand
CTAGCCCCTCAGACTGCTCCCTCCTCCCTCTGGCCCCTTCGACTCCCTGACCTCCCCCTCGGCTCGCTCCCCACCCGGACCCTCGCCCTCCCCCTGGGCCCTGGCCCCCTCCCGCCCCCTGACGCCGTCCTGCCCGCCCCCAGAACGGGAACGAGCAGACGCGCCGTCGCCTGGCCGTGTACTGCCTGAAGGACGCCTACCTGCCGCTGCGGCTGCTCGAGCGGCTCATGGTGCTGGTGAACGCCGTGGAGATGGCACGCGTCACCGGGGTGCCCCTCGGCTACCTGCTCAGCCGCGGCCAGCAGGTCAAGGTCGTGTCCCAGCTGCTGCGGCAGGTCAGTGGGCAGAGCCCAGGGCGGGCCCCGGCCACACCACTGCCGGCCACAGAGCCCTGCCCGTGCCCACCCTCCATTCCCGCCTTCTCCCCGCCCAGGCCATGCGCGAGGGGCTGGTGATGCCCGTGGTGAAGACGGAGGGCGGCGAGGACTACACGGGGGCCACCGTCATCGAGCCCCTCAAAGGGTGAGGCCCCGCGGCTGGCTGGGGGTGGCGCGGGGGCTTCCGGCCCTGACTGCCCCCGGCCCTCCCCACCACCAGGTATTACGACGTCCCCATCGCCACCCTGGACTTCTCCTCGCTGTACCCGTCCATCATGATGGCTCACAACCTGTGCTACACCACGCTCCTGCGCCCCGGGGCCGCCCAGAAACTGGGGTATGGCACCCTCCTTTGGCAGGTGTACCCCGAGACTGCCCACGGGCTGGCCTCTGGAGCCCCAGAAGTAGTGGGGAGGGGAGGAAGACGTGAGAGGTGGGGGGAGCTCAAGGAGGCTGGAGGAGGAGGAGACGGGGAGGCCGGGCATCACCCTCTGCCATCCTCCGACCAGCCTGACCGAGGATCAGTTCATCAAGACGCCCACGGGGGACGAGTTTGTGAAGACGTCGGTGCGGAAGGGGCTGCTGCCTCAGATCCTGGAGAACCTGCTCAGCGCCCGGAAGAGGTGGGCTCCTGAGCCCCCTGCCCACCCCTGCTCAGAGCTCAGACCTGCTGAGGCTGCTTGGCAGTCCCTGTCCCTTGTGGGTCACCCCAGGGCTGCCGGGCCACAGTAACTGCAGCTGTGTGTGAATTAGAACAAGCCGCCCCCTCCAGGCAGCTCCGGTTCACCACCTCTGCCGGGTGCCTGTGTGCAGTGCGTGGCACACACAACTGTACGTGGCACCCCTTTCCAGAAAGGCACCCTGACCAGTGCCCAGGCCCAGGCTTCTCATCTCCCCCTGAGACTGGGATGCTGCCTGAGTGGTCTTTGTCCCCTTTACTCCCAGGGCCAAGGCCGAGCTGGCCAAGGAGACAGACCCCCTGCGGCGGCAGGTCTTAGACGGGCGGCAGCTGGCACTAAAAGTGAGCGCCAACTCTGTGTATGGCTTCACCGGTGCCCAGGTGGGCAAGCTGCCGTGCCTGGAGATCTCACAGGTGAGTGCTCATCCCCATGGTGGGCAGGTTGGGGGCAGACAGCCCCCCTCTGGGAGAACCAGGGTGCAGCGTGGGCGAGCCACATCGGAGGTCAAGGCCCAGGTCACCCCAGCTCGCCGGCCTTTTGGACAAGGGCTGCTTGAGTGATCTTTCCATTCATTTGTTCAACAAACGCTTGCTAACACATTCGCCATGGGTTGGGCCTCGTGCCCTGTGGGTCCAGGTGACCAAGCGGACAAGAGTTCCTGCCCTGGTTTAGGGCCAGCCTAGTGGGGACAGAGAGTGACAGCAGGAAACGTGTCTGGAAAGTGAGCACCAAGGGCTCTGTAGACAGACAGGGCGGGGGAGGGGCGGGGCGGGCAGAGGCCAAGGGACGGGAGGGACAGTAGCAGTTCTGCTCATCCGGTCTGTCTCTCACGGTCCACACCTCAGCCCTCCTCCTCCCTGGACCCCATGAGGGCGGGGTAACGGAGGGCAGGTTCCTTCCCTCCTAGTGATGGGAGAACAGGGCCGAGTCTCTGCTCAGGGGGGCTGGGGGACTGGGTCACCCAGCAGCACCGTCAGGTTCTGGCGCTAGGTTTGCTGTGTCCCTGGTCACCACTGGAGCAGGCGTGAGGGTCCTCCCTCCTGCTGCGGGTGTGAGGACACTTGGTGGGTGCTTGGTCTGTGCTCTGCTCCAAGAGGGAATGTGGGCAGAAAAGCCCACTGCCTCCCTCCCTGCCCACAGCAGCTCCTAGGCCTGTTTACTGGAGGCAGCTCTGCTGCTCAGACAGAAAAACGGATCCATGGCGAGACCACAGAGGGTCTGAGTCTCCGAGGCCTCAGTTGATGGCCTGAGAGGGCCTTAGAAAGGGCTTCCTGTCTAGCTCCTTCTGGGATTTGGGTCCTGTCACAGTCCAGACTTGGTTGCCTCCAGCCATGGGGAGCTCCCTCCCTCCCTGGTGTGTCAGTCCTCATGTGGCTCTGGGTGGAAGGCTTGGAAGAATTGCCAGTGGGCGGGCCTTCTGGGGCGAGGAGCCCATGCTCACACACACCCACCTGCAGTTCGTGAGACCACCCTCAGATCCAACCATTTGCTAGAAGGACTCAGAACTCAAAAAAGCTGTTATACTGGTGGTTAGGATTTAATACAGCGAAAGGGTAGGGACTGAAATCAGCCAAGGGATGTGCACGGGGAGCAGGGTCCAGGAGAGACCAGGTGCGAGCTTCTCTTGTCTCTCCCGGTGGAGCGTGCGGACAGCGCTTACTTCTCCTGGCACTGATGTGTGACAGCGTACATGTGGTATTGCCCACCAGGGAAGCTCACCCACACCTTGGTGTCCTGGGTTTTTATCGGGGGCCAGTCACGCAGATGTGGAGCACCCTGTGCCTGATCTTCGTTACTCAGTCCCCAGCCCCTTTAGAGGTCAAGCTGATTCCATGTGGCCTGAGGCCCCGCCGTCAATCATGTTGTTAGCCTAGATTACCTGGTGAGGCCCAAGGTCTCAGGTGAACAAAGACACTCTTGTCAGGCAGGACATGCCAAGGGTTAGAGCTCCTTCGCAGGAGCCAGCCAAGAGCCAGGCCTCTCTTTGGGCGAGGCTAATCCCTACTGCACGCCACCCATGCCCCTCTCGTTGGCCTTTCATAGTCCCTGGGGGCCTCCCCAGTCTCCCTGATGGAAAGAAGTGCATGTTAGGCCATCAGGCCACAACCCCCGAGCAGAGGCCAGGTGGGAGGGGGTGGCTTTGCTTCCCCAAGGGCTTCCTTTTTGGGCTGCCACTTCCTGGCCTCCTCTCTCTCTTTTCCCTCCAAGCCCCTTCCCTGTGGCTCCCCCTTACGTCTCTTTCTTAGCCTCTGTCCTTATCTTTCTCTCTCAAGCTTATGGGGGCAGGTAGATAGAATAAAAAAAAATACTGAATGATTCCAGAAAAAGATAAGAAAGAAAAAGAAACAGAGGGAAAAAAATAGAAGGCAGATAGTAAAGTGGTAGATTAAACCCAGATATAATCAGTAATTACACTAAATGTAAGTAGCCTAAATGTTCTAGTTAAAAGACAAAGATTTTCCGATTGGATCCAAACAAACAGAAGCGTCACACCCATCTTTCCTTGGTGTGTGCCCCGCCTCACTCCACCAGCCTCAGTTTCCTTGTAAAATAAGATTGTTAGAAAGGAATGGTTTCTCCATGGGGCTGGTCCAACCCCCTACCCTGGGGGCCATTTGACAGCGTGTAGGGTCATTTCTGGTTGCCCAGGGATGGGAAGGTAGCATTGCTGGCTTTCAGGGAGGCAGCCAGGACTGTCAGTGGTCCTGCACCACGGTGAGCTGCCCAGTGTCACCAGATGTCACAGCACCTCCCTGGAGAGAACCACTGAGCTGATGGCCTCTTCTGGCTCTGGCCTTGTCAACACTCATTTGTTGCAGTCAGTTCCTCTGGGCCAGGGACCCACTGCTTTCAACAGACCATTAAGGAGCGGCTTACTAGCTCCATTTTGCAGATTTGGAAACTGAGGTCCAAAGGAATGGAGTGGCTCCCCCAAGCCCACTCCAGGAAGCACCAGAGGTGGGACCTCAAGCCCACGTTCTCTGCAGACAGGCCCGGGGCCCTCACTCTGTGTTAATTCTCTCCCCAACAGAGCGTCACCGGGTTCGGGCGCCAGATGATTGAGAAGACAAAGCAGCTGGTGGAGTCCAAGTACACGGTGGAGAACGGCTACAGCACAAGTGCCAAGGTCAGGGCTGCCCTGCCCGCTGCCCTGGGACGGGGCTGGTGGAGGTGCGGGGGGCCGGCCTGCGTCTCCCCGTGCCTCCTGGTCACACACGGCCCTCCGCAGGTGGTGTATGGCGACACTGACTCAGTCATGTGCCGATTCGGTGTCTCCTCTGTGGCCGAGGCGATGGCCCTGGGGCGGGAGGCCGCGGACTGGGTGTCGGGCCACTTCCCCTCGCCCATCCGGCTCGAGTTTGAGAAGGTAAGTGGGGTCCCCCATGGCTTGGAGTGGGCAGGTGTGGGTCTTGCCAGTTTCAGGGGGTCTCTGGTTCTCAGGGTGCCTGCACAGTTGAAGAATGCATTCATGTGGGGTTCCCCTGTATATCAGCATCTGGAAGCCCCGAGGTTGCTCGGCGTCTCCATTTGGGGCGCCCTGATCTGGGTACTCTGGGTACCCCGTTCTGCGGGTTCATAAGCCCCGTTCTTGAGGTTTTTTGCTGCCTGGATTCTCCTGAGTTTGGAAACCTCCAGAACCTTGGGCTTTGCTGCACAGGACAGTGTCGGGTTTTGAAAACCTTGTCAGTCTTGGAGCGTCTCTGGTCTTGGGTGTGGGCGCTGCCCTGGGCGGTGGGGACCCTGACAGGGCGAATCCAGGCTCGGGGCACCGTCGTCCAGTGTGCCCCAGCTCCCCGCGTGCATCAGCCTGGGGTCTGGGAACTCTCACACTGTATTGTATCCCCACAGTTCACACTTGGGGTGCACCTGCTCTCGGATTTGGAACCTCCCAATTGTGGAAGTCCTGGCCTCGGGGCTCACTTCTGGGCCTCAGTCTCCTCTCTCTGAGGGGGTGCCACCTTGTACCCCCATCTGCCTCAGGTCCCACACCCAGATTTGGGGTCCTCTAGGCTTCACCTCAGCATCTGGATCTCGTGTTTTAGGGCCTGTCACTAGGTTTATCCCAATTTCTGTTTTAGATTTGGGGCCCCTGGTATGGGGCCCCTGGAATGCTGAAAGTGTTCCCCGAGTCAGGCATCAGAGGCTTAGGGTCCCTCTCCCCCAGTGTCCCAAACCTGTGTCGCAGGGACCATCCCTGCCTGTCCTCAGTTTCTGGGGGATCGGGGACCGGCCCCCACAGTCTCAGGGGTCTCGCCCACGGGTCCCCCCAGGTCTACTTCCCCTACCTGCTCATCAGCAAGAAGCGCTACGCCGGCCTGCTGTTCTCCTCCCGGCCGGACGCCCATGACCGCATGGACTGCAAAGGCCTGGAGGCCGTGCGCAGGGACAACTGCCCCCTGGTGGCCAACCTCGTCACCGCCTCGCTGCGCCGCCTGCTCATTGACCGGTGTGTGGGACCCTTGCCCGGACCTGGAGGCCAGGCCCAGCCCTCCTCCCCCAGACCAGGGGGCCTGGCCCCCGCTCCCACAGACCCAGGGCCCGGCCCCCAGCCCTTCTCCCTTGGGGACACAGGTGTCAGACGCAGCTCTTCCTCAGTGGTAGAGTGGTGAGTGTGGGCTTGGACAGCTGTGAGTTCAGGTCCCGTCTTTGCCACTTTGCAACCTGTCACCAGGCAGGGCCCCTCCCCGCCTTGCGCCTCAGCCCCCAGAGCGCGTCCCGGTCCCCCAGCCTGGCCCAGAGCAGCCACTGGTGACGCCCGCCCATCCCGGCCCCGCAGAGACCCCGACGGCGCCGTAGCCCATGCCCAGGAAGTCATCTCGGACCTGCTGTGCAATCGCATCGACATCTCCCAGCTGGTCATCACCAAGGAGCTGACCCGCGCGGCCGCCGACTACGCCGGCAAGCAGGCCCACGTAGAGCTGGCGGAAAGGTCCGCCGGGCGTGGGGAGGGGGCGGGGCCGTCCAGAAATAGCCCCTCTCCTGCCAGCTGGGCCCACCACTTCCTACGCCCGCGCCCGCCCCCGCCATCCCACCTGCCCTCACCCGCCCCCACCCCGGCCTCTCCGCAGGATGAGGAAGCGGGACCCCGGGAGTGCGCCCAGCCTGGGCGACCGTGTCCCCTACGTGATCATCGGTGCCGCCAAGGGCGTGGCCGCCTACATGAAGTCCGAGGTCAGGCCCACCTGGGCTGCCTGCCCCCGCCCAGCTCTCCCCGGCTCTCACTTCTGCTTTCCAGGCCGGCCGGGGAGGGTGTTTGCCTCTGTGGCCCCCGGGGCCCTGAGCACCGCCCCCCGCACACCCCAGGGAGTCAGCTCCATGGTGCTTCACTCCCGGCCCCCCCCCCCGGCGCACCCTCTGGAGGGACCCCCGTTATTCTGACCCCTCCCTCGCTCCCTCCTGCAGAAGGAGGGCCCCAGCGTCACTCTGTCTCTCCATCTGTTTCTGTCTGTCTGTCTCCGTGGACCTTGCTCTCCAGCCTCTGGTTCCCTTGGATTCACACCAGCCCCTTCCTACCCAGAAGTCCAGTGACCTCTGACCCCCACGACCCCTTCCTCTGGCCCACCTCCTCCTATCTCGGCTTCCAGCCTCCAACTCCAGCTCCTGTCCACCGCCGTGCTGCCCACGCCCCCACTCGCTCTGAACTCTGACCCTCCTTGGTGACCTGAGGGCCCCCATTTGTGGCCCCCAGTGTGGACCACAGAGCCTGTGGCCAGGGCCCCCCATGGCCTCTGAGCCCATCCCAGACCCATGCTCCCCCTCGGCGCCCCGCACCCCCGCTGCCTGCTGTTGACCACAGGCCCCACCCCGCTCCGCTGGCCCCCGGGTGCGACCCCCAGCCCCCGGCCGCTGTGTCCGCAGGACCCGCTCTTCGTGCTGGAGCACAGCCTGCCCATCGACACGCAGTACTACCTGGAGCAGCAGCTCGCCAAGCCGCTCCTGCGCATCTTCGAGCCCATCCTGGGCGAGGGCCGCGCCGAGGCCGTGCTGCTGCGTACGGGGCGCCCGGGGCGGGCGGGGGCGCCCGGGGGCCAAGCGGGGGCCCTGGGCTCACCGCCTGCCCTCACCTGCAGGGGGGGACCACACGCGCTGCAAGACGGTACTCACGGGCAAGGTGGGCGGCCTGCTGGCCTTTGCCCAGCGCCGCAGCTGTTGCATCGGCTGCCGCACGGTCCTCAGCCACCAGGGTGAGCACCGCCCGGACCCCAGACCCCAGATCCTGGCCCCGGCCCCCCACTCCCCCCGCCAGCGCCTGAGGGCCCCGGCACCCACCCCGCCAGCCAGCGCTGCGGCCCGGATCGGCGCTGGCCCCCGAGTGGGGGGCTCCTCTCTGCAGTCACCCCACAGGGTCCTGGGCCCCCCGCCCCGGGAGTTCCCCCGGGGAGTTTTCCCCACACACTCGCTCCCTTGTTCTCTCGTCTCCGGGGACTTTCAGCAGCCGGGATGGGCAGCGGGCGGGGAAGGGGCAGGGATGGGGCGGCCGGGCGCTGGCTCGGCCCCAGCTCCCCATGCTGACCCGCCGCCCTCCCAGGAGCCGTGTGCAAGTTCTGCCAGCCCCGGGAGTCGGAGCTGTATCAGAAGGAGGTGAGGGGTCGGGGGCCCGGGAGGTGCAGCAGGGGGACGGGTGGGGGGACAGGGCCGCCCGCTCAGCCCTGCCACCCCCAGGTGTCCCACCTGAACGCCCTGGAGGAGCGCTTCTCGCGCCTCTGGACCCAGTGCCAGCGCTGCCAGGGCAGCCTGCACGAGGACGTCATCTGTACCAGGTGCGCCCGCCGCTGGGACCCCCACCCGTGCCCTGGCCCACCTGGCCACCCTCCGTGCTCCCTGCGGACCAGAGCCCCCACTGCAGGGTCTCCGGGGTCTCGGGCTCCAGCGCCCCGCCCCACATCCACTTCTGGCTGTGGGGTCTCGCTGACCTGGTGTCCTGGCCTGCAAAATGGGCCCCTGCCCCTCCCAGGGGGGGGGTGGGGGGCTGCTGAATGGGGTGGGCCGGGCACCGAGCATCTGCCCAGAAACGGCCACACTGAGTCCTGGCCCCCTCCCCCAGGGCGGGGCTGGGCTTTCCCCAGGGAACAGGTGGGCGGGGCGGGTTCCCACGCCAGGTGACAGGTGATATACGGCTGGTGGCCCGGCGCCTCGGCGGGCACCCGCTGTTATCGGCTCCCCCCATGCCCGCTGAGCAAACAGCCTGCTGCGGGAGGGGGCTGGGTGGGCAGAAGGCGGGGGCCAAAGTCCTGGGAACGGCCCCGGCCCCATCCCTGGGCTGGGCAGCCGGCCCTGACCCTGACCCCAGTGCTGACCCCTGCCCCCACCTGCAGCCGGGACTGCCCCATCTTCTACATGCGCAAGAAGGTGCGGAAGGACCTGGAAGACCAGGAGCAGCTTCTGAGACGCTTCGGGCCCCCCGGCCCTGAGGCCTGGTGACCTCCAACCTCAATGGGCTTCCCATGAGGGCCTGGGGGGTGCGATTGGTGGAGAATTAATAAAGTTCAGGCGTTTTGTTACCTGCTGCGTTGTGGTCTCTCGGGGGACAAGGTCCACTGTCACAGGCCCTGGCCCGGGGGGTTCGTCTCCCCTCACTGGGACCCCCTGACCCCCCAGGAGGCCCCCACTGGACCCCTTCACCCTCCCTGCAATGCCCCTGGGATCCCGCCTCTGCTGCCAGCACCACGCACTTCGGGCCTGCCTCAGTCTCCCCGGTGACCTCCCCTGCGCCCCAGTGCACCCTCTCTGCACGAGCTCCTTTGTGCTTGCTGCCCAGGGGCCCACCCCGCCCCGGGGGGGCCGCCCCGCCCTCCAGGTGTTGACCTGTTTCCTCCAGGCCTGGGGCAGCCCCTGACACCCAGGCTCCCACTCCCCAGCTCGACCAGGGGGACCCCCCTCCCGCGTCACACACCCACGATGTTTCCACCTCAGGGTCCTCACCAGCTTCGGGCCTGGGTTTTCCTTGGGGACCCCCCCCAGTCCACATCCACTATGAGAGCCTGGTGACCCCCACCTCATCTGACAGCATCGGTGCCGAGTCTGCCCTCGATGGCACCCATGCCCTCCAGCCTCCAGCCACCGCTCCCCTCTGGCTCCTGTGCCCAGACCCCGCCTGTTTACTGACCCCCCCCTTCACGGACCACAGGACCCCCTGGCCCCTCCTTTACTTTTTCAGGGTCCCCCCAAATCCAGCCCTTCTATCTCCACTCCTTGGGGTCAGCCCCCCACCCCCAACCGTGGGGATCCCCAAATCCAGACGGCCCCCGGGCCCGCCCTCCCTGCCACGTGACCAGGAGGTTGTGCAATCCAGCCCCCTCCCCTGACCCCCTCCCTGAGGGGATTTTCGAGGAGGGCTGAGCTCCGGCCAGCCAGCACCCCTGCCCCCCCCAGGGGGCTGGGCCAAGGTATAAATAGGGGTGGCTGCCGCAGCAGCAGCACACCCAGCCCGCACCACCATGCTTGCCCTGGACGCTGCACAGTAAGTGGGGCCCCTAAACCTGCACTCGGCCCCAGGCCCCACGCTACCCCCCCGGCCTCCCCCAGGGGTGGTGGTCTCTGCTCCCCCCAGGGGGGCAGGTGGGTAGGAGGCGGTCCACACTGTCTCACCCCTTCTGGATCTCTCTTTGTCTCTCACCTTGGATTCCTTTCTCCATCCCATCCCTGTCCCCCCTGGACCCCAAGGATCTTTCCTTGGGACACTTGCTTCTCTCCCTCCCGCTGACGTCTCTCCCGAGGGGCCCTCCACCTCTGTCTTGGTCTCTCTCTGTCTCCCGCTGGGTCTCGCTCGCTCCCTGTGTCTGCCTTTCACTCTGCCGCTTGCCACATCTTTTTACGTTTCTGGGTCTCAGTTCTCTGCCTTTTGCTTCCTCTGTCTCCGTGTCTTTCTCTGTCTCTTTCCAGTTCTCTCTCCGTCCGCCTGTCTTCTCTCCCCTCTCTCCCCATCTCTCAGTCTCTGGGGCTGCGTGAATGTTTCTCTCCACACTTTTCTCCCTCGTCTTCTCTCTCCCCCTCTGCTGAGTCTCTTCTGTTGTCCCGTCTCTGCCCAGATGTCTCTCCATCTCTCTCCTCTGGACCAAGGTGGACCCATTTCACTGACTCGCTAAGGGAGGCCCCCTCCCTGCCTCCACTGGCCTGCTGGCGCCCACACCTCCTCTCCGGGGACTTTCTCCCCCTCACTTTCCCTGCCCCCCGACAAGCCACTGTCTATGCAAATCCCGGGGGGGGGGGACATTTGCCTGGCCCCCGCCCCCTACTTCCTGTCCCGGCGGTGGCGTTGGGGGGAGTGTGGTGGGGCTGGTCTCACACAGGGACACACAGCAGACCAGCTACGGGGGTGGTCACAGCTGCAGCCACCACCACCCCCATCCGCCCCCCAACCACTTCGAGACAGGTGGCTGAAGGCGCCCCTGACATGCCCCTGTGTCTTTCCCCCTCCAGGCTCGAAGGTCCACACTTCAGCTGTCCGGTGAGTCGGGGCCCTGGGGGCCAGGGAGGGGTGGGGGGGACCCACGTGGCCCACCATGGCCTCCCTGCCTCAGTTTCCCCCTCCACTCCTTCCTGTGACTTGGGCTTTCTGGCTCTCCCTCGGTATCTCCCACTACCCCCCTCCACCCCACCTTCCCCCACACCCCCATCCCCATCACAGACGTTTTTCCCTTTCTCGGCTTCTCAGTCCACTTCCTTGCCTCGGGAGGGGTGGGGGGGCCTTTGTGTCTTCGATTTTGTGTCTCTTCCTCTGTCCATCCCACATTCAGCGAATCGACTTCTTCCTTCCTCCCTTCTCATCTTTGCTTTGTATTTTCAAAAATCTAATCTGTAAGATTTCAGACACGGAACACTATACCCACCACTCGTAAACCCACAGCCCAGTCCGAGAAAGAAAACCTCGCTCCTATGCTCAAAAGAAACCTCCTTCGGGTCCCCTTCCTCAGCACATCCCACACAGCCTCTGACTTGACAACTTTGCTTTCTTTAAAAACTGAAGTATAACTTACAAGTCGGGAAACTGACAAGCTTGCGTGCAGCTCACTGAGGTTTTACATTATGCACACATCTGGGTAACCACTAACCAGGGCAAGATATAGAACATTTCCATCACTCTGGAAGATTCCCTCACGTCCCTTCCCGATCAATACCCCGCTCTGGTATTTTCCACCATGTTTCGAACTTTATATAAAGCAATCACGCGGGGTGTCCCCTTTGGGGTCTGGCTTCCTTCACTCAGCATCAGGTCTTGCTTCTTTTTTCTTGCTGTCTAGTACTCCATCGCAGGACGACGCCACAGTTAATGTGTTCGTTCTCCTGTCCATGGGCACTTGGGCTGTTTCCGTATTGGGCTATGAACTCAGCTGCTCTGATTATTCTTGCACAAGGCTATTCTGCAGACATATGTTCTCTTGGGTAAATACCTAGGTATGAGATTGCGGGTCATCAGGATGATGTATATCTAACTTTAGACTTTACGAGACTTTAACTGCTAAACAACACATGATTCTTGGGACGAACTGGAGCGATACGGAGGTGGACAAAGGAAGCATTGAGACTTTGCCTCCGTGAAAACACTGCCAGCCTCTCACCCTTCACCCACCCCACACACACCTTCCCAGGCACGATCATGCTGACTGTGTACCAGCGAGGTGCTTGGCTTCCCATGAGCCACCGGTCTCAGAGGAAGCTGGCTGCTGTGTCACTCTCTGAGCCCCTGGGTCTCTGTTTCTGTGTGTCTGTGTCTCTGTGTGTTTCTGCTTTGTTGTGTCTGTCTCCTCTCTCTGTATCTCTTTGCCCTTGTCTCTGGTGCCTAGTCTCTGTGTCTCTCTATACCTCTCTCACTGTCTCTCTGTGTCTCTGTCTCTTTCTCTCTGTTTCAGTTCCTGTGTCTCTCTCTTTCCCTCCCTCTCCCAACCTCTCCCCTACTCTCCCCGTCCCTGTGGGAGTCTCCCTGCTGGTCCGGGGTAGGGGTGGGGGCTCCCCGCAGCCTGGGATGACGGCTCTTCCTCCCCCACCCCTATCAGCACCCAGATGGAGTCTTCTACGACCTGGACAGCTGCAAGCACCCTGGCTACCCCGATTCAGAGGGGGCTCCTGGTGGGTGACCCTGGCCCAGCCCCCTCCCCACCTGCCCCTTGAGCCCATTTCACAGATGGGAGAGCTGAGGCCCAGGGGAGGCTGTCAGCTAGCAGAGCAGGACAAAGTTAACTCAGGCCTCCAGGCCTCCTCCCTTTCCTCTCCCACCCACCCGCTCGCCCATGCAAATCCTGGGGTCAGAGATTTGCACGACCCACAATGGCGCCTCTGTGCCGGGGGCTTCGAGAGGGAGGGGGCTGCGGCCAGACCTCCTGGCTTCTGACTCAGTGCCCTTCCCCCAGACTCCCTGTGGGGCTGGACTGAGGGCCCAGCTGTCCCAGCCTCCTCCTTTGAAGCCTACGACTCGGCCGTGGCCACCTTCAGCCAACCCCAGGGTGTCCAGCTCTGCTATGGACCCTCGACCTACAGCCCCGTGGGAAGCCTCGACCCAGCCCCCAGCCTGGAGGCCCCGGGGCCCGGCTTCCCAGTGTACCCCATGGAGGACCTCCCCAGCCAGGTGAGGGGCAGGGAGACAATTACCATCCCATCATTTGACCGACATTCACGAGGAGGTGCCAGGCACTGGTTAAAACCCGTGCACAGATTAACCCCTTCATCCCTCTGAGCACCCTCTGCGGTCAAGTACCATCATTGCTCCACCGCACGAACCAGCCAACACAGGCACAGACGTGAGCCAAGGGGCCGCACAGACGGCCGTTATCTGTGTGGGCAGGCCTTCACCCCGGGAGGTGGCCCGGGGGTCCCCTGGCCAGGCCATGGAGATCTGAACCGAGGCCAGAGTGCAGGCTGCAAATAGAGCGGAGAGGGCCACAGGCGGGCCCGGGAGGGGGAAGCCGAGGGGCAAGAGCAGAGGGAGGGAGACAAGGGGGTCCGGGCTGCAGGTGACCGTGAGCTTCCGCAGACCCTGGGTCCCCTGGCGTACGCCCCGTACCCCAGCCCCGTGCTGTCGGAGGAGGAAGATCTCCTGCTGGATAATCCCACCCTGGAGGTCTCGGACAGCGAGTCGGATGAGGCCCTCATGGCTGGCCCCGAGGGGAGGGCATCTGAGGCAGGTATGTGGGAGCAAGTGGTGGGGGGAGGACTCCAACTGGAGATGGGGGGAGGGGGCTAAAGGCGTCATGGCTTCCTAAGCACCTACTATATACTCCAGTGCTGAGGGCAGTTCCCAGGTCTGCCACCTACTGGCTGTGTGACCTTGGGCCAATGCCTCTACCTCTCTGTGCCTTGGTTTCCTATCTGTGCAATGTGGATGACAGTAATCGCATGTGTTACTGGTGGTTGGGAAGATTAAGTGGGATAATATGTGTAAACGAAACAGCCGTGCTTGGCACAGACTGAGCGCTCAGTAGGTCCTCACCATCATTATGGAGGCCATAGCAACAGAAATTATCACAATATCAACTCCCATCTATTCAACCCCTGCTTCCGCCCACCTGCCTGACATCCATTATGTGCAACCCCTGGGAAGCTGGGATGATTACTTCCTTTCCCTATCTGGGCCTCGGTTTCCCATCTGTAAAATGAGCATCTTCATCATCATCCCCAAATTGTGAGGTTACGAGGAAAATTAAATGAGCTCATAATTGTAAAGCACCCAGCCCAGCGCCTGGCCCTAAGCGCATCACAAAGGTTGGTGCAAGTAAAACAAACACACACACATTAGCCTCACTGATAGCTGAGGAGACACCAGCTCAGAGAGGTTAAGTCACCACCCCAAGGTCACACAACTGGGAAATGGCAGAGGTCGGGTTCTTGTATCCAATGCCCTGCTGTGAAACTCACCTGCCCCCGCCCCAGCCCCGGGAGACAGACGGGAGAGCCCAGGAGACAGACCCCCTGGCCTGTCTCAGGAGCCCAGCCCCTCTTGGGCTGAGAGGCCGGGAGACCCAGAGCTGGAGAAACAGCCAGGCGGATTCAAACCCCCTCCAGATCTCTCCACCACCAGCCAGCTCTCTCTTACAAGCTTTGGAGGAGCACTGTCAACCCATTGCACAGATTCATCCATGGGCTCAATAAATATGTAGTACCGTGTGCTGGCCACCCAGCCGAGCACAGGACAGACGCACATCCTGAAAAATCAAGCAGGGAAGGGGGATGGGGGTTCTGGCATCACGGCTTCAGGGAGGGGGGGCGACTTGCCTGAATGGGGGTGCGCGCACAGACGGAGCCAGGCGGGTCTATCTAACAGCCACCCCCTCACCCCACTTCTCTCGATGGGGAGACTGAGGCTTGGCGGGGCCCAGGGCGGGGTGGGCGTGGCCCGAAGGACCCCTCCCCTAACGCGCCCCGCTGCCACCCCCGCCGCAGGGGCCCGCAAGAAGCTACGCCTCTACCAGTTCCTGCTGGGGCTGCTGACGCGCGGAGACATGCGCGAGTGCGTGTGGTGGGTGGAGCCCGGCACCGGCGTCTTCCAATTCTCCTCGAAGCACAAGGAGCTGCTGGCGCGCCGCTGGGGCCAGCAGAAGGGCAACCGCAAGCGCATGACCTACCAGAAGCTGGCGCGCGCCCTGCGCAACTACGCCAAGACGGGCGAGATCCGCAAGGTCAAACGCAAGCTCACCTACCAGTTCGACAGCGCGCTGCTGCCCGCCGCCCGCCGGGCCTGAGCCCAGGGGGGCTCTCAGGGGCTCCACGCCTGTGTCACGTCGGCGTCCCCACACCCTAGGTCAGAGGACCCGCGGATCCCCACACTGCGGGGGAGGAGGGCTGCCTTAATCCCTAAGCCCTGCCCTGGGACCCCCCAATCGTGTCTGGGGCCTCTCTGGGATTCCCTTGTCATGTCCAGGAGCCCCAGGATCCTCATGTCTCGGGTCGCAGGACCCATAGACGACTCTGCTATGTGTCTGTGTGGAGCGAGGCGGGGCGCAGCTTCCAGAATCCCAAGAACGCCTCTGGGATCCCCTTATGATGTCTGAGACCCCCCAACCAGGCTGGGGACCTCCCTGAGATCCCATGTGTCTGAGATCCTTCACTATCATCTCGGGGAGAGTGAGCCCCCAGATCATCACGCCAGGAGGGGCGCCTGCCAGCAACCTTAAGCCCTGTCCAGGGTCTTTCTGGGATCCCCTCCTCATGTCTGGGTCCCTCAAGTCAGATCTGGGATCTCCTAGTTATGTCTGGGGCCCTCTGCGAATTTTTTTACCACGTCTCAGATCTCTGTGCCCATCTGTGACTCTCTTGTCCTATCCGTCCCCTCCCAATCCCTTTGTCATCTTTGGGATCGCCTAATTTTCTGGAACTTTTCTGTGTCTGGAATTCTCCAGTCACGTCTAGGGCCCCTCTGGGATCATTTTGTCATGTCTGAAATCACCCTTGTCAAATCTAGGGGGACCTCAGTGAACCTTGTCATGTCTGGGTCACCTCTGGTATCCCCATCTGAAATGTCCCTTTGGGGACCCCACCAGCAGCCCTGCGTTCTCGTGGGACGGTTCCTCTCCTGGGGAAACCTCGTGGGGCCAGGCCGGGGACCATTCTGGCTAATCAACTGGTTTCTGGGTGATCTTGTCAGCCCTCCCATGTCATTTCTAACCAGAGGTCTCAAACTGGTGACAGCCTCCCCGTCCCGCAGGGCAAATCAGGTCCCTGGTGGTGGTTAGTTCACTGTGGCGGGTTTTTTTTTTTTTTTTTTGAGGGGGGATGCGAATTAGCTGACATTTCAAAATAGGGCGGTTTTGCATAATCCTTCACTTAAAACTTTGCACAATCCAGCAATGGTGGGCCAGCTTTGCAGTGTGGAGAGGCTGGAGCAGGGTGGCACTGTCTCCTAAAGGGACCTCTGTTCTCCAATCTGCCCCAGTCCCTGCCACCCCTGGCTGTCACACCCCAGTGGCTTCTCTCAGTTGCCCGTTGGGCTGCAACCATTTGCGTTTCGACCCCTGGTGTGAACCCAGCTGGAGGTGAAGCCTGGATGAACTGTGCGAGCTCTGACTGGAACCCCCCCCCCCGGGCGTCAGCGGCTGTGGGCTACGAGCCCAGAGTCCCAGGTCCTTGAGCCTAGGTGGCTGGGGGATCTGGGGTGAAAGACTTGCTACTTCTGGGCCTCAGTTTGTCCCTTCTGTGAAAGGGGAGAGGAGGAGGAGGAAGATTGCAAAAGTCCTTTGCAGCCCTGCAGAGCAAGCCTTTGACACATCTTCTGAAATCCACCCCACCACCCACTGATGGCTAGGAGGAGGATGAGGAGGGAGCGTCGAGGACCCGGAGAGGGAAGACGTCCCCGTGGGGGCACACAGCGGCTGGTAGCAGAGCACAGGCTGGGACCTGCTCTCAAGAGAAGGACAGCCCCCCGGGTGGGGGGCAGAGTGGGAGGGGCCTGTGGAGGACCTCTCCAGGGCCTTCTCTTGCAAATGAGGTACCTTTTGCAAAAACTATCATCATCACCCCACGTGTGGAATAAAATAAAATAAACAAAACAAATCAAGGTAGACAGACTTCCTAGGAGCCTTTGTCAGGGACTGCAATGCTGCTGGTCCGCCAGGGCCTCCCGGCCCTTCAGGACACTGGGACAGCGAGGGGGGAGATAAGAGAGGAGATGGACGAGGCAGTTAGAGCCAGCCCAGGCTGAGCCTTGAAGGCCGCCGTAAGGGGGGGGGGTTCAGATACAGGCACAGGTGATTCGGTTCAATTTTGTCTCCCTCTCTTCCTGACGACTGGAGTTCTTCCCTGCCCTCTCCCTGCTTCCGTTTCTGTCTGGGTCTCTGTTCCCTTCTCTCTGGATACAGCCCTCGGGCTGGCGGGGCGGGGCGCGAGGCCCCAGGTAGCAGCTCGCCCTCCTGGCACCTGCTGCTCGTCCACCTCGCAGGGCTCGCAGGAGCGGCGTGGCAGTCTGCCTGGCAACCCGTGACGTCACACGGAGGCTGCCACCCGGTTGGCTTGGCGCCCCCTGGAGGCGGGGAAGTTTCCGGCTCATAGGGGGTTTTGGAAAAGGCGGAGGGGGGAGATGGGCAGGAAGAAAACTCGGAGGGACTTGTCTTCCCTCCCACCGGCTCCTTCACCCTTCGTTACTTCCCAGCCCGTCTCTGCCGTAACCCCGCCGCTTCCCCGCCCTCTCACACCTACCTCGCCCTCCTCCCCCCATCACCTGATGTCCCCAAGACCCTCTCCTCCCGATCCCCTCCTCCTGCCTCCTTCACCTCCCCCACCCGGCGTCCAGCCACCACCACCCCCATTCAAAAGCCACAGGTCCCCCTGCCGGGAAGGGCGCCAGCGTCCGGGCAGCCCTCCAGGGCCTTCCCGGCCTCCCCAGCCGCCCCCGCGGGGGGCACCCGCCGCCTCCCCCGCCTGTGGTGCCCGCCGCGCCCGCTCCGGGAACCGTCGCGGCGAGCGGGCCGGGCGCGGTCCCAGGAGAGGCGGCGGCCAGTCCGGGGGCCCAGGTGGCCGGGCCCCAGGCCTTCGGGTGTGCCCACGCCCGGGGCTGGACTCCGGAGTCCCCGAGCCCCAGTGCCCTGCCCGCGGGCACAGAGACCTCTTCCCCCCCCTCCCGTCCCCCCCCCGTCCTGCCTACGCTGGGAAACCGGACCCTCCCTCCCGGCTCTGGTTTCCGGAAAACTCCTGACTTGCAAATGCTAAGAATGGCTTTCTAGACCCCGTCTTCCTTCCCCTCCCCCCAGGCCAGAGTTCTGGCTCGCAGCTCCCAGCTGCTCTAGACCCCAGCCCCTTCCTCTCCCTCCTCCTAGGACCCAGGAGTCCAGGCCTTCATCCTTCTCCGTTCTCCGGGACCCAAGAATCTGGGCCCCAGGTCCCTTCTGCCCCCAGAGCCAGGAGTCCGGGCCCCCAGCCCCTCCCCCCGCAGACCCAGGTGTCGGAACCCGAGCCCCCTCCTCCCTGGGGACCTGGCCCTCAGCCCTCTCCTTGTCCAGCTGTTATGTCTCGCCCTTTAGCACAGGAGGGTGGAATGTGGGGCGGCAGGGGAGGGTGGGGAGGCGCATCCGATGCCTCCCGGAGCCTCCTGGGAGTCTCTGCGCTCCTTAAAGGGCTCCCCCTGGGGGCCCCCCCTGTCCTCCCGAGGGCCCAGCAGGACACGGCTGCGGTCAGAGGAGCGAGAGGAGGCTCGCCGTCATGCCTGAGGCAAAACCAGGTGGCTTTCCGGTCCCGGCTCCCTCCTTCCGTGGAGATGCGGCCCTCTTTTCTGAATGGGGACTAGGGGCCCCTCTCTTGGTGGGGCTGGGAGGATGGGGTGCCTTCTCTGTGTGCGGGAGGGTTCCCTTCCTTGTGTTGGGATGAGGGGCCCCTTCCCTGTGCGGCGAGGGGGTTCCTTTCTCTGTAGGGAGTAAGGGGCCCATCTCTGGGTGCCGGTAGAGATTCTCTGTGAATTTGAGTCCCTTCTTTTTGATGGGGATGGGAGTCCTGTGGATGTAGATTGGGGAGTCTTTGCATGGCACTGAGGGTCCTCCACATTTGGGGATGCTGTCTGCTGGATAGGGATCAGAGCCACTTCCCTGAGTGAGGATTGGGGCCTTTCTCTGTAGGGGAATGGGGTCCTCGTGTGTATAGAGATTAGGGGTTCCTGTCTTTATGGTGAGGAGAGCTGTTCTCTGTACAAGGATGCGGGCGTCTCCTTCTATGGGAATTGAGGCTTCCCTGTGTAAGAATGCAGGGACCTTCTCCATACAGGGGCCAGAGCGCCCTTCTTTATGTACAGTTTGGGGGCCCTTCTTTCAATGGGACCGGGGGGGGGGCATTTCTCTATATGAGGATGGGGCTTTCTCTCTATGAGGAAGTGAACAGGGGAGACACAAGTCCCAGGAGGACCCCTCCTTCTGGGGTGTCCAGTCCCCTGGCACCAGGCCAACCAGGCTGTGGGGTGGGAGTCCAGCCCCTTGGTGTAGCTGGAGCCCCTGCGGGCCAGGAGCCAGAAGGCAGGGCAGGTGAAAGATGCTGTGCTCAGCACAAGTGTCCAGTTTCCAGCCTGGAGGAAGAGCTAATTATACTCTCAGGACCTAGAAGGTCAAGGCCTGGTGGCCTGGGTGGAGGGGGCATGGCCTGTCTGGGGAAAGGAGGCAAGGGGAAACCTGATCGCGCAGACTCTGGGGATTAGAGATAAATTTACGTCTGGATGGGCAAGACTCCTGGGTGTGAGGGAGGAGGGGCTGGGGCCCAGACTCCTGGGTTCTGGAAGAGGAGGGCACTGAGCACACGCTTAACTGTGAACATCTCCTGCCTCACAGCGGCCAAAAAGGCCCCCGAAAAGAAAGATGCGGCCAAACCAGCTCCAAAGGAAGCCCCCCCTAAGGAGGCTCCTGCAGAGGCCCCCAAAGGTGAGATGGCGTTCAGGTGGGCTCAGCAGAAGTTGGCACCTCATCACCCAGGCTTCCCTCGCCTCTGCACCCTCCCTGCTCTCTCTCTTTTAGTCCTTCCTCCACACAGCTCCAGAGCCGACAGGCCCCTCCCTACTCACAGCCCTCCATGGCTCCCCAGTGCCCCCAGGAAAGAGCCCAGCCTCTTAGCCTGGCCTTCAAGCCCCCGGCCACTGGCTGATTCATCACCGAATCCTGCCCAGGTCTGATCGCCCCAGTCCATCTTTACACCTCTCCTACCCAAAGCCCCCTTCAAGACCATCCAGTCCACCACCTTCCAGTTCACAGATGGGGAAACTGAGGCCCAAAGGGGTGGGGGAGCCTGGATGCAGCCACCTGGGTGACATGTGGTCTTTCCCAGGTCAGGAGAAGCCACTTCACCCCTTGGTCTATGGCTTCTGAGCAGTGTCCCTCACTAGCTCTAAGCCCCGCCCCCAGAGTGGCCTGTTGCCCCCTCCCCAGCCTGCCTCAGACCCCCTAATCCTGTCTCCTGAGCAGAAGCCCCACCTGAGGACCAGTCTCCCACTGCTGAGGAGCCCACTGGCATTTTCCTGAAGAAGCCAGACTCTGTGTCAGTGGAGAATGGTGAGGCGGTCTGAGGGAGGAGGGGCTGGGGGCCTGGATCACTGGGTCTGAGGGAGGAGGGGCTGGGGGCCCCCAACTTCACAGTCCTCTCTGTAGAGTCTAATGCTTCTGCCCGGCCCCTCCCTCCCATCCCACACCCCCCCCGCCGCCCCCCAGGAAAGGATGCGTTGATTGTCGCCAAGGTGAACGGGAAGGATCTCCAGGGCAAACCCACCTTCACGTGGATCAAGGGGAAGTGGCTGGAGCTGGGCAGCAAGAGCGGGGCCCGATTCTCCTTCAAGGAGTCCCACGACGCCGCCAGCAATGTGAGGACCCTGTGGGGACGTGAGGGCACGCGGGCCAGGGCTGGAGGGTGTGCAGGCCCGGTTTTTCAGAAGGCCTATTGTCTGAGGTGTCACTGTGGGCCTGCAGCCCCACGGATGGAGAATGGGGGCTCCAGGGCTGGAGGTTGTGTGGGGCTGTTTGGTAGAGGTTGTGCTGGGCAGAAGGGGAGAATGTTGGGTTAGGGAGGGTGCACTTGGGTATGTGCCCAAGGGGTCAGGGGTCAGGGATATGGGCCCCCAGGGGTCAAGGTTGTCCAGGCATGGGAGGAGACAGCTGGCCCCTCCTGTGGGGCGGGGGTGAGGACTCAAAGAAAGAGTTGTGGGGTGGGTTCTTGGGGATGTGGGTGGTGCTGGGGGGTGGTCACGTGCACCCACACTGCTGGCCTGGCCCCCAGGTATACACCCTGGAGCTGCACATTGGGAAGGTGGTACTGGGGGACCGTGGGGATTACCGCCTCGAGGTCAAAGCCAAGGACCTCTCTGACAGCTGTGGCTTCAACATCGATGTGGAGGGTGCGTTGATGGGGGTGGGGGCCCAGGGGGTGGGTCTGGGGTGGGGGGAAAGATGTACCAGCCAGGTGTAGGAGAGCGTACAGATGAGGGGGTGAGGCTGGCACAGGTTTTTGGAGGAGGGAGGACAGATTCAGGGGTCAGGGTATTCAAAATTGGGGAGAGATTCTGTAGGCTTAGAGCATGAGGACGTGTAGGTTTGGGGGTGAAAGGGTTCAGGGTTTTTGGGTATACATGCGAAGGCTAGGAGGCAAATTATGTAGATTCCAGGGTCACAGCATACGGGCTTGAGAAAGTAGCAGTAAAGGTTTGGAAAGTAAGGGTGTCCAGGTTTGGAGAGTAAGGGTGTACGGGTTTAGGGTGAGGATGTACAGGATTAATGGGAGGTTATACAGATTTGGGTGCATGGAGCTCTGAGGGTGTACAGGCTCTGGGGGTCTGCAGCCCAGGACGTGTGGGGGCTTAAACATGGAGGGCACAGGGAATGAGGTTGCTCAGGCCTGGGGAGAAGGGTGTGCTGGCCCAGGTGTGAGGAGCTAGAGGCTGCTGAGAGAGAGTGGTGCCCAGTGGGCAGGGAAATGAATCTAGAAGTAAAGGTGTTCAGGCCCAAGTGAGAGGGTGTGCTGGCCCAAGAGGTGGAGGGAAAGGGGCCTGGGGGAGGTTGTGCAGGCCTGGAGGGGTGTTCTTGGGCTTTGATTAGCCTTGCCTCCAGCTCACCTTCCCTTCCCCTGTCGCCTCTCCCCAGCACCCCGTCAGGATTCCTCTGGGCAGACCCTAGAAAGCTTCAAGCGTTCGTAAGTGACCCTGGAGCATGGGGAGAGGAAGGGGGTCTCCTGGTGCCAAGGATCATGGGAGGGTCTCCCTTGGGAGGGGGAGCTGTGGGAGAAGGAAGGATCGGGGAAGGCGAGGAGTGGGGACCCAGGGTGAGTGTGAGGGTCAGAACCTCAGTGGGGGTCACACCTCATTTCCATGGCCACAGGAACGAAGGGAAGATGAAAGACGCTGGTGAGCTGGATTTCAGCGGCCTGTTGAGGAAGAGGTGAGCCCCCCTGCCTGGCATAGAGAGGGGAGATGAGGGCTCAGGGAGGAGAAGGCTGGTGGGTGAGATCCCACTGCCCCTGTTGCTTCCCCACTGCCGTCCTGGGACTCCCTGCTTACTCCTTCACCTCCTCCATCTACCCATTCCCTGCTCACCCAGCCACCTGTCCATCTACCCATCCACCCATTCACCCACACCCAACCAACCATCTGCCCACCAGTTCACCTATCCACCCGCTCTTTAACCCATCATCCTCACATCCACTTCCCTGTCCACTCAGGCTCCAATTCATCCACCTGTTCACCCAACCAGCCATCCTTCCGCTTGTCCACCCATCAACCAGTCTGTCCACTCATCCATCCATCCAACCAGCTACCTATTTATCCATCTACTAATCCATCCATCCACCTACCTGTCCATTTGCCCATCCATATGCCCACATATCCATTCATCTACCCACCATCTTCCCACTGTCTGTCCACCCGTCTGCCATTATACTCAGCCACCCATTCGTTAACCCATCCATTCATCCTTCACCCACCCATTCCATCATCCACTTCCGCATGTGTTGAGGCTCCCATCTATCCACATTTCCACCACCCATCTGTCTCTCAGCCATCCAGCTTCCCACCTGTGTATCCATCTGCACCTGCACCTCTCTCCCAACTGAGTCCAACCTCCTACCCATCCATCTACTCATCCACCCACCCAGCCAGGCATTCCTCTATCAACTGTTCACCTCTTCGGTTACACACCCATCCACCCAGATAGCTCTCTGTTAGATTTGTCAATATGAAATTGCTGTTCTGGAGGTCAAAAATGATTGGATGTTGGCAATTTCATATTGTTCAACATGATACTTGTCTGTTCGCTCACTTATTTATTGTCTGCTGGTCCACCTATCCATCCTTCTACTCACTCATCTGTCCCCATAACCAAATCCCCGACAACTCCATTTACTAATAGATTCATCTGTTTGTCTTTACCCAGCCAGCCGCGTACCTGGCCATCTCCCATCAACATAGTCACCCAACTGCCCACCCAACCATTTGCCACCAACCCATCAAACCATCCACTCACCCAGCCATCCTCCATCAACCCATCCACCTATCTTCGTGCCACCTATCCCTCACCAACCTACCCGTCCACTGGCCCATGCATTCATCAACCTAGCCATCCATTGACTCTCCACCCATCTATTTATCAGTTCCTCCCCCAATGCTCTGTACATCAGTCCAAATATTCATATGTCCCCAAATTCACCCACTCATCCATCCTTCCTTTGTCCTCTTCCCTTCCTTCCTTCTTTCCAGAGATCCATTCACTCTCTCACTCATCAAACATCTTCTGAGGCCTCCCGTCTACCAGGCCCTGGGCTGAGATCAGGGCAGAGAGAGAAGTTTGACTGGGTCCTTGATGTTGAGTCGCTCATTGCCTTGGGAAGATGGGTCTGATCCAACAGACATGGACACAGACCAAGACTGTTTAGCGTGGTCAGAGAGAGAGTCCCAGAGGGGCCTTGTGAGAGCCCAGAGTGAGGGCACTTCATTGCCTCGAAGGACAGGGAGTGCCTCACGGAGGAGGGAAGCTTGGCCCTAGGTCTTATAGGATGAAGAGGAGTCCATTAGGAAGAGAAGGTGGGGAGGGGTCATCGGGCAGGGAAACATTTTGTGAAAAGGCTGGAAGGCAGGAGAGAGCCAGGAGTTTGGGAAAAGGCAGGTAGCATGGTTTGGATGGTTGTGGGAATGGTGATGGGATGGGGGGTGGGGTCGTGATTGCCAGGCAGAGTTGCTGGGGCTTCCTCCAGAGGGCACTGGGGAGCCATGGGAGAATTTTGAATGGGGAGGGGATGGCATCTGCTGCAGGAGTCAGAAATATCCCTCTGGGGCCACATGGGGAACAGACTGGAGGCGAAGAGACTGGATGGAGGCCAGGAGGCCAGGGATGAGGCTGGGGCAATGGTCCAGGTGGGAGGGAATAAGGGAGCGCAGCCTCAGAGAGAAAGCAACACAGCAAGTGGGTGGAGAAGGTGGAGGGAGACCCTCACCTCCTCACCCCCTGGTGGCCCGGCCTGCTCTCCCCACCCGCAGGGAGGTGGTTGAGGAGGAGAAGAAGAAGAAGAAGAAAGATGATGATGACATGGGCATCCCGCCCGAGGTTTGGGAGCTCCTGAAGGGGGCGAAGAAGAGTGAATACGAGAGGATCGCCTTCCAGTACGGCATCACCGACCTCCGGGGCATGCTGAAGCGGCTCAAGAAGGCCAAGGTCGAGGTCAAGAAGAGTGCAGGTCAGCGCTGGTCTGAGGGGAGCTCATAAGGCCCTTAGCCTCATGGGTATCCAATGTTTGGACCCTGGACCTATCTTTTGGAGGTCCCAATCTGAGGAGTAATGGCGCCCTGTTCTCAGGGACTTCCAAGTTCACAGGAGGCCCCCTGACCTTCACCTTGGGGAGCCCATGGTCTGGGGAGGGAGACTTGTCAGCTCCGGGAATGACCAGGGCGGCGAGAACCTCACAGCCCTGTCTTTCCTGCATCCCTCAACGTCCAGCCTTCACGAAGAAGCTCGATCCAGCCTACCAAGTGGACAGGGGCAACAAGATCAAGTTGGTAGTGGAGATCAGCGACCCAGACCTTCCCCTCAAGTGGTTCAAGAACGGCCAGGAGATCAAACCGAGTAGCAAGTACGTGTTGGGGGGGCGGTCCCTGGGTGGGAGATCCGAGTCCCAGAGAGAGCACCCGGAAATAAGGCTGGCCGCTCTCAACCCAGAGAGGACCCTCTCTCCCCCGTATGAAAAGTGCACGTACCTCAGTAGAATAACAGACAAAGACAGTGACAAAAACAAAGGCAATGAAAAATAGGGGTTCAGTTGAGAGGAAACCCAAATGGCCAATACACTGTGAAGTACACTCAACCTTGCAAATAATAATAATAATAATATAATAATGCAAATCAAAACAAGTGTTCCTGCTCTCCAAATGGTCAAAAATTTTACAGAATGATGAAACCCAGAGCTGGGGAAGACAGGGAAGTGGGTATACAGATGTTGCTGGTGGGAACATACATTGCTGAATCTTAGAAAGGCAGTGTATTATAAAGCCTGTAGAATGTGCAATTCTAGGTATTTATTGTAAGGGAATTATCATGGTTATGCATAGTTAGCTGTAGAGATCTTCACTGAAGCATTTGCTATTGTACCGAAAAATGGAAGACAACCAAAATGTACAGTTCCATACTAAACAAAGATGTTGTGCAGTCACTATAAAAGATATTCTAAAATACATACTAACACGGGAAGCAGTTCAAGGTTATTGTTGTGCACACAGTTCCCATTTCTGCTTCACAGAATTAATCTGCATGTGTATAAAGAAAAAGACTGGAAAGACAGAGGCCAAAATGTTTGCAGCAGGATCTCTTGGTGGGACAGTTACAGATTGGTTCTATTTTTGTTATTTTTTCCTTGGCTGTGTTTTCTAAATTTGTCATCATGAGCATTTTGGATGAGATAAAAAGTTAGGTTAGGGGGCCAGCCTGGTGGCATGGTCATTAAGGTAGGCGTGCTCCACTTTGGTGACCTGGGTTCGGTTCCCAGGCATGGACCTACACCACTTGTCAGCCATGATTTGGTGGCACCCCACATACAAAATACAGGAAAATGGGCACAGGTGTCAGCTCAGGGCCAATCTTCCTCACCAAAAAAAAAAAAAAAAAGTTATGTTAGTTAAGGCATAGGTTAAGATGCTGTAAGAAAGAGTCCCCAGAATATGTTAAGTTGGAGAGAAATGTGTTTCTAGCTGATTGATGCTGGTGGGCCAGCTCTCCTCTTAGAGATTTTTTCGGGATCTAGTTTCCACATTTTTGGCTACACCATGTCTTGTGGTATTGTCCTCATCTGCACGGCGGAGGCTGGGTCATGGGTACATCTGTGTCTGGCAGACAGGAAGGGGGAAGGAGAGAAGTCCAGAGCTGGCAACTCAAAGTTGGAGATGACCTAGCAGTTACGTCCATCACATCCACTCACATTCCATTGGTCCAAGCTGTGTGGTGTGGCCAACCCAGCTGCAAAGGAGGCTGGGAAGTGTAGTTCTCTAGGTGAGAGAGGGTGGGACTTAGCCTGAGAACTGGTGGGGGGATCCACCCCAGGGCTAGGATCTCCTCCATGCCCTGGACTGAGCTGAAACTTCTGCACCAGGTACGTGTTTGAGAACGTTGGTAAGAAGCGAATTCTCACCATCAACAAATGCACGCTGGCGGATGATGCTGCTTATGAGGTTGCCGTCAAAGATGAGAAGTGTTTCACCGAGCTGTTCGTCAGAGGTGAGTTGGGGATTTGGGCCTGAGTTTGGGGAGTGGGGCTCTGATGGGGGTCCTGAAACTACTGACCTCCTGTCCCTCCATACCCCGCAGAACCTCCGATCCTGATTATCACACCCCTCGAGGACCAGCAGGTGTTTGTGGGCGACCGGGTGGAAATGGCAGTGGAGGTGTCGGAAGAGGGTGCCCAGGTCATGTGGTAAGTGACTCTTGATCCCTGATCTCCATAGAGGTGTCCACCGCTTCTGTGCCTCAGCCCTGATCTTTATGACCTCTCTTGGAGATTTTGGACCTGTATTCAGTCACCAGGAGACCTCAGCCTTTCTCTATAAGTCCTGACCTTCACCCATGACCTCTTTCTAGGACTTCTTACCTCTACCCATCCCCTCCTTTTTGGGTCCTTTTCCTCATTCCTGCTATTGAAGATTCATTAAATTATTTATTCACCCATTTAACCAATCATCTATCCTTTGGTCTATCCACTCATGTATCCTTCTGTCTATCCATCCATCCATCCATCTATCCATCCATCCATGCATACATAGATCCATGCATCCATCTGTCCGTCCATCCTGTTGATTCATCCTTCCATCTACTAATCCATCCATCCATCCATCCATCCGTCCATCTATCCATCCGTCCGTCTATCCATCCGTCCACCCATCCACCCATCCACCCATCCATCCATCCTATTGATTCATCCTTCCATCTACTAATCCATCCGTCCATCCATCCATCCATCCATGCATCCATCCATCCACCCACTCACCTACCCAACCACCCATCCATTCGTCCATCCCTGTATTCATTCACCCATCCAACAAATATTTATTGAGCACCTATCGTGTGGTGGCAGTCTTCCATGTATTGGAGATAAAATGGGGAGAAAATATATCAACATGGCACCTGCTCTCGTGGAGTTCATATTCTGGGAGATTGCTGAGGTGTGTGTGTATAGAAGATGGAGACAGACGTTAGTCAAGTCATCACACAAGTAAATATAAAAGTTCTGTTTTGACAAGTATTTCAGAAGAGCAGTCACTGATTCTGTAATTGCTTTTTAACAGGACTCGGGAGGGCAGGGAAAGTTTCCTGGAGTAGCTGACCATTGAGCTGAGATTTGAATGATGAGGAAGTGGAAGTGAGGTGGGAAGGGAGGAGTGTCCCAGGCAGGGAAGTGCCTTTACAGGGGCCACAATGGTTGACATCCCTGTCTGTGACCCCAGGACTTCCTCCATGCTCTGACCTCGCCCCGTGACCTCTTTTTGTGTCCTGACCTCCAGTTGGCACCTTGAGGCATCTCTCTGTGGCCTGTGCGCTTCTCCTCTTTCTCACCCCGACCCCCACCTGTGGCCCATCTACTCCAGATGGCTCTGCCAACCTTCATCTCTCCTCCCTCCTGTGACCTCCCTTCTGACCCCTGACCCCTGCTCAGGACTGTCTCTCGGGCCCCTGACTCACTCTCTGACATCCAGACCCGGGGCTGTGCGGGCCCCTCACTTCCCCCTTCACGTCCCCTCTGCCCAGGATGAAGGACGGCGTGGAAATGACGCGGGAGGATTCCTTCAAGTCCCGGTACCGCTTCAAGAAAGATGGGAAGCGTCACATTCTCATCTACTCGGAGGTGACCCTGGACGATAAGGGTCGCTACCGGGTCATGACCAACGGCGGCCAGTGTGAGGCCGATCTCATCGTGGAAGGTACGGGGCCTCGAGGCGGGGCTGGGGGCCCCTGCGTGTGCCTCTCCTCACAGCTCAAAGTTGCCTGAGCCCCAGATCTTGAATCTGTCCCTGACTCTTCTGTTTGCCTCACACCCTACCTTCAATTCACCAGCAAGTCCTGGTGGCTGCACCTTCAAAGGAAATCCTGAATCTGACCACTTCTTCCCCCCGGCTCCGTTGCCCTCACCAGCCCAGGTCTCTGTCCCCTCATGCTTGGACTATTGCAGTAGTCTCCTCACTGGCTGCTTTCTTTCCATGCCTGCCCCCACCTGGTTCACACACACACACACACACACACACACACACGCCAGCCAGAGTGATCCTTGTAAAATGTAAGTCAGATGGTGAAAACTGAACACATTCTGTAGTCTAGTTCACAGTATTGGACCCATGTCAGTTTCCTGGCTTGATATTGGACCACAGTTATATAAGATGTCATCATCGGGGGAAGCTGGGCCAAGGGTACACGGGACTCTGTGCACTATTTTTGCAAACTCTTGTGAGTCTATCATTCTTTAAATGTAAAAAGTGTAAAAAAAAAGGATGCTTAAAAAAAAAAAGTGTAAAAAAAAACCCAAGTCATTTATGGGCCAAATAAATTATGCTATATCTATAGGCAGCTATAAAAAATGACAGTTTTTAATTTACTGATATGGAAAGATTTCCAAGATGTATTGTTAAGCAAAAAAGCAAATATGCTATATTTGTATAGGAGGGAAAAGAGAGAAAGGAAGGATAGAAAGAAGGGCAGAAAGAAAATGTATGTACATATTTGCTTTGAGAGCTCTAGACTGGATAGAAGGTGCCTTTGGAGAAGGGATCTGGATCTGGGTGACCGGAGGTGGACGGGTGGGAGATTTTTCCCTCTATATCTAAATCTTCTTATCATTTTGTTTGTAAACCATGTAATGTTTTAAATGTAAAAAATAAAATGTTTTATTTATATTTATTAAATTTATTTATTTTATTTATTAAAAAATGTTTTAAATTTAATAAGTAAAAAATTTTAAAAATATAAGTCAGATCCCAGCCATCTTCCCAACACCCTCCAGTGGCTCCCGCCTCCTTCAGAGTCAATGCAAAGTCTTCTCCACGGCCCACGAGGTCCATGAACTGGGCCCGTCTGCCCCTGTCCATTTCATCTCCTAACACGTCTGCCTTGCTCGCTGCCCACTGGCCTGCCTGTGGTTTCCCACCCCAACAAGCCTGCTTTCCTCTGCAGGCCCTTTGCACGTGCTGTTCCCTCTACCTGAGAGACTTCTGCATTCTCCTGTGGGTTCTTCCCTGCCTTCCCTCAGGCCTCATTGCTCCCTCTTGTTGTATGTTGATGTGTTTTCCTGTTCACTCTCTGTCTCACCACTAGAATGTGAGCTCCATGAGGCCAGTGGATCGTTTCTGGGTTGTCCACGGCTGTAGTCCCAGTGCCTGGAACAGTGCTTGGCATATAGCGGGTGTTCGCAATTATCTGTGGACTGACTAGAGTTGTGATGGCCCCATCTTCTCTCCTCATCCAGACAAACAGCTGGAGGTCCTGCAAGACATCGCCGATCTGACGGTGAAGGCCTCAGAACAGGCCGAGTTCAAGTGCGAGGTGTCCGATGAGAAGGTGACGGGCAAGTGGTACAAGAACGGGGTCGAGGTGCGGCCCAGCAAGAGGATCACCATCTCCCACATTGGGAGGTGCGGAGTAGACTGTGGAGGTGGCTGGGGGTGGGTGGGAGTGGGACGCGTGTATCAGTTAGCTACAGCTGCATAACAACCATTCCCAGATTAGTGGTTTAAAAGAACAAGGATTTATTTAATCACAATTCCACAGGTTGGTTGGGGGCTAGCTGGTCTAGGATGGCCTTTCTTGTGCCTCTGTGGTCAGCAGAGTATCAGTGCTGCTGATCTTCCTGGGCTCAGTCAGGACTTCTGCTGGGAACACTGGGCTGCCTTTGCTCTGGTCCATGTGACGTCTTATCCCCCAGTAGCCTAGTCCTGGCATCTTCATGTGGCAGAAGCAGGGGTCCCGAGAGAGTGTGCCTATACTTCAGACAGTCTACTGCAGGGGATCTAGCCAGGGAAGCAGGGGGCTGGAACTCAGCAGGTAACGCATGGCCACGTGGGATAAACACTTGGTTATCTGCGGCACGCAGATAGCCTCCAGGACACCAGTAGGACATTGTGTCCCTGTGGATTTCCTGACAATAGCTCTGGAATATAGGCTTTCTCTGGGTTCTGTGTAAGGAACTCTGCCTGCCGGTGGTGTCAATAATGATGAGAATGAATCTTAATCCTTGGAGGACACTTACTATGTGCCAGAGAGCTTTCTAAATGCTTTACAGCAACCCTGGTGTCGATTGTTATCGTTACCTCTATTTTATCGATGAAGAAACTGAGGCACAGAGAGGTTAAGTAACTGGCCCAAGGTCACACAGCTACTAAGTGGCAAAGTTGAGATTTGAACCCAGGCCGTAGCATTCCAAAGCCCGGAATAAAAATGGTGAGCGTGGGCATGTTGATTGCATTGAGGAGGGTGCTTCTCCTCAGTGTGGTGGTCCCCAGGGTGACCTGGCCTGACCCCTGCCCCGTCCCCCCAACCCCTTAGAATCCACAAGCTGGTGATAGATGACGTCCGCCCCGAGGATGAGGGCGACTACACATTCGTGCCCGATGGCTATGCCCTGTCCCTCTCGGCCAAGCTCAACTTCCTGGGTGAGGATGCCCCTTCATTTCCCCCGGGGCCCATAGCCCCCAACTTCCCAGACCCCAGGGCCTGGATGCCCCTTTGAGGATTAAATTTCCTTAGCTGTACATGGGGGTGACAGCAGGCGTCTGTTGATCATGGGCGGAGTTGGATGAGAAGATGAGGGACAGAGCACTGTATATGCTGAAGCCTGTCCACGTGTCCACGTGGGAGGAGGGACAGTCATGGACCTAAACCCGCCCCCAGGCCCCCGGGTCCCTGGGTGATGCCAGACCCTATCCTCTGCCTCTGGAGTGTGAGGGTGGGATAAGAGGCCCACTTGGTTTAGACCTGACTGTCCAGTTTTCTTTGTTCTCCAGAAATCAAGGTGGAGTATGTCCCCAAGCAAGGTAAGGACCAGGGCTGCTGTGGTATACTGGGTACTCCCAGGTCTGAGGGAGGAGGGGCCGGGGGCCTGGACTCCCGGGTCTGAGGGAGGAGGGCCCGAGGGGCCCGGACTCCCGGGTCTGAGGGAGGAGGGATCTGGGGGCCTGGACTGCGGGTTGTCTATGACTGCTGGAACCCAGCTCCTTGGGAGAGCCTCTGGAGGGGTTTGGGAGGGCCCAGCTGCTCACTCTCAAGTTCCCCAGGATCTCTTTTCTGTCACCAGAGCCACCAAAGATCCACCTGGACTGCTCAGGGAACATCTCAGAAAATGCAATTGTGGTTGTGGCTGGAAACAAGCTGAGGCTGGATGTGTCCATCACAGGGGAGCCCCCTCCCGTTGCAACCTGGCTGAAAGAGGATCAGGTATTGTGGGACTTGCCCTGTGCCCTGACTTTTCCCTCTCAGCTATGCTGGGTGACTATAGGCAAGTTGCTTTCCCTCTCTGAGCTTGAGTTTCATTGTCTGTAAAATGAGAATTATGATTCTTTCTTCAGAAGGTTGTTTTGAAGATTGGAGATTATATTTGTCCATCACATGGTACTAGCCTAGGATATGGTGGGTACACCATCCATTCATCTATCCATCCATCATTTACTCCATTAATCAACCATTCAATCAATCCAACCATCCATCAACTCATCCATCCATCCATCTTTCTATTCTTCGATTAATTGATTAATTCATCCAGTCATCCACTCATCCAGTAATTAATCCATTTGTCCATTTATCCATCAATCAATCCAGTTATCCATGCATGCATGCATGCATGCATCCATCCATCCATCCATCCACTTATCCATCCATCCATCCATCCATCCATCCATCCACCCACCCACCCGTCCAGCCGTCCACCCATCCATCCGTCCATCCGTCCATCATCCACCTCTCCATCAACCCACCCATCCACCCACCCATCCATCCATCTATCCATCCACCCCCATCCATCCACCCACCCACCCATCCATCCATCCATCCATCCATCCATCTATCCATACACCCCCCCATCCATCCACCCCCTCCATCCATCCACCCCCTCCCTCCATCCATCCATCCACCCATCCATCCATCCACCCACCCCACC
>CM053541.1:9878339-9889840 GCA_028646465.1 Rhinoceros unicornis | reverse complement strand
CTCAATCTTCACTCATTCCTTCCCTTAGCAAACTTCCCCTGAGTTTTCCTCTCTGCCAGGCTCTGTGTACAGGCACTGAGGATACAGCCATGAATCATTCACAGCCCCTGCCTTCAGGAGCCTTCCCTTTTGGAGAGAGGCAGACACATGCCCAAAAAATCACAGTCCAGGGTGATGGGGGCTGAGATAAGGGAGGTGCTGGAAACTGAGAATTCAGGGGATGAGGCCATCACTTTCAGGATGCTCCTGGGGGCATCCAAGAGTGCTTCCTGGAGGGAGCAACCTCTGGGCACTGGGAGTAGATCCAACAAGTCGTCTTGTGCGGGTCCAGGGCCTTGTGCGTTGTGGAGTGATGGAAGCCACTGGGGATCTCTGAGCAGGGGAGGGGCAGAGGCAGGTCTGGTTTGGGAGAGGCAGAGCAAGGCCCTCTGGTGGCTGTGTCCAGGTGTTCTCGACCACCGAGGGCAGGGTCCGCATTGAGCAGCGGGCGGACTCCAGCAGCTTCGTGATCGAGAGTGCCGAGCGAGGGGACGAGGGCCGCTATACCATCAAGGTCACCAACCCTGTTGGCGAGGACGTGGCCTCCATCTTGTTGCGAGTGGTGGGTGAGTGGAGGGAGCCGCGGGGCTGGGCCGGGGATGGTTCCCTGAGGCTGTGAGGGAACCTCCTGACTCTTCTGCCTCCCTGCAGATGTCCCAGACCCCCCGGAGGCTGTGTGTGTCACCTCGGTTGGAGAGGATTGGGCCGTCCTTGTCTGGGAGCCACCCAAGTACGATGGGGGGCAGCCGCTCACAGGTGAGTGCCCATGTGCTGGAGTCCCCATGACCTCTGACCTCTCCTACCCTCTGACTTCTCCTTGACCTCCAAGAGTCCTGAGCATCCTTGATGACCTCCCTCTGAGACTGGTTTCCATCTTTGATAGTTCACAATCCCTTTGGTCTTCTCCACCATTCTTTACTCCCTAACGAACTGGGAATCTTCACTTTGGCCAATAGCCTGGGATTTTCTGTGACCCCTGACCCCCTGATTCATGACTGTGACCCTTCTTGATCCCAGACCCCATAACAGGTGACCTCTGACTGCTCTGTGACCTTGAGATTGACCTAAGATTCGTGGCCTCAGGCCTCTTTGGGCCATGTGACTTTTTTTTGTTGTTGTTGTGAGGAATATCAGCTCTGTGCTAACATCTGCCAATCCTCCTCTTTTTTGCTGAGGAAGACTGGCCCTGGGCTAACATCTGTGCCCATCTTCCTCCACTTTATATGGGACGCCGCCACAGCATGGCTTGCCAAGCGGTGCGTCGGTGTGCGCCCAGGATCTGAACCGGCGAACCCGGGGCCGCCGCAGCGGAGCTCGCGCACTTAACCACTTGCACCACTGGGCCGGCCCCCATGTGACTTTTTGACGTGACCCTCACTGCCCCGACTGACCTGCTACCCGCTCCATGACCTCCCGCTCCTCTGTGCTTGGGGGGCGTCTAGGGTATCTTCTGGAGCGGAAGAAGAAGGGCTCTCACCGCTGGATGAAGGTGAACTTTGACGTCTTTACGGAGACGACTTACGAGTCCACCAACATGATCGAGGGCATCCTCTACGAGATGCGCGTCTTTGCCGTCAATGCCATTGGGGTTTCCCAGCCCAGCGTCAACACCAAGCCCTTCATGCCCATTGGTAACGCCCCTCTGCACTCTCACCGAGCCCCCACCCACCTCCCACCCATGTCCTGCCCGTCATTGATCTCTAACCCGACACCTGGCCTTTGACCCCCAGCCCCAGCCATCCTCCGGATCTCTTCCTGACCCAGGACATCACCGCTGATCTCAATGATCCTAGACTCCTTGCTCTTGCCCAAATACCTCATTGACCTCTGACCTACCAGACTAACACCTATCGCTGCCCTTGGAGACCTCACTGTCCCTTGATAGCTTGCTTTAATGACCCATGTTGACACGTCCTTGCTCATGGACCTCTGATCCTTTTCTTGACCAGTGACCCCAGCTCTGACCCCTGCCCCTCCGTGTGACCACTGACGCCTCATTTACCCCCACCTCCCCTTTCCTTGGATCCTTATAGCGCCCACGAGTGAACCCCAGCACTTGATGGTGGAGGACGTGACAGACACCACCACCACCCTCAAGTGGAGGCCTCCAGATAAGATCGGCGCAGGTGGCATCGATGGGTACCTGGTGGAGTACTGCGTGGAGGGATGTGAGTGACCCCATCAGGCCTGGTCAGGGGCGGAGGCTCACACAGAGCCCCAGGGGGTGTCCAGTCCCGGGGACTGCACGTAGGGCAGTGCAGGGAGAGGGCTCTGGTGCAGTGGCCTGCCCTTGTTCTGTCCGTACTTGCGTGAACCCCTGGGATGGGATGGGTCAAGGCAGGCCCCCAGTGACCAGCTTGTCCTCCCTCCCTCCCTCCCTCCCACCTTCCCACCTTTCCTCCCTTCCACCTTCCCCTACATCCATCCTCCATACAGCAACACCTTCTCATCCATCCATCCTTCCATCCTTGTGTTGATCTACTACCTTTATCCCTTCTTCCTCTCATCCACCCATCCATCCATCCACCCACCCACCTATCCACCTATTCATCTATCATCCATTCATCCATCCATCCATCCATCCATCCATCTTTCCTCCCTTCCATCTTCCCCTACATCCATCCTCCATACAGCAACACCTTCTCATCCATCCATCCTTCCATCCTTGTGTTGATCTACTACCTTTATCCCTTCTTCCTCTCATCCACCCATCCACCCACCCACCCATCCATCCATCCATCCATCCATCCATCTTTCCTCCCTCCCATCTTCCCCTACATCCTTCCTCCATACAGCAACACCTTTTCATCCATCCATCCTTCCATCCTTGTGTTGATCTACTACCTTTATCCCTTCTTCCTCTCATCCACCCATCCACCCATCCACCCACCCACCCACCCATCCATCCATCCATCCATCCATCCATCCATCTTTCCTCCCTTCCATCTTCCCCTACATCCATCCTCCATACAGCAACACCTTCTCATCCATCCATCCTTCCATCCTTGTGTTGATCTACTACCTTTATCCCTTCTTCCTCTCATCCATCCATCCATCCATCCACCCACCCACCTATCCACCTATTCATCTATCATCCATTCATCCATCCATCCATCCATCCATCCATCCATCTTTCCTTCCTTCCTTCCTTTTTCCTTCCTTCTTTTTGCTCTTTTCTTTCTGCCTCCCTCCTTTGCTTCCTTCTCTCCTTCTTTTCTTCTTTCTCTCCCTCCCTCTCTTCCTACCTTCCTCCCATCCACTTGCCCACCCAGTCATCCGTCCCACCATCTTGCTATCCATCTGAAAATCTTTTGGATCATCTAACTATCCATCCATCCAGTAACATTTTTTTCATCAATATATTTATCTCCTCACCACCATCTTTCTTCTCTCTTCCCTCCCTCCCTCCCTTTTTCCATCCATCCATTTCCCTGTATAACCATCCAGCCGTCTGTCTACTGTCTCTCCATCTGTCCGTCCATCCATCCACTCACCTATCCATCCAGCCATCGATCGATCGATCCATATTTCCACACATCCAACCCTCCATCCTCCATGGAACAAACGTGTTGAGTGCTGACTCCGTGGCAGGCCCAGTGCCATGGCCATGGGGATATCTCCGACACGGTCATCTCACTGGGAAGACAGCCGTGATCATCTCGACACCGTATCCCAGGCCTTAAAGTCAGACAGATATGGGTTCCAATCCTGCCCCTACACTTTTAACTATGTGGCCTTGGGCAACTCTGTGAGCCTCAGTTTCTCCATCTAAAAATGGTGAAGACAGTTCCCACCCCGACAGGGTTCAGTGATGGCTGCATGCGGTAATGCATGTACATGATGGATGGTTGGACTCTGGTCAGCTTCTTCCCTCTTTCTCTCCCCAGTGCTCTTCATCCCATTCCTACCCATGCCGACCCCTCCCCAGTCTTTGTCAGCACCACCCTGATGTTCCAGAACCCACTTTATTAGAGTTCACCCTGTTGATTGTTGATCTGACCCACATTGGTTCACCAACCCGTGGTGACAAACCCAGGACGGAAGGGCACCTATCACGGAGGCAGGAATCCCAGGAGCTGTCTCTAGCCAACACCCCCAATTCCTTACCCTCTCTGAGCCTCAATTTCCTTGTCTCTAAAATGGGGATAACATAGGACGGACGTGGGAATTAATGAGCTAAGGTGTGCCTCCCTTCGAGCCTGGTCATAATAAGTCCTTAATCAGTGTCAGCTGTTGCTAGTTCACTGCGGTGGGGCTCAAGGCACGGGAAGGGGCAGGAGCTGAGGGGCTCCCGGGAGGGGCTTGAAGGAAGGCCCCCGGCATCGCTCCTCTCCCGTAGCCGACGAATGGATCCCTGCTAACACGGAGCCCGTCGAGCGCTGTGGCTTCACCGTCAAGAATCTCCCCACGGGCGCGAAAATCGTCTTCCGTGTTGTCGGGGTCAACATCGCGGGGCGCAGCCAGCCGGCCACCCTGACCCAGCCGGTCACCATCCGGGAGATTGTGGGTGAGCGACCGCTGGGCCCCGACCCTGCTGTCCTGACGACCAAGTTGGTGTCATCCGGCCTGCCCTCCCCCTTAGGGCCTCTCCCAAGAAGCTTGTGGCCACTAGTCTCTGTCCCTCCCTTGAGTGTCCTCCCCAGCCCAGCGCTGAGCACCCCTGCCCCCCATGTTTGTGCCCTCAGAGCAACCCAAGATCCGGCTCCCCCGCCAGCTCCGCCAGACTTACGTCCGCAAAGTGGGAGAGCATCTCAACCTCGTCATCCCCTTCCAGGTGTGCGGAGCTGGGGGCGGGGGGTCAGGGGTTGGGGGTCAGCTCGCTCCAGGGAGACCCCGGCTGATGTCTTTTCCCCGCTGCCCCTGCCCAGGGAAAGCCGCGGCCCAAGGTGGTGTGGACGAAGGGTGGAGCACCCGTGGACACCTCCCGCGTGCACGTGCGCACCAGCGACTTCGACACCGTGTTCTTCGTGCGCGAGGCGGCCCGCTCCGACTCCGGGGAGTACGAGCTGAGCGTGCAGATCGAGAACATGAAGGACACGGCCACCATCCACGTCCGGGTCGTGGGTGCGCGGCGGGGCGGGAGGGCACGAGGAGGGTGGGCGAGGAGGTGAGGAGCTGGACGTTCAGGGACGCTTGGGCTGGCGTGTAACCACCGCCCCCACACCTTCCAGAAAAGGCGGGGCCGGCGGAGCACGTGATGGTGAAGGAGGTGTGGGGCACCAATGCACTGGTGGAGTGGCAGCCCCCCAAGGATGATGGGAACAGTGAGATCACGGGCTATTTAGTCCAGAAGGCCGACAAGAAAACCATGGTGAGAGACCAGAGGGGCCCGGGCGGGGTGGGCGAGTGGGAGACAAGCTGGCCGGATGGGAGAGCCGGTACCGCCGTTCCCATTTCACAGCTGGGGAGACTGAGGCGCCCAGAGAGACTGGGACAACTGGCTGGGGCGGGGAGGGAGGCCTCTGGGCTGAGATTTGGTGTGTGATGGGTTTTCTTTTTCTCTTTTCTTTTTTTTTTATTGAGGTAAAATTCACAGAACAAAATTAAGCGTTAACCATTTTACAGTGGCATTTCATGGCATTTAGGACATTCCCAGCCAGCCCTGGTGGTCTAGTGGTTAAGATTCGGCACTGTCACTGCCAAGGCCTGGGTTCATTTCCCGGACAGGGAACACCACCACCCGTCTGTCGGTTGTCATACTGTAGCTGCGTGTTACTGTGATACTGAAAGCTATGCCACTGGGATTTTTTTTTTTGTGAGGAAAATCAGCCCTGAGTTAACATCTGTTGCCAATCCTCTTCTTTTTGCTGAGGAAGACTGGCCCTAGGCTAACATCCGTGCCCATCTTCCTCCACTTTATATGGAACGCTGCCACAGCATGGCTTGACAAGCGGTGCGTCAGTGCGTGTCTGGGATCTGAACCTGCGAACCCTGGGCCACCGAAGCGAAGTGTGCGCACTGAACCGCTGTGCCACCAGGCTGGCCCCAGCCACTGGGATTTCAAGTGCCAGCAGGGTCATCCGTGGTGGATAGGTTTCAGTGGAGCTTTGAGACTAGACAAACTAGGAAGAAAGACCTGGCCACCCACTTCCGGAAAAATTGGCCATGAAAACCCTGTGAACAGCAGTGGAGCATTGTCTGATAGAGTGCTGGAAGTGAGAACAGTGCAACAAGACCTGGCAGGGTTCCACTCTGCTGTCCACAGGGGCACTAGGAGTCGGAATCGGCTCGGTGGCACTAAAATTAACAAGAAGTACGTTCCCAATGTTGTGCAGACACCAGCTCTATCTAGTACCAAGACATTTTCATCCTCCCAAAACGAAACTCTATACCCGTTAAGCAGTCACCCCCATTCCCTCCCACCCTGCCCCAGGCAACCGCTAATCTCATTAATGTGCTTCCTGTCTCTATGGATTTGCCTATTCTGGAGATTTCATATAAATGGAATCCACCAATATGTGGCCTTTCATGTCTGCCCTCTTTCACTCAGTGTAAAGTTTTCCAGGCTCATCCACACCGTAGTGCGTATCAGGGCTTCATTCCTTTTTCATGGCCGAGTAATATTCCATGGTTGGATCCACCACATTTTGCTTCTCCATTCATCCGCTGATGGACACTTGGGTTGTTCCCGCCTTCTGGCCACTGTGAACAGTGCTGCTGAGAATGGCGGGTTTTCTGAGTGTGGCGCACCCTTGGATGTGCTTTCCTCACTGCTGGTCCTTCTCGTGTCTGTGTCCCCAACTCTCCCTCCCCGTCCCCGCACTAGGAGTGGTTCACCGTCTACGAACACAGCCGGCACACCAGCTGTACCGTGTCCGACCTCATCGTGGGCAATGAGTACTATTTCCGCGTTTACAGCGAGAACTTCTGTGGGCTCAGCGACTTGCCTGGCGTCTCCAAGAACACGGCCCGCATCCTCAAGACAGGTCTCGCCACCCCCCTCTGTGGGCCATGGTCCCCCCTCTTAGCTGGGGTTCAACCTTGACTCCGCCGTCCCCAGCACCCCTGTACTCCAAGTTGATGGCACCCGGTGACGGAGGACAGGCTCCCTGGGGACAGTCTAGCTGGGTCACTTACTGATGCATCTCTCCTCCACCCAGGAATCACCTTCAAACCCTTTGAGTTCAAGGAGCATGACTTCCGAACGCCCCCCAAGTTCCTGACGCCTCTTATAGACTGTGTGGTCGTGGCTGGTTACGCCGCCGCTCTCAACTGCGCCGTCAGAGGCCACCCAAAGGTGCCGTGTGGTGTGTGTGTGTGTGACCCTGGAGGGCAATCTTCACCCAGGAGAAGCCCCCACTCCTCCCTGCCACACCGGCTCTTCCTCCTGAGTTCTCTCTCCTATTATGGGATCTGCTCACTTTTTTTTTTTGTATGAGGAAGATGAGCCCTGAGCTAACATCCATTGCCAATCCTCCTCCTTTTTTTCCCTTTTTCCCCCCAAAGCCCCAGTAGATAGTTGTATGTCATAGCTGCACATCCTTCTAGTTGCTGTATGTGGGACGCGGCCTCAGCATGGCCGGAGAAGCGGTGCGTCGGTGCGCGCCCGGGATCCGAACCGGCGAACCCCAGGCCGCCGCAGCAGAGCGCACGCACCTAACCGCCTGCGCCACCGGGCCGGCCCCCGTTTATTCTTTTAACGCACATCTTCAGAGGCTCTCTATCTGCTGGGTGAATCGGACAAGAATTTCTGGATGTTGGGGGAGACTGGCATTAATCACACAAGTGACGATACAATCATAAAAGGTGGCAGGTGTGCCAGAGAAGGGCAGGCCGTTGTGAGAGCGAACTAGGTGTTCCTGCCCCAGCCCAGGGGCCAGGAAGTGATGTGTGAGCAGAGACCTGAAAGACAGGCAGGCACTGATGGGGTGAAAAGAGGAAGGAAGATGGGGCTGGCCTGGTGGTGTAGTAGTTAAGTTCATGCGCTCCGCTTCAGCAGCCTGGGGTTTGCAGGTTCGGATCCTGGGTGCAGACCTGCGGACTGCTTGTCAGGCCATTGCGTGGTGGTGTCCCATATAAAGTAGAGGAAGATGGGCACGGATGTTAGCCCAGGGCCAGTCTTCCTCAGCAAAAAAGAGGAGGTTTGGCAGATGTTAGCTCAAGGCTAATCTTCCTCACCAAAAAAAAAGAGGAAGGGAGAGCTGTACTGGACGAGGGAGCAGCCAGTGCCATGGTGGTCCTGAAGTGGGGGCCTGTCTGAGGAACAGCGAGGTGCCCGGTGTGGTTGGAGCAGAGGGAGGGAGGGGGTGGGAGGTGAGGGCAGAGGAGCAACGAGGTCGAATCATGTAGGGCCCTCCCCACTACCCTGCAAAGTAGGGATTATCAGCCTGCATTTACAGAAGAGGAGACTGAGGGTCAGAGCGGAGAAGTGACTAGTCCAACACCATCCAGCTAAAATGAGGAGGCGGCACAGCCAAAAGGAGCATCCAGAGCTGCCTCTCAAGCCCAATCTGCCATCGCCCCGGGGCCCCTCTCTCTGAGCTGGCCTCCTCTCCCGCTCCCTTCAACAGCCGAAGGTGGTCTGGATGAAGAACAACATGGAAATCCACGAAGACCCCAAGTACCTGATGACCAACCACCAGGGGGTCTTGACGCTGAACATCCGCCGCCCGTCGCCCTTCGACGGGGGGACTTACTCCTGTCGGGCCGTCAACGAGCTGGGGGAGGCGCTGGCCGAGTGCAAGGTGGAAGTCAGAGGTGAGGGCGCGGCGGCCCCCGGCGCTCTGCCTGGCTGACCCTCGCCCTTTAACGCTGACGGAGGGCCGTGCTGAGCAGGGCGGAGGGCAGAGCCAGGCAGAGCCGGGCCCTCTAGGAGGAGGACTGGGGAGGCGGATCCAGGCCCCACAGGAGGGGGCCGTGAAGGCAGCACAGGGCACTGGGGGGTGGGGGTGGGGGCGCACCCGACCCAGCCTGGGCAGGAGTCCGAGCTTTGCCAAAGGAGTTGAAGGACGCCTAAGAGCTGACTGAGGGCCAGAGGGGCTCAGCAAACAATCGGGGAGATGTCTGGACTCAGGGTTGAAACGGACATGGGTAGTGGCAGAGGGCCAGGGGCTGTGGGCTGCCTCCCCCTCCACAGCCTGTCCCCAAGCTGCGCCCCTCCTGTCCCCGCCTCTGTCCCAGCCTCCTTTGTCCTCTTCCTCCTGAATTCTCACCCCGCCTCCTTCCTGGCCTCCCCGCCTCTGTCTCCCTCTAGTCCACCCGCTACAGGCCCTAGAGGGCCTTCCATCCAGAGGTGACCTGCCCCTCCCCTGCTCACAGCCTCCCCGGGCTCCCCAACAGCCGGGAGCCCCTCAGCCTGGTGTCATGGTTCTGCATCCGGCCCCCCTCCAGCCTCATGAACCCCATTTCTGTCCACACTGTTCCAGCCACACCAAGCTGCTGGCGGTTGGACAGACTGGCCATGCTTTCTCCTGCCCCTGGGACTTTGCACATGCAGTTCCCTCTACCCAGCACACTCTTCTTTGCCTCCTCTGCCTTGGGCTTCAGTCCATCCAACATCCACCAGTCAAGGCTTGGTGGGGAGGCCGCTAACCAAGTCCCTCAGAGGCGGCTGATGTTAATAGGGGCTTCCTGACTGTGACGCCCCGTGGCCCTGAGGACAGCCCAGCAGACAGAAGCAGCCGTAGACCCTTAGCGAGGGCTCAGAGAGACCCCTCTCCGGGCACTTCCTGTCTGTCATTCTAAAGCACCGCCCTTCCAGGCGGACCCAGTTTCTAATGTTCCGCTGTCCCCTTTGTGAACTATTGAATCAGCCCAGAAAGATCCCTACTTCAGGTTTCCCGTGACGGCTGGTCGCCAGCCCCTGCTCAGAAATGCCTGCTCAGAAGGTCCCAGTTTGGGGTTGCAAACTACAGTAATCCTGGGCGCTGTGATGTTAGTTGACCGACCCCAGAGATGAGGGCGGGGAGTGGGGTGGTGGGGGGAAACCTGCTCCCCCTGTTGGTCAAGTGAACCCAGGAGAACAGGGGCCTGGGGGCCACCCATTTCCACCCACCCTCTCTTGTCCCCACAGTGCCACAGTGAAACTCTTCCCCCCGCCAAGACTTCCTGCTGCTGAGTCCTCCCCTGGACCCCCAGCGCTGTTTCCCTTGCTGGAGTTGTCACTGAGAAGATAACAGTCTTGTTTCCACCCGCCTGTGTCTGTCCTCCTTGCATCTGTAGCTCCGGCTCCCTCCTCCTGTAGGGGTTGGTCCCCGGGGGTGGGTGATGGGGACAGCCAGGTTGGAGGGGCGACCAGAATAAGGCAGCCCAAATAGAACAGAGCACGTGGAGGCCCCATCTTGGAACAGCTACTTTAGCGAGGCGACCGTGTTGCCATGGCAACTGCAGAGGTCAGAGGGGAACCCAAGACCAGGGTGGAGGCTGCCCTCTGAGACGAGGGAGGCTGGCCGCCGCAGTGGCAACGACAATGAGGCAGAGAGGAGCCACAGGCCAGACTGGGAAGGCTGCTCTAGTGGGGGAGCCATGATGGAATGGCGGTCACAGGGTCTCATGGCCCAGGAGCCAGACACGTGAACCAAGACCACGCCCAGGCGGCCACACTGGAAATGCGTTGAATTGGTGACCATGGCAAACGGCTCACGACCTGGTTGTTGGTTCTTAAGTGGCCGATCTTTATTAACTTTAATAATTCATCTCTCCCGCCCTGAGGTAGGGGGCTTTGACCTCCGGTCCTTTGGTGACCTCAAAGGCTAGAGGAATCAGAGTCCCCAGAGTTCAGAGGTCTGTGGGTCGAGTCTGGTCTCCATGGCCTGAAGATGGTACAAGATAGTTTGTCTCAGAGCCTGGACTGCAGGTGTGTCTGCAATTTGGGGGTAGGTGAGGGGACTCTACTTCCTGGGAAGATGGTGTGAGTGTGTGTGGGTGTGTGGGTGTGTGTGTGTCAAGAGGAAGTGCCCCCGCCTTCAAGGACTGGTGCCCCTCCCCTCCCCAGGCCTTACAGGGAACTGGGCATCTGGCCTGGCCGACCCCACCCGTTCACGCCAGCCCGCATTCCCTCCCCAGATCCCACCGCGGGAGGACAAGGGGAGAGAGGCTGGGGTGAGGCGGACCCAACTAGGAAACTACAGCCGCCTCTGCCCGCGCACCAAGGCCCTGCCAACCCCGCCCTGCTTTGACATCCTGTGTTAGCTAAGCCGAATGCACGCTCTTTCAGGACCCGGGAGTCCCCCCCCCAGCCCCTCCTCTCTCAGACCCCGGAGTCCATCCCCCAGCCCCTCCTCCCTCAGACCCCAGAGTCCATCCCCCAGCCCCTCCTCCCTCAGACCCCGGAGTCCATCCCCCAGTGCCTCCTCCCTCAGACCCCGGAGTCCAGGCCCCCAGCGCCTCCTCCCCCAGACCCAGGAGTCCACCCCCAGCCCCTCCTCCCTCAGACCCCGGAGTCCACCCCCAGCGCCTCCTCCCTCAGACCCCGGAGTCCAGGCCCCAGCGCCTCCTCCCTCAGACCCCGGAGTCCACCCCCC
>CM053541.1:9862111-9877839 GCA_028646465.1 Rhinoceros unicornis | reverse complement strand
CCCCTCCTCCCTCAGACCCCGGAGTCCAGGCCCCAGCGCCTCCTCCCCCAGACCCCACCGCCTCCTCCCCCAGACCCAGGAGTCCACCCCCCCACCCCTCCTCCCTCCTCGCAGCCGCCCCTCCCCCACCTCCTCGCGCTCCGCCAGCTCCTCGTCCTCCTCGCCGTCCTCCAGCGCCGAGTACTCCTGCGTGAAGGGCACGGCTCCCTGCGCCGAGTGGAAGCGCAGGCGGTAGAGCAGCCGCACCCACTGGCCGAACTCGCGGTCGCGGGTCTCGGGCGGCGCCCGCAGCTGCAGGTAGAAGGCGCGGCCGGTGCGGAACTTGACCTTGAGCTGGCAGCGGCTCTCGTCGTGGACGAAGAGCTGGACGAACTGCAAGGGGAACAGCCTGGGCCGGCGGAAGGGGCGGCCTCAGTCTGACCGTCCCTGGCTCGACAGCCTTGTCCCCGGGCGCCCTGAGGGTCGCGGTCGCCCACCTCGACGCCCCTCTCTGCCCGGAAGGAATGCTTTCACTTTCTCTGCCTCTTGAATGTTATCCATCCCCAACCTTCTTGCGCCCACAAAGCACATTTGCGTCTCCCGCTGGTCCGCTCTCCCCAACTCCAGACTCGAATAGACAGCTGCCTACTCGAAATTTCCATTTGGATGTTGGCTCGACATCGGACACATAACACGTCCAACAACCACTTTCCTGACCTTCCCCTCACCCCAGACCTGCTCCTCTCCGTCTTCCCCATCTTAACCACATCCTCCCACTTGCTCGGTTATCGTGGAGTCACTCCTAAACCGACTTGCTGTCTCACATCCCTATCCGAGCCTGCCACCAAGTCCTGATGGCCGCACCGTTCACATGTATCCACAATCCGGCCACTTCTAACGCCCTCCACCGCCGCCACCAGGGTCCAGCCTCTGGAATTTCCCGCCTGGGCGCGCTGCCCCGGCCTTCACCCTGTCTGTTCCCACGCGGCCGCCAGAGGGCACCGGTAAACACCTGAGTTAGCTCCCGTCCCTCCCGCGGCTCAGATTAAAAGGCAAGTCCTCAGCTGGACCACGAGCCCCTGCAGGATCTGCCCCCTTTATTCCCTCTCTGCCCTCACCTCCCACCCACTCCCCTCACCTCCCACCCACTCCCCTCGCTCACTCGGCTCCAGCCACACGGGCCTCCTCGCTGTTCTATAAACCTGCCAGGCTTGGTCCTACCTCAGGACCTTTGCACAGGCTGTTCCCTCAATCTGAAATCTTCCTCCAGCCACTCCCCTGGCTTGGCCTATTCATCTCTCTCATGTCTTTCTCAAGAAGCACCTTCTCAGGGAGAAGATCTGTTTACAACCTCTGCCCTATTTACAACCATGTCTACTCTTGCAGACTGTTACCTGATATGTCTTCCTAGCCGTTACCCCATTGGACAAACTGTCATTTACTCTGCCGCCTTCCCAGTAGAAGGTGAGCTTGAGGGCAGAGATTTTGGTCCAATTCTGTTCACTGCTGCTTCCCTAGTACCCAGAGTTGACAAACAGTAGGTGCTCTGCAGATGCTTGTTGAGTATTTGAATAAATGAATTGCTCAGGCCCCCAGCCTGATTCAGGGTTCAACAAGGCAGAGGAGGAAACAATCCAGAGAGGGTGAGTAACTTGGCCCAGGTCACACAGCGGGAATCTGAGCCCAAGTCACACCCATGTACTTAACCACAACGCAGGTAGCCACATACCCCCCTCTGGCCCAGCAATTCTACCTCTAGGAATCGATCTTACTGACACCATCACACTTGTGCACATGGATGTCCCTGCCTGCCACACTGGCTGTAACCCCAAGACACCAGCATCAGTGTCCCTCAGTAGGGGACTCGATCTATTATCATCTTCCCCAAATGGAAGAATAACAGCTGACACTTACAGAGCGCATACTCTGTGCCAGGTGGTGTTCCAAGCAATTTACAAATGTACTCAGTTTATCCCCCAACAGCCCTGGAAGGTGGGGTGTCCTCTTATCCCCATGTTCCAGATGAGGAAACTGAGGCACAGACAGGTAGGGAACATGACCAAAGCCAGTGAAGAAGAGATGAAGCCAGGATGTGAACCCAGGCCGTCTGAAGACAGACATCCCTTCAAGACCATTCTGCTGGCTGTGCTGATGCTGATATGAAATGAACATCGATACAGTGCTGACGAGGGAGCGAGCAGAGGCGAAAAGTAGCATACAGCACGTGCCTGCTGCTGTTCTTAAAGAAGGGGCGAACACACACTATATGGCTGTCAGGACCGGCCCAGGGCAGGTCAGGGCCGTAAGCTGGGCAGAGGTGAGGGGCTGGGGGGTGAGTCTTGAGGCCGAGTTTGCAGAGCAAGCTCAATGTTTTTACTTGGCTGGTATGTCTATTGGGGGCAGGGAGGGGAGGGTGCTGAAGGAGATTATGAGGGGGCAAAGGCTCTGTCCTTAGTGTCTTTCCAACTGTAGGTCACGACTCAGTGAGCGGTGAGGTCAATTGGTGGGATACGATTAGCACTGAAAAGGAATATTGTAGAAGAGAAAACCTCCCAGCGTATGATGCGCTGTCTGGATACTGCTTTTTAAGGGTTTTAGAATGTATACAGGGGCGATAAATAAAGGCTGTAAGTAGCCTTAAGTTAGTTCAGGTCAGAATCAGATTCCGCCGAGTTACAATGAAACTTTCAGGATTTCAGAATTGCAAAGGATCGTGGGCCTGTGCGTGTGTCTTTGTGTGTGTGTGTGTAAGAGGGTATGTGACAATGAGTCCTTCCTTCCTTCCCTCCCTCCCTCTCTCTCTTTTTCTTTCATTAACTGTGAGATGTGGTCAGAAAAGTGAAAGCTGCTGGTAGAATGTTTCTGTAAATATACTACGCGCATGTAAATGTTTTGGTATCTGCAGCTGGAGTTGGAGGCAGAAGCCTAGAATGGGAGAAAGGTATATTTTGTGCTGCCCGTGTTTTGTACCTTGGAGTGTATTTGCATTACTTTCTCTTTTCTTTTCTTTGCTGCAGAAGATTTGCCCTGAGCTAACACCTGTTGCCAATCTTCCTCTATTTTGTATGTGGGTCGCCACCACAGCATGGCCACTGACAAGTGGTGTAGGTCCATGCCCAGGAATCAAACTCGGGCCACCAAAGCAGAGCACATGGAACTTAATCACTAGACCACCGGGCCAGCCCTGCATTACTTTTTCAATGAAAAAACAAAGACCTGGGCTGGCCCCGTGGCTTAGCGGTTGAGTGCGTGCGCTCTGCTGCTGGCGGCCCGGGGTTCAGATCCCGGGCGCACACCGACACACCGCTTCTCTGGCCATGCCGAGGCCACGTCCCACATACAGCAACCAGAAAGATGTGCAGCTATGACATACAACTATCTACTGGGGCTTTGGGGGAAAGAATAAATAAATAAAATTAAAAAAAAAAAAGAAAAAAGAAAAGAAAAAACAAAGACCTGGAGGGGCAGTGTGTGGTGTGGCCCAGGAGCTCAAGAATCGTGAGGTCGGCAATCACGAGGAGCCTGAGGTTCCCATCCCAGCCCATCCCTGACCCACTGTGGGATCCTGGGCAAGTGGCTCCCCTCTCTGGGCCTCAGTTTATTTCTTTGGAGAATGGGGCTAAGAGGCCCAACCATAGGAGAGTATGAGGTCAGAGATGAGATTATGTGAATGGCCCAGGGGGTGCCTGGCATGCAGTAGGCACTGCATAAATGGTCATTCTCCTGACCCCTGCCAGGGTGTGGCTGAGGACTGTCCCCCTCATGTCTGCCTATCCCTGATTTCTGGCCCCTGTGGATTGCCCCATTGTTCTCCTGAGTGGACAGCAGCCCAGAGAGGGCTGGCAGCCATCCAAGGCTTCTGGCCCTGGGGGCCATCTGGGTGAGGGGAGGTGCCGCAGAGGGCCCCGGGGGCCCCCGAGCTGGGGGAGGAGGTCTAGGCTGGGGTGGGGCAGTCACCCAAAGAGCTGCAGGCGTCCGTTCTCCTTGGTGGGGCCTGCCAGCAGCAACAGGTCTGGGAGTTCCAGGGCTGGACTGGAGGCTGCCACCCCCATGGTGACCTTGTTGGCGACTTCTCCTAACCGGGTCACCTGGGGTGGGGGTCAGAGGTCAGAAACAGGATAGATGGGGGGCAGGATTGGGGAGGGATCAGAGGTCAGGAATCTTGGTAGGGTTAAGGGTCATGAACCAAGTGAGTTAAACACCAAATCGGGGGTCAGATATCCTGGGGTCAAAGGTCAAGAGTCGTACCCGTGTGAAGTCAGAAAAACTGAACCAAGGGAGACAGAGGCCAGGGTTCAGAGGGAGGACAAAAGTCTGGAGGTATTGGGGGTGCAGGTCATGGGGGAGCAGTGATAGCAGAGCAGGCGTTCCCCAAGTCAGGGGTCGGGGCTCAGGCCCAGGCTCGGGGGTCCTGGGGCTCCGCACCTGCACGAAGTTGCTCTCAAAGATGGAGAAGTCTCGCAGCTGGTCGAACTCGCCGCTCAGGAGGTGGCGCTGGAGCCGTCCGGGCCGGCCCGTGGGACAGGCTGGAAACAGGGGGCGTTCTAGGGGGGCGAAGTTCGGGGGTCTATTCCAGGAGGCTGGGCCGGGGCCCTCCAGCTGGTAGGGCCCGGGGCAGCCCCGCGCTGAGGGTGGCGGGATCGGGGCTCTCGGTCTTGGCATCGCCGGCCCCATCCCTCACCCGGTCCAACCTCCCCAGGCCCGGCTGCGCCTCTCACCTGCCATCCCACCTGGTCCCGCCTCACCTGCTCCACCGCGGGCCGCTTTAGGCTTGCCCCCGCGCTACATCACAACGCCCCGCCCCTTGGGCGGAGCGGAGGGAGGGGCCGGGAAGAAAACGGGAGGGCGGGGCCGCGGGCTCTGTGACATCACAATGCGGCGGACGTGGTTTTACTCCGTCACCGTGGAGACGCCCGAGATTGTGACATCATCCGAGGGCGCGGCGCCCGGAGACTCGGACGAAAGGGCGGCCGCCCCACTGACGTCAGGCCCCGGTAGCGGGCGCGCCCTAGTGCGCAGACGCAAAGAGCCGCGCAGGCGCATGGGAGGAGGGATGCGGCCGTTCCTCCCGGCGTGCTCCGCGGCGCCCGGCTGACAGCCGCCCCTTGGCTGGTGGGAAGGGGCCAAGATGGCGGCCGCCGGCCCTGGGGCGACCCGGCTGCTCCTGCTCTTGCTGATGGTGGCCGCAGCACCCAGCCGGGCCCGGGGCAGTGGTTGCCGGCCTGGGGCCGCTGCGCGGGGGGTGAGTGCTCATTGACTGCACAGAGGGAGGGCCGACGGGAATGGTGGGTCTCGGGCTTTGAGGCCGGTTGAGCAGGGGACGAAGCTGCGCAGGGCCGAGAGGAGAGAAGAGGTGAAAGATCCGTGGAAAGTGAGGCTGCAGTCACGCACTCGCACGAGGCCGCAAGACCGGGAGAAAGCGAGAGGATTGTTAGGAAGGCTATGGTCGTGAATATGCATGAGGGGGCGGGGCTCGGAGGGGGTCTTGCCACCTGGGCGGTGGGTGCGGTGAAAACGAGGCTCCGCGGAAGGAGAAGGTTGGGGCGTGAGCCTGTTGACCCTGGGACCCTAGGGATCCGCAGTCGTGAATATGCATGAGGAGGCGTGGCCTGGGTGGGATCTTAGCGAATCAGACGTCGGGGCGGCTAAAATGAAAAAGGCTGGGGGGGTGCTCGAGCAATTAGAGGAGTTCTGTCTCTTGAATATGCATGAGGAGGGCGGGATCTTGAGCCTACAGATTGAAATCTGGAACCAGGTCGCGCAGGTGCGGGAGCGTAGACTGGAGGATGCGGAGGTAGGAGGAATGTGGAGAGTTGGAGAAAAGGACAGCATGGAACCTGGCGGAGCTCGGGCGGCAGGGCGGCTACAGGGGCTGTTAAGGCGCAAATGAGGCCACTTGGATAGTAGCTTGGGAAGGCAGGGTGCCCTTGAACTCATGAATATTTATGATGCTAGGCGTGAACGTGCATTAGAGATAGTTGCCGTGGAAACGAGGTTACGCTGGTTTTGCAGGCCCAGGTGTCCTGGGCGCTGTCCAGATCACGAATTTTCATGAATGGGCAGCTCCGGGAGGAATCGTGGGCCAGCATTGGTGTTTGGGTATGAATATGAAAATAAAGCTGTGCAGGGATCCGTGGGGTCTGCCCTGCCGAGGGCTCTGATGGTTCTCACCTGGGCCCTCTCTCTCTCCTGCAGGCCGGGGCCGAAGGGCGAGAGGGCGAGGGCTGCGGCCCGGTGGGGCTGCTGCTGGAGCATTCATTTGAGATTGGTGAGTCCAGCGACGGCCTCTCCTGGACACTTAGCTGTGCCCCATTAAGTCAGGAAATCGGGTCTGGGTGCCATTTCCTAACAGCTTTGCCCCTGGGCAGGATGGGGGAGGGCATGAGAGAATAGAAGCTACCTTTGAATCCTCCCATCCCTGTAAGACAAATCCCAGGTGCAGCAGTAATAACCCGCGAGCAGACTTGTCTGACTCATCGCTCCATGCCCTGCACTAGTGGTTAGACGCTCTGCATGTGTAGACCCAGACGTCCTCACCACAGTCATGCAGGTCTCCAGATTCCCAGACCACAAATGTCAGTGCAGCCCAGGGGCTAATAATTCAGTCTGAGGCCTCAAACCCTGGGGCCACTTGTTACAAACACTAAAGCTGGGACCCACCGCAGACCCCTGAGTCTTGGCATCTGCCCAAGAAAGCCCCAGTGATTCTGCTGTGGCCTAGTCATTGGGAGCTCTCCAGCTCTGCAGGCCCTGTATTTTGCAGCTAGGGAAACTGAGGCCCAGAGAGGTTATGTGTGCACCCCTGGGTCGTCTGGTAAGGCAGAGGCGGGGCTTAGGAGCTGTGGGGTTCAGGCATCTGCCGTGGGCTGCCCTGTGAGGCAGGAGGGCAGGACATGGTGTGGGTCCCCCGTTTTGCAGGTAGGAAAATGGGGGCTCAGGATGGGGAAGCAGCCTGGTCACTGCAAAGCTGGAAAGGTGCGGTGGTGGGCTGGTGGCTGAGGCTGGTCTCCCCACAGATGACAACGCCAACTTCCGGAAGCGGGGCTCACTGCTCTGGAACCAGCAGGACGGCACCCTGTCCCTGTCGCAGCGGCAGCTCAACGAGGAGGAGCGGGGCCGACTCCGGGTGAGGAGAGGACCGGGTCTGGGGCGTAGGGGGAGGGATGTGTGCCCTGGCGCGTGACATGCGTGCCTCAGGGCCCTTGCCCGTGCTGTTCCCTCTGTCTGGCACACCTTACCCCACACAGTTTTCATACGGTCAGCTCCTCTCGGCCTTCTAGATTTGGCCAAGACACTTCACAGTTGATGAGGATGAGGTTTGTTTATGAGGAGAGAGAGAGATCTCCACAATAGCCATGGTCTAAGAGGGGAACGTTACTTCCCCGTGGCCCTGCTCACAGCCTCCTTGGGGCCAGGCTCCTCCCAGGCCTGGCCTGGTCCTCCCTAGGGATGGCACAGGGAGGCGCCGGGGCTCTGGTGGGGCCGAGACAGCAGGGTAGAGGAAGGGAAGGTGGGGGCGCAGAGGGAACAGCCGTCTTTTAGGGAAAGCTCGCAGAAGCTGCCACCATCCACTTCTGCTCTCTCCTTTTTGCCAGATGTAGCTGTACGGGAGGCGGGGGTCTCAGGCTTTCTTCTAGGTCACAGGCCTGTGGGCGCCCTCCCTGTGGGGGCTGTCGGGTAAGGTCTGCCCCGACCAGCTTTCCTGCTGGTGATTCTGTCGCAGCTGCCCCAGAGTTTGTTGGTCATGTAACCGGGAGTCCAGGTGCGGGTGGGCACCAGGTGCAGCTGGATCCAGGTGTGGGGAAAGTGTCCCTGAGATTCACTCCATCACTGGGCTGGGCTGGGCTCGGCTCTCCTTGTGTGGCTTCTCCCCCAGGTAGGGCACCCCAGCGGCTCCCAGCCTCACCCACCACGGGGCCACCCTGGTGGGAACAGACCGGGGTAGGCCTGGTTCTGGTGGGCCAGGGAGTGAGGGATGCTAGGTGAGACTGGGGAAGGGCCTTCCTGGCTGTGGGCCTGGGGCCAGGCACTGTCCCTCTCACTGCCACCCTCTGTCCGCCCCACAGGATGTGGCAGCCGTGAACGGCCTATACCGTGTCCGGGTCCCGCGGCGGCCTGGAGCCCCTGATGGCCCAGAAGCCGGTGGCTACGTTTCCTCCTTTGTCCCCGCGGTGAGTCGGTGACAGGACTGGCCCGTCCTCACTCCTCTTACGCACCCTAGCCCGGCTCCCGCCACCCGTGCCCCAGCATTTATGGCCGGGGGAGACTTGGCTCTGGCCTTGTCCTCAGGGGTCTCCGGGCCGGAGGGACAGTCCAAGTGGTGGGCACTTTGAGGGGGCAGCACGGGGCCTCGTGAGCTTGGGGAGGCTGTTGCTCTTGGGCTTGTGCCCAGGGGTAGCAAGGGCCATGGAAGGCTTTAAAAGATGCTTCGGGGGCCCCGTAGTGGGGGCCGGAGGCTTGGGGTCGTGGTGTGGGTGAGGCCTGGGCAGCAGCCCCTGTGCCCCCTCCCCTGACCCCCTCCCCCCGCAGTGCTCCCTGGTGGAGTCGCACCTCTCGGACCAGCTGACGCTGCACGTGGACGTGGCTGGCAACGTGGTGGGCCTGTCGGTGGTGACGCACCCCGGGGGCTGCCGGGGCCACGAGGTGGAGGACGTGGACCTGGAGCTGTTCAACACCTCCGTGCAGCTGCAGCCGCCCGCCACGGCCCCGGGGTGAGGGCCCGTCCCCGGCTCGGCCGTCCTTCCCTCCGCGGCCTTTGCTGGTGTCCTCGCTGGCTGGCCCTCCCCACCCCCCGCCCGTCCTGACCGCCTCAGGGTCTCCTGGCCCCTCACGCGGTCCCCTTGCTCCGTCTGCCCCAGTCCTGAGACGGCGGCCTTCATCGAGCGCCTGGAGATGGAGCAGGCTCAGAAGGCCAAGAACCCGCAGGAGCAGAAGTCCTTTTTCGCCAAATATGTGAGTGGGGCTCCTGCCCCCGCCCTTCCCGACAGGCCCGGCCCCTCCAGTCCGGAGTCCCCTCTGCCCTGCTCCTCTCCCCAGCGGCCCTCGGGCCTGTTCCTCATCCTCCGGGCCTCCTGTGTGTGAGGCCGCCTTGTCCCCTCTGGGGCCTCCGTGCACGTCCCCCCAGCACCAGGGCTGAGCCCAGGCCTGGACGAGAAGGTGAGGACTGTGGAGGCCCACACCCTGCCCCCGCCCGTGTCAGCTCATGCCAGTGCTCGTGGGGCGTCCAGTCTCAGCAGATGGCCGGCCTGGAGCTGGGCGGTGCCGGGAACCAGGGCCAGCCCCTTGAGCGCCTGTGCTGGGGGCAGAGGTGGCACAGGCAGGGTCCATCTTGAACAGAGGCCACTTTGGAGGAAGTGCAGTGGGGAGGGCCGTGGTCAGGGGAGGGACGAGGGTCCAGGGGAGAGGACAAGGCTGGAGAGGGGAAGACGGCCGAGATTCCAAAGGAGCAGGGAGGTTTGGAGTGGAGGGGGCGGGTGGGGTCCTCCAGCCAGTCCCGGGAGGCGGGTGGCTTTGGGGAGGGGCATTTGGAGGTGGCAGGGCTCTGGGAGGAGATGCCCAGGAGGCTGGTCTGGAGCTGAGGAGGGGCAGACTGTGCTGCCAGAGCAGCGCAGAGCCCAGGGCCCTTGGAGCCGGGAGTGCTGGGGCTGGAGGAGGCCGGTCCCTCCCGAGGCAAGGGCAGGGGACATGGAGGCCAGCGCGGCTGTGGCCTCGGGGCCGCGGCGGAAGGACGCTGAGCCCCGCTGCGCTAGGCGCTGGGTGCTGTGCCTGCAGGGCCTGGGTTAGTGTGGCAGTACCTCCTGACGTCAGGGTAGCCTAACAGCCAAGCTGTGGGGAAACTGAGGCCCAGAGAGACCGAGAGCTTGCCTGCCCCGGCTCTGCCCTCCCCGATGGCCCAGGACCCCACGGCCACCACTGGCCCTGACCTGCGCCCCTCCCTCCTCAGTGGCACCTCATCCTGGGGGGGGCCGTGTTGCTCACAGCCCTACGTCCTGCCGCCCCGGGGCCCGCACCGCCGCCGCAGGAGGCCTGAGTGAGGACCGAGCCCCCTCCCGCCTCCGCCCTCCCTGCACCCCATCGGCCCTCCCCCTACCCGTAGTGACGTAGGGGACCTGGGCCCCCTTCCCTCACTCGGCCTCCCCTCACGCCGGCCCCCACTTCCCCACTCTGGGGGACACTGCCCACACTCACCTTCCTCTCTCTGTCTCTCTGTGTTTGTCTGTCTTCCCATCCTCCTGTCCGGCCCACAGTGGATGTACATCATTCCCGTCGTCCTGTTCCTCATGATGTCAGGAGCGCCGGATGCCGGGGGCCAGGGTGGGGGTGGGGGCGGGGGGGGTGGCGGGGGCAGCGGCCGGTGAGGGGCCCAGGGTGTCAGTGCCCCGTCCTCTTCGCCCAGGGGACTCCGTCCCCAGAGTGCCCGTGTCCTTGGTCATCGCAAGAAGGCTTCACCAGCCCCTCCCACCTCCCTGTCCCCAGGAGTCCCTTCCCTCTGGGCCCCGGCGGTCCTGTCGGCGGGGGCCCCGCTGTAGCCCCAGAGGCTTCCCTTTGCCCCCAGGATGGAGCCCAAGCTGATGGGCCAGCTCTGACCTTGTGTCTGGCCCCCTGCCCCTCCCCAGCCCTGCGTTTGGGAACATGCCGAGCTCTCTCCAGCCTCCGTGCCTTTGTGCGCCCTCTCCTTGCCCTGCCTGCAGCCCCCGGGCTAGATGGTCCCCCTCACTCGTCTGACACCGCACTGGGCCTCGTGCCTCCCGTCAGTCCGCCCTTGAGGGCACCGAGCAGGCTGGGCTGGCCGTGGGCGCCCGGCTCCCTTCCCCCGGCGGCCCTGCCCTGGGCCCGCTCTGCCTTTGATCTGCCCGGTGCGCGTGGCTCTGTGCATAAGTTTAGGATTCCTGCTGTCAGGCTACCAGGCCCTCCGTAGGCTGCTGGGGTTGAAGAAATGATGCTTAAAGTCAAAACAAAATGATCTAACATTTAGCGAGATCGAGGGCCAGATGCTGTAAATAGAATCCCTTCCCCGCCTGGACCGTTTCCCCTGGATGCAGCGTTAGGAGAGGCTGGCCAGGCCTCTGCCATTCATCGCCCCCCCCCCCCCCCGTCTATTTAAAAACATCGACAATATATTGAAATGTATAAACATTTTGAAAAGTTACAACTTGGAACAGCCACATGCAGCCGTGGATATTTGGCGAGAAGGCAGTCACGATGTCCAGGGTTGGTTAATTCCATGGTTCACTTTATGTAAGAAACACACAAAAACGGCCGTTGTTCTAGCTGTGCACCGCCCCGCCACGTCGTGCGGCGGTTGACTAAACTGGTCCCCAAATGCTCAACATTTAGCTCGCTTCCCTCGGTGTGTGGTTACACATAGCTCTCCCGCGCCTGTCGTCCAGGCTCCCGGTGGCGTGAGTTTGGTTTCCCGGGGACGCGTGACTAAGAGTGGAATTACTGTGGCAGATTAGAAACGTGTTTAGGAACAGGGAACGCGTCGAGTGGCCCGACTGTCAGAGCAGCAGAAGAGGGTGCGCGGTGGGGAGTCCTGTCCGCGCAGTCCCTGGTACCCGTTTACTGCCCCCCAGAGTGTGTCCTCCCGCGTGAGCAACAGGGACGTGTGTTATCGCCCCTCTTTGTGACACAAGTCTTGAGTTCTGCACGCCGTCCTGCCCTCGCTGCGTTGCGCCTGCATGGCGTCCCTGGGGATCTTTCCCTCCTGGAGCCCAGAGAGCAGCCTTGTCCTTTGTGCTCCACCGGAGAGACGCACCGGGGCCCGTTCAGCCCGCGCCCCGCCGCCGGGCTGCAGATGTGACTGAGATGAAACGCCAGGACTGGAAGGGCCGGGCAGAGGGAGATGGCATTCGAGAATCTGAGCCATGTTGCTGAGCCGCCCTCCACGGGGCAAACCCCAGTCCCCGTGTCCCGACAGGCTGCTCACACTCAAGCACGGGGTGGGGGAGCGTGGTTGCGCCGTTGGTATTTCCTGAGAGCTCTTGTCCTCTGCTCAGTGCCAGCGTTTACAGTTTCGGATTCCTCTTGTGATTCATCTGACGTTGCTGAGACCTCAACGCCTCCCGTTTTGTCATGCCCTTGGACTCGGGGCCTGCTGCAGCCCTTCCCTGCCCTGTCTCTTCCATCAGCAGCCCCGCCAGGCTCTGAGCCCACCGTGGGGGCCAGCCACGCCCCTTGGTGGGGACAGATGGCCTGAGTCCCAAAGGGTCCCGCCGATTTACATTTCCTCGGTATTCTCAAGTGTGTCCATTGTGTTACACACCTGCCAGCATTGGGGGTTATTGTTTTACCAGCTTTTTGTAGCTTTAATACATAAAACGGTGTTGGAGAGTTGTTCTAACTTAATTTTTTCCTCCGTCAGCACGAGACAGCAGGCGCTGTTTGTCCTGTCTGCGTTCCCGCGAGTTCTCTTGTCTCCTCCTAGATCACCCCAGAGCTGTTCCTGATGCCCTCGGGGACAGCGTTCCTGACTCGGGGTTCTTAACCCTTTGTCTGATTTGCAGATGCGTTCTCCCCCCATCATTTGCCGGACCATTTTGTCATTTTTTACAGATTGGGATTCAAGGTCTTTATCTGATTACATTCTTTTCCTCTAAGACTGTTTCGCTCGCTCTCAAGCTGGCAGAGTCCTTCTGTGGTGTGTTCTAGTCAATGTCTGAGCTGGTTCAGGCCCCGCGGGGCTCTGTCCTTATTAAACTTCTCTTCCAGTTCCTGCCTGTCCCTAGAGAACTCATCACTGTTTCACTTTATTGACCGGAGTATCGGCATGTAGCACGAAACTCCAAAGATACAGAAGGATCCAAGCAAGGATCCTTCCACTCACCCCAGCCCGACACCCATTCCCCTCACGGGACAACAGTGCTCTGGAGATGTTCTCTACGTAAACAAGCAAATGTGGATGTGAATAGTTTTGCAAGTTACCTTGCTCTAGCTTTTTTCCCCCCACCTGACGTAAGTTGGAGAGATTTCCATCTCTGATATAAAGCGCATCCTTGTTCCCTGACGTGGCTGCTTGGAGTTGATTTCATTTACCCCTGTCGATGGACCCTCGGGTTGTTTCCGGCCGTGCTGTGGGAATCCCCGTGTACCTGTGTCATTTCACACACACACGCATGTCTCCAGGGCACACCACCAGATGGGGACTTGCTGGGAGACGGTCTCAGCCAGCGGAGGTTCCAGCAGCCTCTCTTCACTGACGATTCCCAAACCTATCTCCAGTTCAGCCCCTCGCTGGTCTCCAGACCGTGGCTCCTCCTGCAGGACGAGCCTCAGGGACCACTGAGGCAGTCGGAGCTGCCATCCGCCCTAGTGGAGCTTCTCCAGGAATCCTTATGCCAGTGAGTGGTGCCCCCACCTGCCCAGCCCCACAGACCGGAGCGCTGCCCCACCCCGCCCCACCGTTCCTCCCTGCCTTGGTCCTTCACCTCTGCCCCTGTGGCCCTGGCCTTGTCCTCTCCTCTGCCTGGACCGTCAGCCCAGCCTCCTCCCTGACCCCCTGGCCTCCAGTGGGCCCCTCCAGTCCGTTCCTCCCCTGCTCCCAGCCCTCCCCGGCTCCCCAGCGCCTCAGGACAGTGTCCCAGCCCCTCAGCCCAGCCTTTGAGGCCTGTTAGTTTCTGACCTATTCCTCCTCGTCAGCCTCATTATCATCCCCAGCCTTAATTAATGAGTCAGTTAGGTACCACCAGGCCAGACCACAGGCACCATGCTCACCCTCCATCCCATCAGCCCCATCTTTCCTCTTTCTGCCGTATCCCTTCCTCTCTGTCCCCACTGAGCTCAGCCCTCCCTCCGCCGTTACCCTGCCACCTGACCTGGTCTCAGATGGGAGAGCACGTGCAAGGCAAATGCTCAGTCAAGGGATTGCCCCTCCCCCCAACTTCCTGCCTCATCCCTTGGATGCCCTTCTTTGCCCCACAAAGTGTCACCTGCTCCCTGGCATTGAGGAAACTCCCCTTTCCCAGGCTAGGGTTTCATATTGGCATTTAGGTGTCCTTAGCACAGAGTTGTGGGACCAGCAATCATTTAAAATATCTAAGGCTAATTTTAGTATTTTAAAGACTCTTTATTCCCCCAAATTGTGTTATAGCATGTGGCTTCTAGAAACAATTCTGTAGGTTCCTTTATTTAACCCGTCAGAGAGACTCCATGGTCTCTGGGGACCCAGGATCAGGGACCAATTACTGGGGCTCTTTAGCTGTCAGTCATTCACCTTTCCACCCACCTTTGTTCAACGAGGCATAACTATCATTACAAAGGAAACAAACTCACTTGGGCCCAATTCCTAGAAATAGGCTCCCAAGCAAGCTGTGTAAACCAAATCCCACCTTCCTTTGTTTCCCATCACAGTCATATATGCATTTCCATGGCAATGCAGGAGTGAATCTACCCGTAGAATGACTTGAAAACACATGTGGAATCCGGAGGTTTAAGTTTGCATACCAAGAAGCTTACTGAGTATGTTTACATATTGACTAGGAGTAACCGTTTTTTATTTTTACAGAATTTTGCAAATTGTCCCCTGCCCCCTCCCCCACCACCACTCTAGGCGCTGTTTTTGTTCGGGGCATTCTAGTGTTTAATACAGCTGGGGTGCAGTTCCGTCCTTTGCCACTAGGTGGCGATAGACGACTCCACCCGGTCTGAGATTGCCTCTCAGGCCGCGTGCAGACCCACGTGGTCCCTCTTGTTGGGGAGAAGTGCCCTGCCAGGGGCACTGCTGGTCCTTCGGGAAGGTCGGGGTCCCCGTGGAGCCACTGTCCTAGCAGACGCTGGTCGTCAGGAACACTGGGCACTTCTGTTCTCATCTGTGAAGTGGGACTCAGGTGAGGTCCTCCCAGCGCTGATGTGCTCCGTGCTGCCTGAGGAAGAGAAGGGGGCGGAGGGTTGGGGAGGGTCACGGAGCAGACAGGAGGCGGCCCCTTCTCACCCAGCTTAGACAGGGGTCCTGGGTCAGCAGAGTTGAGAAGGAGCCAATTCCTGGCCAACCGCAGGGTGGCCCACCCATCCCGGCCCTGCCACTTACCTGCTGTGTGTCTTTAGACAGCGCTCCTCGTCTCTGAGCCTGTGCCTCTTTCCTCCTTCCTGGGCCTGGGGCAGGCGTGATTCCTCCAGGCAGGGTCCATGGTGCAGGACAGACAGAAAAGAGAGAAAATAGGTGTCACAAAGGCCCTTCCATCCTGGGGCCTCCGGCTTGGCAGGCCCCCTCCAGGCTGTCCATCCTCCTGCCACAGAGCCTGCGCAGATCCCTGGAGGGACTCCACGGTCTGCTCAGAACTCGGAAACCTCAGAGCACCGAGGGAGTGTGGAGAGGGAGAGGCCAGAGAGCGGGAGAGGAGCCCTCGGGTGAGGGCGCAGGGGCTTCCCGGAGACAGGGAGACAAGGCGCAGAGGGAGGGAGGCCGGTGAGGGGAGACAGGGAAGAGGTGACAGCTTCAGAGAGCGGGGGGGGGGGAGAGGAAACTGGAGAGAGAAAGAAGGAAGCGAGAGTGGGAAAGCAGAGCCGAGCAAAGGAGACTCAGGAGGGAAGGGAAGAGAGAGAACAGATGCAGCGAGAAGGACGGAAGTGGGGGGAAGTGCAGGATGAATGGGTGAGAGAGGGCGAGGAGAAGGGGGCCGCTGCGTGGAGGAAGAGAGGAGAGAAGGAACGGCGGGGGGGGGGCGGGGGGGAGACGCCGGGAAAGGACGACGATGTGGAGGAGAGAGTCAGGGGGAGAGAGGAGAAGGAAGGGGGAGACTGGGGGGGCACAG
>CM053541.1:9843932-9861611 GCA_028646465.1 Rhinoceros unicornis | reverse complement strand
TGGAGGAGAGAGTCAGGGGGAGAGAGGAGAAGGAAGGGGGAGACTGGGGGGGCACAGAGGAGAGAGAAGAGACAGAAGCAAGCGAGAGAGGAATGCGGGGGGGTGGCACTGAGACAGTGAGGGGAGAGGGGAAGCAGGAAGGAAGGAAGGGAGAGGAAAGAGGAGACGGGAGAAAAGAAGACAGAAAACAGAGTGGGAGAGAGGAGGATGGAGGGAGACAGGAGGGAAGGAGAGGGGAGAGAGAGGCACAGAAACAGGAGGGAAGAGATCCTAGCAGGGGCAGAGCGCGTGCACACGTGCGCACACGTGCGCGCACACGCAGAGGCCCAGGGAGGGCTGGGCTGCGGGGCCGTGGAGGGCGGGGGGTGTGATGGAAGGGGCAGGGGGTGCGGGGCCAGGAGCTCAGAGAGGCGGCAGCACAGGTGGAGGGTGAAGCCCCACTAGGAAGCTCCGTGGAGAGGGTCTCAGCTCAGCCCCACCTGGGCCCACGCCTGTCCCTCCCTAGCCGCGCAGCCCCCGTGGGCGTGTTTGTGACCAAGGAGAAACGAGTGACAACTGAGACGACAGGGACAGTACAGAGTCAAAGGTGTGACAGAGAGAGGAGCCGGTGAATAAAGAGGGGAGGAGAGGGACAGGCGGGGAAACGCAGAAGGAAGAGAGAGAGACAGAGACAGTGAGAGACAGAAAGAAAGAATGAGAGACAGGGAGAGAGAGACAGAGTGACAGAGACAGGGAGAGGCAGAGAAAAAGAGGGAGAGAGAGAAACAGAGTGAGAGACAGAGTGAGAGAGAGAGACACACACAGGACGGAGAGAGGAAGACAGACAAGAGGGAAGGGAAGGCCTGCCACCTCCCGGGTGACAACGGGCAGTGTCCCCGTGTCCCAGTTAAGGACGAGCTGTAGAGGGACGGATGCAAATGTGCAGCTGCAGAGACCGCGGCTGATGGTCCAGGACCTGGCAGGACAGGAGACAGTTTCGTAAACTGAAACAGAAATCACAGGGCCGTTTGTTCTGGGGCAGGATCGAAACAGCAGCAGCATGAGGGACACCCGTCTCTGCCCCGTCGGTTGTCCCACAGGCCCCCCAGCTGTTGGAGGCGGCAAGAAGACGGGCCGGCAAGGGGAGGGCGGGTGAGGGCTGAAGACAGCAGGTGTGGGGAGAGAGACTGAGAGACGGAGAGACAGAGCAGACAGAAGTGGGGAGACGCTCAGGAGGGAAAAAGGCCAGGAAGCGGCGGGGGAAACCGGGGAGGTTACAGCGTCCAGGAAAGCAGGGGGGTGCGGAGAGGGGCCGGGCGGAGTGGCGGAAGGACGACGGGGCCAAGGTCGGTTCAAGGGCGATGAGAAGATGGAGGAGGAAGGAGCGAGGAGTAAAACATCCATGAAAAGAAGCTACAGGAAAGCCCGAGTGAGGGTGAGGACGGAAAGGGAAGGAAATAGGAGGCGGGGCGGGGGAGGGGCGGCGGGAACAGGGGACTCGTGTGAGACAGAGAAACAGAGAGAGACCAAGAGAGACAGAGACAGAGAGAGGGAGAGAGACAGAAAGAGAGACCAAGATAGACAGAGACAGAGAGATAGAGGGGGAGAGAGAGAGAGAGGGAGAGAGAGAGAGAGACAGAGAGAGGGAGAGGGAGAGAGACAGAGACAGAGAGAGGGAGAGGGAGAGAGACAGAGAGAGAGGGAGAGAGACAGAGAAAGAGAGACCAAGATAGACAGAGACAGAGAGATAGAGGGAGAGGGAGAGAGAGACAGAGACAGATGGAGAGAGACAGAGAGAGACAGAGAGAAGGAGAGAGGGAGAGAGAGAGAGAAAGAGAGAGACCAAGAGAGACACAGAGAGAGGGAGAGAGACAGAGAGAGGGAGAGAAAGAGACAGAGAGAGACAGGGAGGGAGAGACAGAGAGGGAGAGACAGAGACAGAGAGAGGGGGAGAGACAGAGACAGAGAGAGGGAGAGATACAGAGACAGACAGAGACAGGGAGGGAGAGACAGAGAGAGGGAGACAGACAGAGGGAGAGAGACAGAGAGAGGGAGAGACAGAGACAGAGAGAGAGGGAGAGACAGAGACAGAGAGAGAGGGAGAGAAAGAGACAGGGAGAGACAGAGACGGAAGGAGAGAGACAGGGAAGGAGAGAGACAGGGAAGGAGAGAGACAGAGAGGGAGAGAGACAGAGAGGGAGAGAGACAGAGAGGGAGAGACAGAGACGGAAGGAGAGAGGACAGAGACGGAAGGAGAGAGACGGGGAAGGAGAGAGACGGGGAAGGAGAGAGACGGGGAAGGAGAGAGACGGGGAAGGAGAGAGACAGAGAGGGAGAGAGACAGAGAGGGAGAGAGACAGAGAGGGAGAGACAGAGACGGAAGGAGAGAGACGGGGAAGGAGAGAGACAGAGAAGGAGAGAGACAGAGAGGGAGAGACAGAGACAGAGAGAGACAGAGAGGGAGAGACAGAGACAGAGAGGGAGAGATACAGAGACAGAGAGGGAGAGAGACAGAGACAGAGAGGGAGACAGACAGAGGGAGAGAGACAGAGAGAGGGAGAGACAGAGACAGAGAGAGACAGGGAGAGAAAGAGACAGGGAGAGACAGAGACGTAAGGAGAGGGACGGGGAAGGAGAGGGACGGGGAGCAGAAGGCAAGGCCGTGCTCCCTGCACGCGACCGGGACGGGAAAGGGAGGCTGGACTGAGGGGCGCGGGGCAGGGAAAGCGCTGCGGGCGCAGGGACGGGAGGAGAGAGGGGACACAGGGAGGAAGGGGGCGCGGGTGTCAAGGGAAGGGCGAGGCCCCCCGCCCCGCGTCCCGGAGCGCCCCGCCCCCCGCTGCGGACGGCGCGGGAAGCGCGCGAGGACCCCCGCCGGAGGACGGGGTGGGAGCCAGAAGGGGGGCGGGGAGGAGTCGGGGGGCGGGGAGGAGTCGGGGGGCGGGGAGGAGTGGGGAGGGGGGGAGGAGAAGAGCTTCCTGAGACGGCGGGCCGGTCGGGGCGGAAGAAGGTGAAGATGAGGCCGGGAGCTTCATCTAGGAGGAGAAGTGGGGGAGGAGTGTGCGTGTTACAGAGAGGACAGACCACGAGGGTCGACGCGAGAGGACAGCACCTGTGTGGGGGCGTGCGGAGACACAGACAGACAGACGATAGAGAGGTACAGACAGGAGAGGGGGAGGAGGGGCAGGAAGAGAACAGGGAAAGACAGACACAGCTGAGAAGTTGTGAGCCGGGGAAAGGAGGCCGTGCGTGGTGTGAGTGCACTAGTGCAAGGAGGGAAGTGAGTGTGTCAGAGACACAGATGGGCAGGGACAGAGGAGAGACCGAGACAGAGAGAGACAGAGAGCCTGGGGTCCAGAGAACGGGGAGCGGGAGGGGCAGAGGCTCAGGGAGGGAGGGAGACTCAGCCCATCTGAGCCTCAGTTTCCCTGTCTGTTCCCCGGGTGCTGGGAGAGGTAATAATTCATGACTTAGCGACCAGAAGAAGAATCAGCGCCCCCTCTGGTGGGCACGTGCTGCCTCTCAGTTCTGTTCTAGCACTTTCTGTCCCCCGCTCCCTCCCCCACACCAGGGAGTGGCTGTTATCACCCACACTGGTTTTCCAATGAAGAAGTCAAATTGGAGCCCAAATCTATTGTCACTGTCACCCTGAGGTGAAGACGACCTGTCCCTTCTACCGCAGAGACTCCTTGAGGACACCTAAATCCCTCCTGTCTGGAAAATTCAGAGCCTCTCCTGCTAAGAAGGCAGAAAAAGAGAAAGAGAGGAAGCCGGTGGAGGGGAAGGGGCGGGGGGGGGGGGACACACAGGGTCGAAGGAGAGGATCAGCGTGTGTCAATTACCCGGCACACAGTTGGTGCTCAATTAGTGCCCCTTCCCTTTCCTGGTGGAGAGCACTGAGAGCGGGAAGGAAGAGAAGCAGCAGCAGAGAGGAAGGGAGAGGACGAGAGAGTGTGGGGAGGGGAGGCTGTGCTTATAAAGAGCCTGGCACACAGTAGGTGCTCAATGAATGCCCATTCCCTTCTTCAGGAGAGAGGAGGCAAGTCAGAAAGGAGGCAAAGAAACCGCCACAGAGGAAAAACGGGGGAGGGAAGACAGCCTGCGGAGGGAAGGCCATGGGTGGACATTGCCGGGCATTCAGTAGGTGCCTGTGAAGTGTTAGTTCTTTTCTCAGGAGAAAGAAGACAGACAGAAAAGGAGAGGGGAGGGGAAAACTCCAGCAGAGAGAAGGAACAGGAGAAGCTGTGGGGGGTGGGGGAGACAGTATAGGTAAAGCAGTGGGCACACAGTAGGTACTTAATAAGTGCGCATTCCCTTCCGTGGCAGCGAGCCCAGAGAAAACAGCCAGGGGGAGGGGAGCAAGCAGCGAGGAAGAGAGAAGGGAGAATGGAGCCTGGGAGGCAAGCAATGACGGCGGATACGGAGGAGCAGCACACAGCAGGCGCTCAATACGTGCCTATTCCCTCCCCCTAGGAGAAAGCTGGCAGGGCCGAGAGGAGGGGGAGAAGCTGGAGGAGAGGACTCGGGGAGAGGAGAGGCAGTGAGCGAGCAAGTATGCAGGCGAGGCGGGGGGCACTCGGGGGGCGCTCAGTAGATGCACGTTGTCTTCCTTGGAGGGGAGAGAACTAGGAAGAGGAAGGCGCAGACCCGCACGAGAGGCTGGGCAGGTCGGCTGGTCCGTGTGCGGAGGAGGCAGTAGGGCTGGCGGAGCAGAGGGAGGAGGTAACCGCGACGAGATCGGGCAAAGGAGAGGACGCGCAGAGGAGGCAGCGCGGGCAAATCATGGGGGCACACAGGAGGTGCTTCATAAATGCTCGTACTCTCCCCCAGAGAGCGCGGAGAGGGAGAAGCTGGCAGAGCAAGAGGGGCAGGGAGAAAGAGGCAAGGGGAGATGAGGGGGGGTGTTAATTGCCTGGCATACAGTAGGTGCTCCATAATTGCTTGTTTTCTTCCCCAAGAAAGAGCAGATGAGCAGAAAGGAGGAGAAGTCAGAGATGAAGGAGCAGGGAGAATCGAGGGAGAGGGGAGTGTAAGAAAATTGTCTGGCACAAAATAGAGGCTCCATAAACGCCCATTTCCTTCCCTGGCAGAAAGCAGAGGACAGCGGAGACCACAGGTCCGTGGAGAGGGACCTGTGGCTGAGAGGAGAGTAAAGAAAGCACAAGCAATTGCTTGGCATACCATAGGTGCTCAGTAAATGTGTGTTCCTTGCCTTGGAAGAGAGCAGAGAGCCCAGGAGGACAGAGGAGAAACGGGAGGAGTAGGGTGTGAGGAAGGGAGACAAGGTGTGTAAACTGCCTGGTACACAGTAGGTGCTCAATATGTGTCCATTCCCTCCCCCAGGAGGGAACAAAAAGTCAGAGAGGAAAGAAAAGAAAGGAATTGGGGGAGAAGACAGTGTAACAAGAGAGGTGCAGTGTTTGTAAATTCGCTGGCACACAGTAGGTGCTCAATAAATGCCCACTTTCTTCCCAGGAGAGACCAGGCAGATCAGGAAGAAGTGAAAGGAATCGGGGGGGAAGGGACAGGAGAGCAACAAGAGTATAAGGTGCAGAGGCAGTGTATGGAAATTGCCTGGTAAACACTAGGAACTTAATAAATGCCCGTTTCCTCCAAGGAAGGGAGCCAGAAGCGCAGGAAGAACAAGCAGAGGGCACAGAGGAAGGGACAGGGAGACAAGAGGGTGCCAGGAGAGGCAAGGAGGCATTTCAGGTACATACAGCAGGTGCTCCATAAATGCCTGTCCCCTTCCCCGGCTGAGCAGAAAGCAGGCTGGGAGCCAGCAGAGACCCGGGAAGGGAGGCCAGAAGGAGGAGGGCGGGGGAGGAGGGGGAGTCTGAGGGTGGAGGCCTCCTCCTGGTGGCGGCGCCCCCCCCAGGGCCCAGCCCACGCCCCAGCTGCCCCGCTGAAGCAGGGACAGGGGCCCATTGTCCTGGGCCTGGCACGGCCTGGCGGGAGGGGGGTGCCCAGCACTTGTCTGCTGTGTCTGGGGGGATGGATGCTGCCTGGGCTCCGTCTCTCGGTCTCTGAGTCTCTGTGTCTCTGCATCCCCCTGTCTCTGAGCTCACGTCTCCCCCTCTCGCCGCCTGTGTCTCTGTGTCCTGCTGCCCCAGTGTCTCTCCCGTCTCTGCGTCTGTGGCCCCCTGTCCCGGGGGCTCCCTCTGCATCCATCTCCCATCCCGCCCCCCATCTGTCTCTCAGCCTCTGCTTCTGGCTTCTCTGGGAGGGAGGAGCCCCGACCCCAACCCCAGCCCCGGGTTCCCGCCCCCCACCCACCGGGGATCAGGGCAGGGGGCCGAGCTCAGAGGCAGAGGAGTGAGGAAGGAAAGAAGGAGGCACAGGGGCGAGAGAGGTGAGGACAGAACAGCTTTATTCAGCAGAAACCGCAGCAGAGGGCCGGCGGCCGCCGTCCGGAGCTGCAGAGAGAGGGGGGTCAGGAGACCGGAGACGGGAGAGGGGAGGGTGGAGAGAGAGTCAGGGGGAGGCAGAGAGACAGACAGAGACCCAGAGAGAAGAGGGGGGAGACAGAGTGACAGGGGAGAAGGGGGAGAGAGGAGTGGGAGGAAGCTCAGAGGTGGAGAGAGAGACGGGAAGACAGAGAGACAGAGAGAAAGTCAGGGAGAGACAAATGGAGAGAGAGAGACGGGGAGAGACACAGAGAGAGAGACAGAGAGAGAGAAAGTCAGGGAGAGACACAGAGAGAGACAGAGACAGAGAAAGTCAGGGAGAGACACAGAGAGACAGAGAGAGAGAAAGTCAGGGAGAGACACAGAGAGAGACAGAGAGACAGAGAGAGAAAGTTAGGGAGAGACAAAGAAATGGAGAGAGAGAGACAGGGAGAGACACAGAGAGAGAGACAGAGAGAAAGTCAGGGAGAGACACGGAGAGAGACAGAGACAGAGAAAGTCAGGGAGAGACACAGAGAGACAGAGAGAGAGAAAGTCAGGGAGAGACACAGAGAGAGACAGAGAGACAGAGAGAGAGAAAGTTAGGGAGAGACAAAGAAATGGAGAGAGAGAGACAGGGAGAGACACAGAGAGAGAGACAGAGACAGAGAAAGAGACAGAGAGAAAGTCAGGGAGAGACGGAGAGAGACACAGAATGAGACAGAGAGAGAGAGACAGAGAGACATGGAAAGTCAGAGACAGAGAAAGAGATGAGAGATGGTGGGGGAAGAGACAGAGAAAGAAAGAAAAGCAGAGGCAGAGAGATTTAGAACCGGGAGGGGAGAGAAGTGGACAGCGAGAGGCACTGAGATGGGAAGAGACACAGAGACAGCTGGAGGACAGCGAGAGAGAGAGAGAGAGAGAGAGAGAGAGAGAGAGAGAGAGAGCCGGAGACCGCGGAGCCGCTGCGCGGGCGGGACGGCGGGGAGGTCGAGGAAGGAGCGCGGCCCCTCTCACCTGGCGTCCGCGGCGGCCGCCCCCCGGGCTGGACCGGGTGATTTAAGGGGCGCCCTGGGGGCGGGCCCGCTCCTCCCCACCGCCTTATCTGGTCAGCCCTGGCCCGAGAGCTAAATCGGGCCTCAGCTGTCAGCACCCCGGGGCGCGGGACAGCTGTCACAGCCCCTGCACCTGCCTCGTGACCGCAGGCCCCCTCCTGCAACGGGGCAGGCATGAGAGGCCCCTGTGGGTCTGCGTGGGGCGCCCCCAACGGGCAGCTGGGACCCTCAGGAGCCCCCCCCCGCCCACCCCCACCCGAAGCTCTGGGACCAGCCTGGCTGGGCGCCCTGGGGCAAGGGACAGCCCGAGTCAGGCGTTGTTCCCCTGGGACTTGGGGGTCCCAGCGGGGGAGGGCCAGCGAGGGTGCATGGGGCTTTGGGCACCGTTTAAGGGGCAAACAGTAAGCACTCAATCAGTGCACAGGCTGGGCCTGCCCAGGCTCTCACCTGCGCAGAGCAGGAGGGGTTAGCGCATGAGGGGGCTGGGAGCGGGAGGGGAGGGAGGCCGCCTGGACCCCTTCCCTCTCCATCCCCCCAGGTCCCACCCTCCCCTGCGGGCTCCTCACCAAGACCATATTAGGCCACAGCTGAGAAGGCACCTGGGGAGGTCACTCAGGCCCCAGAATAGAAACACTCAGGGAGTCCCGCCAGGCTGTCTGGGACGAGATGGGACAGGCGACAGGCACAGAGGGCGGGGGCCCCAGAGGGCCCAGGGAGACTCAGGGCTCAGGCGGGGACAGACCCAGAGAGAGACAGAGGCTGAGACAGACAGACAGAGAGAAACATCCAGAAGGAGAGAGCAACAGAGGGACACAGAGGGAGGAGGCCCTGGAAGGAAGGAAGGAACGGCCACCCGGAGTTGGGGTCCCGGGACCCCAGCTGTTTTTCGCTCTTGTGCTGTTTGACTTTTCACTTTACAAGTTGCCCTTTGACCTCTGGAATTCTCTGGAACCAGGACCCACAAAGCCAGGTCCCCACGTCACCGTCGGCTTTTTGGCTTTTTATGAGCGCGTCCTGCGGCGCCCGCTCCCACCTTCTCTGGCTGTCGGTTTAGCTCGTGTCCCTGGAGGAGCCGACTGTCCAGTGGAGCCGGCCCGAGGGGGGAGACGCCCCAAGCTGGGCCCCGCTGACTCTCCCCGCGCCCCGCCCCCCGCCCCCCTGTGCCTCCGCGTGCCCCATTTCTGCCCCTCTCCGCCTGCTTCCTCCCGGGGCTCGCACACACGTGCCTCCCTCCCGGGACAGGGCCGTGACCCCTGAAGCCACGACCCTGGGCCCCCTCCCCCATGTCACCCGGCCTGTCACATCCTTACGTGCCACCGCGCACAGCGTGTCCCCCAAACCCACTCCTCCTCCCGGGGTCCCATCTCTTGGGGGTGGCCGCTATCCTCTGGGTCCCAGGCCAGACCCCTGGGCACCTTCACTGCCCCTCCTCACCCCCAGGGCGCCAGGCCCAGAGCTGCCCTGACTCTTGGTCACCTCCTCTCTGTGCCCAGGGTCCTGGCTCAGGCCTCGACCTCTCCCGTCTGCCCCCACACGGCCCCAGCGGGGTCTGTCTGCATCCAGGACTGACCTGCCTGCCCGGCCTGGACCAAGTGCAGCCCCTCTGCCGGCCCTCGGAGCCCCCCCGCCCCCAGCTCTCCTCACCTCCTCAGATAACCCCGATCGCTCCCTCCAGGCCCAGCTCTCCTTTAGAGCTGCTCCCAATTCGGGACCGGGCCCGCCCTCCCCTCCCAGCGGCCCTCTGGAGAGCCCGCCTCAGCCTTCTGGAGCCAGGCCCGGGGCCCCTCCCCTTCCTGTGGCCCCCACAGTGCCCCGTGGGACCCCCCGTTAGGGCCCCCCACTGGGACTGGGGGCCCTCATGTCCTCTTGTGTCTTCCTCCCAGCCTGAGAGCTGCACAGGCCAGACCCAGTGGTGGGGCTTGGGGGACGTGGGAAACGACAAGGAAGCTGCACAGAGGGACAGCAGGCCCTGGGGAAGGACACGGAACAGGAGGGGGGCCTGCTCCGGTGAGAATGTGGAGAGAAGTCACCTAACAGGAGCCTGTCCTTCCTCTGCTGAGTCCGCCACCACGACAGGCACCATCTTCCCCCTTTGTCACCTCTCTGCCCTCCTCTCCTGCCCTCTCTTGCCTCCAGCACACCAGGCACACTCCTGCCTCAGGGCCTTTGCACTGGCCGTTCTCTGCCTGGAATGCTCTTCCTCCAGGCCTCCCCATGGCTCCCTCCTTACCCTTCTTCAAATCTTTGTTCAAACTACACCTTCTCAGGGAAGCGCCCTGTCCTAAATGAGTTCTAACACCACCATGTTAGTTTCCTATGGCTGTTCTAACAAACTTAGTGGCTTAAAACAACACACATTTATTCTCTGACGCTTCTGGAGGTCAGAAGTCCAAGATGAGCCTCACTGGGCCAGAGTCAAGGTGCAGGCAGGCGGGTTCCTTCTGGGGGCCCCGGGGGAGAATTTGGTTGCCTGTTCCAGCTCCCAGAGGCCGCCTGCACTTCCTGGCTCATAGCCCCTTCTCGTCTTCGAAGCCAGCAATGTAGCGTCTCTCTGACCCTGCTTCCTTCCGCTGCCTTCCTTACGTCTCTTTCTTCCTCTCCTCTCCTCCTTCCTCTGCACCGTTTTTTTTTTTTTTTTTTTTTGCTGAGGAGGATTCGCCCTAAGCTAACATCCCTGCCAGTCTTCCTCTATTTTTCAGTGTGTGGGCTGCCGGCGCAGCACGGCTGCCAACAGAGCAGTGTAGGTCCGCGCCTGGGAAGCGAACCCAGGCCACCGAAGTGGAGCTCGGTGAACTTAACCACTAGGCCACCGGGGCCGGCCCCTCTCCCTCTCCACTTTTAAGGACACTCGTGACTACACTGGGCCGACCCGGATAAAGCAGGATAATTTCCCTATCTTGAGGTCAGTGCATTAGCAACCTTCATTCCCCTCTGCCGTGTCACCGAACATACTCGCAGGTTCTAGGGATGTGGACGTGGACATCTTTGGGGTCATTACTGCCATCGATGGAGTAGAACTGAGAGTCAAGAAATAAACCCCTTCTTGCTCCTTGGCACGTACCCCACGGAACACTCTGGACTGCACTGATTCGTTTGCTCCTGGTCTCTCCCTCCCACCTGGCAGGGGCAGGCACTGTGCTGTTCTCTGCTGTGCCCCCATGAGGAAACAGGCCCAGAGAGGTGAGTGACCCGCATGAGGTGGCGAAGCTGGCAGGTGGCAGGGAGCCGCGTGCATGGTCTCCCGGGTGACCGCGTGGCCCGCGGGGGGCCCGGGCTCTCTGATGAACGGAGTCACTGAAGGCGAGGGCCGCAGTCAGAGGCGGCCAGGCCGGGAGCAAGTCAGCACGTTTATTGAGGCAGCAGCAGTGCTGGGGGGCAGGGGTGTGGGGAAGGGGCTGGGGCCTCTGCGGGCTCCGTGAGGTGCGGCCTGGCCCTTCCCCGGCGCTCGCTCGGGAGCCGGACGTGGACACACAGGGACCGTGCCGGGCGGGCGGCTGTCCGTGGTTCCCTCCTCCGTGGGGTCAGTCTGTCCGCAGCCAGCTCCCCTTCTCCTCCACCTCCTTGGTCACCACCAGCAGCACCTCACACAGGCCCTGAGCCAGTGCGGCCGCCAGGAAGGCCCTGGGCGGAGAGACAGGGAGACTGAGGCCCGGGGGCTCCCGGGGAGGGCGTCTAGCGCCGAGCCCCGGCCCCGGGGTCGCCTCCCCTCACCTGACGCCGTCCTCGTCCCCCAGGGCCTCGGGGGCCCGCAGCTTGGAGTCCAGATTGTAGTAGACGCCGTCCACCTGGCGCAGGGCCACCCAGTGCCGCCGGCGCAGGGGCAGGGACAGCAGGCCCAGCGACACGGGCGATGGCAGGTTCAGGATCAGCCCCAGCACCTGAGGCAGGGCCAGCTGCGACAGGGGCCTGTGCGGGCGGGGACACCACGGTCAGCGCCCAGTGTCACTCAGGGTCTGGGGCCCAGGCTGCCGTGGCAGCGGTGGCCGCCCGAGCCCACCCAAGGACTCTGCTCCGTCAGCCCACCCTTGCTTCCATCCACTCACCTGTTCACCCACCCAAACCTCCCCCCGAGTCAGCCACCAACCCAGCAACTCACTCTTCACCCATCCACCGTCCATCTATCCATTATCCATCCATTATGCACCCACTTACCCATCCATCCACCACCTACCACCCATCAAAATCCCCCAGCAACCACCCGCCATCCAGCTTCCCATCTACTGTTCATCCCACCACCACCTACCCATCCAGGCCCCTGACCACCATCCACCCAACAACTTCTACACCATCCACTCATCTCTCCATCCACTCTTCATGTCTACCTTTGAGTCTATCTGTTATCCATCCATTATATACCACAGACCCAGCCGCCCACCCCTCCAAACTTCCCAGCCATCTAACAACCATCCACCATCCAACTACCCATCTATTGTTCACCCAAATATTATCCATCCACTGACACAATCAGCCACCAGCCAGCCAGCCACCAACCCAACTACTTATCTACCAGCCACCCAACTCCTCATCCACTCTTTACCCATCCATCCGCCCCTCCATCCATCCATCCACCCAACCACTTACTTGCTATCCACTGCCTACCAACTATCCATCTTGTATTCGCTCAGCCACTCAACCACCCATCTATTCATACACCCCATCACCCAATCACTGCCTGCTCAACACATCTAACCCCCCTTCACCATCCACTTAATCAATTACCATCTGTCCACCCATCATCCATCCATCAACTCATCTAGTCATCCCACTCCTCCTTCTGCCATCTCCCAACCCATCAGTCCACCAGCATCCACCATCCAACTGCCCATCTACCGTGGACCCAAACATCATCCACCCACTGACACAATCAACCACCAGCCAGCCAGCCACCAACCCAACAACTTATCCACCAGCCACCCAACTCCTCATCCACTCTTTACCCATCCATCCACCCAGCCATCCATCCATCCACCCATCCACCACCCATCTACCCACCCAACCACTTACTTGCTATCCACTGCCTACCAATTGTCCATCTTATATTCACTCAACCACCCATCTATTCATACACCCCATCACCTGTCACCACCTACTTAACACATCCAACCCCCCACTCCCCATCCACTTACCCAGTTACCATCAGTCCACTCATCATCCGCCCATCAACTCATCCCATTGACCATCCAGTCATCCCACTCATCCTTCTGCCATTTCCCAACCCATCAGTCCACCAGCCATCCACCATCCTTCCACGCAAACCTTCCATCCACCCACCTCTTCCTTCCTCCTTCTCTCCACTCATCCCGTTTCCCACTTCGGCCCACACTGACTACCATCCCACAGCACCCCCTGTGCCAGGCTCAGACACGTGACACAGCCCCTTGAGTCCCACCTCCTTCTGTCCCACCACACGGCGGCCAGGCCCAGCCCCTGCAGGGCGGCCATGATCACGTTGACGTCATAGTTGCCGGTGCCCAGGAGGCTGCGATGGGGGTTCAGCCGGGAGTCTGGGGCCAACCTGGTTGGGAAGGGGTCGGAGGCTGAGTTGGGGGCCCCTGGAAAGGCCTCACTGTCCCCACAGAGCAGGAGAGCCCCAGGGTCTGTGAGTCACCCAACCTTTGGACTCCTCCCTCTCCTCAGCCCCCATGATTCCTCGTGCCCCCGACTCTCTCTGCCCTGTCCTCCAACCACTTCTCCCTGCTCAGGCCTGTCCTCCACCTGCACCCTCACCAGCCTCCAGTCTCCCCCTCCAGTCCACCTCCCTCAGGGCCTGGGGGCTCCTCCCACACCCAGTGCTCATCCGCCCCTCCCCTGCTCCCAGCCCTGCCCATCACCTCAGGATACAGTCCCAGCCCCTCAGCCTGGCCTTCAAGGCCCCACCTGGTCTGGTCCCTGCTGGCCTCCGTCCCACCCCACCCCTTCCCCGCCACCTGTCCCCAACCACATCTCCTATGCTCCTGCCTCCCGGCCCTTCCTCCCGCTGTCTGTCCCTGAGCCCAGGAGGCCCACCCTGTCACCACTCGTCTCTCTGGGCCCTGCCTCCTCTGAACAAGGGCACCTTTGTTCTCTCTCTGGGTTCTTGGTGGGCAGGGTGGGGGAGGGGTTGGAAAGGGGCAAGTTCGTGTATTATTTTTCTGTGTATCTGTTTCCCTGGCCTCCCTCAAGGCAGGGCTCATAGTAGACTCATTTCTGGGTCTCCAGCGTGGCCTTGGCATGAAAGAGTTGATGGATCCCTGTTTTGAATGACAGGAGATGAATAAGTTCTATAATAATCAGTCTGAGGGGTTGGGATGCCTGAGGATTCTGAGGGGCCACGGGAGGGCTGTGAGCAAGCGAGGGGGAGACATGGTCATCTCTAGGTGTAGGTCATGGGGGACTGACTGGAGGGGAGAGACTGGAGGCCGAGGGGAGGGCCCAGGAGTTGATGGCGCCTGAGCTGGGGCTGGGGCTGTGGGGACAGAGGAGGGGATGAGGCGGAGAGATAATAAAGTGATGTTTGACATCTTGAATAGAGAGGAGAAACGTTCCAGGCTGCCAAGAGGAGGAAGCCGTGCCAGACAGAGAGAATGGCCCGTGCAAAGGCCCAGAGGCATCATAGTGGGGCTCATTCAGGGACTGGAGAGGAATTTGGTTTGAGGGGAGCGGCGGGATATGAAGCTGCAGGGGGAGGCGGGGGCCAGAGTGTGCAGGGCCTTGGCTATCAGCCTGTGGGGCTTGGGACACCTCCTAGGGGTGCGGGGGAGCCACAGGAGGGCTGTGAGCAGGGGAGGGGCAAGGTAAGCACTGGGGCCCTGTGTGGACTGGAGGAGGAAACTGGAAGGCGGGAGGCTGGAGAGGAGGTGGGGACAAGGAGGGCCCAGATAAGAGAGGGTGGGGCGTGAGCTGGGGCTGTGGCGTGGGGACAGATAGGTGCGGAGGCTACAGCTGCATCTCTGAGTCCCGGGTCCAGCCCAGGCGGGTGACTGGGCCAGCAGAAAGCCCCCGGGCTCTGCCTCTGCCTTGCTATGAGAGCCAGGTGGGTGGCTCGGCCTCTGTGAGCCCCGCTTCTCCAGGGGTCAGGGTGGGTGACGGTCACCTCTTGCAGATCTCGTCGGCAGCCTCCTGGGTGAAGAGCTGCTGCTGCAGAACGTTGTTGAGGGCGTGGACGGCACACAACTCCAGGCGCTGCCGTTCGTGGTACACGGAGGGTGGGCTCGGCTGTGCTCCTGGGGCCTGGGACATGCCGTCCTCGGCTCCTGCTTAGGGGGCGTGGGGAGAAGATCCTCAGGGGCCCGGGGATCTGGAGGCCCAACCTGCCAGCAGGCCCTGGGGGCACTGCCAGTGGGGCAGGGGCAGCCTGAGAGGCCACTGGGCCCCTGACCCTTCTCCTCGGGTCCTCTCCTGGCAACAGGGTACCTCCATCCTCTACTCCCAGGAAAAGGCTCTCTCTTTTGCTCACCTAGCAACAGAGGACCACCCCCGCTGCATCCCTAAGTGAAAGGGTCCCTATGGTGGTCACCTAGCAACGGAGAAATCCCTCCTCCCCTGTCCCTAGGTAACAGGCTCCCTCTCTGGTTACCTAGCAACAGAGGACCCCCCCCCACTAGGTAACAAGTCTCTCCTCTGGTTACTTAGCAATAGAGGGATACTCCTCCCCTGTCTCTAGGTAACAGGGTCTCTTCTGGTCGCCTAGCAACAAAAGACTCCCCTCCCCGTCACTAAACAACAGGATTCTCTCTTCCTGTCACCTGGCAACAGGGCCCCCTCCCCGGACACCAAGTAACAGAGCCCTTTCCCCGGCCTGTACCGCAACCGCCGCGCTCGCCCGTTGCCTGGCAATGCCCCTCACCCCGCCTGCCTCTCTGCTCCCCCGAACAAGGGGCTTCCGCATCCCCCTGGCCGGCGGTCTGAGTTCCGAGTGCGGGCCTGACAGCACCACTCTGACTGGGCAGACGGGACGGACTACAGCTCCCGGCGGCCCCCGCGTGCTGGACTACGACTCCCGGCGGCCCCCGCAGGAGTTCTCGCTCTGTTCTGATTGTCTGGGCAGCGTAACCCGGAAGTCCGCTCTCGCCCTACAACTTCCGTCGGCCCCTGCGGTGAATCCCGGAACTGTGCGGTACAGAGGCCCATCCCTTCGCGCACTACCACGCCGCCTGCTGCTCAGAGAGTTCTGGGAAATGTAGTAGGCTCTCGCGATAGTTTCCAGGAGTGTTGCTCCCATGTGTACCTGCCCCCTGCGATAGCGTCATGCCTAGTGTGAGGATGAAGCGTGACGTCACAGAAAGGCAGACAGGGACTAGACACCAAACCGTGCTGGGAGAAGAGCCTCCAATATTTACTGGGATGGGAGGGAGATCTGGGGAAACAGAGGCCAGGGCAGCAGCGGGACGGTGATGGGGAGGTAAATGAGGCGAGGAGGTCCTCTCGGGAAGGAGGCGGCTTCTCAGCAGAGATGGATCCCCGGCCTGGAGGGGAGCTGGCAGCAGCCTGCGGGGGGATACGGTGAATGAAAGGCTGAGGCAGAGAGAGGAGGAGACACAGATACCTGGAGGAAGGGACAGAGCAGGTGCGGGTGGAGGAAGCCCTGGAGAGAGGGACAGACCCAGAGGGGGACAGAGACACACGCAGAGAAGGTAGGGTCCCAGAGAGAGGGGGACACAGAGACTCAGAGAGAGGAGACTTGGACAGAGAGAGAGAGAGAGATGAAGATTCAAAGTCGTGGAGTAGAAGGTTAAAGAGACTCAGAAATAAAGATCAATTAACAGAGACAGAATCAGAGCTGCCGAGCACCGGAGCCCAGGCACGGGGAGGGCGCCGCTGGCACCGGGGAGGGGCCTGGCCGCACCCAGGAGGCTGCGCCAGAAGGCGGTGACAGTGGCAGAGCCCGTGACAGCGCCCGGCTCGGCGGGGTTCTCCCTGTGGGTGTGCACAGCAAAGCTCCGGCCTGTGGGGCCCGGGGGTCCGCGCAGCTCCACGTCCACCACATGCATGTCCGTGAGGCTGGGGCAAGCAGAGTGGTCAGTCTGGCCGGACCGGCCCCAGCCCAAGCCCCCGCTCGGCTTAGCTCACCTGAGATCGGCCACCAGCACCCCGATGACGCCGTCGAAGCCCAGGCTGGGGGCGGCCAGGGCGGCGGCCGCCATGGTGTTGGAGTTGCGGGGGGCAAAGGGGCAGAGCCCGCGGACAGGGCCTTCGTAGAGCAGCGTGCGAGGCCCGGTGCTGCGCGCTGCCGCCAGGGGTCCCTCGAGCCGGAAGCCGTCGGGGTGCGTGGCCATGGTGACACGGAGGCTCTGGAAGTGACAGCTGTGGTCAGGGGGTCTGGGGTCTCTGCAGGCCCCCTCCGGTTCCCGGGGAGCCCACTAGGCCCTCACCTGGAGGCCCCCGGCTGCGTCCAATCTGGTGATGTCCTCCGTGCCCCACAGGGCCCCCCGGGCCACGAACACAGCGTGGTCCCAGCGGTGCGAGGCCTCCAGGAGCTGCTGCTCGGTGGCCGGGTCAGCCAGGGCTGAGGGGGACCCCACCTGGGGCGGATGAAGGGGGGAGGGGCTGAGGTCAGGGGACCCATCCCACTGTAGGGTGGGGTGGGGCCAAGGCGGAAGGGGCGGGGCTCACCAAGAGATTGGCATAGTGCAGGATTTGTGCCCCAGATGCCTGGATTATTTTGGGATGGGCCACTTCCACCACAAGGTCAGGGTGCCTGGGAGAGGGAGAGATGGGGGAGGGCCTTGGAGCACATTAGGCCTCCCCTCCCAGGTTCCCTCAGTCTGTAGAGGCCTGGCACTGTTCATCCTGGCCCAGGAGGGGAAATGGTAGGTGGGCCTGTCCCATTTCACGTTTGGGTGAACCAAGGCCCAGAGAGGCTAAGGGACTCGCCTGAAATCACACAGCACCCAAGGGAGGCGAGAACAGGAGCTTCAGGCAGCCCCACTCTTTCGTGGTGAGGTCACTGACCTCTCCCCAAGGGCAGCGAGGTGCTGGAGCTGCAGGGAAGCGGGCACGCTCCCTGCCATTCGTGCTGGGTCACGATTCCAGACAAAAACAAGTTCTAGGCCCACTTCCGGTCCCTGAGTCAGCAGGTGGGAGACAAGGGACTGTCCTGGGGAGAGGAAAAGAGACTCAGAGAGAGGGGGACAGAGACCAGAGAGAGGGGACAGAGACCCAGAGAGAGGGGGACAGAGACCCAGAGAGAGGGGGACAGAGACCCAGAGGGAGGGGGACAGGGACCCAGAGGGAGGGGGACAGAGACCCAGAGGGAGGGGGACAGGGACCCAGAGGGAGGG
>CM053541.1:9799711-9843432 GCA_028646465.1 Rhinoceros unicornis | reverse complement strand
CCCCCTGCTCCCCATCCCCCTCGCTCGCCCCCTCCCCGTCCATCCCCCTCGCTCGCCCCCTCCCCCTGCTCCCCATCCCCCTCGCTCGCCCCCTCCCCGTCCATCCCCCTCGCTCGCCCCGCCCCCTCCCCGTCCTCTGCGCTCTCCCCCTCCCCTCTGCCCCCCCGCCCTCCGCTCCCCTCCATCATCAGTATTCGGCTCCCGTCTCCGGCGCCCTCGGCTGCTCGCGGTCGCTGCCGCACCGTCCGAGGCGGGGGCCGGGGCCGGGGCCGGGGCCGGGGGGGTGGGTGGGGGGAGCGCGGCGCCGGCGGCCCGCGGAGGGAGGAAGGAAGGAAGGCAGGCAGGCTGGAAGGAAGGAAGCGAGGGAAGAAAGGAGGGAAGAAAGGCCGGCGAGAAGGAAGGCGGGCGGCGGGCCGCGCGGCGGGCGGGCGAGGCGGCGGAGCGGCCCCCCGAGCCCCCCGAGCCCCCCGGGCCCCCCGCGGCCGCTGCGGACCCCCCTCCCCATCCCGGAGCCGGGGAGGGGGGAGCGAGAGACCCGGCCGGCCGCGCCCCGCCCCCCGCGCCTCCCGCAGCGGCCGCGCGCCCCGATCCCCGAGCCTCCCGGGGGTCCCCCCCGCGGCCGGGCATGCTGCCCCCCGAAGGAGCCCCTCTCCTCGCTGTGAGTAGCCGCCGAGGGGCCCGGGCGGGGATGGGGGGCCTTCCCTAATTAGGGGCCACTGGTCTCCGGCCTCCTCGGGAGGGGGGGCGGCGGCAGAGGACAGTGGGCGGGGCCTGATGGAGAGCCGAGGCGGGGGGCGGGGAGGCAGGGGGGTCTCCGGGCCGGCGAGTTGTGTATTGGGGGGTCGTCGCCAATGCCTGGGGACCGGCGGGGGGTGTCCGTCCTGCGGCCGCTGCGTATCCAGCTGCGGGTTGAGGATGGAGGCTTAGGGTGGGGGGGCTCGCCGCGCGGGTTTGGGCCCCCCTTCCCGGGGCGGGAGTGCGGGGTCTTCCCCCCCATGGCCCCTCCCACCCTCCACACCGCTGCTGGTGGGGGGGGCACGCCGGGGATGGGGAGGGGGAGAGGCGGGCACGGGGTTTCCTTGGTGACGGCGCCTGGCAGGAGCGGTTGCCGTGGCAACCGAGAGAACCGGGGAGTTTGGGAAGTGAGAATGGGAGAAATGGAGGGGGTGACTACAGAGAGACAACCCCCTCCCCAAGCTTCAGCCCTTCTCCCTCTGGGGTCCCCAACCCCTCCCTCTTCCCAAGACCCCCTTCCTTGACCCCATTCTGCTTCGGGCCCTCTCTGCTTGGGCACGTGTCTCTCTGGGACCAGGCCTCTCTCCCACCATCCTTAGCCCTCTCCTCTGAGGGACCTCTCCTCTCCCCATTTGCTGCCCTCCCGAGCCTTCCCCCGCCACACACACACCTGCTCTTCTAGGACCTTCTAACTGCACCTCACCTTCCCCTCAGGATCCTCTAGTCCCCGCATCTCTGACTCTCTCCCCCCAGATATTCTCTTGCCTGGCCCTCTCTCCAGGATACCCCAACTTGAGCCTCTCTCTCCTCCAGCCCCACTCCCCACCCTGTTCCTCTCAGGACCCCCTGTCCCTCTCCTCTCTGCTTGGGACCCCTCCCCCCAGCACTCCAGCATTTGTCTCTCAGACCCATCTCTGTCCGGGACCCCCTTCTCTGACCTTTCTTCATGCAGAGCCCCTGTCCCTGCCTCCTCGCCCCGTGGGATCCCCCAACCCCAGAGCCCCCAGTCCTGGGCCTTCCTTTCTGGAACCTGTCCTTCTTGGACCCTCGGCTCCTTCCAACTCCTCTTCAGTCCCGGGAGCCCGAGGCCTAGGCTCTGTCCAGGGTTCCTCCCATGTTTTCAAGCCTCCACTTCCCTGGGCTCCTCGTCCTCTCGGGCCAGGGGCCCAGCCAGTCCCTCCAGGGTCTGAGTCCCATGCCCTTGATGCCCCCTCGCCCACCCACCCCATCCCCTTCTCACTGCCACTCCCATCTGACCCTCCTCTCCCCACCCCCACCTCTGCTGCTCCTCGGGAGCACTGTCCTCTCCTCCCTGCCCCGCTCCCTGCAGCCTCAGGCCCTGCTCTTCCAAAGAGACTTTCTCAGGGTGGGGAAATCCCCTGGGGAGAGCCCAGCTGGGAAGGCGGAGGGGGAAGGGAGCCTCAGGGCTGCCCCTCAGCCCCCTCCCCGCCCCCTCCCCAGCTGGGAGCTGCAGTGGAGCCTCCGCAGCCCCATTGCTATGCGCCTCACATCCCGAGTCCCGGCCGCGCAGCCGCCAGACAGGAACTCGGGCTCCAGCAGCAGCTGGGAGTAGCCGGAGTCGCTTCCCTCCTGGTCCAGGCGGCCGGCAGCGTCCTCTCTCTCCCCCCAAAAACTCCCCACCCCCAGGGCCTCGGCCAGGACCAGCCCCTCCCTCCTCCTGTAGCATCTCTGTCTCCTCGCTCCTTCTAACCTGCATCTCGCACGTTCCTCTTCCCTTTCCCACCTTCCTCCGGCTCTTCCCGGGTCTCCTCTAATCCTGGCCACCCGATGATCCCAAATTCAGAAAGGAGAGACAGAGAGTGAAACAGCAGAGAGAGAGAGACACTCGCAGGCAGGGACCAGGCAGGGGAAGGTGGGAGCCAGAGAGGGGGAGGCACAGCCGGAGTGAGAGAGGGGGACCCGACTCCCAAACAGACACACACACACCACGAGGGCGCATCACCACGGAGCCAGACAGACACAGAGTTACTCACTTCATTTCCAAAAGAAAGGGGGAGTCGGGGAGAGAGGGGGACACACCATCTGCACACAGAGGAGCGGGCGAGGCAGAGACACAGGGAGCCACAGACTCAGGGAGAGTGGGGCCGACCCACAGAGCTGGTGAGAAGGAGCCACCAGTGGGGCGGGGGACGGTTAGAGGCACAGTGTCTGACTTGTCAGAGGGACCCCCATCAGCCGTGGGAGGGTGGGAGAATGTGAGAAAGACACAGAGGCATGTGTAGGCAGAGGTGGACACTCGTGTACATGCACACACACACACATGCAGAGTCATTCGCTGGCAGCCAGAGACCCAGATGTGGAATCAGTGAGACCCAGTTACAAGTGCGGCTGGGGGACCCAGAGTCAGCCAGAGGCCAGGAGAAAGACCTGGAGTCCCGTGCATGCACAGAGACACACACAGTCCCTCACACACAGAGACCTGGAGGCAGCACCTCATGGACACGCACGCTCTGGCCTCCGCACGCATGCGGCCACCCCAGGACCTCACACTCACAGAGACACAGAGCGAGAGGCACGGAGGTGGCTCCTCGCAGAGGCAGCCCACGTCTTGCTAATACTGTCACAGAGCGCACACCGCCAAACCCGGAGCCCAGCGTGAGGGGCACACGTGTGTGGAGGGTCGTCCCGCTCCATCAGGACACCGGCCATCACCCTGAATCCCACCCAGAGGCGGCTGGGAGAATGCTCCCCACGTCAGAGGGCTCCCGGAGGTCTCCCTGCTACCCCAGGGGACAGCAGGTATCAGAGCCACTGCCACGTCTCTTCAAAGTAGCTCCATGGCTAAGCACACGCGGGCACGCAGTCTCGCGCACACGTGCACAGAGGCCACATGGAGAGGCAGATCCCCAGGGAGAGAGAGGTGCTGGGAGGGGAGGGGAAGCTCCCCTGAGTTCTCAGCCTCCTCCAGTGCCTGGCTCCCCTCTCCACCATGGTCCCCACCTCTGTCTCCTCTCCTCCTGCCCCCATGGTGCCCGTCTGGCCTGCTGGGTTGGCAGCCCTCTCTCTTCATCCTCCCTCCCCATCTGTCATCCCTTCTCACCTCTCTGGCCCGGCATCTGTCATCAGGTGTCGCCTGGGCCTCCGTCTCCATCAAGCCTCTGCATCTCCCATCCCGTGGGCTGACCCCTCACCCTGTGCCTTCCTGTCCTCACACAGCCATCTACACATCCCTCTGCACCTCGGACTCATTCATCAGTCTTTCTCCCCCCATCTGCTGTGAGACCTGCCTCTATTTGCGGTCCCACTCAGCACCGTGCTGCATGCCTGTGTCACTCTCCCACACCTCGGCCTGTCCCCTGGCTCTCCAGCCGTCCCTGAGCACTTGCCCTGTGTCCTGCGGGCCCTGAGTGTTATCTCCCCCTGGTGCTTTCAAAGTGTTGAATTTGTTACCAACTTTTTAAAAAATTAGCAATTTCACATAAAAATCCATTCTCGTCACAAGAAAGAGTACTTGTGTGTGTGGCGATGGGTGTTAACTAGACTTCACTGTGGTGGTCAGTTTGCAAATATCCAACCGTTACGTTGTACACCTGAAATGAACACAGCATTATATGTCAATTATATCGCAAAAAAGTCCAGATTCTCAGCTTGTTTTGAAAAGTCCTCCCCCGGGGAAGCAGTGGGCTGTGCCCGGGTGCCCCTCAGGCCACCCTCCCCGCTCTGCTCTAACCTGTCACATCCACCTGTCGCAGCTGCCGGGCTCCACGGTCCACTGAGTTTTCAAACTCTGCTATGTTGTCTTCTCTTTCCTCTCTGCATGGCGCTCTTTCTGCCCTGTCTCTCTCTCACGCTCCTTCCCTTGGTTCCTTCCCAAATCTGAGCCCCTCTGTCACCGGCTATCTGCCCACCTGTCTTGCTCCTTCCTTCTCCTCAGCAGCGTTGCCCCAGCTCCGAGCTCCCTGCCCACCAAGGGCAGGAAGACTTTTGAGGCCACGAGCGTGCAGAGCACACACAAGCTCTCCATGGCCGTGGTCCGCTTTGAAACCGCCAGCCCCTCGCATGTTCTAGAGTCAGCATGGCATGAAGCCACCATGTTGCAGCCCGTCCTGGGCTGGCTGAAGCTGGGGCGGGCCCCAGACCCCACACTTGTCCCCTCGTGTCAGACTGCAGCTCACAGGCTGTGTGCGGTGGGAGCGGGGGCCTGTTTGGAAGTTTGTCTGGTCCCAGGTCTCAATGCACGTGGGGCGTGATGCTTATCAGTGGTGGGCCCACCTGTGATGGGCCAGTCGCTGTCCCAGGAGGGCGGGGGCTTCCCCTGACCCCACCTCCAGGTCAGGGTGCACATGGCAGGGGCCCCTTAGGGCTGTGACAGCTTCAGGCCGGGCATCAGCCTTGTTGGGGTGTGGGGACCACATCTTTGTTTCCTCTCTGGCAGCGGGTAAGGAACCTCCTCATCTCTGAGTTCAGGAACCCCCATCCCCACTGGGGAGAAACCCCTCTCCCTTCCCCCTCGTCCCTGAGAGTGGGGTGGCTCTGCCAGACAGGGGGTGGCAAGAGAGTAGAAGAGAGGCAGGATGCCCCCTGGTTGCCTGGAAACCTGCACACAACTGTTGTCATGGCAGGCGGAGGCGGAGGGGCTGCATCAGAGGCCTGGGGGATGGATGGGAGGGGGCCCTGCCGTCCGGAGGCCAGGCAGGAGTCCATCCCAGGGGACCACTGGGTCCCCACAAGGGCTGCCCAGAGTGAGCATGCAGGGTCCTGGTCGGGGAGTTGAGAAGCACGTGTGTGACCCAGGCTGGGAGGAGAGTGAGCGAGGCGGGCTGGGGGCAGCGGCCTGGGCCACCCCTTTCCTGTCTCAACTGTGTCCGCCTGACCCCCTCAGGCACGCTCCTGCCCAGGGAGCTGAACTCAGGCCTCGGAGCTCTTGTTCAAACACTGCGACAGAGGTCAGAAAGCTGTGCCAGCCCCAGCTCTCCCAGAGGAACAACCCCCAGGCAGTAAATGGGGAGATTTGCCCTCCCCTTGCCTGAACCCTGAAACGCAGGGCCGAGATGATAGTGAGAAGAGCTGACATTACTGAGAGCCAGGCTCCGCGCTAAGCATTCTGTGGATTCCTTCCGTAGACTCCTCATGGTAGTTCCGCGAGGGAGGAGTGTCATCTCTAGTCTGACGTATGGGGAAACTGAGGCCCAGAGAGATGAGGTCCTTGCCCAAGGTCACACAGCTAGAAGGGGCAGAGCTGGGACTGCAAACCAGGCATTGGGTGCCCTGCAGATTGCCTCCCCCAGCTGAGGCCACTGCTCTCCAGAGGGGAAACTGAGGCCCAGAGAGGGGGTCGTGCTGGTCCATCGGGCCCTCCCAGTGGAACTGAGGATTGCTAATAATAACGATGATTAGATTGCTAATAACAATAGACTCCTAGAAGGTTAGGCTTTAAGAGAACTTGGTGTTCCTATAACTCAGGGGCTCCCAGCCTCTCAAGCTCGTTTGTGCCCTAAGCTCCAGGGGGAAGGGACCTGCCCACGCCGTCCTCACAGTGGACTCTCCTCACCCAGGTGGGAGTGTCCAATCCACATCCGGCTGGTGGGGGCAAAGGACCCTCAGGTGATTCTCTGAGCCCCCCGCTCCCCAATAAATGAGTGGTTTTGATCCATCTAGAAATGTTGGCCTTACATCTGGGGAGGGGGGAGACTGAGTCACAGAATGAGGAAAAGATTTGTTCTTCTGAGCCAGTGAGAATAAACGATCACTTTCAACATCGCCGTCATTTAGGTGCCCAGCACCGGCGGGACATGTCACCACAGACCCCCACCAAGCTAGGTCTCATTATCTTCACAGACAGAGCCGGGGCAGGGGGCCCACCACCAGGAAGTGGCGAGGCAAGAGTTTAAACCCAGTTTTCTCTGACACCAACGCTCTTTCCACCTCTCCATCCTTCCTGGAGTGACGGGGTGACGCTATTGAGGAGGAGGAGGGTATTCACAGTTAGAGAACGATTTTATTGAGCACTCTCTGTGCCAGGCAGCGCTCAGCTCATCAGCTTTTGGACCACTGAATCCCTTCCACCCCAGGACGTAGATTAACGATGTGCCCACTTTACAGATGAGCAAGCTGAGGCCCTGAGAAGTGATGGCCCCTCTCCAAGGCCATGTGGCTAATTGTAGCAGTTGAGGTTCTAACATGGGTCCGGCCCACCCTGGAGCACACGCTGCACAGAGCAGGGGGAGGGAGGAGGGGAGTTCCTTATCCATTCTGAAACGGGATGCCAGAGCGAGATGTGCCCTCAGAGCCCCGTGGCTCCTGGCTCCTGAGAGTGAGCCTCGCGACCAGCATCCCCGGGGACCAGCATCCCCGGGGAAGTGCAGAATCTCAGCCTCACCCTGGATCCACCGAATCCGAACCTGCCTCTTCCACAAGGCGGTCTGGACGCACTCGGCTGTCTGAGAAACACTGCTCCTCTTCCAGAAGCCTGCAACTTTTTATTACATTTTGTAGCACCCCCAACACACACTTTTTTTTAAATGAAATAGTTATGCACACCCTGAGATAGAGAACAGACCGCAGCATCGCCCGCCCTTCCAGGGAGAAGGAGCGAGGGAGGCCACAGTCGGGCTGGCTCGCACCACGCCCCACCTGGCCTGCAAACACACCCTCTGCACCCCTGCCGAAGCCTTGGCAATGACGGCCAGTTTGAAAACCACCAATACCAGGCTTGGTCCTAGCTCTCTCCTGGGGAGACGCAGTTCTCAGTGTTCTCAGTGTTAAGCTGTCCTCACCTCCCAGAGTCACACAGCGTGGGGGCCAGAGGGTCAGTTTCCATCTTGGAGCCCGCCTGGGTCTGGGGGTTCATGGGTGCAGCAAGGGCCTCACCGCGCCTCAGCATGCCCTTCTGTGAAGTGGGGCTGTGGCAGTCCCTCCCCCTGGGCACCGAGCAGGCCTCGGAGGGCACAGGCAGACCCCGCCTGGCTCTCGGGCAGCTCACTCGTAGTCAAGTTTGATCTCCGGCTCTGGTCTCCGTGGCTCCTCCTCTAAGAGCCTGTGAGGGAGCCCGGCAAGGTGTCCGAGCAGGAGCCAGAGCTTTGGGGACGCAGGCAGGACCCTCTCCCAGTGGGACTGGGGTTCCTGCACTGGGACGGCCCTTCCAGCCGCCAGAACCACGCCGTCCAGTGCAGTAACCGCGACAGCCACAGCCACGTGTGGCCCTTGACATCTAGATCAATGTAAATTACATTAATTCAGTTCCTCAGACCCACTCCCCACGTGGCAGGTGCTCCATAGCCACACGTGGGGGTGGCGCCATATTGGACACTGCGGGGGGAGCATCCCCGTGGCCGCAGGGGGCGCTGTTGGCCAGCCACGCGTCACAATGCTGAACTAGTTCCGTTCTGGCTGCTGCCCTCAGGCCTCCACGTGTCGCCCAGCCCCCAGCCCCTCAGCCCTTTGTCAGATGGTATCCGTTATTCATTCCCATATCTCAGATGAGGAAATGGAGTGACAGCACGGAGAGGAGCAGTTCCTAGCAGAGAACTGGCAGCAACACGGGCTTGGAGCCCTGTTTTCTCCTTTCCCCATTTACCACCAGGGCTTTGAGCCCCAGCGGACACTTGCCCATCACTTACAAAGTGCCAGACCCTGATCTGGGCGCCCTGCGCGGCCCTGAGCGGCGCCGACTGTCACCGACGTCCCGTTTGACAGAGGAGGACACAGGCGCACAGAGAGGCGCAGGGGCTGGCCCAAGGCTGCACAGCCAGGGACTGAAGGCAACCAGGCCGAGGGTCCCTCCGCCACTGCTCCCTGGGGCGTCTGGGCGCCTGGTGTGAGTCGGATCGCCACCTGCAAGCAAAGATGGGCTGGGGGCCCTGTGTCCGGGGACCGCTCCATTCTCCTCCCCGCCCCGCCCCCACCCAAGACCTCCTTCCCTGCCCTCTCTGCTTTCCTGGCTTGAAGCATTTGACCCCCGATCTATAAGAACCTGGCTCCTCCCTCTGCCTCGCCTCCCACATCACCTCCAAGTCCTGTGGCTTTTGCAAATTGGCTCTATCTTTCTTTCTTTCCCTCTTCTCCATCCCCAAGGCCCAGTCCCGGCCTCATCCTCTCCCCCTGGACCCTTGGCTCGGCTCCTCGCCGGCCTCCCTCCTGCAGTCCACTGGGAGGGGTCTTTCCAACCCAGAGCGGGGCCTGCCCTTCCCGTCACAGCCCCACCCCCGCGCCCCGGCACCTCTCAGCCTGCTGCAGGACGGGTTCCTAACTCCCCGCTGCCTCCCCGGCCCCCGGGCCTTTGCACACAGGGATCCCTCCGCCTGGTGCCCTTCTGCACCTGCCGCCTCCCGCTTGTCGCTCAGGTCTCAGCTCTGACGTCTGCCCCTCCGGGCTGGGCCGGGGCGGTGTCCCTCCAGGACGCTCCAGGGTCCCCACCCTGTCCCACCCCCTCCCTTAGCCTCTGGACCACTAAGTGTCTAACGACAAAGACAGGCCTCCTTCGCCCCCGTGCACCCAGCACCGGCAGGGGCCCGGCGGTAGGGGGCGCCCGCTCGCTCCGTCTTCCCTCTGCAAATATTGACCGAAGCTGTGGGGGGGGCCCGGGGTGTCCCAGACACTGGGGGCGCAGCCGTAACTAGCCGGACGGAACTCCCTGCCTGCGGGGAGTGGGAGAGTCACCTGCTAGTGGGGAGACAGAATACACAGAACTAATCATTGTCCATCAGGTAACGTACCAGGGCTGTGAGGAAAAGGGGGAGGGAGCGTAGGAGGCAGGGCGGGGGGCAGGGGCGGGGGCGGGGGAGCCCTCCCAGAGGGGGCATTGGAGCAGAGACGGGAACAGAGACGCAGAGAGCCGCGCAGGGCGGAGGAAGACCGCAGGGCCGCGGCAACAGCAGGGGCAAAGGCCCTGGGGTAGGGATGTGCCTGGTGTGTGGGAGGAGCCTCAGGGGGCAGAGAGGTGGCAGGAGCCACTCAGTAAACCCTTGTTAAGTGGACCTATGAATGACCAGTCCGTGCCTCTGTGTGGGGAGTTGGGGGAAGAAGGCAGAGGGCAACCCCCTCTTCCAAGCATGTCACCCCTCCCCGCCCCACCCCTGCCCTGGGAGCCTGGTTCTGCTGCCTCGTGGCCAGCGGCCTGGGCGCATCTGGAGCTGAGCCCCCAGCCCTGTTTGCTCAGCAGCAGCTCTGAGGGGCCTGGGCTGCCCTCTTCCCAAGTTCCTCCATCTCCAAAGTCAGGGGACTGTCCATTCTCGGGGCTTTGGGGTGGCTTTTATTTTAAAAGCATTCAGGACACGGGCTGGCTCAGAGGGACACGCGTGTGAAGTTGTTTCATCCGTCCCCAGGGCCTGCGCTGCCCACGCCCTCCCCCCATCTTGACAGCTCCCGGCCCTGCCCATACGACAGGCATCCAGAGAGAGAAGCGTTGGGCTCTCCCTGGCTTTGATGTCTCTCCACCCTCCTGGCTCCGGGCTCCACTTCCGCCCCAGTCCCTCACAGTCGGGAAGTTCTTCTTTAGATCTAACCTCCATCTCTCTTGCTGCGATGGCAGTCAATTTCCTATCTTTTCTCTCACCTTCTGAACTTCCCCCAGAAAAAATGAGTACGCCCGACAGGAACGTTCCCTGCCTCCCTCGTCTCCTCGCCCCGCCTCCCCTGGGCCCCCGAGTTTCCGATCTGCCATCTGCCTGAATCCTCTCAGGCGCGGTGCCCGAGATCTCTCAGAGCTGGGGCTGGGAGCATGGCAAGGCTGATGAGGCCTCGAGTGCCTTCCCCTGGATCTCAGCTAGCTCTCTGGGTTTCTCTGTTCTCCTGTGCCCCTTGCAGGCTCTCCCTCTCTCTCTCTCCCCCTCTTGTGCGCGTGGGTCTGTCCGTCTCCAGCCTCCGTCTCTGTTTTTCCGTCTCGAGGTGTCTCTGCCTCTTTCTGCCTTTTGCTCGTCTTCTCTCTTTGGGGCTCCTTGCGTCCGTGTCTCTGCTTCATCCTTTGCACCAAGTGGGGATGGGGAACAGGCGGACCCTCGTGTCAAGGCCTCTCCCAGGGCGCGGGGGGAGAGAGGCAGCGTGGTGACCTGGCCACGTTCTGGGTTCCAGCCCCAGCTGTCCCGCCTACAGGCTGTGTGACCACCGGCCCGTGCCTTCAGCCCTCTGGGGCTGCCTCTCCATCTCTAAAGTGGACGCAAGAACAGTCCCCTCTCCTGGGGCCGCAGGGAGAAGCCCGAGGCTGGAGGCACGGGCGGTGCTTAGCATGGGGCGAGCTCGGTCAACGCTTCTCATCACTGTGAGGGGTGCGCCGTGGCCTGTGGGGGTCACAGAGAGCAGGTCCCAGAGCTCCCGCCAGCCAGCGGGGTGTGAAGCCCGGGGTGGGGTCGTCACATCCCATGCAGTGGGAGGAGGGAGGGGCCTGCAGGAGGACCGCCGTTGTTCAACCTGCCCCCGGGAGACCACCACGGGAATCCTTGCTGCTGTCTTGACAAGCTTGGGGGGGTCTCTGGAGCCCCTCGGCTCTGGTGAGGCCAACCAGGGCGTGGGGGGGTGCACTTCCTAGCTGTGTGTTTGGCCTTGGGCAAGTGACTCTGCCTCGCTGTGCCTCAGTTTCCCCATCTGGGAAGTGGAGGTGATAACAGACCCCTCTCAGAGGGCTGAAGGGAGAATTACCATTAATGCAAGTAATGCTCCCAGCTCCTGGCGGGTCGCTGCCAGCTACGTGGTGGACGTTTCCACTCTTGGTGGTGGTGTTATCCAAGGAGTTGGCACAAGTCAGATGTGTGCACGACGCCTGGCTTTGGGATCATGCACAGAAGAGGAGGGGCTAGCGGCACCTCTATTATCTGTGCTGGAGGGGCGTCTCTGGGGACAGCGGGGCCGGGCGTCCCCTTGGCGCACCGCCGTATCCAAGTGTGTAGTTCACACAGCTGGGATCTGAGGGCATCTCTCCTCAGGGCATAACGTTTAGTGGGGCGCCCGGAGCTGCACTGGGGACCTGCGGTTTGGGACCGAGGGTACAGTACCCAGGACCCAGCCAGCCAGGTGGCGCCATGGTGTGGGCACGGGTGTGGAGCTGAAGGCACTTGTGTTTGCAGAATATGGATGTGCTGCCTCCACCAGGCAGGCCTCCTGGGATGCGAGGGGACCTTGGGATCTGAGGGGTGAGCCTGGGACATGCAGCTGTTGGAGTGTGTCCGGGGCAGGGTGTGCAGAGAGGGGGACGTGGCCAGGCGCGTGTGTCTCTGTGACTTTGTGAAGGCCTGCAGCGTAACTGGGAAGAATACGGTCCAGCAGCACTGATAACTTATTCCCTCATTCCTTCTCCCGATCTTTACTGAGCACCTGCCATATGCCAGGCACTGGGAGCCATGCCACGCACAAAACAGATGCAGGTGCACAAAAGCTCCCTGCCCTGGGGGAGCTTATGCTCAAGCGTGTGGGCTGATCAGAGGTCAGATGGTGACAAACGTTATATAGAAAAATAAAGCAGAGAAGGTTCTGGAGAGGGGCAGGGGTGCTGTGTGATGCCGGATGGTCTCACTGAAAAGGTGACACCTGAGCAGACCTGGGAGAAGACAAGACAACTGGGGGTGAGCCGTCCAGGCAGAGGGAAGAGCCAGTGCAAAGGCCCTGAGGCAGGTGTGTGCACAGCCTGCTCTGGAAACAGTGAGGAGGCCCGTGTGGCCTGTGGTCCAGGAGTGAGCAGAGGAGGGGCAGGATCTGACTCAGAGGTTGACAGGACCCTCTGGCTGCCCGAGGGAGGATGAGGGAGGACGAGGGTAGAAGGGAGGTGGCCCCTCTGATGGTCCAGGGAAAGATGGTGGCCAGGCCAGGGAGCCGGCTGGGGGCGGGGATGAGAGGCGGTGGGATCTGCGTGTGTTGTCAAGGTAGAGCCATTTTCTGAGCATTGAGCCAGCCAGTCCCCGACGGCCCTCGGAGATAGATCCTCTTATTATCCCTGTTTCACGGCATTTTTCTGCAGCTCAGGAAAATGAAGTCACTGGCCCCAGGTCACACAGCAAGTAAACAGCAGACCCGGGATTCAAACCCAGGCCCCTGGCATTTGGTCAGCAAGCTCGACGATTGCCGCTCGTCCTTTGTGGCCTGAGGGTGTCCTGGGTCCTGAGTGTGGACGTAGCGTGTGTCAGCATCTCTCCTCGTGGCTGCACACAGTAGGGACTCAGAAAAGATTTGTCGGATGGATGGAGGACTCGAGTGAATCAACACGGCCGCCCTGCCCATTTTGCAGAAGTGTATCGGGAGGCGGGTGCCAGGATACGGCTAAGGTCCAGGGGAGAGGGCTGCATGGGGGGTGGGTTTCTTTGTGGCATGAATGGGGGCTGGCGCTCGGCTGAAGGACCGGGGCGATGGTGACGTGGGTCCAAGTTTGCTGGTATATCAGGGGTGGGGTTGGGGTAAATGGTGTTGCGGTGGGGTGGGGGGCTTTGGGGAGCCCCCTCCCGCAGGTGGGGGGGAGCCTGCAGTGAGCTGCTAGCTTGTCCGCCCCAGGGCTGGGGGGGGGGGCGGGTGCAGGAGGGGCGGCAGTGGCCAGCCATGGGGGGCCAGCGGTGGCCCGGCTGGCGATGCAGCCGCGGGGGCTGTCTGTGCCACGAGGCCGGGCTTGGCACGGCCCAGACCCCCCTCCCCGGGCAGCCCAGCCGTCAACCTTCCTCCCCACTTCCCGACCTTCCCCGGCTGCCCAGAACCAATGGGTTAATTAGATAAGGGAGCCTTTGATGAGCGGAGGAGGGGGAGGCCTCGCAGCGCAGCGGTGCAGGGAAGGGCGGCCGGGAGGAGGGAGGAGAGGGGGGCGGGGAGGGAGGGAGCGAGCAGAGGCACAGCACAGCTTGGCTCTGCACTGCCGTGTGACTAGAAACTGTAATCGCGGAGAAAGCTAGAGAGACAGACAGAGCCTGGGCGAGGGACCAAGACAGACGGACAGACGGACAGACAGAATCGGATGAGCCGGGCTCCCGACCTAGAGAGGGCGATGGGGACGGGGCGAGAGTGAGGAGGAGATGGAGAAGGAGAGAGGGGGCCCGGTGGTCCCCAGGGAGGCGAGGCAGTGGGGGGGGCCTGAAGAGGGGGTGGGGGCCTGAGGAGGGGACAGTGACCGAGGGAGAGGAGAGGAGGGGCTGGGGTCGGTGGGTGGAGAGAGACGAGGCTGGCAGTGGGGGGAGAGTGGAGGGAGAGGTGGGGGGAGACGGGAGGAGGCAGCAGGAAGGGAGGAGGAGGCTGCTGCAGGGTCCTAGACGGCCGCCCCGGGGGGTGGGCAGGGCGACAGGCGAGGGGGGGGGCGCGGGGAGACCCAAGAAGCCCCTGCGCCCCCCCCAGCACAACCTCGACGGGAAGCCCTGCAGGAGTGGGGAGGCAGAGCCCCCCGGCCGGCTGGCGGCATGTGGAAGGGGGGGCCTGGGGCGCAGGGAGAGGCCCAGCGGGAGCCGAGCCACCAGGGTGAGTGTCCGTCGCTGTTGAGGGGGCACCGGGACAGAGATGGCGGAGGGGAAGGAGGGGAGGGGAGGGAGGCCCAGCCGCTGCAGAAGCCGTGATGGGGGGGATGCGGGCTGGCAGCGGGAGCCATGGGCACGGATGCGGAGGTAGAGATGCGGCGGCGGGCCCGGACCGGCGGGGTGGGTGCCGCGGGCTCCCGAGGGCCATCCCGGCCTGCGGGTCCCCCGGCCCCAAATCCTGGCCCGCTGGGCTGCGCCGGCCCCTGGGCTTAGAGGGTGTGGGCTGGGCCATCGCCAGTCTCGGGAGGTGGGCAGGGCAAGGACCGCGCACAGACCTCCCTGTCACCCTCGCGGAAGCGAAGACCCCCATCGCCCTCACATGGACACGCAGACAGAGGCGCACACGGCCCCCAGCCCTCCAGGTGGACAGATGAGCGCGGGGTACAGACAGAACCAGCCCCCCTCTCTGTCCCTCTGTCCCTCTGTCTCTCTCTGTCTCTCTCTCTGTCTTTCTGTCCCTCTGTCCCTCTGTCTCTCTCTCTGTCCTTCTGTCTCTCTGTCCCTCTGTCCCTCTCTGTCTCTCTCTCTGTCCCTCTGTCCCTCTGTCTCCCTCTGTCCTTCTGTCCCTCTGTCCTTCTGTCCCTCTGTCCCTCTGTCCCTCTGTCTCTCTGTCTCTCTGTCCCTCTGTCCCTCTGTCTCTCTGTCCCTCTGTCCCTCTGTCTCTCTGTCTCTCTGTCCCTCTGTCCCGCTCCCGTCTTGCTCACACACACATTCAGGCACGCAGACAAACACACATGCATTTTTATCTGAGTTGAAGTGATCTTGGAAAGCGCAGCAGGAGGGAGTAACGCGTGTGTGGGCACGCGTGTGCGTCCGTGGGCCTGAGAGCCGCCGTGTGAGGGCGTGCCCCGTCACTGCTGGTGGTGTGAGCGCGTTGGGGTGCGTGGTTTGTGCACGCCGCCCCCCTCTGCCCCGCTCGTGGGGAACTCCTGGGTCGGCTGTGCTGGAGCAGAGCTTGCTGGCGTGGGTGCATCTGTGTGTACTCGAGACGCTGTGTGGGAGGGCTGTGGATCCAGGGCCACGTCGCCCTCTGCCACTAGCCAGCCAGCTCGGTGCCCTGGGACAGGCCGTTGCCCTCCTGGAGCCTCAGTGTCCTCATCTGAAAATCGGGCATCCTCACAGCTTCCTCCCGTGTGACTGTGAGGCTTAAATCAGAGGACCGGGTGCAGAGTCTGGTGCCTAGAAAGGACTCCCTCGGCATTCTGGAATGTTATTATTATTGTTGTTGTTATTGTTAACGTCGTGATTGCCCAGCCCTCTTTCCTGATTGCCCAGCTCTCGTCCTGTGGAGATGGGAGCGGGACGACCTGAGCCCACACTGCCCACTCCCCGCCCGGAACTCAGGCCCAGGGGCCCGGGCCGCCAGCCCCTTCCCCATCACCCGCCCAGCGCCGTCCTGCGGCCGCTGCCGGCTCGGCCCGCCAGACGCTGCCTTTGCCTTGAGCACCTGCAGCCCCAGGGCAAACGGGTGCTCCCAGCCTGTGCTGTCACCCCAGGCCACCCTCGGCCACCTCCTCCCCGTTGTCACCTCCAGTCTCCTCCCTCTTCCCAGCCTCACCCGCCCAGCCCCGTCACCTCACCTTCTCCTCCAGGTCCCCCCGTGAGTCTAACTCAGATCCCTCCTGCTGCGGCGAGGCCCACAGGGCCTGGGCCGAGAGGGGACTGAGGAGTTGCGTGCTGCTGGGCCGAGCGTGACGGGAGGGCGTGCAGGGTGCTGGGACCCTTGGGCTCTTTGCAAACCCCCCGGGAGGGAGAAGTGAGGGGACAGGACAGGAGGCCAGCCCCCCTCCCCGAGGCGCATGCAGGCGGCGAGTGGACCTGAGTGGGCACTGTGATGGGAGCCAGAACCCCACCCGGACTTCCTGGCTTGGCCCTGCGCCCTTTCTCTGTCGCCTTTGTCTGTCTGTCTGTCTCTCTCTCACTCCATCTCTACCTATTTATCTACCTTTTTGAAATCACACAAAGAGCTAAGTGTTGAATCCGACTGACTTCTCCACTTACTGGCCACATGACCCGGGGCGAGCTCTTCCTCTCCCCCAGCCTCAGTTTTCAGTTCTGTGAAATGGGCATAGTCTTCCCAGCCGGAGACGATGAGAGGAGAGGAGGGCAGAGCGGACAGGGCCAGCCCCTCTCTGCCCCCCTCAGCCCGCCGGCCCGGCCCTCTGGGACTGTCTCTCCCTCCGGGGGGGCTGGGGAGCCCCACCCCCATGGGTCCTGAGCGCGGGGCAGGGAGGGGACGATGGTGGAGCCTGGGTGTGGGGAGCAGCCGGGCCACTCGGGGGTCCCATCCCTTGCTGAGCCTCTCCCTCTCTCTCCCCGACAGCCCCCCGGCGCCCTCGCGGAGCATGAACATTGAGGATGGCGTGCGCCCGCGGCTCCCTGTGCCCCCCGCTGCCGCCCGGTAGGATGTCCTGGCCCCACGGGGCCCTGCTCTTCCTTTGGCTCTTCTCCCCGCCCCTGGGGGCCGGCGGGGGCGGCGTGGCCGTGACCTCGGCCGCTGGAGGGGGCTCCCCGCCGGCTACCTCCTGCCCCGCGGCCTGCTCCTGCAGCAACCAGGCCAGCCGGGTGATCTGCACGCGGAGAGAGCTGGCCGAGGTGCCTGCCAGCATCCCCGTCAACACGCGGTACCTGAACTTGCAGGAGAACAGCATCCAGGTGAGCCGGCTGCAGCCGTGGGGGCACAGGTGGCGCTGGGGGAGGGGCACGGTGGTGGCCGGTCCCTCCGCCCTGAGCTGGCGAGGACCTTCTGGGCGGCCCCACGGGGGCCGTCCCCTGGGCGCTTACGAGATGCTGTTGCATCCTGTCGACTTGAGCCAGGCTGGCTGGGTTTTCTCGGGCATGAGGCGCCCTGTCCTGTGTGTCGGGGCCCCGGGGCAGGACCGCCTGCCCGCCTCCCACAGCACAGGCCGGGCGAGCCAGCGGCCTAGCCCGGCCCTGGAGTCACAGGTCGGGCTGGGAGTGACCCTTCCGTGTGGCCTCTGGGCCGTCTGCGCCGCCGCCCCGCTGCGTGGCTTCGGGCACGGGACGGCGTGACTCTGCGCCTCAGTTTCTGCATCTGAAAAATGGGGCCGATAAGCACTTCGGCCCCGGGGGCTGGTGTGAGGGCTGACGGGTTCACACTTGTCAGGGGTTTGGGGTTGTCAGGCACCTGGTGTGTGGCTGGTGCTCGGACGTGCAGTTGCCGTCCGATTAATTGTGACTGTGATCGAGATGGGCCACAAAGGATGCTTTGAGGGCAGAGCTGTGCTTTTGTAGAGCAGGGTCTCTCGTCCTCTGTTCTAATGACATTAGGGCCGGATCATCCTCCGTTGGGGGGTGTCCCGTGCGCTGCAGGCTGTTGAGCAGCGTCCCTGGGCTCGACCACTAGATGCCAGTAGCCCTGCCCCCAGTTCCAAAAATGTCTCCAGATGTTGCCAGATATTCCCGGCGGGGGTGGGGGGGGGCATCGTGCCTGATTGGGAACCACGGTCCATCCTCTGTCCAGTCTCCAGCAGGCGCCTCCTACCCCGGCCCACAAAGCCTGGAGAAAAGAGGCTCCTGTGTGAACGTCCCAGCCCCCCCAGAGCTGACATTCCCTCCTCCGCCGCCTGCCATGTCTCTGGGGACAGGGAAGGGGTCAGCGGCCCCCATCTGACTGTCCTGGGGAACCTGGGGACCAGGGCTCCCCTCCGCGGGGCAGAGAGGGGACCCCTTAGGGGGGCCAGGACCAGTGAAGCCAGAAACCTAAGGGGCCGCGTCACATCCCCCCACCCTCTTGGCGGGACTGTGTCCTCGGGCTCTGTGCCAAGCCCTCTTCTCAGTGACGACTGAGACCGCACAGCCTTTCCCGGCCCCGGGCGGCTCACGTTCTAGCGGGGAAGATGCCATAAACAGATCATTGGGGCGCCACGCGGGGCCGGGATAACAGAGATGTGAGAGCGTCAGGGAGCGTCTGGGACCGGAGCCGCCGAGTCCACTCCACCAGCGGCCCCAGGCCACCGCTCTGTCCCTTCATTGGAACCTGACCATGCTCTCTTTGGGGAGCTCGGTGAACAATTTGGTCCCACAAGCGTTTGCCGAGCGCCCGGCCCTGCGGACGCTGATACACAGCAGTGACCAAGAGCACCCCCAGCCCCCCAGCTCCTAACTCCATGCCCAGCCCATCCTCCCAGAGGGACGTTCTCCTCTGCCCAAAACCCTCTGACGGTGCCTGGACTCCGAGGAATGAAGTCCGGGCTCTTGACCGTGGTACCCAAGTGCCCCGCGGAGGGGCCGCCCGCCGGCCTCTCCGGCTGACGCCCGTTGCTCTCCCAGCGCTGAGAAGTTGCTCAGGCCCCTCTGCCTGAAGACGCCTCTCTTTGGCCCTGGGGTCCCCCAGGCGAGCCCCACCTCACCGCCTTCCCTCTGGGCCCACAGCCCCCAGACATCCCTGCCCTGGATGCTTCCGTTTGTTAATATCTCTTGGTTGTCTTGGCACTTGGGACACATCGATGAGCAAAACCGACAGCCAGCTCTGCCCTCCCTGAGCCTGCGTTCTAGACGTAGTCAGGATAAGTAAGCGGACCAAGCTGTGGGTTCAAGATGCTAAGGGCTGTGGGAAAAGGACATAGATGGGCAAAGGGGAGGGTAGCTGCTGCTTTAACGACCCAGAAGTCAAGGTGATCTCATGGAGAAGGTGACATTTGAGCAAACGTTTGGAGGAAGTGAAGGCAGGAGCCTTGTGGATGTCTGGGGAAGGGCATTCCAGGCAGGGGGCTGCACGTGCAAAGGCCCTGTGGTGGGAGCCCGCCTGGTGTGTTGGAGGAACAGCGAGGCTGGCGTGGCTGGAGTAGAACGAGCCAGGGGGAGAGGACAGGAGGTGAGGGCAGAGAGGGACAAAGGGGCAGACAATGCAGGGCCTCATGGTCATGGTGAGGACTTGGGCTCTTCTCTGAACGAGACGGGAGCCAGGGGAGGCTCTGAGCAGAGGACAGCCGGGCTCTGACTTGGGTCTCTCTGGCTGCAGCACAGGGAACAGACCGTAGGGCAGGGGTGACGACGGGGAGGACAGTGCCGGGTTCAGGAGAGAGAGGCTGGGGGCTCGGCTCGGACCAGCCTGGTGGCAGTGGAGGCGGCAAGGAGTGGACACAGTCTGAGTATGTTTTGAAGAATGTTCCAGCAGAGTGGATGTGGGAAGAGAGAGAGGGGGTCACGCCAAGGTTTTAGGTCTCTCCTGGCCCCTTTGGTTGGACCTGTTTGCTCGTGTGTCTGTCACCCCATCTCCCAGGCCCCCAGCCCCCAAACCCTTCTGATCCGCATCCCTGTCAGCATATCCACGGGAGCCCCATGGACATATGTGAATTTATTCATCCCAGGTCCACTGCACCCATGTGTCGTGTACATTATGAAGCAGACACAAAAAGGGACATTGTTGGGGCTGGCCCGGTAGCGTACTGGTTAAGTTTGAGGGCTCCACCTCAGCGGCCTGGGGTTTGTGGGCTCAGATCCTGGTGCAGACCCTCACACCACTCATCGAGCCATGCTGTGGAGGCGTCCCACATACAAAAAAAAAAAAAATAGATGAAGATGATCACAGGTGTTAGCTCAGGGCCAATCTTCTTCACCAAAAAAAAAAAGAGGGAAACATGACTGCAAATCTTAACACTCTCATTCTCCTCCCTGGGGGCTCTTGTACTCCCGCTCTGGAGAACACCGACCCCCACAAACTGCACGTTCCCTGAGGGTGGAGTGTGTCCCGTCCACAAGAGTGGACTCTTATGAACACATCCGCTTTTTTTTTTTTTTTTTTTGCTGAGGAAGATTGGCCCTGGGCTGACATCCGTGCCCATCTTCCTCTACTTTATATGGGACACCGCCACAGCATGGCTTGACACGCGATGCCTCGGTCCACGCCTGGGATCCGAATCTGGGAACCCCAGGCCACCAAAGCACAGTGCACGCACCTAACCACAGCGCCACAGGGCCGGCCATGAACGCCTCCCTGAGTGGACACCTCGCATGTGGCCAGAGGAGCGGGGCCACCTTGGGAGCAATCAGAGGTGCTTAAAAAATAATAACTTTTTAATTATCCAATTTAAAAAAATGAACAAAATCACCCCTAGTCCCCCCACATAGATATAAATAACTACTGTTTGCATTGTGTTTCAAAACTTTCCTGGCTCATTTCTGTGCCCAGGTAGATGTACTTTTTAAATTATTTATTACAGAATGAACAAATTAATTTAGAAAAACTAGAAAATACACCTAAGTAAAAACCCAGAGACAAAAGCCAACTGTAATTCAACACCCACAGGTAACTCACATTAACCTTAGTGTCTTTCCATTCAGATGCTCTCCACGCACATTCTCAGTGTGTACACCGTGAGCTGGGTCTGTAAACGGATTTCTTGCTCTTCTGTTTTTTAACGAAAAAATGGAATAGGGGCAGGCCCCATGGTGTAGTGGTTAAGTTCAGTGCGCTCTGCTGTGGTGGCCTGGGTTCCGTTCCCAGGCACAGACCTACACCACTCGTTGGCGGCCATGCTGTGGCAGCGTCCCACATACAAAATAGAGGAAGACTGGCACAGATGTTAGCTCAGGGCCAATCTTCCTCAGCAAAAAAAAAAAAAATTTGGAATCACAGCATTTCATACTGTTTTGCAACTGGCTTCTGGCACCTAGGAGCATAACCACAGACATCTTTCTCCCTGACACCGATACTCGTCTGTAATATCAATTTTAATGATTGCATAGGCACCCGGTGTGGGGATGTCCTGTTACTTCCTAGTCCCTTCTGATTTCCAGTGTCTTAATCGATATAAACAACACTGCAGTGGACATCCTCGGTGCTCGTTCTTCCTACCATTCTGGATTCTGCCCTCGGGATAAATTCCTAGATGTGGAATTGCGGGGTCAGAGGGAAGATGAGAGAAGCACAGCCCTGTCAGTCCTGTGTGTCCTGCTCCTTTGAGTGTTGTCCTCCCTCACGGTGGCTGTGACCTCCCAAACACACACACACACACACACATGCACACACCTGAGGCCTGGCACCAAAGCTCCGTGGTGACGGCCTGAGTCCTGGAGATTTCAGAGTGTCCCCTGTCCACGGTCACTTGCTTGTCGCCTGGCTCCCACACGGACAGTCACCTCCATGAGGGAGGGACTTCACCCCGCCCCCTGCTGTGTGCCCAGCACCTGGAGCAGAGCCTGGCGCACAGTAGGAGCTCAGTAGATACTTGTGGGTGAATGGGAGGCCAGCTCAGCTCCCGCCCCAGGGGACTTGGCAGAGGCGGGGGGACCATCTGTCAGCAGAGCAGGCGGCGAATCCTGCAGCTCCCATGAGAACTGGGGGCGCCCGAGGCTCCCTTCCCCTGCTCCCCCTCGCCCCTGGCCCGCGGGGCAGTGGGGGCCACAGCGGGGCGCGGGGACGCCAAGTGCACTGAGTGGCCACGCTGGCCTCTCTCTGGGGGGATGGCATCCGCCTTTGCAGAGGGTTCAAGTGCCCTTCTGCGACATGACGGTGACAGCAGGTGGTGGAGGTGGAGGTTTTAATGCCTTCGTGGGCAAAATAATCTTTTTAACAAAATCAGTAGTCTTCTGGGGGCCCATAATTGTTTCTGAGATTGGACAGGGGCGTGCGAGCCCGGAGCCTGCCGAGATGCCCTCTAAGGCGGAGGCGTGAGGCGCCCTCCCTCTGCCCCGCTGCCCCGATGCACTCAGGCCACGTGCCACCGTCCTGTGCAGCCCTGGGGAGCATCACTGGGGCAGCACCCTCAGCCTGCAGCCTGCGGCCCCTGCTCGTCCGTGTCCTTGTGGGTCCAGGTAGCAGCTGCTCCTCCCCGGAGGCCGCGCTCCCGTCCCCGTCCTCACTGCCTTGTCCCCTCCTCCCCGCTCGGGTCCCCTCCTCCCCAGAGCCAACATCCTGATGTGTTCACTGTGGCTCTTTCTGCTTGTGTGTGTTCTCGCAAAATGCTTATTGTGGCTTTGTGTGCGTGTGGTTTTAATTTGTGTAAATGAAGCTGCGTTATAGATGGCTGTCTTTGTCTCCCTGTTTTCCCTCGGACTGGGTTTTTAAGAGCCGTCCATGTCACTGTGTGTGTGTGTGTGTGTGTGTGTGTGTGTGTGTGTGTGTGTCTACTCCGTGGCTTTCACTGCTGCAGAAGTCCCCCCGATGGGCGCCCCCCACACTCTGCCCCCCACCCCCATCAGGACGGACACCCTGGAGGCTTCGAGCTGCCCCCACCGCACACCCACCCTCAGGACGCCTTACGGATCTGCGTGAGGATGTCTTGGAATGTACACCAGGGGGAATTGCTGGGTCAGAGGACACACATGTCCTTAACAAAGTACGCTGATCCCCGCGGCTTCGAGGGGGCTGCCCTGGGTCCCCCCCAGGGTCCCCCATGAGGCTGCGTGGGCAACACGTGTGAAGGCACTTGCCGAGGAATTGTGCTTCTGTCCTAAGATGCCAGTCAACCCATCGGAGGAAAACACTCCCAGTTGTGTTGAAGGACCGCCCGGCCACGCGGAGGCGCAGCCTCAGGTCGTGGTCATCAGGGCCCCGGTTAGCGAGTCTCCGTAATCCTCACGATGGAGTGTTGTGCAGCCGTTTAGAATGGAGTTTCGAAGAATCGCGAATGACACATGGAACCTTACATACGATATTGAGCTTTCAAAGGATGCAAGTAGGACGTCCAATTCATTTTTTAAACTTAGTTAAAAGCAAAAACCAAAACCAGGGACCACCAGCAATGTTAGCAGCGCCCTCCTCTTTGCACCAGTGCAATGCAGGAGCTGTCATCCCTTCTTTCTCTTCTCTCTATTTGCCGGATTCTCCTTAGTGAGCGCATTTAATACTTCGTGCAATCAGGAAAAATTAAACTTAAAAATCATACGTACAAAATGTTTTAGAAACTGAAGCAAACAGTCTTTGCTGGCATTTGCTCAGTTTTCCCAGGAGAAGGGAAAAGAAGCTAAAATTGGTGGAGTGTCTTCCCCGAGCCCGGGTTGGGAGCGCTCTCCTGCAGAGTTCCTTTAGTCCCTGGAGAGCGGGATTATTTCTCCCATTTTACGGATGTGGATGTGGAAACGCAGGTGCAGGTGGCTCCGAGGTCACCCAGCTGGCTGTGGCCGGGCGGCTTGCCCTTGGCCCCGGGAGCCAGCGTGGAGAAGTGAGGCCCAGGCAGCCAGTGGTGCAGCCTCGGGAAGGTAAATTTGTCGCGAAGCAGAACCCACCGCAGAGCATTACCAAGGCAAACACCAGAAATGGCTTTTCAATTGCCCGCCTGTCTGAGATTTTCCAGGGGGCTGATCCTCCCGTATCAGGAAATACAGTGAGCTTTGGACTGGATGGACTTGTCCCAGCCAGGGCCTTGAAGGGAGGAGAGGTGGGCTGAGGGATCTGGAAGGGCCTCTCTGAGGTCAGCTGGGCCGCCCCCTGCCTGCAGGCCGGCTGACCCCACAGTCCTCCGGGCAGGAAGGAGCAGCCGCCCTTGGCCGCCCACTATCAGGCTGCCAGGACTTCACGTCTAATGTGGCCTCTCCAGCTGCCATCCTGCTCTGCTGTCCTTCATTCCCCTGGGAGCGTCCTCTTGGGGGTGTCCCCATAACCTCTCTGGCCCTCAGTTTCCACACCTGTCAAATGGCACTCCTGATGCTCTGTCAGTTTCTTCTTGACTTTTTTTTTTTTTTTTTTTTGCTGAGGAAGATTCGCCCTGAGCTAACATCTGTGCCAGTCTTCCTCTATTTTATATATGGGATGCTGCCACAGCATGACTGATGAGTGGTGTAGGTCCGTGCCTAGGATCCGAACCCTCGGACCCAGGCCACCGAAGCGGAACATGCGGAACTTAACCACTATGTCACAGGGCTGGCCCTTGACTTATTTTTCTGATGACATATAACACACACACACTGAGAAGAACACAGACGTAAATGTGGAGCTCAAAAGATTATCGGGGGGCCGGCCCGGTGGCGTAGCAGTTAAGTTCATGCACTCCGCTGCGATGGCCTGGGATTCACAGGTTTGGATCCCGGGTGTGGACCTACACACCACTTGTCAAGCCATGCTGTGGCGGCGTCCCATATAAAGTGAGGAAGATGGGCACGGATGTTAGCCCAGGGCCAGTCTTCCTCAGCAAAAAAAAAAAAAAGATTATCTGCAAGAGAACGGCCACGAAAATGCCACCCAGGTGGAGAAATGGAACACCAAGGGCCCCCTGAAGCCCCCGTGCCCTCCCCCCATCACCTTCCCCCTCTCCCCAGAGACAACCCCTCCCCAACCTCTGACTCCAGGGACCGGTTTTGAGCCACATGCAAAGGGACGCGTGCATCTACACTCGTGCAGTCCTGCTGCCTCTTGCTTCTCGCTGCTGCCGAGCCTCATCCTTGTCATTCCCTGCAGCTGTGGCTTTTTCTCTTTCACTTTTGTGTCGTTGGGTAATACTCTATCTGATGAAGAGACCACAAATCTGTATCCATTTCCTGTCGACGGGCATTGGGACCGTTTCCAGTTGGGGCTCCCATTCTGTCCGTTTGTCGATTTAGAATCGTTTCGAGCCGCAGGAGACGTAGGTGGAAATCCTCCCCCGTTTTCTCCGTGGAGAGCGGCCGTCGAGCCGTGGGCTGGAGCTGGAGGGGAGCCAAGGGTGCCCTGGACTCGGGTGTGACCGCCACCCCTGGGACGGTCAGCGAGCCGACTCAGGAAGGGACGCCACATGTCACACGTCACAGGGCAGAGTGGGACGCCGTGGAGCGTCCACTTGTTTCGCTCCCCCAGGTGTGTCCACCTGTTTCCCAGGGTGATGAGCAGAGTCCTGGAGGACACGGCCCCGCCCGCCCTCCAGCTCCCGCCTGGCGTCTCCCTCCGCCTGCACCCTGGGTGCTTACCTGACCCTCTTCCTCTCCCTCTCAGCTCAGCGCCTTCACACCTGCTGTTCCCTCTTTCTGGAATCCTCTTCCACCCACCCGTTCACCTAGTGAGTGCCAGCGCTTACGGCTGTGGGGGACAGTTCAGGTGTGACTGAGAACTCTCCCGCCTCCTGGCCCGGTGGCCTCGGCACATTCAAGAACCTGTCTGTGCCTCAGTTGTGTCATCAGTAAAGTGGGGGTAATGCAGGCCCTCCGTCCTAGAGCTGCTGAGAAAGTCGATGCCTTCACTCTGGACCAGCACGTGCTGGGTGCCACCGCGTGCCAGGCTCCTCGAGGCTCTGGGGACGCCTGGTCGCCAGCAGGTCGGATGAGGCAGCACGTGTGTGACAGCGTAGCGGAGGGCCTGGCAGGTCGTCGGTGGCCGAGAATGTCCACTGAGTGTGGATAGCGAGACCGTTATTACAGTCGCTGTCTATCTTGACTCAGGGAACGTGTCAACCTCAGAGGCGTCTTCGCCCCCGTCCGCTCCAGCCCCACTGGTCCCGGTGGCACCCGAATGTGTTGATCACACTGGTGCACGTGGGTCTCGGTCACCCTGCCGCCATCACTCAGCACTGTGGGTCCCCAAATACAACTGTCGAAGGGCCAGCCTCTTGGTGTAGCGGTTAAGTTCAGCACGTTCTGCTTCGGTGGCCCGGGTTCGTGGGTTCAGATCCTGGGCACGGACCTACACCACTCGTCAGCCACGCTGTGGCGGCGTCCCACATATAATGTAGAGGAAGACTGGCAATAGATGTTAGTTTAGGGCCAATCTTCCTCAGCAAAAAAAAAAAACCAAAAACCCAAAACATGCAACTGTTCAATTAACCAATCAGAGAAGCTTGCCCTGGGGCCTTTGACCTCACGACAGTCCCAGAAGACAGACTGGTGGGTGCTCATCCCCACTCTTCAGTTGAGTCAGACTGAGGCTCCCTGAAGCAGAAGACCCACGTCTCCCCTCCATTCGTTATATCCCCTCTCTGAGTTGGCCTCCCACCAGGCGGGTGGGGATGGGAGGATGCGGGCGGCCACCAGCGTCGCTCCGAGTCCTAGTTCTGCAGTTGGTGAACTTGAACCTCACGACAGCCCTGAGAGCAGCTCCTTATCTCCATCTGACAGACGAGGATTCTGAAGCACAGAGAGTAGAGGCTCCTGCAAGACGCCACGTTGGGTAGAGGAATTGGGACTCGGCCCAGGCAGGCCGGCTGTGGAACGTGATCTCTTCAACACTGATGCTTCTCAGTCCGTAGCCCTCTGGGCTCCACACCTGGTGACTCAATTACAGGACTGTCACCGAGTCCCAACTCTGTGTCCACACAGCCTGTCCCGGCTCTGGCCTTGCCCTTGCTGTCAGGACACTTGACCTAGCTTCCTCCTGGCCTCCTGGCCACAGTCTGTCCCTCATCCCCACCAGAGTGACCACGTCACCCCTGGGCTTTGAAACGGCTGTGTCCCCTGGCAGCGAAGACCGTCCCATCCCAGCCGCACCGCACTCAGGGGCGCCTTCTGCTGGCCGGATGCCACCCCAGCCCCGCGCTCCCCTCCCTTCGGAAAACACGCCTCATCCTTGAAGAGCCGCAGTCTCCCGCCCTGTTCCGTGCCAGGCATCCTCCTCGCGGGTCACAGATATCAGTGGTTTAATCCTCATTACGCCGACGCCGTGAAGCGGGTCTCGTCTCCACCTGCAAACAGGCTCCGAGACCCGCGGTCCCTCTCCCGTCCCTCCCCGGCTAGTCTGACTGCAGCACCCCCTTCACGCCCCTGATTCATTTATTGAGCACCTGCTGTATGCCCCACGAAGCTGGGTGCAGAGGGGGACCGGGCAGAAAGCCAGCAAGTACAATAGCCGTGTGCGCTGGACGGAGATGAGGGCTGAGTAGTCGTCATGGGGGGTCGGGGAGTTCGGGGGGCAGAGATGCCTCTTGGGAAGGAGATGTTTGATCCCGGCCTGAGCCCTCCTCTAACCCCACTCCCCCACCCCACCACCCACTGCCTTAGGCAGAGTTGGGGTGCTCGTAGTCGCTGAGACATTCTTCTGAAGATGTTACCACTCTCTATCATGTGGGGGGGACGTCGGGCCAGACTCAGCACCCAGGGCAGGGCCTGGCCCGGAGGCCTCAGGAAGCAACTCCTAGGTGGATGAATGGACAGAGATGGGAGGAGGGGGGACAGACAGGTGTGTGGAGGGACAGTCACATAACTGAACGCACCGGGAGGAAGAGGTCTCCCGGGCAGGGATGGTCAGGAGGGCTCAGCGAGGAGAAAGGCTCTCACGGGAAGGCTGGAGTGACGAGGCCTGACCAGGTGCAGAGGCTGGGCGGGCGTTCCGGGAGGGGACAGCATGAGCTCAGGCGTGGAGGACGAGGAGGGTGACAGGCATGGACATGGGTGGTGACTTACCAGGGGCTGCCCAAAGCCCCTGACGTGTGAAAACCCTCTCACCCGTCCCGGGAGGTGGACCTCAAGATCCCCACTGCACAGACGGGGGGAGCAGGCCTCAGGGGTCTAACATGCACCCAAGTCACAGAGGTGGCGGAGGGGCAGCCTGGACCAGCAGCTGCTGTCTGACCCCAGAGCCCTCAGCCCCGGGCTACACGGCCCCGCATGAGAACAGCCCGGCGGGGCTGGGGAATGGGGACGAGATAGGTCGTTTGGGACACTGAGGGTTGGTGGAATTCGGGCCCTCTCCTCTCGGATAAATGGTGAGGCCACCGGGCTCTCCCCACCCCGCCCCGTGTGGCAGTGGAGGCTGAGAGGTTAGCTGCAGCAGCCGTCGCCCAGGACGGCTCCTGGAAGGTGGGGCAGGAGCCTCGAGGCTGGTTAGAGGTCGGTGCCCAGCATGGCCTGGAGGCTCCTGTCAGGGACAAGTTCAGGACTGGTGTTGGGCGGAAGGGGGTGAGGCGATATTGACCAAAATGGTGATAATAGACTTCACCAAAGGAGGGGGAGGCCGAGGCCCCGGGAGGCTGCGTTTAGGTCTGAGTAGCTCAGGGGGCAAGGAGGGGGCCTCCAAGCCTGCCGGACTCCAGCCACATCCTGGTGCTCAGGGAAGGCCCCCGTGACTAGGGAGGCACAAGTCCCTCATCCCAGGGAAGGAGGAAATATCAGAAGTCATCATAAAAGCATTGGTCTGGAAAAATAACAGTGCATTTAAAATTGTGAGTGTCAAAAAATTAACACACACACGAAAAGCCCCGGTAGTAAGCTTCCTAAACTTTTGTTATGGGTTTGTCACATTCAAAACGTATAGAAACGATTTATCTTAATACTGTTAAGATGAACCATTCACTTAATCATTTTCCAACCACGGTTAAATTTTTAATAAGGGATTACTTGACAGTTTATTTTCTTAAAAACCCCAAGAGAGCGCAGTGGAGTTTTTTCAGTGTTAGCAACGTTTACCTACCACAACGGACGTGGAAAGTCCCCTAAATAATAGGCCGGGTTGCAGGATGAAAGAGGGGGAGAGGCTCCCGTTGGGGGTGGGAGGCGGTCACTGATGGGGCCGTGTTCCCTCGCCTGACTGGTGTCTGTATCCTGGTCACTCCGCACAGAGCAGGGATCGGGGACGGCTCAGCAGACGTGGGCTGAAGGGAAGGGACTTGAAGACTTAGGTGGTTCGGCCACTGTCAGAGGCAGGACCCCCAGCCTAGTTCTTCTGCTGTATCGCAGAATGTCAGCATCTCATCAGGCCAAAGATTTCGGGCTGGGAGGGCACGGGGATTTGCCTGCTCCAAGCACCAGAACCCCACCTGGTCCATCCTACTCTGTGTCAGTGGCCAGGAGGGTGACCCAGCCCGTGGCGTCAGAGAGGACTTGAGATCATCTGCTCTGGGGGTTTCAGACTGTGCTGTGGAGGGGCCACGGGCCTGCCTCTCCCCTTGCAACCTGGGCCGTGCTCTTGATCTGTTTATGCCACTGCCACTTAAATGGTCATTTGTGTATTTATGATGTTTACTGTCTCTCTCTCCACACTCGAGGTTGGGCTCGGGGGAGACGGCTGTGGCTGTCTCGTCCACAGCGGGATCCCCAGAGCCCAGCATGATGCTCGAAACATAGCAAGCATTCAGAGAATATCTGTCAAATGAGCGAATCAACACATGGGTAATGTCTGAATAATGAACGGGCTCTGCAGCTCAGAAAACACATTGAAGCCCGCAAACAGCCCAGCCCTCTCTGGTTAGGGTGGGTAGGCGTGATGGAGACCTCGAGTTTAGATTCAGGAGAAGCAGACTTTGAGTCCTGGTTCTGCTACGTTGGAGCTGTGAGACTGAGGGCAAATAACTTAACCTCTCTATAAGCCATCAAATATGAGGGAGGAAGGGACACATGGTTGAAAACCCCCATGTGACAGGATTTCCACAAGGATAAAATGAGAGCAGGACCTCAGAGCATTTAGCACAGGGCCTGCTACATAATTGGCATTTAACAAATAATGGGGGCCGGCCCCGTGGCTTAGCGGTTAAGTGTGTGCGCTCCGCTGCTGGCGGCCCGGGTTCGGATCCTGGGCGCGCACCGACACACCGCTTCTCCCGCCATGCTGAGGCCGCGTCCCACATACAGCAACTAGAAGGATGTGCAGCTATGACATACAACTATCTACTGGGGCTTCGGGGGGGGAAATAAATAAATAAAAAAATCTTTAAAAAAAAAAAAAAAGTTTGCAGGCTCTGCTTTGGTGGCCCAGGGTTCACAGGTCTGGATCCTGGTCGTGGAGCTACACACCTCTTATCAAGCCATACTGTGGCGACATCCCACATAAAATAGAGGAAGATGGGCACAGATGTTAGCTCAGGGCTGATCTTCCTCACCAAAGGAAAAAAAATAATGGCTCCCCCACTTTTGCCTTATTGGGAACCCGCCCAGGATGGCACTTTGTTTTAGAGTCAGAGATGAGATCAGCCTTGTATTGTTTGGGAGGAGAGGAGAGAAACTGGCTGACTTTGGTCTTTAGGTATGCATGTTAAGTTTTAAAGGTAACCACTAAAAGAAGAGCAAATATACACATTCTAAAATAGTAGATGAGGGAAATGGAATATGAAGAAATTCAATCAATCCAAAAGATGACACGAAAGGGTAAAGAATAGGCCAAAAAAGATCAGGACACACAGAAAGTATAAAATAACATAATAGGAATAATTCCAAATCTATTAGTAATTACAATAAATGTAAACGGACTAAACTTTCAGTTAAAAGATAGGGATTTTCAGACTGAATTAAAAACAAAATCCAAAAGACACACCTAAAACGTAAGGACAGAAAGGATGTAAGTAAAAATGTAGTGATGAACGTAAAAACAATGGAAAAAACTAACCAAAATAAAGCTGGTGTGGCTTTAATAATATCAGACACATGGACTTTAAGGCAAAAAATAGAGTAAGTTGGAACCAGAACACCAGTGCTCACTGAGGGTTCCAACACGTGGGCATCGTCACCCAGCCCAAAAGGTGTGATGGTCACCAGTCACCCATCTGCCGACACAGCCAGGGTGCTCTCCAGTAAGAACCTGTCCGTTCTGGTCCATTTACTCAACAGACTTGGCTGAAGTCCGCTGTGAACCAGGCCTTAACCTGGGTTCAGGGAATGTGGAAATCATTCAGATGGAGTGTCTACCCATGAAGACTCACAGCCTAGACAAGGAGACAGACGTGTTAAACCAGTGTGATAAGGGTCTGATAAGAGAATGTGTGTGATGACTTAGTGAGCAGGGGGCCAAAGAGGGCTTCTCAGGGGAAAGCGGTTGGAATTTTCCAGAGAACAAGGAGGAGGATGGCATTCCAGGCAGAGGGCACAGCCTGTGCAGAGGCAGAGAGACTGGGCAGAGTGTGGCGAGCACATGTAACCCCATACGTCTCCCTATGGCTGGAGCAGAGGAGGGGCAGGTCCTGCAGGGCCCCTGACACCAGGTTGAAGGTCATAGGGAGCCATGGGAGGGCTGTGAGCAAGGATGTGGTGGGGTCGGAACTGCGTTTTAGACAATGCTGACAGCTGATGTAGAGGAAAGATGCTGAGGAAGAAAGTGGAAGCCCAGAGATAGGATAAAATGTTGATGATCATTCTCAGCGGAATCAATAATTTAAAATTATGTATTATTGCACACTTGCCATGTCCCAAGCCCTCACCATCTTGTCCAGGCCTCACAGTAACCCTGCAGTACCTGTGAGGAAAGTGGGCTCAGAGACTCTAGGACACTTGCCCAAGGTCACACAGCTGGTCAGCAGCAAAGCCAGGATTCACACCCGGCCCCAGCCCCTCCCCATGAGGCTGCTCCCAGCATCCCGCAGAGGAGGGGGAATCCACTGGAGTCTCGGTGAAAATAAAGAGACTCACTATTTGAAGCAACCCTACAGCACATCTTCAATAAAACCAGGCTTCCCTGTGCAGCAGCAGCCCACCCTGCTTAGTTCTTGAGTGCATTATTGAAGTGATTGGCAGGAGGGACCCCACCCCTTTTGGGGCGCCCCTTCATCTCCCTTCACTCACCCCCTTCCCATCCCAACTGGGACAAAGCACAAGGAGCAGGAACAACGTCAGGTTCTGCCAGGACGCGCCTCATGGACGTGCTGCATCTCGGTCCCTCCGTCCAGGGGACTGGGAGACGCAGGGAGCGGCGGGCTCTGGGCCAGAACCCAGCTGCACCCTTCCAGGCCCCCGTGCCCTGCAGAGCCACTTGACCTCGCTGAGCCTCTGCCCCCCGGTCTCTGCGGTGGGGCACGAGGCTCACCTCCCGGGGTGGCTGAGAGACTGATCAGGGGGCCTGGGCGCTGCAGAGGGTGAGGGTGGAGGGCACAGTGCCCGGGTCCAGACCCCGGCCCCCCCACTTCCTCATCCTCACCTCACGGAGCCGGGTCGTCCTCTGCAAAGTAAGGCTAACACCACCTGCCCCGCAGGGCTGGTGGGGGACAAGCTGAGACGACGGCCCGGCGGGCGGCACCCAGGCTCGGTGAGCACCTGTGGGTTCCAGGTCGTGCACTGAGCAAGTCTCACCAATTGTCGTCAGAACAACTCTGCGAGGTGCCGTTGCAAGGCCCTGTCACAGACATCGGCCCCTCCCCATTGGCTCCTTCAGGGCTGCTTTATCCCCATTCCAGGAATAAGCAATGAAGGAATGAGACATTTGGAATGCGTCCAAGAGGGTGAACAGGAGTTTTCCAGATGGATGAACAGGGAAGGGCATCCTGAGCAGAGGGAACAGCGTATGCAAAGGTGGAGGACCTGGTGAGATAGTTCCTAGAGTTGATATTGGCTGAAATGGAGCTGGAGTGAGGGCCCGGCAGAGGGGAAGGGAGAGGCAGGCAGACGCCCGGCCCAGCAGGGCTTCTGAGGCAGGTTGCATTTCCTCTGAGGGCACTGGGGAGCCATGGAGAGCTCTAGAGGGGGGCAGAGGCAGGATCAGATCTGGGCGTAGCAAGACCCTGGAGATGGACTGGAGGGGACAGACTGGAGGCCGGGCAGGTGGAGGCCTGAGCTGGGCCCTGGGGACAGAGAGGAGAAGATGCAAGACATTCAAAAGAGACAGAACCAGCAGGGCTGCTGGCTGACCCCACGGGCGAGGCCGTGGGTGGCGTGGGGTTCAAGGCCGCAGGCCAGCGTTTGACTGGGAAGGTGGGCTGGAGGGGCCGCGCTGGGGCAGGGACGCTGGAAGGAGCGAGGAGCAGGTGGGACACACATGGGAACTGGAGAGGCACCAGGACCCCTAGTGCGACTATGGCGGCCAGTGGGGCGACGTCCAGGGAGTTCGTGCTGGCACTGTGCTCTCAGTTCCTCAGCCCAGACTCTCAAGTCTAACCCTTTAAGAGTCCACCTCCCTCCCTCCCTAGGGATTGTAATGACCGGAAGCTCCTGTATTATTACCCTGTTATTATTATTCAGAGAAAGGGTAGCTGAGGCCCAGCTTTGTGCTTCGCCAGCGTCTCCCAGGGCTGATACAAGGCCACCTGTGGAGAGGGTTCCGTGGTTACGATGTTTGGGAAACCCCGAGTCCAGCAAAGTGAAACTGTCCTTTCCCACAGAACTTTCTGGAACTTCAACCCGCGTGCGCAGCCAGAGTCTCCGGGAGGGACTGCGAGGTCCAGAGGGGTGTGATCGGGCAAGCTATTCATTGTGCTGCTGTTTAGCAGCTCATGGGATGAGAACTGGGAGACGCGCCCCACTGGATTCTTCCCCGACGTGCCCTCGGAGGAGGAAACCGAGGCTCCGGCGGCCCACGTGGCAGAGCCGGGGTTCCGGAGCACGAGCGGTCAGGCCAGAGGCCCCCAGGCCCCCCTTCCCCTGCCCCCCCGCTCCCCAGACACAGCCGGGGCCCCCTGAGCCCTCCTGATCCTGGCTCAGTTCTAGAAGTCAGCGTGTTCACTGCAGGAAATCAGAGACGGCAGAAGCACCTTAAGGAAAATAAAGAACTGACCCTCAACTCCATCTCAATGTCCAAAAGCAGGTATAGCCCCGGAAAGAATTCCAGAGCCGTGAAAGGCATGTTTTGAAGCATATTTTATGATATAGGAAAACGCTCACGATGTAATATTATTAAGAGGAAATGCAGGGTCCAGGAGGGTATATGACAGCACTGAAATTTTGTGAAAAATTAAAAAGATGATGAAAGGGGCCGGTCCGGTGCCGCAAGCAGTTGGGTGCGTGCACTCCGCTGCAGCGGCCTGGGGTTCGCTGGTTCGGATCCCGGGCGTGCACCGACGCACTGCTTGTCAAGCCATGCTGTGGCGGCGTCCCATGTAAAGTAGAGGAAGATGGGCACGGATGTTAGCCCAGGGCCAATCTTCCTCAGCAAAAAAAAAGATGATGAAAAAATATCTCCCCACATTATATGCAGAGAAAAAAGACAGGAAGGATGGGTACCACGTTGTTAACATAAATTAACTCTGGGTAGAGGGCCTTAGGCTGATTTTTCTTTTCTTCTATTCTTTTTCCTAAAATGAGTATCTATTACTTTTATCAGCAGGAAAAAAAGGGTACATGGAAAGTCGCTTTGTTATTCTATCTGACGTGGTCCCAGCCGGCCTGGCCCACCAGACTTTGACGTTTATAGAAGGAGGAGGGGGGACGGTCCTTCCTTGGTCCTACTCTGCGCCGTGCGTTTCCTCTGTCATCCAAATCCCATCCCACTGTCCCTGTAAACCGTTCAAAGGGACCTGAGAATTCCCAAGTTTAAGAGCCCAGATGTGTCTCCCCGTCTCTTCCTTCACCCTGAAGCCACAGAGACCCCTTCCTCACACAAGGTGCCCCAGTTGGTTTAGGAATCCTCTGGAAATCTGGTTTCCACACAGGGAATGGGCCTCGATTCTGATCAGAGAGAGCCCCAAGATGGGAGATTTCCAGAGGGGCTGCTTTCAAATTCACTCCGTTACAAAATGCAGCAAACAAACCCCAACCCGAGTGTGTGCTGAGACCCGGTCCCCTGCCCCCTGGAGGGGCCAAGTCTGGGGGAGACCGAGGCACACGGACAGCTGGGTGTGGCTGAGCCTGGGCGGGGGCTGCGGGGGTGGGTAGATGGGGCCAGGACGTCCTCCGGAGCAGGTGACCCCGGAGCTGGGTGTCGAAGGGCAGATGGGAGTAGCCAGAAAAAAAGTAGCAAAGGTGTTCCCGTCAGAGGGAACAGCAAGTGCGAAGGCCTAGAGGCAGGGGCCTGTCTGCTGTGTTCCGGGACTTGCTAGAATAGGAGATGACGGGGATGGCTGGAAGAGGAAGGGGGGAAGGTCATGCCCAGCCTACGAGCTGCTGGAGGGCAGGGACCGTGTCTTATTATGGGATGGCACTGTGTAGAGTGGCATGATGGGAATGATGGGGGCTGTGAGAGGCTGGGAGCCGGGAGGGACAGAGAGCTGTGGTACAAACAGACCCTCTGGGGCCGGGGGTCCAGGTGGAGAGGAGGAGGCTAAGCCGGGGCCGGGGCCAGGGACTGGAGAGGAGGGGACGGAGGAACAGGGAGTCAGAGGACAGAGGGGGCACTGGGGGGCTGAGGGGCACCAGCAAGGGTCAGGCTGACCCCCGGCTTTTCATCAGGAACGTGTAGTAAGAGAGCCGTCCTCCGCAGGTGACGGCGGTGTGGCCTTGGGTTAGAAGGCGCAGGGCTGTGATCCCAATGGCGCAGCACCGGTTATTCCACGCCAACAGTAACAATAGTAGTAACAATGCAACGAGAGCCGCTGAGCATTATCCAGGAGTCCACACAGCCTGAGCCCTCGCAAACCTCTTTCCATCTTCCTAACTGCCCTCTGAGGTGGTTTCCATCATCTCCCTTCATGGCAGCCGGGGACCCACAGGCCCAGAGAGCTCAAGCGACAGCCGACAGCCAGGAGCCGGGACGGGCTGTGAACGGGGCTCTGTCTTCACGGCCACACTCGAGGCCTCGGTTTCTGCATCTGTCGAATGGTTACAGTGACCAGGCGGCCGTGCAGGCTGGGGCCCCGGACAGACACACCACCTGGGGGCCTCTGCTCCCTCCTCCTTGAAACGGGGGCCAACAGTCCTGGTCGCAAGGCTGCTGGCAGATGAAATGCAACTGTGTTCCTAAAGTGTCCGAGCCCAGGAAGAACCGTGTAAACGTACACAGCTGAGCACATGTGGCCACTGAGAGCAGGGACAGGTAACACACATCAGGTTTCCAGGACTTGTGTGAAAAGAGTGTAGGGTAGCTCACTCGTAAGGCGTCATCTTGATCACACGTGGAAATCATAATATTTTGGATCTATCACACTAAATATGTTCTTAAAATTGATTTCACCTGCTTTGGTTTTTTTTTTTTAATGTGGCTTCTAGGAAATTTAAAATTCAATATGTCGTCACCTTATATTTCTGCTGGAGAGCGCAGGCATAAATGGTGGCTGTCACTGTTTTATGATTATGACCGTACCGGGAATATTATTGTTTCTGATGCTGGGTACCTCTCAGGTATAGTCTTGGTGTTTTTTTTACTTTTTTGTGTGTGTGTGAGGAAGATTGGCCCTGGGCTAACATCTGTGCCCATCTTCCTCTACTTTGAATATGGGACGCCACCACAGCATGGCTTGATAAGTGGTGCGTAGGTCCGCACCCAGGATTTGAACTCGAAAACCCTGGGCTGACGAAGCGGAGTGCGCAAACTTAACCACTATGCCACCGGGCCAGCCCCATTTTTTTACTTTTTTAAAAGTGTTTTTCTACTTATTATAAAAGTAATTTTTGTTCATTACAGAAAAAGAATAAAAAGATATAACAACTAAAGTTATTATCTATAACTTATGTAAATATATTTTAGTGATATTTATATAAATATTTTATATAAATATTTATATAAATATTTTATATAAATATCAAATATGTAACTAAAATATATAATAAAAAAATAACTAAAGAATAAAAATTGCCCATAATCCCCAACAGCTGGAGTTCATTACTCAGAAGGGCTGGGAGTATTTCCTGCTAGTCTTTTCCTGGTGCAGATATGCACGTACCTAATTCTTCAGCCTCCTTTTAGACTTTACAAAGTTGTGACCACACAGTATGCTGCGTGGAGTTCTCCTAAATATCATAAGGCAAGCACCCCCCGCCTCCGCATTAACTAGGCTTCAGAAATGCCATCTGATGGCCGCGTGGTCTTCTGTGCCTCAGTGTCCCTGGCATGGTCATCATTGAGGACTCTGGTGAGATTCCACCTCCCGTGCCCCGCCCAGCAATGCCCCTCCTTTGGTCCCTCAGCTTCAGCCCCCAGAGGTGGCAGCCACGTTCCAGGGTTAAGAGCTGGACTCTGAAGCCAGACGGCCTCTGTCCATTCCCAGGTCTGCCGTTCCCTCCTGTGCAACCTTGGGCAAATCACTGCACCTCTCTGTGCCTCCGTTTCCCGCCCCTAAGACAGAGATAATTCCTAACCCCTCCTATGAAACCCTTGAGGCTCGGTGTGCTTGTGCATCCCGACACTGGAAAGGTATTAATATCCAGCACACATTTTTATAGCACCCCAGTGGATCTTACACCCCTTATCAAACATAGGAATATTTCTAGCGTGAAACGTTTGAACGGTCACACGAGTGGGATCAATAAAAGCTTTAAATAGCTTCACATGAGTTCTGATCAGCTTTTGCCAACAAATGGGATTTGGTGCCAAAGTCATGAAAAATCTTCTGGTTTTCGGAGCTGTATGGATTTCAGAGTTGCGGGTATAAATAAATACCTATTTCATAGGGCAGCTTGGCAGATTAAATGAGTTGTTGCCCATAAAGCGTTTAGAACAGTGTCTGCCACCGAAGAGGTACTCACTGTGTGTTAGCTGCTGGTGTAACTGTCTTTAATCTTTTTTATTGAGGTGTCATTTACATGTAACAAAATGCCCCCATTTTACGTGTTCAGTTTGGGGGGTTTTAACAGTTGCATCCACCACCCCAATACAGAGCATTTCTATCACCCCAGAAAGTTCCCGTATGTCCATTCCTGGCCCGCCCTCCACACACAGGCACACTCGGAGACACCGCTTAGCACACCTAGAACGAGGAATGAATGGAATCCTCCCGCGCCTGCGCCTTGGTGTCTGGATATTTTTGCTCAACATCATGTCCATGAGATTCAGCCAAGTCGATAGTTCCTCCCGTCATTACTGAGCCGCAGTGTCCACTGTATGGACCCAGAGCGTGTGTCCTTCCCTTGCTGACAGACACCTGGGTCGCTCCGGTTTGGGCGGTAACGAACACGGATGCTGTGTGTGCCCAGGACCAGCGGATGGAGGGGCATCTGCTCTCTCGTCTTTGGGGAGATGCTCGGGAATGCGGTGGCCGGGGCGTGTGTAACTCCATGTCTCACTTTACAGGAAACAGGCAAACCGTCCTGCAAAGTGGTCTTATCCTCCCACCACCCAAGATGGAGAGACAGGGCCGCCCCGCCCCCTCGCCGGCGCTCGGCGACGTGGCGATGGTTCTCGGTAGTATCGGTGTCGCTGATCGGTGTCTCCCTCCCCCACCGCAGGTGATCCGGACGGACACCTTCAAGCACCTCCGGCACCTGGAGATCCTGCAGCTGAGCAAGAACCTGGTGCGCAAGATCGAGGTGGGCGCCTTCAACGGGCTGCCCAGCCTCAACACGCTGGAGCTGTTCGACAACCGGCTGACCACGGTGCCCACGCAGGCCTTCGAGTACCTGTCCAAGCTGCGGGAGCTGTGGCTGCGCAACAACCCCATCGAGAGCATCCCCTCCTACGCCTTCAACCGCGTGCCCTCGCTGCGGCGCCTCGACCTGGGCGAGCTCAAGCGGCTGGAGTACATCTCGGAGGCGGCCTTCGAGGGCCTCGTCAACCTGCGCTACCTCAACCTGGGCATGTGCAACCTCAAGGATATCCCCAACCTAACCGCCCTCGTGCGCCTGGAGGAGCTGGAGCTGTCGGGGAACCGGCTGGACCTGATCCGCCCCGGCTCCTTCCAGGGCCTCACCAGCCTGCGAAAGCTGTGGCTGATGCACGCCCAGGTGGCCACCATCGAGCGCAACGCCTTCGACGACCTCAAGTCGCTGGAGGAGCTCAACCTGTCCCACAACAACCTGATGTCGCTGCCCCACGACCTCTTCACGCCCCTGCACCGCCTGGAGCGCGTCCACCTCAACCATAACCCCTGGCACTGCAACTGCGACGTGCTCTGGCTGAGCTGGTGGCTCAAGGAGACGGTGCCCAGCAACACGACGTGCTGCGCCCGCTGCCACGCGCCCGCCGGCCTCAAGGGCCGCTACATCGGCGAGCTGGACCAGTCGCATTTCACCTGCTACGCGCCCGTCATCGTGGAGCCGCCCACGGACCTCAACGTCACCGAGGGCATGGCCGCCGAACTCAAGTGCCGCACGGGCACCTCCATGACCTCCGTCAACTGGCTGACGCCCAACGGCACCCTCATGACCCACGGCTCCTACCGCGTGCGCATCTCCGTCCTACACGACGGCACGCTCAACTTCACCAACGTCACCGTGCAGGATACGGGCCAGTACACGTGCATGGTGACGAACTCGGCCGGCAACACCACCGCCTCCGCCACGCTCAACGTCTCGGCCGTGGACCCCGTGGCGGCTGGCGGGGTGGGCGGCCCAGGGGGTGGCCCTGGGGGCGGCGGCGGCGGCCCAGGGGGCAGCGGCGGCTACACCTACTTCACCACGGTGACCGTGGAGACCCTGGAGACGCAGCCCGGAGAGGAGGCCCTGCAGCCACGGGGGACGGAGAAGGAGCCACCGGGGCCCACGACGGACGGCGTCTGGGGTGGGGGCCGGCCCGGGGATGCGGCCGGCCCGGCCTCGTCGTCCACCACCGCGCCGGCCCCACGCTCCTCGCGGCCCACCGAGAAGGCGTTCACGGTGCCCATCACGGACGTGACGGAGAACGCCCTCAAGGACCTGGACGACGTCATGAAGACCACCAAGATCATCATCGGCTGCTTTGTGGCCATCACGTTCATGGCCGCCGTGATGCTGGTGGCCTTCTACAAGCTGCGCAAGCAGCACCAGCTCCACAAGCACCACGGGCCCACACGCACCGTGGAGATCATCAACGTGGAGGACGAGCTGCCCGCCGCCTCGGCTGTGTCTGTGGCCGCCGCCGCCGCCGTGGCCGGCGGGGCAGGCGTCGGCGGGGACAGCCACCTGGCCCTGCCCGCCCTGGAGCGCGACCACCTCAACCACCACCACTACGTGGCGGCGGCCTTCAAGGCTCACTACAGCAGCAACCCCAGCGGTGGGGGCTGCGGGGGCAAGGGCCCGCCCGGCCTCAACTCCATTCACGAACCTCTGCTCTTCAAGAGCGGCTCCAAGGAGAACGTGCAAGAGACGCAGATCTGAAGCCGCGGGCGGGGGGCTCGGGCCAGACCGGGACCCTCCCCGCAGCCCCGGCCCCGCTCTGGGGTGCACGGGGCAGGTGGGGCAGGCGGCTCCGAGCCCCATGGCGTCTGGACCCCGGGCGGCTGCCCCAGTGAGGACAGGGTGGGGCTCCGTGGTTCCCGCCTCGCCCCCCATCCCGGCGACGGGAGGGGACGCAGGATTTAGGAGAAGCCGGGAACCCTCTGCTGTTCCTCCGCGCTCTCCCCACCGACCGTTCCCGGCCCCCCGCCTTCCAGGGGAGAGAGGAGCTTTTTTGAGGGGCGGCCTTTCCCCTCACCCCTAACCAACCCCCTTTGACGGTTCATTTTTTGCAGTTTGACGCCTGTCCCCCCTCCCCGAAACTGAAGAGACGGACACGTCATCAGAGCCTCCGGACCCCCGGCCCTGTCCCCGCGCTGAGTCCCCTCCGGCCGGGCCCCCGTGTGCTGGGGGGGGGCTGCCTCCACCCGCCCCCACCGCCGCCCCAGCCCTCACCTGCCCCCCAGACTCTTTTGATACTGAAGGGAGGTTTGCGTCAACGACTACCTGCTCTGTAATTACTTTAAAAAAAAAAACACGGAAAAAGTAAAAAAATATTTTTTTGGGGTCATGAAAGCATGGAGGAGAGAGAAAACAGGGAATGTGGGGGGAGAGCAGAACGAGAGGAGGGAAGCTCAAGGTCACTGGTCCCATCGGGAAGGAGGGGCTGGGCTCCTCCGGGTGGTCTTAGGCAACCCCCCAGAGGGGGCTGGGTCACCCCGCACACGTGTATTTGATCTCCCCGAAGCCCTTTTGAGGCACATACTGGGGTCTTCCTCCCTCCCCCCGCCCCCCACTTCACAGCAGAAATCAAGGGGGCCTGTGTTAGTTTCCTGGGGCGGCTCCAACAAGGTACCACAGACGGGGGGGGGGGGGGGGGGGGGGGGGGCTCAGAACAACAGGAATTCAGTCTCAGGATTCTGGATCCAGGACTCCCAGATCAAGGCGTGGGCAGGGCCCTGCCCCCTCTGGAACTGGTACAGGAGGGATCGTCCCTCCTCTTCCAGCTTCTGGTCACCCCAGACATTCCTTGCTTGTGACACTGTCACCCCGGTCTGCACATGGCATTCTCCCTGTGTCTTGTCACCTCGTCTTCCCTCTTGTGCTTGTCTCTGGGCCCAGAGTTCCCCTTTTTATAAGGACACTGGGCATGTTGGATTAGGGCACCCCCCCCCGAACTCCAGTACAACCTCATCGTAACTGGAACATCTGCGAAGACCCTGTTTCCAAATAGGGTCACAGTCACAGGTCCTGGAGGTCAGGACTACAGCGTGTCTTTTTGGAGGACATAATTCAACCCGTAACAGAGCCAAACCAGAGTGCCCCTTTCCACTGCAGACCCATTCGAGACACTGCCCAGAGACAGCGGGTGGCACCGAAGGGGAGAGAAGGGGGGAATGTGGGAGTGCAAGGGGTGCTCTAGGGGCCCGCTGAGCAGGAGGGGGCTGCGCTGTTGTCTGGTTAACGCAGAGGCAGGAGGGATGGGGCCCGGGCCTGGGGCGTGGGAGGGGGCCACGCGCAGACCCCTCGGAGGAGGGACAGGAGGCAGCGAGTGGGAGCAAACGCCAGGGCTCGGCCAGGACTGTGGGCAGCTGCTGGTGGGGCTCGAGGAGGCCGACGTGTCTGCACGGCCTCAAGAGGACCGGGGCGGGCCAGTCCCGTGTAGACAGGCAGAGGCGGACAGAAGCAGAGGGTCCGCGCAGGATGAGGCGTCCCTCCGGGGCAGACGTGGCCGTTGACACGCAGGGCTGGGGAGGGGGGCAGGCCGGGGCTCGGCCCCTTTCTCCCCTCGCTATATGGCAGGCCTGGGTGCTGTGTTGGACCCCCAGGCCCCGTGGAGTCACGACTGAAGGAGTGCCCCGTGAGCCTGGACCCGTTCCACGCGTCTGGCCCTGCCCCTCTTCCTTGGCTGTTTCTGCCCCACGGCATCTCCCCCCAGCAGGGCTCTCAAAGCAAATTCTCCCCTTATCAGAGCTGCCACCTTTGCGACGACCGTCTGGGTGGGGTCCCTGGCCCCATCTGTCTGCTCTGTCCACTCCGCTGCCTGTCGACTTGGGACCCTCCTCCTCACCCTCTCTTTCTCTCTCTCGTCCTCTTTCAGTGCGATCCTGGTTGCCATGGCAACGCTGCAGCGGGTACCAGGTGGTGGCTGGGGGCAGGGAGCCAGCACTGCCGCAGCCTCCGCCATTTCCGATGCCAGGCACCCGCGAGGCGCAGCGGCCGGGGGGGGGGGGCTCATTTGGGGGGCGCTCGGGGCCTCCCCAGGCCCTGCAGGCTTCTCCCAGCCGAAGGGAGGTGGGGAGAGGGGAAGGGCGGGTGTGAGAGCGGGAATGCAACATGAGGGTGTCTGGGAGCATCGTGGTGGGGGAGGGAAGGATGAAAGGTGGGAAGTCAAGGTGAACTGAGGGATGATCAGGGGGAGGGAGGGAGGGAGGTTCTGGAGAAGGGCTGCGGAGACGGCCCGCTGAGGCTAGGATGAGCCCAACTCCCGCTCCTGCTGCCTTGTGGGGAGACGGGGCACGAACAGGCCAGGCCTCCCTCGGAGCTCGGGGTAGGGAGGAGATGCAGGCCTGGCCTGGCTGGGGACAGGATGGCAGCCAGCCCAGAGGAGATGGGGGTGGGGGCTGGAAAGCCAGAGACCCAGGGAGAAGCCAAGAGACAGCAACAGGGCAGGAGCAAGATCCGAGACAGGGACAGAGAAGGGAGAAAACACGGAGGAGGAATGTTGACGAGAAACACAGGTGCCAAGGCACAGGGGGAGCGGCCACCAGGGCGGGGACTGGAAACCCAGGGGCAAGGGACAGACTGAGAGCCCAGAGTCCTCGCCCCCATCTCCTCTCCCTCACTCCCAACCCTCTCTACCCCCACCCCAAGCAGGATGCAGTTTCCATGGCAACCTGGCCAGCCAGAAAGGGGGGCGGGGGACTGCAGAGGAAATTTTCCACATCAGCAGGAAGGGAGGAGGGCGTGATGCAGAGAAGGACCAGGTCGGGTACAGTGGGGGCCACGTGGGGCCCCTGGAACCCCGAATCATCGTGCCCACTGCCCCCAGGATGCTCACCCCGCCCCCAGGCAGCAAACCTGCACCCCCACTTCTGGGCACTACAGGGAGGGGGGAAAGTTCTGGACAGGCTCAAGGGTCAAATGTCCAAAGATCAGCCGCTGTCCAGCCCTCGTGTGTGGGGGGGCCAGGGAGCAGCCGACAGAGCTCGGACAGCAGACCAGCAGACTCAAGGGCATGGCCCTCGACAGGGTCCCGCGGAGGGTGGGGGTGGTGGGCTACGGCCGCCTCGGTGAGTCCCTGACCGTCTGGGGCCTCTTCCCCAGGCCCCATCATGAAGCCCCCAAAAGCCCTTGTGCCCTCCACAAACACACTTTTCATCTGTCTTTATCTGTGCCCTGTCTCCCTGTCTGCCTGAGCACCTTCCACTTTCCACCGCGGGCTCCGTCCCCCTCTGGGTCCCTGTCCCCCTCCCTCTGGGTCCCTGTCCCCCACCCCGGATCTCTGTCCCCTCTCTCTGGTCCCTGTCCCCCCCTCTCTGGGTCCCTGTCCCCCCCCGGGTCTCTGTCCCCCTCCCTCTGGGTCTCTGTCCCCCTCTCTCTGGGTCTCTGTTCCCCTCCCTCTGGGTCTCTGTCCCCCCCTCTGGGTCTCTGTCCCCCTCTCTCTGGGTCTCTCTGTCCCCTCTCTCTCTGGTCCCTGTCCCCCTCCCTCTGGGTCCCTGTCCCCCTCCCTCTGGGTCTCTGTCCCCCTCCCTCTGGGTCTCTGTCCCCCTCCCTCTGGGTCTCTGTCCCCCTCTCTCTGGGTCCCTGTCCCCCTCCCTCTGGGTCTCTGTCCCCCTC
>CM053541.1:9769019-9794084 GCA_028646465.1 Rhinoceros unicornis | reverse complement strand
GTTACCAGAGGGGAAGGGGGGAGGGAGGAGGGCGAAAGGGATAATTCGGCACATGTGTGTGGTGATGGGTTGTAATTAGTATTTGGGTGGTGAACATGATGTAATCTATGCAGAAATAGAAGTATAATGATGTACACCTGAAATTTATACAATGTTATAAACCAATGTTACTGCAATAAACAAAAAATTAAAAAAAAAAAAAAAAAAAGAAATGAGTGTGAGGGTGTCCAACCTGATTCTGAAGTCTGAGAGGCTGTACAGGGCCTGACAGGTGCACGCATCCCATTAGTAAGAAATTAGTGTCATCTAAGAGTGAAATAAAATATTTTTATTTCAATTTACGTGCATTACTTTTTCAACTAGGGGTAAGTTGTTAGGACATAAATACTTCTTAAGTTGTGTGGACCTAACCACTTAATAAATGGAATGGCTAGGTGTTTCTTTTGGACCTAGGTGTACAATGAAAGAATCGCTGACACACTAAAGGCACTGTGAAGTGGCAACATCTGGGAACCCCTACTCTAGACCTAATTTCCATTTTACAGAAAATAGGATAGAGCAACAAGCTAAAAGACACCATGAAGAAACAACAGACAAATCCAGAATGTGGGGCATTCTACAAGATGATCAGCCTGGTCTCTTCAAAAAGTCAGTTATCACAGGGGAAAAACAAGGTTGGAGTAGTTGCTCTAGATTAAAAGAGATTCAAGAGCTATAACAACCAAATGCAATGAATGAAGCTTGCTTGGATCCTGGTTTGAAACATTTTTTATAAGCCTTAAAAGACAATCTCTGGGGGCCAGTCCTGAGGCATAGTGGTTAAGTTCGGCATGTTCCACTTCAGTGGCCTGGGTTTTGGGTTTGGATCCTGGGTGTGGACCCACACCACTCATTAGCCGTGCTGTGGTGGTGACCCACACACAACATAGAGGAAGATTGGCACAGATGTTAGCTCAGGGCGAATCTTCCTCAGCAAAAAAAAAAAAAAAAAAAAAAAAAGACAGTCTCTGGGCAATTGGGAAAATGTGAATTTGGACTTGATCTTAGAAACATTAGGGAATTCATCTTAATTTTCTTAGGTGTGATAATGAGATGATATAGTGATTATGTAGGAGAATGTTCTTATTCTCAGGAGATTCATGCTGAAGTATTTACATCTGCAACTTACTTTCAAATAGTTTGGCATTTGAAATGTTAACATTTGTTGAATGTAAATTCTAGGTATATGGATGCTCATTAAATTTTTTTTTCCAATTTTCTGTATATTTGACATTTTTCATAGAAAATTTGGGGGGATTTGGCTGAGAGAAGTAACATTTAGGGCAGGTTGTCACTTGCAATCAACCCCCTGCCCTTCCTGCATAAACCATTTCTTTCTCTCTGCATCAGCACTTAAGATTGCACTGGTATCGCTCATCTTAAAAAATAATCGTAAGCCAGCCCTGATGACCTGGTGGTTAAAGTTTGGCGTGCTCTGCTTTGGTGGCTAGGGTCTGGTTCCTGGTCATGGAACCACACCACCCGTCTGTCAGTCACCATGCTGTGGTGGTGGCTCACATAGAAAAACTAGAAGGACTTACAACCAAAATATACAACTATGTACTGGGGCTTTGGGGAGGGAAACAAAAGAGAGAGAGAGGAAGATTGGCAACAGATGTTAGCTCAGGATGAATCTTTCCCAGAAAATCATCATCATCGTCGTCATCATCATCATCATCATCATCATCATCATCATCATGATGCCCCAATCCTCTCCTTTGATACCACATCTCCCTGCAGTGTGCTGCATTCTTTGCCCTTTTCTGCAAAACTTCTGAAACAGTTGGGAACACTCCCTATCTCCACTTCCTCCTGTCCTAGTCTCTCTTCAAAAACGGGCTGGGCTTCTGCCCCCCACTTCCCTCAGCTGCCCTTGTCAAGGTCACTAGTGACCTCCATGGTGCAGATCCCGGGGCTGCTTCTCGCCCCCCGTCCTGTTCCTCCGCTTTGCAGCCCTTCCCCAGTACGTCCTTGACACCACCTCTTCTCTTGGCTTTAGTGACTCCAAATCCTCCTTGATTTCCTCCTCCCTCACTGACGTTGTCCGTTTCTCCACCTTCCTGCCTTGGCCTCTCAGTGTGGGAGGAGAGCCGCAGGGGCCAGGCCCTCTTTGCACTCTGCTCTCTCTCCCCCAGGTGACCCAACCCTGTTCCCCGGCTGTAAACCCACAGTCAGCGGAGGACCCCCCAGTGCGGGTCTCCAGCCCTGCCCTCTGCACCAGCTCCCCCCTGCAAGCACACAGAGGACCACTTGACATCTCCACTTCCCAAATGTAGCACGTCCAAACCAGAGCCCTCCACTCCGCCCTTACCGCACACACGCCTGCCGTGCCTCCCACCTTCCTTATCTCAGCAAATGTACCACCCTCCATTCAGTTGTCCAGGAAAGAAGGTAGAAATTGTCCTCACTGGTGCCCTTCTCCTCATCCCTAAATCCAGTCCTGGGGCTCGCCCTCCAAAATATATTGCACACGGGCCCTTCTTTCCACCCCGTCTGCCTCTACAGTAGCAAAAGCCTCCACCCTCTCCCCCATGGCTGGCTGAAGGCCTCCTCAGTGGCCTTATTGCTGCCTCTCTCGCCTCCCTACGATCCATTCTCCACACAGCAGCCAGAGCGATCCTGTAAAATGTAAATCAGATCATATTATCCCTCAAGGTAAGATACTCTGAGGACTTCCCACCTTACTTCAAGTTAAATCTGCCGTGCTTATTGTGGCCTTAAGGCCCTGCGTGGTCTGGGCCCCCATACCACTCCAACCTCATCTCCTGCCTCTCTCCCCATCAGTAACTACATTCCAGCTTCTTCCACTGCAGTGACCTCGTGCCTACCTCAGGGCCTTTGCACTGGCTATTCTATGCCTGGAACTCTCTTCTCCCAGATCTTCACGTGCCTGACTCCTTCTTGTTTTCAGGTCTCAGTTCAAATATTACCTCCTCAAAGAGGCCTTCCTTGTCCAACCGATTTGAAGGCACCCTCCTACCCATTCCTGGCTACTCTCTATAACACTACTCTGTTCTATTTTCATCATAGCATTTATCCGTAACTGAAATTTTTTTATTTGTTTGTTTACCTACTACTCACTGCTTTCCCTCACTAGAAGGCAGACTCTTTGAGAACAGAGACCTGGTCTCTTCTCAGTGATCACTACATTTCCAGAGTCTAGAAAGCGTACAGGAAAATTGTGTATTTGCATTAAATTTGTTGAATACAATACATAATCCATCCAGTCTTCTACGTACTTCAAAAGCTCTTCTTGAAACAAGGTCACCCCTCAGCACAACAAACCATTAACTGTTTTTGCTAAGTCTATTATACGTTAGACAGGCGTTTGAGTGATCTCTACCCCTCCCAACAATCCCCCCAGGAAGGTGCCATTATCCTCCCCATTTTACAGAGGAGAAGACTCAAGTTCAAAGAGGCGAGTACATACACAAGATGACACAGCACTTACAGATTTGGATTCCAGACCCGCTGTATTTGACTCCAAAGCACGTGCTCTTTCTCCTCTGCCACACTGTTGGGGACATAACTGAGTCACAATTTCTTTTCATTATAAATGTAACACGTCGGAAACTCCTGCTTATGGCCACGGTGGAGTAACTGGTACCAGACGTGCCCTCCTGCGAGAAACAACTATAAAACTGGACAAAATACATGAGGCCACTGTTTACAGGCATTGAACAAACCGGAAGAAGACTGTGATCCTATAACCTCTGCTATAACCCGGTAATTTCATTCTTAGTTATTTACTCAAGAGAAATGAAAACGTGTATCCACACAGTCCACACAAAGACTTGGGTAAGACAGTTGGGAGTATCTTTATTAATAATAACACAAAACTAGAAACAACCCCAACTTTCATCAACGATGGAATAGATAAACCAATTGTAGTGTATTCATAAAATGGAATACTATTTAGCAACAAAGACAATAAACTATTGATACATTTAACAATGTGGATGAATCTCATTAACATTATGTTAAGCAAGAAAAAAACAGGCCCCAAAGAGTACATATTGTATGATTCTACTTATATAAAGTTCAAGATAAGGTAAAATTAATTTTTACTAATAGAAATCAGAATAGAGGCTGCCTATGGGTTGGGGGTTAATTGGAAGGGAGCACAAGGAAACTTTCTGGCTTAACGGAAATGTTTTGTTATCTTGAATGAGGTGTTGGTTACATGTGTATAGATTTGTCAAACTCCATGAATTGTAACCTTAATATCTATGCATTTCACTGTATGTAAATTGTACCTAAAAGTAATTCATTGGCCTCTACCCCATATAATTTACAAAAATTAATTCTAGATGGATTATGGATCTAACTAAGAGGGAAAACAATACAGCTTTTAAAAGAAAGCATAGGGGAACATTTTCATGTACTTGGAGTAGGACAGATCTCTTAAAGAAGACCGAGGTTAAAAAAAGGAAAAAAATTGGTAAATTAGACTCGATTAAGAACCTCTGTTCATCAAAAGACACCAACAAGAAAGTGAAAAAGCAAGCCACAGACAGGGGTAGATTCCTGTCCAGAATATGTAAAGAATTCCTTCTAAACGTCAACTTAAAAAGCAAATTCCCGGGGCCGGCCCGGGTGGCGCAAGCAGTTAAGTGCGCGCGCTCCGCTGCGGCGGCCCGGGGTTCGCCGGTTCGGATCCCGGGCACGCACCGACGCACTGCTTGTCAAGCCATGCTGTGGCGGCGTCCCATATAAAGCAGAGGAAGATGGACATGGATGTTAGCCCAGGGCCAGTCTTCCTCAGCAAAAAAGGGGAGGATTGGCAGATGTTAGCTCAGGGCTGGTCCTCCTCACAAAAAAAAAAAAAAAAAAAAGCAAATTCCCCTGTTATTTTACCCCCAGAATGAGTTCATTCCGGAATAGCCAAAAGAATCTCAATTCAGGACGTGCATGCTGTGGCAAATCCAGGAAACAAAGGAGGGGAGCTGCTTTTATAGAGAAAAAGGGGGAGTGGGGAGGGGCTGTTCTAAAGGAAAGTCCATTGGGGGAAAGGAACAGTTCAGGGCGGAAACAGCTTCTCATTGGCTGAGCTGTGACATTTCTCATTGGCTGGGCTGTGGCATTTCTCATTGGCTGGGCTGTGGCATTTCTCATTGGCTGGGCTGTGACATTTCTCATTGGCTGGGCTGTGGCATTTCTCATTGGCTGGGCTGTGGCATTTCTCATTGGCTGGGCTGTGGCGTTTCTCATTGGTTGGGCTGTTGCCAGGTGGGGAGAGAAATCTTCCTTCAGTAGTAAAGTACTTTTACTTTCTCTGAAGATGCAAGCGTCTGTCTTTTCCTGTTTAGTGTAATTGATGATGTGTGATAGGGCATGAGAGCCCCCCCTACAGACCTTCCCGACTCCAATTTAGTTGAGGTTCCTCTTATTTATTTCACATAACCACTAAGGAAACAGACAAACCATCAGAAAACCAGGCAAACTGTCTTACATTGCTGGTGGGAACACAGATTGGTATAACCACTCTGGAAAACAGCTTGCAGTATCCTCTAATCTGAGCATCCGCCACCCTATGACTCCTGGGTATCTATTCACCAGAAATGCATACACATGGTCACCCACGTACGAGGGCTTTCATAGTAGCACTGTTCATAAAAGCCAGAACCTGAAAGCCATCCAAATGTTCGTGGACAATAGAATGGATGAGTAAATTGTGGTATATTTACAAATGGTGTCCCCCACAGCAATGAGAATGAATGGCCTGCAATCAGATGCAACAACATGGATGGGTCTCACAACGACCCACCCATAATGAATGAAAAAAGAAGGCAATCACAAAAGAGGCAGAACTCATCCAGGGGCCTTGAGGCGAGGATGGTGAGCACCCTTTGAGGGAGGGTGGTGCCTGGAAGGGAACACGAAAGGGCTTCTGGGAGGCTAGGGATGTTCTCTCTCTTGATCTGGCTGCTCATTCCACGGACGTGCTCACTTTATAGAAATTGACCGAGCTGGACACTTACAATGTGTGTATTTTTCTCTGTGTTTATTTTTTGAAAGGTTTACTTTTTAAAGTAAAGTAATTCATGGGGCCGGCCCGGTGGCGCAAGCGGTTAAGTGCGCGCGCTCCGCTGCGGCGGCCCGGGGTTCGCCGGTTCGGATCCCGGGCACGTACCGACGCACTTCTTGTCAAGCCATGCTGTGGCGGCGTCCCATAAAAAGTGGAGGAAGATGGGCACGGATGTTAGCCCAGGGCCGGTCTTCCTCAGCAAAAAGAGGAGGATTGGCAGATGTTAGCTCAGGGCCGATCTTCCTCACAAAAAAATAAATAAATAAAGTAGTGCATGATTGGATTAGTTTCCTATTGCTGCTCTAACAAATTACCACAAACTTTGTGGCTTAAAACAACACAGATTTATTATCTTGCAGCTCTGGAGGTCAGAAGTCCAAAATCAGTCTCACTGGGCTAACATCAGGGTGTGTTCCTTCTGGAGGCTCCAGGGGAGAATCTTTTCCAGCTTCTGGAGGCCGCCTGCGTTCCTTGGCTCGTGGCCTCACATCACCCTCACCTCTGCTTCCATTGTCATATTGCCCTCATGACCCTGGTTCTCCTGTCTCCCTCTTGTAAGGACCCTGGTGATTATGTTGGGCCCCCCTGGGTAATCCGGGATCACCTCCCCATCTCAAGATCCTTCACTTAGTCACATCTTCAAAGTCCCTTCTGCCGTGTAAATCAACACATTCACAGGCTCCAGGCAGTAGGACGTGGGCATCTTTGTTCTGTCGCCACAGTGGTCATGAAAGAACAGGTGGGAAACAGAGAAAAGTAGAAAAAAAATTTCCATACTCTCACTTTCCAAATAGAGTTGTTCTTTAACAGTTTGGTGCATTTCCACTCAGTCTTGAAAAGCGTAGTTACATTCATACTTCATATAAAATGCGTGCATTCTGCTTCTGCTCACTGAACATTATCTCGCCAACATTTCCATGCTAATATGTATTCTTCAAAATGTCATTTTAAATGGCTGTGTAATATTCTATGGAGTGAATGTAGCGTAGTTAACTTAACCATTCCCTTCTAGTTGGGCACCCTGGTAATTTCATTTAAAAAAACTATTATAAATAACATCATGATGAACCTCTTGGTATATAAGTCTCTCTTTGACTTGCAGGTGGATTCCAGGCTTTAAGAGCATAAATATTTTTCCTGCACTTGACATCTACTGCCAAATCGCTTTCCAAAAGGGTGGTAGCAATTTACATTCTGACACCGCGTATGGGCACGAATGTCTGCTTTGCTGCACTCTCCCGGCATTCAGCAGAAGCTTAAAACATTTGTTGCTCATTTGATGGCCAGAAAAAAGAATCACTGCGCTGTTTTATGCTATGCCCTTGGGCTTTATTGAAAGGAATGAAAAGAAATGGTTAATGTAAAAATCATTTCAGGTTTTGCTGCCAAGTCCTGTTAATGACCTGGTAATTCGACTCCTAGGAACTTATACGAAGGAAATAATCAGAGAGCCAGCCCTGATGGCCTGGCGGTTAAAGTTTGGTGCACTCTGCTTTGGTGGCCCGGATTGGGTTCCTGGGCGCAGACCCACACCACCCGTCTGTCAGTCACCATGCTGTGGCTGCAGCTCACATAGAAGAACTAGGAGGACTTACAACTAGAATATACAACTATGTACTGGGGCTTTGGCGGAAAAAAAAAGAGAGAGGAAGATTGGCAACAGATGTTAGCTCAGGGTGAATCTTTCCCAGAAAAAAAAAATGTCGATTTCTTTATGAAATAAAAAACAGGGGCTGGCCCAGTGGTGTAGTGGTTAAGTTCATACGCTCCACTTTGGTGGCCCAGGTCTTGTGGGCCCGAATCCTGGGCACAGACCTACACACTGCTCATCAAGCCATGCTGTGGCGGCGTCCCACATACAAAATAGAGGAAGATTGGCACCAATGTTAGCTCAGGGCCAATCTTCCTCACCAAAAAAAAAAAAGAAAAGAAAAGAAAAGAAAGAATCAGAGAAGTAGACAAAAATATACACACAAAGATGTGTATCATTTGTAATAGCCAAATTTGGAAACAACTGAAAAGTTAATACAGTATGTATGATCTTGGCGATGTCGCTGTACCCCATCCTGTTGCTTTCATTTCTAATCACTCTGGCCCTATCTATTTATTAATAACTCATTTATTCATCTCATATATGGACTAAGCTCTGTGCTGGTGGCTGGGGATACAGTGATGAACGCAACAGTGGGAAAGAAAAAGTTGCCCTCGTGAAGCTTACGATGTCGTCTAGTAGACTGATCTCTCACTGAAGGGTCTCTTCACCTCAGTTTTCCCATCTTTAAAATAGGGGAGTTGAATTAGATACCATGTGTGCCCTTCCAGATCCAGCTTCTAAGTCTCTAGTTAATCTCCTTGTTTATTATTCCCCTCATTAGACTGAAATCTCCTTGAGGGAGTGCACTGGGGATCATTTTCTTGTCAGCCCAGCATGCATTTCCTCCTCTTTCTGGTAGGGGCTGTCATTTTCCTGTGGGAACATCCCCTGTGCTACTTTCATTCTACGCCATTTCACAAGCTATCCCATCCTAGGCATTAGGAGAAGGTGTGGGACCCAGGCCTGGAGTCTCCTGACCAATGCGAATCAATCCTGGGACCTTTCCTGGTTACCAGGGAGAAGCTGCCGGCTGGATCCTCGGGTTGGTTAGCTCGTAGAAATGCAGCCTGGAGCTGCCAGTGACCATGTTGCTGCATGGAGGGCTGCTGCCCACGTTTGGGCAATCTGTGCTCTGCACAAATTCAGCCTGTGCTCCTCTAGCCAAACCCTGTGTCCCGGATACAAGACCGTGCCAGCCAGATGGAAGGGATGCCTTTTTGAAATTTGTCCATGCAGAGTCAGTGGCTTTTTGTAATTTGTCCATACCGGGGGCATCTTTGTTTGTTTTGTTTTGTAATTTTCCCTGAAGGCACCTGTTGACTGTGCCATATAGAGAACAGGCTGCCTGAGAATGACGGCAACATGGAGGAAAGCGGAGGGGAGAAACGGAGAGAAGTGTTTCTGACAGCAATGTTTGGCTGCCTGATCCAGCCATTCCTGATGCCGACCCCAGTCCTGAACTTTTAAGTTATGTGAACCAAGAAATATGCACTCTCTCTCCATTTTTTTTTTTTTTGCTTAAACCAGTTTTCCCTGGGGTTCTGTTACTTGCAAGTGTAACACAATTGACCGACACTATAAGGGACTCTGCCTGCTGACTGCATCGTCTCATACTGCCCAGCACACTCTCATTTCCGCTTTATGGGCTGTCACTTGACTTAACTCTAAAATGAAGAGTTGACTCAGCAGTGCTTCCTATTTCAGTGCCGATTGTATATGCGTGATTTTAGAGGAACCTGGTTACATGAAGTGGGGAAGGCAGCGTTTATTGACCCTATTCTGCTGCTGGGATGATGGCAATTGGGAGCAATTAAGTGATTTGTTCAAAGTCACATAAAACAAGCACGGAGAGCTGCCGGGACTTGGACCTTGGGCCATCTGGCTCCAAGTCCTGGGCTCCGCTGACCGGTGGGGCAGCTGGGATCTGTATGGAGGAAGCGACTTTAAAATCACAGCGAACGGCAAGAGGGGTTATTAGTGAAGCCTCTTCTCATTTCCACTTGGTGCTTTTCCCTCTGCGTTGTGCTGCCTCTTGGCTGATGGTAGCCACGAAAGCATTTGGGAAAAAAAGTCAATATATATTTGCCCCATAGGACTGGCGAGAACTAAGTTGACTAGTGTACTGTGTGATGAGGATGTGGGAAAGCAGGCCCTCTGCCCCATGGCTCGCAGAAGCGAAAGCTGGTATGCACTGCATGCACACTGTTGTCATGCCTTCATCATACATGTGGAGTACTTCCCTGCCCCTTAACTCTGGTGACATGAGTTGCTTTGGCCAATGACATGTGGGTGGAAACAACAGTTTGTCAATTCTGAGTCTAGGACTTAAGCGGCCCAGCGCGTTGCCGTTAGTCCTCTGCATCTCTGCTCCAGCCACGAGAAGCTTTCTGTGGTAGCCGACCCTCCCTTGGCCTGGGCCCCAGAGTGAGACACTTGGAGCAGCCTGAGCCAGCCAGACCTGCAGCCCACAGCAGAGCAGCGTTAGACAAGCCAGGCTAGATCAGCCGGCACATAGCAATTACGCATGATTATTACTTGACGTTGCTGAGTTTTTGGTATTTGTGATGTAGCAATAGTTGAAAATTATCAGAAATGTTTATTAAAATTAAAATGAATATACCCACATGACCTGATTCTTCTGCCTCTCCTAACCGACCCCAAGGAACATACACAAGCCCAAGGAAACCTGTATAAAGATGTTCACAGCAATGTTGTTTGTAAAAGCAAAGAAACCAAAAACAACCCAAATGTCCAGCCACAGGAGAACGAATAAAGAAACACGAGCATTCTGGAATGCCTTTGCAGCTCTTAAAAGAAATGGTACAGAGCTATTTAAATAAATCTGGAAAAGTTTCCAAGACATATTGTCAAGCTAAAAAAGCAAGCTGCAGAACAATATGTACGGTAGGATCCCATTTATGTTAAAACACACTCACAGGCTTGCTCAAAACAATACTACTCATTTACTATACAATACTATGCATGCACTACATTACTAGATGTATATGCACACTTTTAGGCAAAGATCTGGAAGGACCCACCATAAACTGATGACAACAGTTAGTTCCAGGGGAAGAGACCTACGTTGGAGAGAGCTGATCGGAGGGGGCTTTAGCTTTATCTGAAACACCGTTTTAAGAAATCAAGGATAATAGGGGCTGGCCCAGTGGCATAGTGGTTAAGTTTAAATGCTCTGCTTCGGCGGCCCAGGGTTCACAGGTTCAGATCCCGGGCGTGGACCTATGCACCACTCATCAAGCCATGCTGTGGCGGCGTCCCACATACAAAATAGAGGAGGATGGGCACAGATGTTAGCTCAGGGCCAATTTTCCTCAGCAAAAAAAAAAAAAAGTAAAGACAATCTATCCATACTTTACTTGTACAATTGAAAAATAATTTTCTAAAGGCGAAGAAATATATATGATTATATATGCATGCATACTATGATATAAACCTAAGGTTCTCTTTTAAACGTCCTTTAGAGCAGACAGGCCTGAATTCAAATCCTGCCTGTGCCCCCAGCTCCCTGTGTGACACAAGTCACTCCATCACTCTGAGCTTCTGTTGTCGTCATTTTTTTTTTTTTGGTGAGGAAGATTGGCCCTGAGCTAACATCTGTGCCCATCTTCCTCTATTTTGCATGTGGGACGCTGCCACAGCATGTCTTGATGAGTGGTACATGGTCGCACCCAGGATCCGAACCTGAGAACACCAGGCCACAGAAGTGGAGCATATGAACTTAACCACGACGTCACCAGGCTGGACCCTGAGCTTCTGTTTTCTCATGCATAAAACAGGATGCGCATTTGTATTTAATACGGTTGTCATAAAAAGTAAATAAGAATGTACATGAAGTTCCAAGAGTAGCGTTTGATACGTAATGTGTGTTCAGTTTATTCCCTCCCCTTCCGTTTCCCTGCCCCTCCTCACCCTAACTTTGCGTCTAACCCCCGAGTCAGACTGTGGTGACCACTCTGTGGGTGCCCCCTCAGCATTTATCCCCCTGTGGTAGGCGGAATAATGGCTCCCCAAAGATGTCTTAATCCCCAGAACCTGTGAATACATCTGGTTGGATGGTAAAGGGGAATTAAGGCTGTTGATGGAATTAAATCAGCCGACTCCACAACAGGGAGAGCAGCCTGGATTATCCAGGTGGGCCCCGTAGAATCGCAAGGAAAGGTATTTCCACCATGGGGGGAGAGCCCGTGTGAGGATGAAGCCAATCAGAGGACATCAGGGCTCAGAAATGCAGAGAGGCACGTCACGTAAGCCTGGACCCGTGCTTGAAGCTTGGGGCCAGCCACGACTTTTCATTTATATGAGGCAATGAACTGCCCCCCGCCTTTTTTTCAGCCAATTTGAATTGGAGTTTTGTCCTTTGCAAGTGAAACAATCCTTTGAGAATCTGAGCTAGAAACCCTTTCCCTAGAGAAAAGCACAGGCAGACAAACCTCCCTATACAATTTCAGGGAAACTCCTGACCCCGCTGAGGTCAGGGCCCAGGTTATGAAGCCCAGCTCTGTTCCAAACCTATTGCCAGCGGGAGTGGGGGTTAAGCTCGGCGCGCTCTGCTGCGGTGGTCCGGGGTTGGCGGGTTTGGATCCCGGGCACAGACCTGCACCGCTTATCAAGCCATGCTGTGGCGGTGACCCACACATAAAATAGAGGAAGATGGGCACAGATGCTAGCTCAGAGCCAGCCTTCCTCAAGCAAAAAGAGGAGGATTGGCGACAGGTATTAGCTCAGGGCCAGTCTTCCTCACCAAAAAAGAAAGAGAGATCAAAGAGAAAGAGAGGAGAGAGTGTGTCTCCTGGGGGTCCAGGATCCCTCCCTCCCTTCCTGGAGGGGAGCTTTGACACGGGTCGTAGACAAATGACTGGACCAAGGAGTTAAAGGTGGGAGGTCTCTGTGGAAGGGGCAAAAGGCTCTCTGGGATCACAGCTCTCTTAGCTTCTTTGAGGGAAATCTCTCAGCCCCTCTTTTGGGATCTACTGGAGGGAGGATATAAACTGGGGTGGGGGGAGATTCAGTATCTCTAGAATCTTCTTCCCGGGTTATTTCTCTCTCTCTCTCTCTCTTCCCATATTTGGCACAACTAAAGATCAGAGGGCTACAGTGAATTGCCCAAGATACACAGCAAATGTGTGAAGAAGGTTTTGAATTCTGGCCTGGTTAGCTCTTTTTACACAGAAAGAGTCCTTCCATGGCTTCCCTCTCCTTTTAGAATAAGAAAGAAACATCTCACTATGGCTACAAGGCCCTACACAACTTGGCCCCTGCCTCTACGCCCCTACTTTGAGCCCCTCTCCCTCTCATTCGTTACGCTCCGTCCAGCTATTCTGGCTTCCTTTCTGCCCCTCAAACACGCTCCCGTCTCTTCTTTCTGCCTGGAAGACATACTGGATCACCCAAGAGGCAGAGCAAATGCACGTTCCAGAACCAGCAAAGCATGCGCTCTCTGAATTTTTTGGGGAAAACATTTAATATTGCAGAGAAGCCAGCGTGGATTCCCTTGAATTTGTTTGATTATTCAGCATTTTTCAAATGAACACTGGCCTATAATTTTCTTTCCTCATACTCTCCTTGTCAGGTTTGGCACCACAGTTAGGCTAGCCTCATAAAATGAGCTGGAGAGTGATCACTCTCACAGCCTCTGGAAGAGTTTGCATGATATTGGAATGATTTCTTCCTTAAAAGTTTAGCAGAACTTGGCAGTGACAATGTCCAAACCCAGAATTTTCTTTGTGGTTAATTTTTTTTTCCTCAGTTACTGATTCCATTTGTTTAAATGGTTTTAGGGCTAATTAAATGCTGTATTTCTTCTTGAGTCATTTTTGGTAGCTTATAGTTTTCTAGGGATCAGTCCATTTCATCTATATTTTCAAATTTTTTGGTATAAAATTGTTTTCAATATCCAATTTTTACCTTGTTAATTTCTCAACACCTGGACCCTTTTTAATTCCTGATATTGGCTATTTGTACCTTTTCTCTTTTTATCTTTGACCAGCATCACTGGAGGTCTGACAATTTTACTAGACTTTTCAAGGAACCAACTTATGGTTTAGCTGGTCATCCCTACTGTATGTTTGCTTCGTATTTATTTTTTTCCCTCTTTATGGCAACTTTTTCCTTTTGCTTTTTTTGGGCTTATTCTGTTATTCTTTTTCTAACTCCTTGAGATGGATGCATTTAATGCTAAAAATTCCCTCTAAGTACTTCTTTACTGCATCACACAAGTTTTAGTATATAGTAGTTTTGTCATCATACAGATCAAAATGTTTTTTAATTTCCATATGATTTCTTCATTGACCCGGGGGCTATTTCAAAGAGCATCTCTTAATTCGTAAGTGAGGATTTTTAAAGTTATATTTTTGTAATGAATTTATAACTTAATTTTCTTGTGGTAAAGAACACATTCTGTTTGATTTCAAGTATTTGAAATTTGTTGAGACTTGCTTTATGGCCCAGAATATGGTAAATTTTTCTAAACGTGCTATCTGTGCTTGAGTGGAATGTGTGTTCTGAAGCTAGCGGTTACGGTGTTCTATACACGTCCGTGAGGTCAAATTTTTGTTTTTCAAATACTATATATCCTCAATGATTTTTTTCTGTTGGTGCTATCATTTATTAGAGAAGTAGGTTCAAATCGCCCACTATGATTGCTGATTTATCTAGTTTTCTTCAAAGTTTTGTCAATTTTTACTTTATGTATTTTGAGGCTACGTTGTTAGGTGCATACAAATCTAAAACTTTCAAAACTTTCTGGTGATTTAAACCTTTTATCATTAAAATACCTCTTTATCTCTAGTAATTTTTTTGCCTTAAATTATATTTCATCTAATACTCATAGCTACACCAGCTTTATTTTGATATTTGTACAATATATCTCCTTCCGTTGTTTTACTTTCAGCTTTTCTAGATTCTTATGTTTTAAATGTATCTTGTAAATATCCATAGTTGGATTTTTAAAAAGTCCAATCTGCCAATATTTTAATAGGAATATTTGGTCCATGTACATGTAATAAAATTACAATTATATCTGAGTTGAAATTTACCATCTTATACTTTTGCACTTTCTATTTGTTCTACCTGCTCTATTTTTCTTTTTCTTTCATTTCTTTCCTTTCATATTCATTAATTTTTATCATTTCATTATCCTATGTACTAGGTTTTTTTTTTTTGAGGAAGATCAGCCCTGTGCTAACACCTGCCAATCCTCCTCTCTCTCTCTCTCTTTTTTTTTTTTGCTGAGGAAGACTGGCCCTGGGCTAACATCCGTGCCCATCTTCCTCCACTTTATATGGGACGCTGCCTCAGCATGGCCTGACAAGCGGTGCGTCATTGCGCTCCCAGGATCCGAACTGGCGAACCCCGGGCTGCCGCAGCGGAGCGCGTACACTTAACCGCTTAACAGGCCGGCCCCTGTACTAGTTTTTAAATAATAAATTCTGTTTATTTTACTGCTCATCCTAGAAACCAAAACTTGCAAACTAACTTAACTAAGCTTAAAATTAATCAACACCTTTACCTACCTCTTAGATAATACAAAGACTTGAGAATACTCTAACACCATATAACCCCTCCTAACATATGTGTTTTTATTGTTATGTGTTTACATTTTGTCTTTCTCTAGTATACAAGTTATCATTATTATTGTTGTTACTGTTTTACACAGCCAAAATTTGTTCAGATTTATTCACACAGTTATCACTTTCTTTGCTCTTTATTTCATCTTGCATCTCAGATATTCCACCTGTGATCGCTTTTTTTCCTTGCCTAAATTATATTCTTTTTTTTTTAATTTTATTTTTATTTATTTTTCCCCCCAAAGCCCCAGTAGATAGCTGTATGTCATAGTTGCACATCCTTCTAGTTGCTGTATGTGGGACGCGGCCTCAGCATGGCCAGAGAAGCCGTGCGTCAGTGCGCGCCAGGGATCCGAACCCCGGCCGCCAGCGGCAGAGCGCGCACACTTAACCACTAAGCCACGGGGCCGGCCCTTAAATTATATTCTTTAGAATATATTTTACAAGGATCTGCTGCTAGCGGTAAACTCTCTTCATTTTTTTAATGAAAAAATGCATTTTGATCTCATTCTTGAAATTTATTTTTCACTGAGTATAAAATTGGCACTTCTTGGGGGCTGGCCCAGTGGCATAGCGGTTAAGTTTGCTCACTCTGCTTCGGCAGCCCAGGGTTCACGGGTTCTAATCCCAGGCACGGACCTAACTGCTCATCAAGCCGTGCTGTGGTGGCGTCCCATATACAAAGTAGAGGAAGATGGGTACAGATGTTAGCTAAGGAACAATCTTCCTTAGGCAAAAAGAGGCAGATTGGCAACAGGTGTTAGCTCAGGGCCAATCTTCCTCACCAAAAAACAAACAAACAAACAAACAAACAAATAAATAAAATTGGCAGTTATTTTCTGTCAGCACACTGATATTATCCTGGCTTCCACTGATATTGTTGAGAAGTTGGTTGTTATCTAACTATTGATCTTTTGAAGGACATGTTTTCTCTGGCTACTATTGAGATCTCTTTGCCTTTGGTTTTATTCAATTGTAGAATAATGTTCCTAGGTGTGGATTTCTTTCTATTTATCCTGCTTTTGATTCATTGGGCTTCTTGAATCTTTTGGTTTCTCATCAATTTTGGAAAATTTGAAAAATCCACGATTATTTCTTTAAATATTCCTTTTGCCACATTCTCACGCTCCTCTCTTTTGGAGACTCACAATAAATACAGATAAGACCCTCTCACTCCTTCCGTGTCTCTTCACTGCTATATGTTTCCTGCCCTGTCTCTTCATGGTACCTTGTCAATCATTTCTTTTAACCCACGTTCCAGTTCACTATATCTCTATTCAGCTGTTGCTTTTAATTTTAAACCTCTTCACGTAGTTTTAAGTTGCTACTACTTTTGTCATTTTCAAAGCATCTAGATAATTTTTTATAGTTTTTGGCCCCTGCAAAAAAAATTGCAATCATATTTTATATAAACAAAGCGTATGGTTTGTATGTTTGTCTGATAATTCCAATATCACAAGAATTTAGTGAGTCTGGGTCTAGTGTCTCTTACTGCTGCTGATTTTTGCTCCCGGCACTTTGTCGACTTGGTTCTATCTCACTGTCTGCTACTCACTTTCCCTGAAAATACATTTACAGGAATGATTTGAGGCCTTTAATAAAGGTTCTCTTCCCCAGAGAAATCTCGTGTGTGCTATCGTCAAGAGTTTAGAAACACTCCCAGTCTAAGACTAAACTAAATTCACACCCAAGGTCTTTTGGGCCACGTGTGTAATGGACTGCAAATTCTCACGTGAGGGTCAATTTGCTTCTGGTTTCCCTTCCCCTGAAGGGATAGCCACTGCTTTCCCACTCAGTGTGGACTCCCCATCTTGCGTGGACCCTCAGCCTTTTTAATTCCTTTCGTGTAAGAAGCCGTCCAAGTGAAAGTTCAAATTTGCCAGGATTGTAAAATTCCCTGGGGGCAGAAGTCCTCGGACGACTTTGCTGCGTTCCTGTCTCCCTCTGTTTATGGCCTGATCAATCTTGAGAGACCTTCAACGCTTTTAAGACTTAAAGAAAAAAGTTTCACCCAGCATTTGTAGTCGTTTTGGTGGGAGGGTTGATCTGAGTAACCCAGGCTGCTATCAACAATGTCAACTCCTCTGTCCTCTTAGCTTTGCTCAATCTTCCTTCTCAGCACCTAACACTGCTTGACGTTACATATTACTTGTCCACCAACTAGGCTGAAAGCTCCCTGGGTGCACAGCCTTTGTTTTGTCTGCTGCTGCTTCCCCAGCACCCAAAATAGCGTCCGGCACATAGTGAGTCCTCAGTAGTTGTGGAATGAATGAATGAATGAATGAACGAATGAAAACAGAGCGATGTTGCAGCCTTCTTGTGCTCTGGCTACCGTGGGGACGACTGGGGGATTCGGAAACACGGTCACAAATGTAGAAGCTGTGTGGACACCTTTCCAAACACAATCCCGAATCAAGGTCACAGCTCATCAGAGTGGCATCGGGGGGAGGCTCGAGCCTCCCTGGTTTTGGGTACTTCCCGGGATCAGCTCGTAGGCTGGGTCGTGGGTCTCGGTTGGTACGCGTGGGTTAGTGAGTCCCTTTTACTGTCTCTGCGACTTTGTTCCCTTCTCCACCTGTCTCCACTTTTGTCTGTCATCCTTCCTCTCACCGGGTCCCAGGTGACTCTGACCCTCATTTCCTTCCTCCCGTCTCTCTGTTCATCTCCGTGACTTGGTTTCCCGGTGTCCCTCTCTTCCTCTGTCGTGTCTCGGTCACATCCTTCTTCTGTCTCCACCCTCCTCCACGAGACACAGTTCCAGCTGTTTTTGATGCCCGCACCCCTGCTCCCCAGCCTTGTCTCCAGGACGTCTGCCCCGCCAGCCTCCTTCTCCGTCACCAGTCCCTCGTCCCTGCCCCACGCCCCTTCTCGTCTCGATGCCTTTTACGTGTCTACATCTGTCTCTGTCACCTGCATCACTGTCCCTCCTATGTCACCATCCCCTCTGCCTCGATTTCTTCCTCTGTCCCTGAGTCACTGGACGTGCTCTGGTCCTGCCACCACCATCGCCCTCTGTCCTAAGTCTGTGCATCGTCGCTCTTCCCCTGACCCTGTCTCCTCCCTCTCTGTCCCCACGCTGCTCCTTTCCTCTATTTCTGTCACAGTCCCCTCTCTGCTTCTGAGCCTTCCAGCGCTGTCCCCTCCGTCTCTCTCTTTGTCCCCTCTGTATGCCGGTCCGCTCCATATCTGACACTGTTTCCTGTATCTCTAACGCTGTTACTTTTATCTCTGCCCCTCTGTCTGCAGTTGCTCTTTGCCTCTGTCACTGCTGTCCCCAACATCGTCCCCGGCACCTTCTCCTCTGTTTTTGTCACTGTTCCCTATATCACTCTCCGTTATCTCTGCCTTCTCTCTCTCGCTGCCCTCTGTGTCTCTGTCGCCCCCGAGTCTCTGTCTCCTGTCTCTGTAGTTGTCACCGTCTCTTTATCTGCCACTGTCCCCTTATCTCTTTCCCCTCCATGGCTGTCTCCGTGGTCTTTGTCCCTTCTGTTGCTGTCCTCTCTCTTCATGGTTCTCTCTGTGTCTCTATTACTGTCCTCGGGGGTCTCTCTCCCTTCTTTCTTAGACCCCTGGTCTCCGTCCAGGACCCCCGGGGTCTTCTATCTCAGTCCCCTCGGGCTCTGCTCATCTCCGTCTCCGTCTCCGTCTCCGTCTCCATCTCCTCTGCAACTTTCCCCCTGTCTGCTTCACTGTCTTGTCTCTGACACTCTCCCTCTGCCTCTGACCATCCTCTTCGTCATGGTTGATTCCACTTATGACACAGCCCCCTCTGTGGGCTCCTCTGTCTCCGTCCTCACTACCCCCGCCCGGGGCCTCTGTGACCACAGGCTCTTTTTCTGTCCCCTCCATCTCTATAACAACCCCCCTCCATCCTTCCTGATCACGGTCGCTGTCTCTCTGGCCTCCGGGCCCTTCCCCTCGCGCCTCTCGCCCTTTCCCGCCCTTTATCGCTCCCTCGCGCTAAAAAAAAAAAACACACACACACACAAAAAACTGAAACATGAGCGCATGCGCACCGACCGTTGCACTGGAGAAAGTGCGCGCGACCCGCCTGCGGGCTCGCGGGAGCTCACGCGAACTCGCGCGCGAGCTCACGCGCTCCCCCGGACCGCTAGGCAACTGGTGACGTCACGGAGGCTTTGCCCCGCCTTATTGGCTGCCTTCACCCTGCACGCGCTGGCTGGAGGAGGTGGCCAAGCGTTGCCAAGCGCCAGGTGGCGCTCAGCGCCTGAGCTTGCGAACCCTGCAGACCCTGCGGAGACTCGTGTCGTCATGGCAACCCTGCCCTAGCTAATTGGATACCTGCGCTATTTGGTTGGATCCGCTAATCTGATTGGATGCCTGACGAGTGAATGCCTGTATCTGATTGGATGCCAGGGAATTTTGACCTTCCCTTCCTCTCAGCATTTCTCTCTCCTGGCCAGGTTTCTCCCACAGGCACTGGCAGTGTGGAGATGGAAAGTGACCTGAGTCGCCAGGGGGCGTGAGGGGCGTTGCACAGGGCACTGGAACTCTGCCTGAGTCAGCTGACCAGATTGGCTCGCTCTCAGATACAGGCTCCCGACAGCCCGCCCGAGGGCGCCACAGTGCGCTGGGCCCGTGGAGGCCTTGGTGACAGGTGACGTCACTGGCGAGCCACTCTTGATTGGCTACATCTCTCTGCAATCGCGAAGTCATAAGGGAGGCCTGGAGAAGCGTATCTTAGGAGGAAAGCGAGAAACCGTGTGCCCAGGAATGATGAATGACCTTGGTCTCAAATACTTAAATATGCAAAGGGCATTCACCTTTATTATCTCTTCTAATCTCCATAATCACCCCCAGACGTGCAAATTATTATTAGAGTGGATACCAACTGCAGCTATGGACCCGTATAATGGACACCTGTTGTTTTTGCCTGGCTAATGCGTTATCCACGAATTTTTTTTAATTAATGGACTCTTTTTTTTTTTTTTAGCAGTTTTAGTTTACAGAAAAAATTGAGCAAAAACTACAGAGAGTTCCCATACACCCTAAAGGGTATGTGTTATAGTGGAACCCCATACCCTAATTCTGTACACCCTAATACACCCACCCAGTTCTCCCTATTATTAACATCTTGCATTAGTGTGGTACATTTGTTACAACTGAAGGACAATACTGTATGATTCCACTTATATGAGGTCCCTAGAGCAGTCAAATTCATACAGACAGAAAGCAGAATGGTGGTTGCCAGGGGCTGGAAGGAGGGGGGAATGTAGAGTCGTTGTTTAATGGGATAAAGTTTCCATTTTGCAAGATGAAAAGAATTCAGAAGATTGGTTGCACAACAATGTAAATGTATTTAACACTACTGAACTGTACACTTAAAAAGGGTTAAGATGATACATTTTGTTACATGTATTTTACCACAATGAAAAAATTTTAAATGCACCAATTTTAAATGTACTCTTCAATGAGTTTTGACAATTGTGTACAGCGTGTGACCACTTCCACAATCAAGATACAGAAGAGTTCCATGATCCCAAAGGTTCCTTCATGCCTATGTGTAATCAATCCCCTATCCCCACTCCCTCGCCCCAGGCAACCTTGATCTGATCTCTGTCCCTATAGATTAGTGCTCCCTTGTATACAATTTCACATAAATGGAATCATACAGCTTGTCCTCTTTTGTGTCTGGCTTCTTGCACAAAACCTACTGTTTTTGAGATTTATTGGTGGTGTTACATATACCAGTAGGTAGTTCTTTTTACTACTGAGTAGTATTCCATCCTGTGGACACACTACACTTTATCCATTCCTGTTGATGGACATTTCAGTAGTTTCCAATTTTCCAGGTTAGGGCTGTTATGAACAAGGTTGCTGTGAATGTTTGCATGGACATATGTTTTGTGGAAATTAATAGAAGAAACTTTAACTAAATTGGAGTTAGGAAGGCCTGTAGGGGGAGCTCTCACACCCTATGACACATCCTAAATTACACCAACCATAAAGAGACATACTCCTGCATCTTCCACAGGAAGTAAAACTGCTTTACTACTGAAGCAAGATTTCTCTCCCCACCTGGCAACAGTCCAGCCCATGAGAAACGCTGCAGCTCAGCCAATGAGAAATGCCACAGATCAGCCAATGAGAATCGCAGCGGCTCAGCCAATGAGAAACACCACAGCTCAGCCAATGAGAAATGCTGCAGTTCAGCCAATGAGAAATGCCACAGCTCAGCCAATGAGAAATGCCACAGCTCAGCCAATGAGAAATGCCGCAGCTCAGCCAATGAGAAGCAGTTGCCACCCTAAACTGTTACTTTCCTCCAATGGAACAGCGCCTCCTTACTCCCCCTTTTCTCTATAAAAGCAGCTCCCTGCCTTTGTTTTCTGAATTTGCCTATGTTTGCCAGAGCATGCACATCCTGAGTTGTAATTCTTTTGGCTAGTCCCTAATAAACTCATTTTGAGGCTTTTCAAGGTGACAGTTTTTATTTCTCAGGGATAAATACTTAGGCGTGGGAGGGCTGAGTCACTTGGTAAATTTCTATTTAACTTTGTAAGACACTGATAAACTGTTTTTCAAGGTGGCTGTAGTGGGTTGAATGGTGGCCCCCAAAAGATATGTGCGTGTCCTAACCCCCCAGAACCTGTGAATGTGACCTTATCTGGAAAAAAGATCTTTGCAGGTGTAATTAAGGAGCTCCAGATAAGATCATCTAGGATTTACAGTGGTCCCTAAATCCAATGACAGATGTCCTCATATAAGAAAGGCAGAAAAAAAAAAAAAAAAGACGTAGAAATGATTGTAACCAACTTATGCCCATTCAAGGCAAACCGGTGATAAAATATTGTCTGGTTTACATTTCCCTGCACTGAAAAATCTTGCTCCCTTCCGGAACAGCTGATACTTATATATTAGGTCGGTCAATATTAAAGTGATTATGAAGATTCCTAATGCATAAATATATTCCAATAATATATGATAATTATTAGCAATTATAATAATTAGTATCAATAGCTAACATTTGAGTCGTGTTACTATATACCAAATACTGTGCTAAGTGTCTCATGTACATTATTTCATTTAATCTGCATGACACTTATGAAGGAACCTTTTTCATTTTCTCTATCTTCGGTTACAGAAGTTGGGGCGGAAAGAGATTATATACTTTGCCCAAAATCACAGAGCTAATCCATGGGGAGGAGGAACTTGAATTTAGGCTATCTGACTTCAAAGCTTGCTTAACAGATAAACTCTCACTGAAGATAGTGGTATCCTCAAAGATTGCAAAGATTGCATAGAGTATGACATTAATTGAAAGAATAAGTTTCTTTGGCATGATAGATTGTCTTCTTATGGGTACTTTCAGAATATTTATTAGGTTGAAATTAACTCGCAATTCTTGTGGATGCTGACAGGCTTCCCTGTTTACCTTTAAGCTGAACTTTACAAATGGTCTTGTGCCTTTATAACCTTGATATTTATTAGCTGTTGAAAACAGCTGCTCGCTCCTTGAGATACAAGTTAAATGTACCCCTAGTTAGAGTGCAATTTAAAAAAAAAATCAATGTTATATGCACATAAAGAGAGAGAGAAAGGCAGAGGGAGACTCGAGACAGAGATGGGAGTGATACATCTACAAAGCCAAGGATTCAGGCAGCGGCCAGGAGCCAGGAGAGAGGCGTGGGATGGATTCTCTTCCAGCACCTGAGAAGGAACCAACCCTGCTGACACCTTGACTTCAGACTTCCAGCCTCCAGAACTATGAGAGAATAAATTTCTCTTGTTTTCAGCCAGTCAGTTTGTGGTATTTTGTTACAGCAGCCCTCACAAACTAATACGGTGATTGTACCATTTTTCATGGTAGAATTTTTTGAAATGATGTTTACCGGCAAGTGGGTGTGAATTAACGCCAAGTAGCCAAGAGTGGGATGCAGTGGACATTTACTACTTTGAAGGACTGCCCTCCGCCCACTGCCATGTGACTCTTTTGGGGCTATCAAGGGACTCCTATGTTCTCTACTAAAGAACATTATGATTTCAGGGGATGAATTCACAGCTGGGCAAGAAGGGATGAGGTCCTGAGGGGGTCTGAGCCAATCCTGAGTGAGATGAGTGGGGAGGTGGAGTCAGGGACGGGAGGGGGCGGGCCCAAGAGCAAGCTTGCCAACTGGACACAACCATTGGCCTGAGGTGGTCATGCACGGCCAGAGCAGGACCAATCAGAATCCTTTTCCTGAATATTATGGAGGCAGAGAGAGAGAGAGAGAGAGAGAGTGAGAGAGAGGGAGAGAACCCCAATTTTGTTCCTCTGAAATGATCTGCTCTGAAAGCGACTACAGCTTTGTAATTTCTGTTAATTTCTTGCAGTTGCAACGGGTCCTGTTAATTTCCTACCCATCAATCATGCCCCTCTCCCGGATGCATCACTGGCAAAGCCCACACCCCACGATGGAGACTAGAAGTGACAGATGCTCACTTTCCCAGACTGCTTTGCAACTCGAGGTGGCCACAGAGCCCAGTTCTGGCAAACAAGAAATAACGGGAACTTTTCTGGGGAGGAAAAAGACAAACACATAAGGGGAGGCCCCTGTCCACATTTCCTGCTTTAGATGCCACTGTGTGAGAACATGACGTATGGTGCTGCTACAGGCAGTTTGTACTCGTGAGAGGAAGGCAAAATGAATCTCAGAGACGCCAACCCAGTGCCTGATGTGTCGAGCAGCTGAACCAACCCTGGGACTGTGTGTCTTTGAAAGATTTGTTATATGAGCAAAAGAAATCTCTATTATTTCAGTTCTTTCCATTGGGAATTCTGTTTTATGCATCACAATAGAGGCAGCATTATAAACCTGGAGCTCCAAATGGCCATCTTATCACCATTGCAAAGACCTGCTTGAGGGTGAAGCCAGTAAAGAGCCAACTAGAGTCACTTGAACACCTGGATCCAACCATGCCTGAAGTCCTTGTGTACGCTCAGACTCACCATGTAAGAGGTCTTTCAATTCTGCTTGTGGCTTATGGTAGTTTGGGCTGCATTTTGTGTCCTATAATCACAATGGTCTTGGCTCATATAACGTTTAGAAACTAAGGCTCAGAGAGATCAATTAAGTTGCCAAAGGTCACCCAGCCAATGAATGACACATCTGTCTGATACTCAGAGTCAGTATGTTCCAACCCGGATTCCCAGTCCCAGGGAGGACAGGAGCCGCAGGTGGAGTGAGACCCATGGTGTGTATTTATTCTGGCATTGATAGCAGCAGCAGTGGGGGGATCGGCCAGACACAGGGTGTGGCGAACAGAAGGGGTGGCCACAGGTGTGTGTGTGTCTGGGGGAACACGGGAGAATTGGTCCGTTGACATTCATGGTGAGAACAAGGGTCAGGACACCAAGTCTTGGACAAACAGCAAAGAGACAGACAGATGGAGGGTTTTGGGGGCAGGGGTCCCCCAGACATGCACGGCCCCTCACCTGGAAGGGAGCCCCGGGGAAGGGAAGACAGACACAGTGGAGACTGAATGCCCCCCACCCTGAAACAGGGAGCTGGGCCCGCCTGCCCACCCCCACGCCTCCAGGGCTAGAAGGACGGGCAGGCCCAGGGCGGCCCGCACCACGCAGCTCGGACGTTATGGCTTCGAGGAGATGAATTCACGGTCCGGGCAGGAAGGGATGGGGTCCTGAGGGGGCCTGGTCCCATCCTGGGCTGAGGCCAGACCTGCAGGACCGGGCAGGGAGGAGATGTCAGCCATGGCGGAGCACAGGGCCAGGATCCCGCTGTAGCTGCATCACCGCCCCGGGGACAGGAGTCCTGGTCCCGTGCCCCTCCCCCCTCGGACCCGGGGGTCCAGCCCCC
>CM053541.1:9661523-9768519 GCA_028646465.1 Rhinoceros unicornis | reverse complement strand
TGGAAAGGGATGCAGGGGGGAGACTCCTTCACCTACGGGTCAGCTGGCCACTCCCTGCTCCCAGGGTGACTTTGAGCAGGTCATTAACACCCTCTGAGCCTCAGTTTCTTCATCTGTATAATGGGGGAGGGGAGACTCAGACCTGTATATCCATCAGCCTCTGGAAGGCCTCCCCAGAGACCTCAAACTACATTTCCCATGAGCCCCTGAGCCCCTAGCCCCTGGATGAGAACTACTTCTCCCATGAACCTCTGGGGCCCAAGACAAATCCCTGTGGGAGGGAGTTTCCCCCTGGATGCTGCCCTGGGCTCCTCACACTCAACAAGACCCCGATAAGCTCAGAGTCTCCCTCAAAGCCACTTCTCTTCTTAGATCCTCTGACAGCCCCCCATGCACCCAATCACCAGGCCAGACCCCTGGGTGTTGTCCTTACCTCCCCCCACGCCCTCCTACCCACAGCCCTCAGTCCCCAGTCCCATCCCTCCTGCCCCCCCTCCACCTCATCTCCCCCTCCCTATCCCCATGACCTCAGCCCAGCCTCATCCTCTCCTGCCTGGACTCCTGGCCTCCAGCCTGTCCTCCCGTCTGTCCCTTATGTGGCCCCAGAGAGGTCTTTCTACACCCAGAGCTGACCCTGTTCCTCTTCTGCTCACAGCCCTCTGTGGCTCCCCAGCGCCCTAGGACAAAGCCCCAGTCCCTCAGGCCGGCATTCAAGGCCCCCTGTGGTCTGGCCCCACCCACATCTCCCAGATAGGCTTTCTCACACTTTCTCTCAAACCGTAGTGACTGCTGGCAGTTCCCACAATACACTGTGACCTCCTTCCCCTCTTGCCTTTGCACAGGCTGGTCCTTCCTCCTGGAATGCCCAGCTCACACCCCGACCTCTCTGCCTGGCTCATTCTTCCTCACCCTGCAGCCTCGGCTGAGACACTTGACCTGCAGGAAGTCCCCAGCCTTCGCCTAGGCCAGGATCAGCGACTCTCCAGGACCCTCCCAGCCACAGTCCCCTAAGCTGCGTTACAGCAGCACTGGCCTGGCTGGGCCGGGACAGCTGATTTGGGGACCCACTTCCCCTGGATTGTGAGTGACATGAGGGCAGGGTCTGTGTGCCGTGCTCACCTCCATCTTTCCAACACCCAGCTCAGGTCTAGCTCATATTAGCTGCTTAATATACATGTGCAGAATGGGGAATAATGAATGAATGATCTCCAGGTCCCACCACCAATCCTGGCTTAGGGGAAAGAGGACTTGCTTTGTGCCTCAGGGACTCAGGGTCTAATCTTCATTCTCCTTCACTTTCCTTACCCTGGAGTCCTGTCCCTAGCCTCATCCTTCCTCCGGATCCAAGAGTCCAGACCTCTAACTCCCTTCTCCCTCAGACCCAGGAGGCTGGGGTTCCAGCCTCCTCTTTCCCCTGGATCCCGGAGTCCACACTCCAAGTTCCCTCCCACCCCAGCACTCAGGAGAGTCAAAGATGGGAAAGAGACACAGAGGAAGAACAGAAGTTCAGAGTGGACCCCCAGCCCAGCAGCCTGTCTCACCTGGTGGTGGGTGCCAGGCTTGTGACCTGCTGATGCGACTGGGCACTGGGCAAGCCCCCACCACTGGGGGGCAGCAGTAGCAGCCCAGAGCCTGTCCCGCCTTCAGAGGGCAGCTCAGGGGATGTCTGGCTGGGTTTGACCCCAGCGGCTACTGCAGCTGCTGCGGCCTCTGGATACGAGTCCATGTCCAAGTAGGAGGGCTCGGGGGTGTCCGAGCCCCCGAGGCTGCCTGGCTCCAGCAGCTCAGCAAAGGGCGGATGGTGGGCAGTGTGGGCATGATGGTGTGGGCCCCCCAGCAGAGGATGGCCACCCAGGCCAGCCCCCAGGTGGTGCCCACTGCCGCCTACCAGGCCTGCCAGCCCGACCCCAGGGCCTAGGTCTTTGCGGAGGGGGCCACCGCCCACCGCCGAGCCTCCCTTGTCCCGCCAGGGCACCCAGCACAACTTCCAGGACACAAAGAGGGAGACGCCCAGAAGGACAATGCCACAGAACGTCACGATGACCGACAGCAGGCTCACGGAGATGTCTGCAGAGAGGACAGAGGTCAGGGGTCAATGTGGGGTCAGAGTTCATCCTCCCACTGCTGTCCCCAAAGAGCTAAACTTCAGTATTTGTCATGCATTGTCCTAAGCACCTTACATATAGTACTTAGTTTCAACTCTACGACCCTACAAGTTCAGTATTTCTATAGAACCATTTTAAAGAAGAGGAAACTGAGAAACAGAGAGGTTGAGTGACTTGTAGAAGGCTGCACAGGTAGGAAATGACAGATCTGGGATTTGAACCAGCACTCTTAGATTTTATTCTCTTAATCGCTAGCCCACACTGCCTCTCTATAAGAGGATACCCCATCTGAGGTAGGACCAAGTTCCCCTAAAAAGTTCAGAGATGATAAGGAGAACGGAGACTGCACTGCACAGTTCGGCTGGTCAGGATTCCAATCCCAGCTTGCTGTGTGGCCTTGGGAAGATATCTTAACCACTCTGAGCCTTACATCCCCCATTTGCTGAATAGGAAAAGCCAGTTCTGCCTCTCATAGTGGTTTTAAGGAATGCAGGAGATGAATGGCATGCATAGCTGCGGAATATAACAGCAAACATTTACTGAGTGGCTACTATGTTACAGACACCTAAGTGCTTTATACACATTAGCTCACTTATGCCTGACAGGCACCCCAGGAGGCTGGCAACATTATTATGCCTGTTTTCCACAAAAGGAAACTGAGGTCAGTAGACACAAAGTTGCCTGTGCAGAGTCCCACAGCTGGTCTGTGGTGGGGTCTGTATTCGGGTCTGGAGTGCCCGGCTCCAGAGCCCACGATCATCACCATTATGCTACCACATCTCAGTATTTCCCAATACGTGGTAGTTCAAACGTGACTTTTATTAGAACAATAAATGCTATAGCTGCTGCCACATATCCGACACCAGAGCAAACACATCAGGAATGCTTACTATGTGTTGATGTGTCTTTCAGAGAAACACAAGGACACTCCAGTTCTTGGACCGCAGGTTTCTGGCTCATTCTGTAATTGGTATCAGGAGTGGGGATTTTCAAGGAAATGGGAGTTTGTTTTGAGACTGTCTCCTGGGCCTCAGTGAGGTAGAGCACAGAGGGGATTCCTACCCTGTAAAGGCCGTGGAGTATGGGGGCAGAGGGGCTGCGGGTAACTGAGCCATTGCAGCAAGGGCAGCGGAGTGGAATGGCCGTGTCCTGTCTCTTTGGGGGATGGTCGGTGGGGAGGGGCGCCCTCCAGTCCTGAAATGCTTGGTCAGTGGTCCATGGTGTTAATCCTCACGGCACTATGGAATCTAAGGATGATTTATCCCATTTTACAGATGAGGAAACTGAGGCTCTGAGAGAGAGAGGAAGTGACCCTATAGGGTCTCTGAGAACTCTGAGTCCCCTCCCCCCCAGGGTGTTCCTTTCTAAGTGACCAGCATCTGCTCAGAGCTCTGGGGGCCCGTTAGAAACCAGAGCAAAGACTTTCCAGCCTCCTGAACATGAGAAGAATTGAGAAAAGGGGGCAGTTTGGGAGGACAAGGCAGAGGAGGGGAGAAAAATGGAACAGATGCTTTCCCCAACGGTCAGCCTGACCCGGACCCTCTCCAGGTCAAAACACCAACCCTCCAAACGCTGACAGGTTTCTCAGTCCTGTCTGCCTGGACTGGGGAGCCACTGGGCTCGGCGAGGCAGTGCAGTCATGCAGTAAAAGATTAACCTTGCCCAAAGAGGGGTTTTGCCCTTGATCAGCTCCTGGGACGGAACCTTGAAGCCCCTGGAATGTCCTGCCTGAAAGAGTGTTTGTTTCCCTGGGGCCTTAACCACACGGTATCACCTCTGGAAGGGCTGGAGACTAAGGTCGGCCACGTGGGTGGTCAGCTGTGTCTACATGACGCAGCCCCAATAAAAACTCTGGACACCAAGGCCCAGGTGAGCTTCCTGGGTGGGCAATACCCCGTGTGTGTTGTCACACATCATTGCTGGGAGAATTAAGCACTGTCCATGTGACTCCATTAGGAGGCGACAGCTGGAAACTCACACCTGGTCTCTCCGGGACCCTACCCTATGCATCTTTTCCCTTTGCTGATTTTTTTTTTTTTTTTTGCTGAGGAAGATTGGCTTTGAGCTAACATCTGTGCCCCGTCTTTCTCTATTTTGTATCTGAGATGCTGCCACAGCACGGCTTGATGAGTGGTGCGTCGGTCCGTGCCCAGGATCCGAACCTGTGAACCCTGAGCTGCTGAAGCGGAGCACGCAAACTTAACCACTATGCCACCGGGCCAGCCCCCATTTGCTGATTTCTATTCTCCATCCTTTTGCTGTAATACAATGAAACCATGAGTATAACAGCTTTTTCGAGTTCTGCGAGTCCTTCTAGGAAATCATCGAACCTGAGGGTGCTCTCGGGGACCCCCAAAATTGCGGTAGTGTTCTAGACTTCCCCGGGGTCAGGATCTGGCTCTTCTGCTTACAGGCTGTGAGGCTGAGCAAGGAACCGCAGCTCTCCGGGCCTCATTCCTCATCACTGTCCCCTGGACACTCTGCACCCGAGATGTTAACCCCTGCCCTGGCGCTCAGCAAGTGTGACTGTCATTATAACTGCCCACCACGCGGTTCCTCATTGGTCAAGGGCACTCATAATATTTCCTAGCTCTTAGAACTCTGCTGGGTGACCTTGTGCAAGTCACTTCACACTTCTGAGCCTGTTTCCCCCGTTGAAAATGGGGACTGTGTGTACCACAAAGGGTGGTTGTGTATAGTCAATGAAATATGCAAAGGACCTCACATCCTGCCTGGTATACAACTGGTGCTCGACAAGTACATCCCAACATTTATTGCATGACCGCTGTGTGCCCAGCTTGTTCTAGGCACTTCACATGTGTTATATCATTCGAGTCTCTCAGCTGCCCCATGAGATTGTCACTTTTTATTATCCCCATTTTCCAGATGAGGAAACTGAGGCCCAGAAGAAGAGTCACTTGCCTAAAGCCATCAGTGAGTAAGGGGGGGAGGTGGGAGCTGAACCTAGACAAGTCAGTCTGACTTGAGAATCTGAGCTTTTAAGCACTATGCAAGATGCACAAGGATATCTGTAGAGGGTATGTGGCAGCAGGGGTGGGTGACTCCAAAAGGTCAAGGGTCAAATGGACCACATAGCTCCTTCTCTTTAGATCAGCGATTTGGGGAACCAGCAGCAGGCAGGATGGAGGCAAGACTCTAAGAGGGACCGGCCCCACAAGGCACAGAGAGCTGAGCAGGTCTGCTCTGAATCTCTGAAAATCCTGGCCGAGACGGCTGGGGGTGCTGACCTGCATCCGGGCCCCGGGGATAGCCTCGGATCCGCAGGTCATTGAACTCCTGGCACCTGTCACTGGTGTCGGCATCTCGGACCCGCGCACAGAGGTCCGAGACCAGGATGAGTGCCCGGCGGCAGAGGTCATCCTCGTAGTCTCCCGACATGGTGGCCGGCGGGTCCTGTGCTCGGGAGGGGCCGGGCAAGGGTGCAGATGGGGAAGGGGAGGGGGGGAGATGGGCGCAGGGATAAGAGGGGGGAGAGAAAGAGAGAAAAGGAAGGATAGGCGAGGGGACAGAGATTGGCGTGAATGGACAAGAGGACAGAGAATTGAGACAAATGGACAAGGAGGAAGAGACTGGGAGGGCCTGTCAAGGGGCAGAGATTAAGGATGTACAGACAAAGGGACGGACAGACAAGGAGACAAAAATTAGGGGGATGCACAGAGGAAGAGACAGAATTTAGGGATGGATCGACAAAGGGACAGCCATTCATCATTCATGCATTCAACAAATATCCATTGAGCGCCAACTGCACGCTAGGCAGTGTAGACCCAGCAGGGAACGAACCCCACGTGCCCCCTGACTTTCTGGGGTCACAATGCAATGAGAGGACACCAAGAGTAAACAAGTCAACAAACACGCAAAGGAACAAGACACTGTCAGACTGTGGAAGTGCTCTAAAAGAAATAGTTAGAGGATGTGCCACAAAGGGTTGGGGAGGTGGGTGGTCGGGGGGGGTGCGTCTCTGAGGCCTGATGGACCAGACAGAGCTGGCCATGGGCAGTGGGGCTGGAGCGGGGCAAAGCATTCAAAGCAGCAGGAACAGCATGAGCAGTGGCCCGGGGTGGGAAAGGGCTTGGCTGGTCCAAGGAACAGGAAGGAGGCCAGATGGGAGCAGACAGGGAGAGGACCAAGAGAGCGGGATGGATGGGGGTAGAGAGAGGAGAGATGGTTACGTGTGGTGGTGGCTCGGGAGGGATGCAGATGCAGGATGCAGAGACAGGGACCAAGTTGAGGGAGAGACAGATGAGGGGAGGCGAGACAGAGATAATGGGGAGGGCAAACTGGGGCCCAGAAGAGAGGAACAGATGAACAGACAGGCAGGGGGAAAGTCAAGGACTGAGACTTGGGATGAACAAGCCAGAAAGAATGGGCTGGTGTGTAATTCATGGGAGTGTGCGAGATGGGCGGACAGAGGGGCAGTGATAAGCGCCAGGCAAGAGTGTGGACAGAAATATCTTTGAGAAAGAAATAGTAGGCAGGAGAATGGATGGCATGCAGAAATAAAGGACAGACAGACAGGAAATGGCCAGAGTTCACAGATGGACAAAAGGATACAGGGGAGGGCTGGGCAGACAGACAGGGGTGCAGAAGGAAGGTTGGATGAGGGGGCATAAAAGAGAGGGGACCAGGAGAAAGAAGTGGATGTGAGGAGAAGGGGAATTAGCGACACACGGTTTGGAGCCAGACATCAGAGATCGACTGGAAAGAGAGTGCAGGGGAAATTAGGGCTCACAGATGGACAGGTGTCGTGGGGTGCCGCAGAAGGCCAGGACTCCGCGACAGGCATGGTCAGACTCACCTGCGCTTACCCTTGCCGAGTCCTGGGTGGCAGCCGAGGCGGCGGCTGGTGGCAGCCCATGGGGGTTGAAGGGCGGACAAGGGGCTGCGGACCGGTCCTCACGCGCCAGCCGATGAGAGGGGGGTGCCGGATCTGGGGGCCGTGGCCGGGAGAAACAGCTCAGTCCGAGCCTCACATCTTGTCCTGCTCGGGCCAGCTGCTCGACCCCAGGCGACTCCCGGGAGGTCCAGCCACCCCCTCCCACCTCGGGGCCCCCAGCTCGGGTAGAGCTTACAGACTACAATTCCCGGCAGGTCTTGCGCTCCCGGTGCTGCGGCTTCATAGACCCGGCGGCGCAGAGTCTGCTGGGAGTTGAAGTCCTGAATGCCTCTCCCCGCTGCAGAGAGGATGGGAATTTTTTTGGAGGGGGGTGGTGATAAGATGCCGGGGTCCCAAGGCGCTGCAGGAGGGAGGAATGATGTCTGGGACCTCGAAAGGCAGCGGAGTCCTAAGTCCTGAGGGGCCATGGAGTGGGTCAACGATCCCCACGCCCAGGGGACCCGTGGACGAGGTTGGGGTACACCCAGGTGTTCCGGGACCCCCCACTTCCAGGGCCAGGCGCCCCTCCCCCGGGGCGGCCGGGAGCGCTGCAGCACTCGCACTCCCGGGCCGGAGATGCGCGTGCCTCTGCCCCTACCCCGCCCCCACGCTCGGGGCCGCCCCCCAGGATCGGGCTGGGGCGGGGGCTGCGACCAGGGGAGGGGAGGAGCGGACTCACCCCGAGCCGCCGCCGCCGCCGCAGCCCCGCGCGCCCGCCGCGGTGCCCGCTCGGCTCCTCCCCCGCCCCGCGCAGGTCCGCGCTCCTCCCCCCGCACCCCCGCCTTCCTCCCTCCGAACCTGCGGCTGGAGAGGCGAGATCGCGCGGCCGCAGCCACGAAGGAGGACGCTTCCCGGGACCGAGGCGTCGAGACCCAGCGCGCTTCCAGTGGAGGATCCAGATATCCGGGGTCACGACCCTCTGCTCCCCCGGGATCCAGGGCCCCCAGCCCCTCCTCTCTCAGACGGAGAAGTCCGGGACCCCAGTCACCTCTTGTCCCAGGACCCAGGGTACTGAGCTCCCACCCCCCTGCAATCTCAGATCCAGGAATCCTCCCCTCCCCGCCTCCTCCAACCCCGGGACCCAGGAGTCCCGCCCCCCAGCCCCCTCCTCCGCAGGACCCGGGACTTCGCATCCTTGCATCCGAGGAGCTCTGAGGGCTGGCCGTGGAGAGGGGCCGGAGCCTCAGAGTTAGCGGCACGGAGAATCTCAGCCCAGTGGGAGGTATGCAGGGACCCGGGTTTGAATCCCGCCTGGGCAGCTCGCACGCTCTTTGCTCTGAGCTCCAGCTCCCTCATCAACAAAACACAGACAATAAACCTATCTCCTAAGGGATCCAGAGGTTTGAAAAACCAGTCACTATAGATAAAGCGTTGGCACCGTGTAGGTGCTTAATGAATATGTCTCAAAAGCAGCAAGTAACAGTTACCGGTGTATTAATAGAAGGTAATGATAATTGCCACCGACTCTGATCTGGGCGCTAAGTGCTTTGAAAGCCTTTTCTCATTTAATCTTCACGTTGGCCCTGTGAGGTGCGTGCAAGTATGTTATTCCCATTTCACAGAGGAGACAGCTGAGGCCCGTGGAGGTTCATCCCTTGGAGAAGGTCCAGCGCTATATAGCCACAGCAGCTGCCTGCAGGGGTGGCTTGAAGGCCTCCCCCATCTTCCTCAGTGCTGCCCTCTCTTGCCGCCTCAGTGGTGCCCATGTAAATGTAATCTCTGAGTAAAAAATTGCTTACTTCTTCTGTAAACACAACTTTAAGACAAGCCCCCTAGGCTCTCCCTTGAACTAGATGATCCGCTCGAGGGCTGCCTATATGTACATTTTGAAGTCACTGTCACACCGTAGAATCCCCCAGAAATGCCTCCCGAGTTCACCCTGAATCCTATCCTCAGCGCTTCTTGCATTCTCCCAGATGGACCTACATTTGCACCCAGGGAAGCGTGCATAGAAAGCCCGCCCACAGATGTTTGCAAGCAGTTGAGGCATCCCCAAGCCCACTCTCACAGCCAGACCCTCGCACTCAGCGGGGGCCCGCCCAGGGTCCACACGCAGCCCCGTTCCATAGGGAGAAACACCCAGAGGGAAGCACGCAGCGAGGCACACACTCAGAGATGTGTACACAGATGGGCTCGCCAGACTCCCGTGGCACATTTCCACAGAGACACTCAGGCATTGAGGAGCAGCTGTAGTGCTCCGGTCCTGTGTGTGTGTGTGTGTGTGTGTGTGTGTGTGTGTGTGTGTGTGACTTTGAAGGCCGAGTGCCAGCGTTCAAACCCCAGCTCTGTTCTCTCATTGTGTGTGACCTTGGCTGAATTACTTATATTCTCAATGCCTCAGTTTCCCCATCTGTAAAAGAGGATAATTTTTTAAAAACCCAGATTCCACTTCATTAAGTTATTTTGAGGACTAAATTCACGCGAGGTGCTTAGAAAAAATGGTTCGTGTCTAGTGTTGTCATAATTAGTAATTACATGCATTTGCTTGTGTCCTCTCTGAGCGCATTTTGCAAGTGAGGAAATTGAGGCTCGGGAGGGGAAGTGCCCTGCCCGAGGTCACACATCTGGGAAGTGTCAGAGTTGAGATTCGAAGCCACATGGGTCTGAATCTAGACCCCTTCCCTTCAGCCACTACGTTGTTTGCATCTGGGAAGTTTGAGGGCCTCGCCTGGCGTCACCACGGGGAGTGTAGAAGAGAACGGAGCACTGGACAGGGGACCAGGAGACAGAGAGTCCTCCACATTCATTCAATTCAATCCATGCAGCCATTTCACAGATACTTACCGAGCATCTCCTGTGTGCCAGACACTGTTCTAGGCACCAGGGATTCAGCTGGGAACAAAGCCGACAAAAATCCCAGCCTTGGGAGGGCTCAGGGTCTAGTGGAGGAGACAGATAATCAAATAACTGTGCATACGAGGATCAATGCTATGAAGGGAAGTCCAGGGTGCTGTGTGTCTGAGAAGGAGGTCACAGAAGTCTTCCCTAAGCAAGGGATGTTAGAGCTGAGCTGAGAAGGGTGAGAAGGCACAAGCCAGGTGAAGATGGGGCAGGGAAGGGCACTGCTCCAGGGGGAAGGAATGGCCTATGCGAGGCCTGGGGGCAGGAGGGAGTTTGGCCCATCGAGGAGGACTGCTGAGCACGTAAGCTCCATGGGGGTAGTACTTTGTTTTATTTACTGCTGTGTTCCTGCTGCCTAACATGGTGCCTGGCACACAGTAGGCATTCAATAAGTATTGGTTGGTTGAATGAATGAATGAACAAGTGGATGGAGAAATAGAGGAATGCGTGGATGGATGGATGGATGGATGGATGGATGGATGAATGGATGATGGATGGATAGGTGGGTGGGTGGATGGATGGATGGATGGATGGATGGATAGGTGGGTGGATGGATGGATGGAGGGATGGAGAGGTGGGTGGGTGGATGGATAGATGGATGGATGGATGGACGGATGGATGGATGGATGGATGGGTGGTTGGGTGGACGGATGGATGGATGGATGGTTGGGTGGGTGGATGGGTGGGTGGATGGATGGATGGATGGATGGATGAGTGGATGGATGGATGGATGGATGGGTGGATGGATGGATGGATGGATGGATGGATGGATGGATGAGTGGATGGATGGATGGATGGATGAATGGATTAGTGGATGGTTAGATGAGTGGATGGTTGGATGGATGAATGGATGGATGGATGGATGCATGAGGGAATGGATGAGTTTGCACAAATACCTACAGATTCACACACAAATGTGCCTGGAAATAAATGCAGACACACACTAAGAGACATACACACATGTGTGTAAACATAGATTCACCTCTTCTCCTGGTGCTCCCCCTGGAGAGAACACACACTGAGAAGAGAGGTAGGCCAGGCTGGCCAGGCCTGTGTAAACGAGGATGCAGGGACGCAAACCCTCTGACCAGGGCTACAACTAGCCCCACCCCCACTGCGGTGCTGACATAATTTCTGGAATAGGAGGAAAATGCTGATTCAGGGAGTTGTGTCCCAGGCTTCGTGCCAGGCCATGGACTAGGACAGAGATGGCCCGAGAGAGATGGGGTAGTGGCAGAGGGGGGCAGGTGGGGTTGAGGCAGAGAGAGACAGGAGGCGAGGGGTGGGGAGAGAGAGATAGAGAGAGACAGAGAGAGACAGAGAAACAGAGAGACAGAGAAACAGAGAGATGGGGCAGTAGAGCACAGAGACACAGGAGACAGACAGACACACACACAGGAAAGAGAGAGACACACACAGAAACGTATAGAGACACAGAGAATGAGAGACAAAGAAAGTCAGAGACACATGACATAGAAAGTCAATTCAGACACAGAGAGAGATGAGGCTGGGTTCCGGAGAGAGACAGGCAGAGGGAGAGGAAGAAAAATAATACACAGAGAAAAACAGAGACACAGAAAGATGGGAACATAGAGACCAGACTCTGGAGGGAAGAAGAGAGACAGAGACAGAGGGACAGACAGACGCACACACACAGAGATGCAGAGAGAAACACAGAGACACCCAAGGAGGGAAGAGCTAGACGCAGAGATGGAGAAGCGGGGAAGGGAATGACCTTGAACTGAGGGCCACGTCTCTGCCAGGCTCGGGTCTGAGGGCTTTGCTGTATCTTGCTTTGTTTAAGCACCAAGAACCCTCGAAGGCAGCATTATTGGCAAGAGATGAGGAAACCGAGGCTCAGAAAGGGGAAGACATTTGCCCACGGCTGCACAGCCTGGACATGGCATTCGGTGCTGGTCTGCTTGACTCCAGAGTCCGTGTTCTCTTCTTCACCCTGTGTTGCCTCGTGAGGGCCAAGAGGGACAGGGCAGACGGGGTTGGGGGATGCTGAGTGTGGGTCACAGCGACAGAGGGAAATAGTCACTCGGTTAGTCACTCAACAGACACGTTCTGCACTTCCCTGGGCAGGGTGATGCCGGAGAGCCAGCGATGAGTCAGGAGCTGCTGGTCTGGCGGGGGAGGCAGACACAGACAGGCCCAAATGCCTGAGCAAGACAGATGGAACGGACCGTGTTCAGAGGTCTGGAAAAGGAGCAGATAAAGAACGTGCCGAGGAAGGAGACAGAAAACACAACTGGTAGGAGGAGGAGTCAGAGAAGGCTTCCTGGAGGAGAGGGCATCTGGGCTTTTTACTAAAGGATGAGGACACTTGGGCATGGGGAGTCTGGAAGAGCATTCCAGGCAGAAGGCACAGCATGGAGAGCGGAGACTGGAGTGAGATGGGAGGGATTAATGAAATAAAATAATAAAAGGTGATTGGAGAATGTTTGAAGGGGTGAGGTGGGAGAGGAGGGTGGACCAGATTATGCAGATCTCAAACACCTGGCTGAGGGGCTGAAAGTTGTCCAGGGGTGCTGGGGAGCCATGGGAGGGCTGTGAGCAGGGGAGGGGCAGGGTCAGCTCTGGGTGCAGAAAGACTTCTCTGGAACCCTGTGGGGGGAGGAATGAGGGGTAGAGACTGGAGGATGGGAGGGCAAGAAGGAGGCTGGGCTGTGGGTCCAGCAGGAAAGGACCTTGAAGCTCGAGTGGGTGTTGGGGGTGTGGAAATGAAGAGGAGAAGAAAGAGCAGAAAGGGTCAGGATGCAGAAAGGATAGAGCCTGGAGACTGATGGGCTGTGGGGACTAGGTGTGCCTGTGGTCATGGGAATGGAAGACGTCGCCTGTCCTATAGGGATGGACTGGACAACTGGAAATGGAGGACAGCCTGACGGGGGAGAAGGAGACAGGAGGATGCTGAAAGGGTGTCAGGGCTACAGAAGAACAGAGTCTGGAACTGAGTCTATTTAAGCTTGCACTCTTTTAACTGCCAGTAACAGAAACTCAAATGACCTAACATAAGAGGGAATTAATTGGGCAGATGAGGGCTTCAGGCATGGCTGGATCCAGGTGTCCCAATCATCATCAGGAATCTGACTGTCTGCATCTTTGGTCTCTGCTTTCCTCATGTTGTCTTTGCTCTCAGGCGAGTTCTCTCCCCATATGGTGATGTGATGGCCTCCAGCAGCTCCAACCTAGGCTCTGACCAGCCTAGCGACCTCAGTGGAAAAAGAAAGATGCTCTTATATAACAGGTGCAGCAAAAGTTCAAGGGTTGATTCTGTATCCTAGATTGATTTTTAAGCTCACCCTTGAAGAAATCACTCAGAAAATCAAGGGGCTGCTACCTAGAAAGCAGGGAACTGATGCTTATAAAGCAGGAATAACGAACAGTCAAGGCAGAGACTGTCTGGAAGTGGAGAGAAGAGGACTAGAGATACAGGGAACAGAGACAGAGACTGGGAGGGCAGACAGAATAACTAAGAAAGTACAGCCTCCTCTCTCACAGTCTGCTGAGAGCTCTGCAGACACAAAGAAAGGGATGTCTAATGGGCAGCCATGTGACTAGACCCCTTTATTCCCGTGCTTGGGCCCCAGGAGCCCCCAGCCCCTCCTCCCTCAGACCCGGGAGTCCGGGGCCCCCAGCCCCTCCTCCCTCAGACCCCGCAGTCCGGGGCCCCCAGCCCCTCCTCCCTCAGACCTGGGAGTCCAGACCCCAGCCCCTCCTCCCTCAGACCCAGGGTCCAGGCCCCCAGCCCCTCCTCCCTCAGACCCCGCAGTCCGGGGCCCCCAGCCCCTCCTCCCTCAGACCCAGGGTCCAGGACCCCAGCCCCTCCCCCTTCCTCTGGAGGTACCATGGCAACCAAGCCCCCCTGCCCACCTTCCCCTCCCCCACTTAGAATCCAGTTTCTGTTTGAATCTTGCCTGTGTCTAACCAGTTCCTGCGTGACACAGGGATGAGCGGAGGGCAAGTGGGAACAGAAGGGGGGTGACAGAGGGGACGGGAGCCAAGGAGCTGGGCAGAGGCAGCTATGAGAGAAGAGAGATGGGGGGAGATGGAAAAAGCAGACTGGGGGGAGATGGGGGGAGTGGGAGGGGGACAGAGAGAGGCTGACAGGGTTAGAGAGGGGCCAAAAACTATGAAGAGGGGCAGGGATGGGGGGCTGGGGAGATGTCGGGGAGAGTGATGGAGAAGGAGACTGGGGAGATGGAAGGCGAGAGGGGGAGAGGAGTGGGGAGGAAGGGGGCAGAGGAACCGAGGGAAAGAGTGGAGGAGAGATGGGGAGACAGATGGGGAGAAATCGGGGGAAAGAGACGGGGAGGGAGGGGGGCAGAGAGAGGGCGAGAGAGTGAGGAAGAGAGAGGGGGAGATAGGGGTGAGGGGAGAGACTCCAGGAGACAGGGAGAGACGGAGGAGGAGACAGGCCAGTGGGAAGGAAGGCTTTGGGGCATGCAGGGGTTCCCCGAGGTTAGGGGGACCCGGATGACTATGTGGCCTCAGCCTTCCGGTTCTTCCATATTCTTCTCCCGGGGCTTCCAAGAGGAGAAGGAGGAGGCAGCTGTGGGGAGAAGGAACTGGGGTGGGTGGCCCAGTCAGAGCCGTTCTCCCCACCCTCCTGAGACATCCCCCACCCGCCTTCCCAGGATGCAGCAGGAGGGGGAGCCCCTGTGCTCCTCCACCAAGGGCACCCTCAGCATGCACAGGGAGGCAGGTACTGAGCTGTGTGTGCGTGTGTCTATGTTTGTGTGTGTGTGTGCGTATTTCCTTCATCCGTGCATTGTGCGGGAGCCCTGGCTTGCAGCGTGGCCTGAAGCGAGTCACTGGCCTTCCAAAGAGAGGGCCACCCCAGACTCTTAACGTCGACCAGATTCCCGGACGGTACCCTTTGGACCTCAAAACTACATTTCCCATGAGCCTCTGCAGTTCCCTGGCCAATGTTCTGGACCTAGAACTACATTTCCCATGAACCTCTGGGGGCCTTAACTACTCTTCTGAGGCCGTTCTCCCCCTAGAACCCCACCCCCTGGTCCCTCATCTTCTCCTTATCGCCTGCTCCGAGCTCGGCATCTTCCCCCAAAGCCAGTCCTCCTCCCTGCTTCCCGTCTTCAAATAAACCCACTGCCAACCCGTCCCAGCCCAATTAGGGGGGCTAGACCTCAGATGCTGCCCCCCTAATTCCCTCCTCACAGCCATAAGTCTCCAGCCCCGTCTTCCTGCCCCCTGCCTCTCTCTGCCCCGTGTCTACTTCTCCATGTGACCCCTGGTCTCCAGTTTCTGCCCTCCAGCCCATCTCCCACAGAGCTCCAAAGGGGTTTTTCTGACACCCAGCGCTGATTCTGTCTCTCCCTTGCTCACAGCTCTCCCTTGTTCCCCATCATTCCCAGGGGAGAGTCCCAGCCCCCAGCCCGATGTTCAAGGCCCCTGTGGTCTGACACCAGCTGACAACTTCAGGCTCTAATTCCAGAGCTACTTGCACTCTGCTTTAGCACAGTTCATTCATTCACTCATTCAACATTTATCGAGTAATATCTCGGTGGGGATGCATTTGGCCAGCAGGTAATAGAAAATTGGACTGCGCGTAGAGTAAAGAATAGGAAAGTCGTTATCTTACCCAAAAAGAAGCCCAGTGGTGGGGGAAGATTTGGGTTTGGTTGAGTCGGAAGCTCAATGATATCATTGAGAACCTAGTTTCTATTTCCCTGCTTTTTGGTCCAGGATATGTCCCCCTTTGCACACCAGCTTGCTTACCTCATGGTCACAAGAGGGCTGCCACAGTTCCAGGCATCACTTCCGAGGTCTTCATTTTAAGAACCCCCAAATGATCTCTCCTCACATCTCACTGGCCAGCACTCAGCCACTCGCCCACTCCTGTCTCAATCCCTGGCAAAAGAAATGAGATTATCACGATGATTTTAGTCAGTGGTCCTCTACTCTGGCTACACATCAGGTGGGAGGATTTAAAAAACAAAAACACGATGGTACCTAACCCCACCTCAGATCCAATTTAACCAGAATCTCTAGGACGGGGGCCCTAGCATCTATAGTTTTTGAATGCTTGCCTGGTGATTATGATGAACAGTAAAGGTTGGAAGACGTTTGTTTAAACTGGATATCTCTGAGGGAACTGGAGACTGGTGACCCCCCCCTGAGTTGCACAGGTGAGGAATGGACCCTCCTTAAATGGGGGAAGAAGGATGGGAGTGGCTGAGGCGGGGGGTCTCCTTTCTCTCGTCTGCTCTAAGGACCTCCTCTGTGCCAAATGCTATACCAGGCATAACAAACACCCTGGTGGCAGAACAGACATCATTTCTCTGTCCTCAGTCTCTTTTTAGTGTCTTTGAAGCCCTCTTTCTTTTGGGGACCCCACGCCTCACCATCTCCACCCTAGACTGAGGCACCCACCTGATCAATATTATGTAGAGCTCTAAAAAAAATGGAGTGGAATTGAGTTGACCAGTTGGCCGGTTTTGTAGACCAACATTTGTTCATTTCGGTTTCGCTGTTTTCCTTGTGGTATTTTGGGACCAATAACATTTGTAGCTTGTCAGGTTGCAACCTTTGGCCCAGGCCATTAGAAAGCCCATGGGTCCCAAGCATTTTGCCCATAGTGCCTAATGAGTGACATGACCCAGCCTGCTCTCATGCAGAATGGGCAGACACGAACCACGCCATCTCAGAAATAATTAATAACCTCCGATTGCCATGAGCGCTCCTTAGTCTTAGGGGTGAAGAGGATTCTGGGAAGTTTCTGCAGACGACCGTATTCTACTTTGCTTAAAAGTCTAGCGCATGGTGGTCCCTCTGCAGGAAACATCCTTTTCCCCACCACTTCTTTATAGGTCTCACTGTAGACATCACCTCCTCTAAGGAGCCTTCCCTGATTGCCCCCAGACAGGGCTTGTCTTCCACCTTGCGACACTGCCGTTGTAGCCCGTATTACTTTTTAAGGTGACCACCTCCCCCCCAGACTGGGAGACGTCGGAGGGCAGGGCGGGGTCTCACGCATCTCTTGTTCTCCAGCATCCCCCAGGGCACACGGGAAGCCTTGGAGATGCCCCTTTAAGTTTGAAATGATTGCGTTTACTCAATTATTCAATAAGTAGCTGTTTTTTAATTTATATTTTCATTAATTAAGTTAGACATAGACATTGAAACGAATATATCAAACTCACTGTTGTCGTTTAGAAATATTTACTTCTAATGTCACCTTTCATGAGAAACCGTTTTCTTCACAGTTTTTCACATGCATCTTTTGAACACACTTTTCGAGGGTATGTAATCTTATTTGCAAGTTATTTTAAATTTAAAGAATTTTTTTCTATGATGGAAAATTTCAAACATGCACAAAAATAGAGAGAATGGCATAATGAATCGACATGTTCCGATACCTAACTTCAACAACTATCGATGTTTTGCTAATCTTGTTTCATCTAGGTCCCTCCCCCCCTCCCCACATTTTTGGGGGGATATTCTATAGGACAAATCTGTTTTAAAGAAAATCCGAGACGTAATTCCTTTTCACACTTAAGTACTTCAGCGTGTGTCTAATTGCTAAGGATTTTTAAAAACACACCTACCATGCCATAATTACACCTAGCAAAATTAACAATTGTTCTGGAATATCATCTCATACCTGATACATGTTTAAATTTCCCTAATTATTTCAAAAGTTTGTTTTTTACAGTTGGTTTGTTTGAATTAGGACCCAAAGGCTACACATTGCACTTGGTAGTTATATTCTTTTAGTCTTTATTCAATAAATGCTGAGCATGAACCAGCTATGTGCCTGGTGCCTTGCTAGATGCCGAGGGCAGAAGACAGGTCCCTGCCCTCGTGTTGCTCACGGGATGCTGGGGAGACATCAGCAAGGTATGAACAGGTGTGGTCTTGGGGGTCACAGAGAAAACTTTGGACTTAAGCTATCCTAAAGACAATGAGAAGTCCTGGGAGGGTTTTGAGGAAGTGGGGAGATATGATCAGATCTATATTTCAAAATGCTATTCTGTTTGGGTGACTAGGGAGAGAGAGGAGTCAGGAGGCTGTTGTCTAAACAAGAGTGGGGCGAGAGGCAGCAGACTGGGGAGACTGAGAACAGACTCTGGATCCAGATGCCTAGATTTTTATCCTGAGTCTATCATTTTGGGCTGTGTGACTTTGGGCAAGTCACTTAACCTCTCTGTGCTTCCGTTTCATCATTTGTTAAACTATGCTATCTCAGAAGGTTGTCGTGAGGATGCAATGGAAAGTCCTTTAAAAAGTGCTTGGCTTTTTAAAAGGGACTGTAAACACGTAGTTATTATTTTTTGGTAAGTGGACAGACTTGAGAAGGAGATCACTGTGTTGGATGGATGGAGGGGAGGCCAGGGTGGCTGCAGAATAATGATCAGAGAGGTCAACGGGGTGACCAGATGCAGGGCAGGTGCTTCTCAGAGGGGGTCTTATTAAAATGCAGATTCTGGTCCTGTAGGTCTGGAATGGACCTTGTTTCAAAGACGGTACTGCTCCCCAGACGGCACATAGAAGAGCAAGTCCAGTGCAGGGAGGACTTTATCCTGAAGGCCAGAGGGAGCCTCTGGTGGTTTGTAAGCATGGGTCACCAAGACGAAAAGATCATCCCAGACGTCCTGCGGAAACATATGGGAGGGTGGAGGCCAGGGACCGGAGAGATGTACTTACTATGGTACAAGCAGAGCTGTGTCGATGTCCTGAAGTCAAAGACCAGGGGCATAGCTGTGATGTCGCTCTGGGCTGGAGACAGCCTGTACTGGCTCGCAAGAGCTGATGGTTGAATTTTGCAAGCTGGTTGTTAAAATTGTGTGTAGCATGAAATTGGCAGTGGTGAGAATATTGACACCGTGAAAACTGGCAAATGCTATGTGCGTGTGTGTGTGTGAGAAAGAGAGAGACAGAGAGACAGAGAGGGAGGGAGTTAGACATTTACCAGTACCCCACCGACTTTATTGACTTATAGTGAGGGAGACTCACTGTCAAGTCACCACACGGCCTGTCTGAGGAGAGGTTGTTAGTGAGGGCTCACAGGAGCGGGGCTGTGTGAGGTGACCTTGGGAATTTTCAGGGAAGTGGGCTGTGCTCTGGACCGGATGCTGGCCGGACGTGGAGGCACGCCCATGAATGGAGCTGACACTATGGTTGAGACAGCCGCAGCATCAGCTCTCAGCCAAGAGGGGGATGGTTCATGTTTTGTTGTGTTGAGACGCAACTGCAGAGTGGTCTTTTGTTTATCTCCGTCCATCACCGTCACAGAGTGGCCTTGGCCGATGTAGGTTGTTCTGTGAAACTGTTTATGTCCTGGGAGGGCCAGGCCAGCTCCTGTAACAAAGAGACCCCCAAACACAGTGGCATTAAGCAGACAGTTTATTTCCCTCTCGTGTAACGGGAGGCAGGTGGTCTGGATCGGTGGGACATCTCAGCCCCCTGAGATGATGGAGGGACCCAGGTCCCTCCATATTTTTGCTTTGCCATGTCTAGCAAGTTGGAAGCTGGTTTCTTGATACCTCTGCATTCCAATCCATGGGAAGGAGCAACGTGTCTAAGACAAACAATCTTCTTTTAAGCAAATGACTCCGAAGTCGCCCCCTCACTCCTGCTAACACTGCTGGGGAGAACTTGATCATGCGGCCTCACCTAGTTGCAAAGGACGCTGGGAACTGTTGTCTCTAGCTGGGGGGCTGTGTGCTGGGTAAAACTCTGGGGCTGTAGACGAAGGGGAAAATGGATTATATGGGACAACTGGCAGCTGGCTGGCTATAAGAGAGACCAGTTAGCTGAGGGTGGGGTTGTCTAGAAAGGCCCAGATGTGAGAGCTGTTATCAGTCAGGTTCCAATCAGGAAGCTGGTTCTGAGTGTTGGAAAAACCCACAAACTGGATTCAAATGCTGTTGCTGGAGTGAACGGACACTGCTGCCATGAAGAAGCGAGGCTAGGGGGACTGCGACAGGAAGCAAGAAGGGGCCAGTCCCGTCCTGTTCCTCCTGCCCTGCAGGCTCCCTCTAGCGCCCACTTTAGGCAGAGCCTAATAGGAACCCAGCTGTCAAAGCTGCAATGGGGTTGGTAGAGTCCCCACATCCTGGTATCATAGAGCTGTGTGGAGTTTGGACCCGAGAGACAATAGCTTAATAACTGGTGTAAGAGCTATTCTAGGGGTGGCATGGAAAGCACTTGGAGGTGCCATTGAAGCAGAATAATGTCTGAGGAGTGCTCAGGGCAGCTGACACTCAGTTCTCTGTCCCCAGGAGCCCTCCTTGTGGACCTAGAGACCCCAGAGGAGATGCAGGCTCACAGCCTGGGCAGGCCCCTCAAATCCTCGTGAGTGATGCCCGGCCCCATGACTTCTGACCTCAGATCCCCCGAGTGCCATGGCCGAGCCCCCTGACCTGGGAGGCCCCACCGGCTCACTGTCTCCCCAGGAAGCAGTACCTGCGCCAGGTCATTGCAGAATACGAGGCGCTGGACCGGGAGCTGCCGTGTATCCGGAAGTTCCCCACGCCGCCCGCCGCCCAGCCCCTCTGCCTGTGCATGGAGACCTCGGTGAGTGGCTCCCCCCCGCCCCCATGGCTTTGGACTGGGTGGTGGAAAGGGCAGAGGCTCAGAATCGAGGCGGAAGCGTTTGAATCCAGGCTCTGTGGCTCACCAGCTGTGGGCCTGGCACCAGAACAGGTTGCTGGAAATGGATTGCAAATTTATCAAAGGGTCAATTGTCAAATTTCTCACTGCTGATCCCAGAGGGGAGACCGAGGGGCAGAGAGAGGGGGAGATTGAAAGGTGGAGAGAGAGGAGACTGAGGGCAAAGAGAATCCTGCTAACCTACCTACTAGGAAATTCTGTAAAGTTTGCAAATACAGCAAAAACTCATAAGACAAAGCCCATGTTTTTGACAGAGTAGCAAATTGGTCGTTCAGTGTATGAATCCTTTGGCAATCCCTGCTCTCAGTCAGAGGAGGTATCTGTTAGGGTCTCACTCACGTGAGAATTAAATGAGAATTGACGTGGCACTTAGTGAATACCAGGCACAGGCCTCAGAGGTGCTGCCTCAGCTGATCTGTGAATTTACCCCCATATGGGGATTGCTGTCCTGTTTTAGGGACCAGTACCCACCCCATCGCTCCTCTTCTTTGTGGCTTTGAACATGGGACCCCGCCCTCCCCCACACCCCCAAGGCTGGCCTTCCTAGAGGTGACCAATTTCACTATTTCATTCTAGTTCCTCAGCAATTTTATATGTTGTGACAACCGTATGTCACCTCTGACGTGGTCATGTCATGCCGAAAATGTGGCTAGTGATCAATATCTGTTTCTGAATGTTAAACAGATTGACAAGATGTCAAAACCCCCTATGATCCTTATTTTTTGACAACTGAACATTCCTTAAAAATGTTAATATGAAGATAAAAGAAAAAAATGTATGACTTAAATCCTCACGGAAGTCCTCAAGAGCTGCCAAAAGCTTGCCGTCCAAGGCAGACTGCTAGAAAAGTTTTCGGTAGATTGGTGAATCATTCAGCCAACTGTTCATTGACTTTTTGACAAATGGGCTTGGTGGAACTGGTTTTTTGGAGAATGACCTTGAGTGACAGTAGATGCTTTTCTATCTGAGAGACGCCTGTCTTCCCTGCTCTGACAAGAGCGACAGGACCCTGGGATCAAGTGTAATCCTTGCCCCTCAAATGCCACCTGGGACTCCGGCGGGTTCTGCAGGTGGGGTCAGGGTGGAGACTTCTGAACCGGGACTGAACCCGGGTGCTCCGGGCTGAGGCTCTCTCTCCGACTCCCCCAGCCCGAGGAGGACCTCACCCACCTGGAGGTGCTGGAGGCGCTGGAGGCCGAGTTACCCGGGGCCATGGAGAGCGGGCGCGTGAGCAGCATCCGCTTTGAGAACATGAACGTCATCTGTGGGACTGCGGGCCGCCGGGACCGGTGAGCCCGCGGCGGGGGCGGGGCCTGGAGGGACCGGGAGGGGCAGGGCGGCGGGGAGCCAGGCGCGGGGCCTAGAGGAACTGAGAAGGGCGGGGCCTGGAGGGGCCGATAAATGGGCGGGGCCTGGGAGGACCGGGAGGGGCGGGGCGGTGGCGAGCCGGGGGCGTGGCCTGGAGGGACCGGGAGGGGCGGGGCATCCGTGAGCGCGATTAGGAGGCGGGGCCGGGAGTGAAGGCAGTGACGGGTGGGGCCTAGTGAGCGCGGGGGAGGGGGCGGAGTCGGGGCGAAGGCGCTAAGTGGGCGGGGCCCAGGTATAAAGGTAGGGGGCGGGGCCTGGGGCGAGGGCGGGGCGATGGGGGCTGAACGGGAACCGGGAAGGGGCGGAGCCGAGAGTGGGCGCGGCGAGGGGGCAGGGCCCGGCGAGATCACAGAGCAGGCAGGACCTGGAGTGGTGACGGGATGGGCAAGACCGCGGTGTGGGGGCGGAGCCCGGGAAGGCAACCGCGGGGGGGCGGAGCCTGGGCACTGAGCACAGTGTAGGGGCCGGGCCAACAGTGATGCGGTGGGCAGGGGCTTGGAGTGTCTAGTCGGGGGCGGGGCCGGGAGGGACCTAGACCCGGGGACAGGCCTGAGAGCCACACTGAAGGCGCGGGGCTGGACGAGGAAGGGGGCGAGGCCTGGAGCTGCGGGGTGAGAGTCGGGCCCCTGAGCGGCGGTTTTAAAAGATGAAGCCTCGACAAACCTCCATCAGGCGACAGAACCAGGCTGAGAGAGAAGACGGGGCCTAGAATGACCCAGGTGAGGGTCGAAGTCCACGTTGACCGAGGGCACGGCTGGAGAGTTTAGGGACGCAGTGACGGGTTAAGGGACCAGGCAGGGACTCTTGGACAATCCAGGGCGGGGCCGGGACCACCAGCGATCCCCCCGCCGTCTCGCCCCGCCCCTCTGCTCTTGGCCCCGCCCCCTCGCAGGTGGCTCATCTCCGTCACGGACTTCCAGACTCGCTCGCGCCTGCTGCGCTCGGGGCTCCGCCTCCGCGGGCTCGCGCACCCGCTCGTGCGCCACGACGAGCTGCTGCGGGGCGACTACCGCCTGCACCTGCGCCGCTCCCTGGTCCGACGGCGCATGCTCGAGGCCCTGGGGGCGGAGCCGACCGAGGAAGAGTGACGCGTGGGGGCCGGCCCCTGCTGCGCCTGCGCACCGCCCAGCTGGCTCCGGCTCCCCTCCCGGAACCCCGGAGGGAAGGGGGCGTTGCCTCCCCAGGAAGGAGGCGGGGTCGGCTCGAGGGGGTGGATACTGTGAGTTTAATTATAAAGAATGACCTGGTACAAAAGCCATTTCTCTCTGCAAAATCTTGGTGGGGAGTCAGGGGGAGGGAGGTGATGGGGGGTAGGGACAAACCCCCATGATATAATCCCGCCTCCCTAATTTTCCCCCAGTTCCTGCATGGACGCCTGGGTCCCAATCCCTTGAGGGAGGAACTGAGGCCCGCGGGAGGGAAGACCCGGGCTCCGGGGCTGTTAACGCGTGCCGATCCCGGTCTCAGCGAGAACCAGACGTCCTCATCCGCCCCCCTCCTCTTCCTCCTCCCACCCCCCTTGGAAGACAATTCTCGGGCTTTTATTTCAGGTTTTTTTCTGGATTTTTTTTGTGTGTGTGTTCTAGGGTTCTTTTTTTTTTTTGTATTTTCTTTTGTTATTGTTCCTCTTTTTGCTTTGTCTCTCCTCTCCGCACCGCGCTGCCCCCCCATCCTGTCCCTTCCCCCTCCCCACCCGACCGCTCCTCCCCCCTCCCCACCCCCTACACCCTCCCCAACCCCGCGGCACCCATCCAGAATGAACAAGCCCTTGATAGACAGGCGCCGCGCAGGCCCCCTGCGGACGGGGGGCATCCGACAAGGGGGAGGGGGCGGGTAGGGGCCCAGCGCGACCTCCGCACCCCTCTTCGCCACCCCTCCCCCCTCCCACACCCTCCCACAAGGTTCCCCGCAGATCCCTGACGTGGTGAGGGGAGAGGGCTGCAAGCACCCTCCCCCCCATGGACGGAGCGCCCCCCCCTCGAGGGTAGGGGGCAGCAGAGGGGGAATGGGCTTGGGGGAAGGAGGGGGAGCTCCCTTCTTTGGCAGCTGAACATGGGGGGGACCTGAGGGCGATGCCCTCCCCCCTTTACCCACAGTAGGGGAGGGGGCTTCGCAGGGGAAGGGGTGGCTTAAAATTCCCAAGCCCCAGGAATAAGGGGGGGGGGAGCGTGCGGGAAGGAACAGCCATGCTGGAGGGAGCAGGAATTTCTTGAAGAAGCAGAAAAGTTAGGAGCACAGGGGGGATCTTCGTGCAAAACGGATGGACAGATGGCCCAGAAGGACTGGGAAGAGAGAAAGGAGGGAGGATGTGAGCAAGGAAGTGTGCAAGGACGATGAGCAAGAAGGGCGTGTGCATAGGGTCTCCTCTCGCCAGAAAGAGAAAAGAGCATGAAGAGGACAGAGAACAGGCCGAGTGGGAATGTCTGTGGAGCTGTTCCTTCACAGGACAAAAAATAAAGGTGCGGAAAAAGAAACGATAACGTAGCCCAAGAGCGTGTGGAACGAGACGAGTGTGCAAAAGGAAAGAGGGGGTAACGTTCCACCAAGGGAGATGGAAAAGTCACCCGGGACCTGACAAGAACAAGCAGAAATTCAAGAACGAGTGTGCAGCAGAGCCACGGTGTGCAAGAACATGGTTAAGGGAAAGAAAATGGCTTCAAGAGAGCTGAGGAGGACGTGTGTGCAAGAGTGAGTGTGCAAGAGGGTTCACAAGAGTCGAGAATGGAGCTGGACAAATATTTGGAAAAGAAGGGTACAAGGGAGTGGGAGCTGGCAAAGGGGAGAGGGGCAGTCTTTGAGCGAGACACAGTTCCTGGGAGGCAGGTGTGCAAGATGTGCGATAAGAAGTGACAGTGCGAGAGGGGGCGGGGCAAGGAGGGGCGTGGGAGTGTCACCGAGAGCGAGAGGGGGATAGAGTAAGAGTGTGGAGGTCAACGATAAGAAGGGAAAGCGCTTAAAGACGAAGGCAAGAGTGCGAGAGAGGGGTGCGGGGCAGCAAGTGTGCAAGGGCTGGAAAAAGAGAAGCGTGTTGCAGACAATAAATACGTGTGCACAGAGTCCGTGAGTGGGTGAGGGAAGGGGTGTCCCAAGTGTGTCTGCACCAAGGGTCCAGAGATTTTCAGAAGTGAGGTGTGTCACGGAAGGCGCCAAGGAATGAGTGTGCAAGCAAGAGTTTGACAGAGCAAGAGCGTGGAGTGTGGGCAGAGAAATGCAATGCGTACGAGAGAAACAGCGTGTGTCAGAGCTGAGAGGGCCTCGCGACCTGGAAGCGAAGGCGGAGTGTGCAAGACAGCCAGAGGGCAAATTTGTGCAAAATTGTAGCCCGGGGGGGGAGAGAGGCGAGCAGGCGTGCAAAGGAGCGTGCAAGAGGCGAGGGGCTGCTGTGTGTGCTGGGGAGAGGGGAAGGCGGGGAGAGCGAGGGGCCTGGAGAGGGGGGAAGGGTTGTCGAGGGGCGGCACATGGTGGAATCTGAGGGTACCCCCTTCCCCTGCGGCCTGGGGAACGACCCCCATCCACTCAGGCTCAGGGCTGACCCTCTATGGCTCTGGCTATCCCCCCTCCCCAGAATCGACCCTTCCCTCCTTCGCCATCCCCCTCTGTGACTTCTTCCACCCCCCCTCCGCTCCCTGCTTCACACACACACAATCTGGTGTCAGCTGCCCCCTCCTGTGAGGTGCAAATGTCTGGCCGGGATCAGGCCACCTGGTGACCTCCGGCCTTGGGAGACGAGGGCAGGGCGCAGTTTCAGCAGAGTCCCTGGCCCAGGGGAGAGAAGGACAAGGTCAGGGGTCAGAGGTCAAGAGGCCAGCAGGCTCCAGGGTCCTTGGACGGGCTGGTCCGTCCAGGCCAGCCATCACCTCTCCAGGAAAAATTTGAGAGCCCGGTCGATGTTCATGCGGTGGCCCACCCTGGTCACACCCAGATCGACATAATCCTCCTTGGTCAAGGCGGGCAGGTGGGAGCCGTCGATCTCGTGGTCCAGGAAGCGGGCCCGGTGCTCCGCCAAGCCCAGCCACTCGAGCCAATCAGCCACGTCGAACTTGGTCCAGAAGCCCAGAGGTTTAGCGCCGAACGGCTTGTCCGGGGGCAGCGAAAGCAGGCGCGTCGGTGAGAGGGACCGGGAGGCCCCTGACAAGGCTCCACCGAGCCCCCCGGACATCCCGGGGTGCGGCGGCACAAAGACAGGGGCGAAGGGGTCGGCCGAGCCTCCTGCCCCTCCGGTGGGGGAGCCGCGGATGTCAAAGAGGCCCGGATAGAGGGGTCCGGAAGGCAGGATGGGCAGGGACGAGGGCCGGGGCGCAGGGCTGACCTTGTGTTCGGAGGCGGGCAGCAGCGAGGGGCTGGGGGCCCGGCGGAGCAGAGGCGGCCGCATCTCGAACTCCACGCCCTGGAGGTGGCGGGTGGACGCGGAGGAGGCGGCCGAGGGTGAGGTGGCCCCCGGGGCCGCAGCGGCTGGTGGGGAGACCCCGGTTCCCGCGGGGAGTGGTGGCAAGGGCGGTTTGGGCCAGTTCTGGAACAGGCTGCTGACGGGTTTGGAGAGGATCGAGGACTGGGAGTCTTCGGAGAGTCTGGAATGTGACAAGGGGGCGCGGGTGGGGGAGAGGTTTGGGGGGCAAGGGCGGGATGAGAAAGAGGCAGAGGTCGAGATACAGGGAGAGAGGAAGAGAGACGGGGGCGGGGGGGAGAGATGGGAAGAGATAGGAGGAGGGAGGGGGGTCAGATGGATGTCAGGACAGAAATGAAGGGAGAGAAAAATGAGAGGACAGGGAGAGGGTGACAGTCAAGAGAGACGAAAGAAAAAGAGACATTAAGTGATAATAATATTAATCGCCACCACTTACTGATGCTCACGTGTGCCAGGCATTGTTCCAAGTGCTTTACATGATCGCATCTCAATTTAATCCCCACGACAGCCCTGATGCAGGTTACTATTATTATCATCATCAGCAGCACAGAGAGGTTAAGTAACTTGCCTAAGGACACACAGCCAGGAAGTGGCAGAGCCCAGTTAAATGGCACCAAAGTCTGAGCTCTTAACCACTACTCTATACTGCCTGTCGGGTTATGGCCAGTCACAGCAGAGTGGAAGACACGGAGACGGTGAGAGCAGAACGAAAAGAGAGTGAGCATTCCAGGGAGAGAGACGGACGGGGACAGGGAACAGAGAGAGAGAGAGAGAGATGAGGAGAGGGAGATGAAAAAGAGAAGAAACAAGGGGAGAAAAAGGTTCCCCTCATCCCTTTAGTTCCCTCCAGAACAGCCCTGCCTCAGGGCCTTTGCACTGGCTGTTCCCTCTGCCTAGCTCACTCTTCCCCCATGTACCCTCCTCCAGTCTCTGCTCACCTGGCTGGTTATTTGAGAGACCTTCTCTAACCATCCCATTATTGCATTTTTTCCCCCCTAGGATGACTGCAATTATTTTGTTTCCTGTCTGGCCCTCACCCCTACCTCATTAGACCATGAGATCTCTGAGGGCAGCGTTTTGCCTGCCTCGTCCTCTGTGGGGTCCCTCTCACCCAGCAGGGCACCTAGCATATAGTAGGTGATCAATTAATAACTGGTGTATCTGTGGCCTAAATTAAGCCTCCTCTCCTCTACCCGGAATACTTAGGAATAATCAAGGAGTTGCCTTAAGATCTCAAAGGCCTGATAAAACCACATTTGAAGACCAAGCGTAAGAACTTGAGCCCCTCAAACAGAATTAGAGTGAGCTCTGCAGATGAAGGGGATGCAAACAGCTCTCCCCCACCCCTCTGTGTGTCTGAATCAGGAATGTGAGTCTGCTTTCTTTAAGACTAAAAGATCTTGAATGAGCTCGAACTTCGCAGCGATCCCAGCTGGCTGGCTGCTTTGAGAAACTTCTGCATTTCCCCCTATTTCCCTATCTATACTCCCTGGGCTTTTGTCAGAGGCCTCTCCCCTCCTCCATGTCGTACAACGGCCCACATTTAATCCCCTCCAAAACCCTTTTAGGTGGATCCTATGCTGTCTCCCTTCTACAGAGAGGTGCATTCCTTTGCCTAAGGCCCCCCAGTTAGAAAGTGCAGGGCTGGGACGGGGCCCCAAGAAGCCCGGCTCCAGAACCAGGCTCATAACCTCTGTGCCCTAGAGCATCTCGTCTTCAGCCACAGTGGGTTCAAGGGACTCGGAGATTCCAGGGACTGTCAGAACTGACACCCCACCAAGGAGACAGATATCAGCAAGCTGTGCTTCAGGCTCCGTTGTTAATAACTCTTTTTCTTCATCATGGGGTGTGGGTTGCCATGGTGATGGCAAGACACCACCAAAGCTACTGAGATAACGGGAAGTTTAAAGTATCTTCAAAACCATGCCTCTTGGAGGACAAACTTCTGCAAGCCAGCCTGGTTTCTGTTTTCTTTCTGCCACCTGGCACTCTAAAGGGACACAGCTATGGGGAAGGCGGATGCTGGTACCCACAGCACCGGCGCCTCTGGCCTCCACTGCCAACCGCCAGCCCCTGCTCACCTCTGCCGCTGCAGGGAAGAGGTCCTCTCGGGGACGTAGGTGGGTCCCCCGTGGTGGCTGTCCCCGCTTGCCCCGCTGCCTCCCCGGGCCCAGGGCAGAGCGCCCCCAGCTGCTGAGGAACCCCCAAACTGCTGAAGCTTGGAGCTGAGTTCACTGATGATGCTGGCTTTTACTGTGGCCAAGGCTGAGGCCTGAGGCTGGGCCAGGGGCCCGGGCAGGGGTGGTGGCGGTGGGCCTGGGCCTTCCTCCCAGGGCAGCAGCTTCCGAGGCAGGGAGGACGCCGACGGCAAGGGCACTGGTGGGCCTTCCGGCTCGACAGCCACCGGACCCCCAGCCACACCCACCGTCGAGGGTCCCGAGCAACCACTCAGGGCCAGCAGCCCGTCAGTTCCAGCCCCTGTCACGGAGACAGTGGGACTGGTGGGAGTGACAGGGTCTCGGAGTCCCCCGCTGGGGCTGGGCCGCAGGCCTCCGCTGGCCCCCAGTGCCCGGCCCCGGAGCTTAGAAGGAGTCATGAGCTGCGGGGGATAGGGGGTGCCGGGAGGACCGCTCCCTCCGAAGGCCTGGCCGTCCAAGTAGGCCACATACGTGTCCAGAAGCTCCGGCCCACTGGCCACACCGGCCCCACCCCCGGGGCCACCGCCCCCTGCGGGGCCACCGCCCTCGGCAGACAGGCTGCTCAGAGTAGACGCGCTGCTGATCGTCTCCAGAGGGTGGTCGCTGCTACTCCGACTGTCTACCTCCTCAATACCAGAATCCGTGCCAGGCGGAGGGTCTGGGCCAGGCTGTGGCGCTGGGGCAGCCGGGGCAGCCGGGGCCGGTGGACCTGGCGGAGGGGGTTCCCCAGAAGCAGCGGGGGCCCCCTGGGTTAGCGTGGCCACCTCACTGTCATAGGAAGTCAGGCTCGAGGCGGTGGAGTCCAGGGTGGGCGGGGCGGCGGCGACGGCAGGGGGTGGCACAGGGGGCAACGGGGTGGTTGGGGTCGGTGGGTCCGGCAGCGGGTGGGGGGGCCCCGGCGTGAGGGGCGACTCGGGCTTGTCGAAGCTGTTGGAGAACTCCAGGGGCGGGGGCAGCGGTTCCACGAAGAGGAATTCGCCATCTTCCACATCCACCGAGGGGGCGGGGGGCGGCAGGACAAGGAGGGGCAGCCCGTTTTCTTCACTGCCCCGCGGAGAGGTCGGCGAGGGGGGCACGGACCGGCGTGGGCTGGGCGGCGGGACCCCCGGCCCGTCCTCCGAGGGGGGGCCCCTTCCACCGGCCCCACTGGCCCGGGGCTGGCAGTTCTCGAGGAACCGCACATGGAGGGGCAGGCGCTCGGGCTCCTCGGGGGCCCCGGCCCTCCAGGCCTTGCTCACCCCGGGGTGCGGGGCGGGGGGCTCGGGCCCCAGCTGCAGCAGGAGGGGCCCGACCCCAGGGGCGGTGGGGGGCAGGCGGTGCAGCAAGGAGCGTCGGGCAGCCGGCGGGCTGGCCGGGAGGGACTTCTCCTGGCTGCCCAGCCCCGCCCGGTACCCCAGCTCCCGGCGGGCGGGGTCGGGTGGGGGAGCCCCCCAGAGACGCAGCACGGGCTCATGGTGGGCGTGGGGCGAGTGGTGGTGCGGGGTGGGCGGCGGGGCCTCGTAGCGGGGCGACGGGGGCCTTGGAGGGGGCTGGGGGGCGCCACCGCCCTCCGAGGACTCCTTCAGCGCGCGCTCTCGGGCGGCCAGGGCCAGCCCGAGCGGGGAGGCGGGGTCCAGGGCCTTGCCGGTCAGCGGGTGGACCAGGGGGCGCGGCGGCAGGAAGCTGGTGAAGGCGCTGCTGCCCGCGCCGGCCGCGTAGGCGCGGCCCCCGGCTCCGTAGCCCCCGTAGCCGCCCGCACTCGCGGCGGCCGCAGGCTCCAGCCGCAGGTAGGGCTCGGCGGAGAACATGCCCTCGTCGATGGACTTGGAGTGGCGCAGCCGGGGGCCCGGGGGCGCCCCCGCGCCCAGCGCGCCGTCGCCGCCCTCGTCGTCCCCCGCGTCGGTGGAGAGGAAGAGCGTGGAGCGCCGGCGCGCCTCGTTCTGCCAGCCCCCCTCTCTGCGGGCCGCGCCCACCAGGGCCGCCCCGAACTGGCTGGTGAAGTCGAGGGTGGCCGGGCCGCTGGGCGACGCGGGGGTGGGCACGGGCGACGGGGACGGCGGCACGGGCGACAGGGCCGGCGCGGGGCTGGGCGCGGCGGAGCCGCCGGCGGCCTCGGGCTGGCCGGGGGGCTCGGCCTCGGTGCTGCTGCCCTGGCTGCTGCGGCCGCTGCTGCTGGTGGACGGGGCCTTGATGATGATGGTGGGGATGGGGATGGAGCTCTTCTCCGAGGGCGCGGCGGCCGGCGGCGGCTGCGGGGACGCCGGGGGCGCGGGCGCGGGCGCGGGCGGGAGGCCGCCGCCCTTCTGGGGCTCGCCCTCCACTTTGGTCTGCTTGACCAACGGGCCCTTGCGCCCGCGGCCGGAGCGGGCGGGCACGTACATGGCCGCGCTGGCCGCCCGGGGGGGCAGCTGGAAGTAGCGCAGGGCCGGCGCCTGGGGGGGGCCGCCGCCCGCGCCCCCGCCGCCGTGGTGCGCGGGGGACGGGGCCCCCGGGGTCGCGCTGGGGCCGCCGCCGCGCCAGCCGCGCAGACTGGGCTGGGGCCCCAGCGCCAAGCGCGGCGGGGGGTCGTCGGGGGAGCCGCCCGTCTCCATCTCCGGGGGGTGCGGCGGGTGGGCGTGGTGGTGGTGGGGCTGGGGGGGCGGCGCGTGGTGGTGGTGGTGGTGGGGCGGGTGGTGGAGGGCGGGGGGCAGGGGCCCGCCGTGGTACAGGCTCTTCTCTCGGCCCCCCAGGCGGGTGTCGGGAGGGGCGGGCCCGTCAAAGGACGAAGGGGAAGAGGCGGGGAGGGGACCACCCGAGCTGGGGTTGAAGTGCCCTCCCCGCGGGGAGGGGGTGAGGCGGCCGGAGGAGGAGGGGGCCGGAGGTGTGCTGTAGGGGGGCTCCGGGGGGGACGTGGTGGGCGGCGGGGGGATGTCCTCCGAACCAGGCACGGACAGGCTGCGGCTGAACTTCATGGCTGGGGGTGCTAGGTAGGGTCTCTCATCTTCTGTAGCCCCTGGGAAGACATCGAGGATGCAGGAGCCGGGCCTGGGGTGAGGGGTGTCTCCCTGCTCCCCATCCCATAGAACTCCAATATCAAAAAATAATAGTAATAATCATGACACCCAGCATCTGTTAAGAAGAACTTCACATGGCTTAGATTAGAGCTTCCCCAGCTGTGATAAATCCCAATCCCGCTCGATACCGTAAAACAGGTTGTGCACTGCACAACAGCGAACAGCAGAGGGAGCGGCGAAATTCAGCTGAACTTCCTCCCCAGGCCAGGAGGGGGCACCTTTTTTCTAACTTGCACAAACGCCCAGTATATGCTAATGGTGGCTTGGGGTCAGCAAAAGTGCCTTGAGCGGGGAAGAGATACCATGTTTATGTGCACAGTTAGAGATTTCTTTTCATGTTTATGCAGAAGAGAAATGTAATTAGAACATCAAACCTGTGATCTCACCGACAGATGAGGCTAACGTTTAAAAGTGGGAGCCCATTTATAGGCAAGCGATATTAGGTAAATGAAGAGATATGGGTAGAGCCACAGATGGTGGGCAGTGGATGCTGGAAGTGGGGAAAAGCTAGATCTAACGGGCAGAACGACTTGGAGAGGGTTGGAATAGTGAAGTCTTCTGCCTACTTGTGACTATCAGGGCTCAGTCTTTGACCCTCTTCGCCCCTGACCACTCCGTCTCCCTTGCAGATCTCAACCAGCATGGAGGCTCCATTCACCACCCCTTAGCTGAAGACTCCACATTTCCCTGGGGCCCGATCCTCTCCCCTGAGCTCCAGGCTCCTACCTCCAAATGCCGCATCCTCTTGGACGTCTCCCTGGCATCTCAAACCTGGCTCCTCATCTCCTACCCGCCCACGGTCTCCCCCATCTCAGTGAATGGCACCTCAGTCCTGCCTCAGGACCTTTGCACTGGCCGTTCCCACTGCCTGGAATGCCTTCTCTCCAGATATCCCCATGGCTCCCTGCTTCCTCTCCAAGTTTTAGCTCAAGCCTGCCCCCCATCGTCCCTGATCTCTCTCTTTAACTCTACTTTTTTCTTTTTTTCCACGGCACTTTCCACTGTTAACATACTATATAATTTTCTTGTTTCGTCTCCTTATAATCTGTTGCCTGCCTTCCCCTACTAGGAGGAAAGGTCCATGAGGGCAGGACCCTTTAGTCTGTTTTGTTCACGGACGTATCCCCAGGAGTCTAGGACAATGCCTGGCATATGGAAGGTGCACAATAAACATCTGTAGAATGAATGAATGAATGAATGAATGAATGGAGTCAGGTATAAGAGAGAAGGGACCAAGGTCTGTGGTGGGGGCTTCAACTCACTGCATCCAGGCAGGGGCAATCATGTCCCCGTTTTCTAGACACAGAGCCGGAGGCTCAGAGACAGGAAGCCACCTGCCCCAGGTCACACAGCTGGCATGAACAAGAGTCAGGATTCGAACCCAGGTTTTCCCAGCGACCAAGCCTGAGCTCTCTGCCCAACTGGATGGAACTGTGGTCACATACGGACGTAGGATCCAGGATCCCTTGTCCCCTCCCCGTAAACCGTCACCCTCCCAGCCTCCCCCCACCCCGACATCTCTCACACCCCTCCGGGGGACATACCGATAGATTTTTGCCGGAGCATGAGCCCAGGTCCCGGAGGCAGGTAAGAAGGACGTTCGTAACTTGGCTGGGAGCGGTGGTGGGGATCGAAGCTCGACTTTGGGGCGGCAGTCAGGGGAGGAGAGAGAACAGAGAGCAAAGAAAGATCAGTCAGGGCCCCCACCCTTCTGCAAGCCTCGGCAGGAAGGGAGAGGGCCGTGGAGGAGGTGGAAGGGAATTCTGGGGGAGGGAAAGGTTTCTGAGTCCGGGCGGCGGGGTGAGAGAAAGCAAAAGAAAGCAGGTTATCAATCAACCCTGTTTGCTCTGCTTCCCAGACTGATCACTCATCTGGTCCCTTTTCTCATCGATTGCTTGGACGGCTGCAGTAGCCTCTTCTCTTGTCTCCCGGCTGCCCACCTTGTCCCCCTCACCCCTTTCTGGTCTGCTCTCCACACAAGAGCCAGAGGGATCTTGCAAAAAGAAATTCAGATCCCGTTCTTGCCCTGCTTAAAATCCTACAGTCACATCCCCCATCAGTTAGGAGGGGATCCGAATTCCCAACTCTGATCTACAACGTCCCCTGCAGTAGACACTGCGGGTGCCCGCCCGGATGCCCTTGGCCGGGATGCTGTGCCCATCCCCAGCTGCTGTGGCAGCTGCCTGCGGCTCTCGGCTGCACCTCGCTCTGAAGAATCACCCTTCCCCAAAGGAGCTGACGTGCCCAAGCAGTTACGTGCCCCCACTACTGGGAGCAGCTCGCGGCCATGAACTGACGACATGGAGGTCCAAGGCAGGATTAACCGTGGCGTGCAATTCACACTCCAGAGCTCCCGGGGGGGAATCATGCTGAGGGACAGACTCTAGCGGGGACCAGGTTAGCTGACCTCCGCGGCCCACCCTGCCTTCCCCCTTAGCAAACCGCTGGCATAGGAACCCCTATCTCAGGCTCCGATTGTAGGAAACCCAGACTGAGACGCGCTGCAGGATCAAGCCAAGCCTGCATCTCCCACTTGCTCACGCGGGTTGCACCACGGACACCTTCTCCTGCTCCTCTGGGGCCCCAAGGTCCGTCCCTGCTTTAGAACACTTGCAAGTCCTGGTTTTCCCTCTGCGGTGGTTTTCCTCCTGATGCTCACAGGTTCTTCCCATCTGTACGTCCTCCACTCGACTGTCCCCTCCCATCTCCGTCTACTGTTTCCCCGTCCTGCTTTCTTCCTGGCCCTTCTCTCCATCTGAAATGCTCTGGTTTACCTGCTCACCGTCTGTCTCCCTCCCTCTCTGAACGCACCATATATCATCCCACACTCCCTGGGTACAGTGTCTAGGGCCTGCCATACTTTTAGGGGAAATGTTTTAATTGATGCTAAAATCAGAAGGAAAAAAAGGATATCATCCAACCTGGATAATATTCCTCTTTGCACCCACACAGTCATAAAATATAGATTTTTAAGCTTTTTTTTTAGGAGCGAGGGGCTCACAAAGGCCAAAGGGTAGCGACTTTGTCGGTCTTGCTCAAGCTGGGTCCCCAGTCCTCAAACAGGGCCTGATGTTCTACAAGCTTACGTCAAATGAATGAGGAACTGAATGAAAACAAGTCAGCATCAGGCACCGCACGGCCCTGACTCCCTGCTTCCGCCAGGTGACCCCATATGTCTCCCTTCTCCATTTTTTTTTTTTTTTTTTGCTGAGGAAGACTGGCCCTGGGCTAACATCCGTGCCCATCTTCCTCCACTTTATATGGGACGCCCCCACAGCATGGCCTGACAAGCGGTGAGTCGGTGCGCGCCCGGGATCCGAACCTGCAAACCCCAGGCTGCTGAAGCGGAGCATGCGCACTTAACCACTGCGCCACCAGGCTGGCCCCTCCATCTTTGAGACCAGACGTGCAGTGAAAGGAAAGCCTCTCCGGGTGAAGTCCCACCTTTGGGATGTGGCCCTCGAGGCCCTCACTTCCCGCCAAGTCCCCTCCTACCGCCTAGCTCTAACCACTCCCCAGTCTCTGAATTCCCTGTACTGTTTCTCAGTATATGCTGTTCCCTCTGCATGGAACATCCTTTCCTCGTGCTCCGCTTGGGCAAACTCCCGGTCATCCCAGCCCCTCACCCTGGCCTGGCCGCCCCCTCCGCTAGGCCTGCACTGCCCAACACAGCAGCCACTAGCCATTCAGGTGTAAATTTCAATTACTTAAAATCAATTAAAATTTAAAATTGCGTCCTTCCATCACATTGGCCACATTTCAAGCATTTGGTCGTCACATGCGGCTGGTGGCTCCCCGTGCTGGACAGCGCAGAGGTAGAACATTTCCATCATCTAGAAAGTTCTATTGGACAGCGCTGTTCTAGACCTTCATAGAACACATTCATTCCACAAATATGTATTGAGCACCTGATCCAGGCAGACTGTTCCAGATGCAGCCGGAAACAAAACAGACAAAAGTCCCTGCCCACACGAGGGGCAAGCAGACCATAAACAAAATAAATTAGTAAAATACACTGTGGGCCGGATGGAGGTAAGGGACGGGAGAGAGGGACAGCGTAATTGAAATCAGGCAGGCAAAGGAGGCCTCACTGAGAAGGTATCAGTTGAGCCAACTCCTGGAGGAGAGAGCCATGCATATGTCCAGGGGAAGAGCAGGCCAGGCAGAGGGAACAGCAAGTGCAAAGGTCCTGAGGTAGAAGTAAGCCTGTCATGCTCCAGGAATAGTCAGGAGGCCAGTGCGGCTAGAGTGCGTGAGCCAGGGGCTGGGGGTGGGGGAGGAGGTCAGACAGGTGGTGGAAGGGTGATGTTGGATGGGATCTGGTAGTTTCAGGTGTCTCCTCCCTGGAGAGCCTTCCTTCTGTTACTCTGCATTATAACTCCCTCCACTTACCCAGTTTAGAGTCATTATAATTATTTCTTGGCTTGTTTATTGTCTGTCTCCATGGACATGTAGCCTACCCAATACCCATTCTACTCTTCTTCCTTCGTAAGAAAACCCCAATCTTATTTGGCACCTATTCAGAGACGGCATTTCCCAGCCTCCCACAGGACAAAGGCTGGCCCAGATGCATAAGTGCAAGTGTTGTGTGTTACTTCTGAGAGGCCTCATTAGTAACCCAAGAAGCAGCAATGCACCCTCTTTTGCCCTTCTGCCTTTCCACTCTTCCTTGTTCCCACTACCTGGAATGCTGGTGCAATAGCTAGAGCTCCAGTAGCCATGTTGGACTATGAGGTCCAGAATGTGGGGCAGAAAGCAAGAAGGATCCCAGGTCTTCATGACCACAGAGGCTGCCACACTTGCCTGGGACTCCCTACTCTAGATTTCTTTAACATGAAAGAGATATAAACTTTATCTTGTTCAAGCCACTGCTATTTGGAGATTTCTCTTACATACAGAAGAAGTCAATTCTGCAAAATCCCCTCCCTCCAAAATGTAAGTTCTCTAAGGGAATGACTTTGTGGGAGTGGTTCATTCCTACATCCCCAGGGCCGAAAAGCAGTCCAGGGCAGAGCAGATGCTCAATAAATTCTGGCAGAATGAAGGACTATTGGAGGTGATACATGACGCTCTGACAAGATGAGGGGAGCACCCTGAAGGCAAAACCCCAGTCCTGTTCCTCTAACATCCCCATGAAACAGCAGTGGGGCGGCCCTGAGAAGGCGTCAGGCAGGGTCTCCTGAAAGCCTGCCTGCTCTGACGGCCTTCCCCTCCTGCTCTCTTCCGAGAGTCATGCTCAGCCTGCCTGACTCCTCCTGACTTTGCTGAATGTTTTTCTTCGACATTCTCCTTAAGCCCCTTCTCCCTAAGCCCCAAACACCCTGTGGGCTTCCCGTCCTGTCCTGCAGTTGGTGATGATGTGTGTGGCATCAGCGAGCCGCACCCCTCAAAAGACGGAGAGACTGTGTGCTGGTGCAGAGAGAGGGGAGTAGGCAGTGAAGGGCGACAGTGCCAGCCTCTTTGCGGGCTGCTTCGCGTGTAAGTCCTCACTGACCCTCCAGCAGACGCGTGCGTGAGGGTTGGTTACACCCACTCTGATGACAGTGACAGAGGCTGTGATCAGAGGGGCAGGGTCGTGTCCCAGGTCAGCAGGTGAGTAAGAGGAGGTTACGGGGCCGTTGGAGGAAACAGATGGGAGCGGCTGGAAGATCCTAAGGTCCACTAGGAGAGGAGAAGAAAGGGGTGTGGAGAGCCAAGAGGAGGAGGTGTGTGCAGTCAGGAGGGACACGGGGGCCAGCGAGGGGCGGAGCAGGCTGGAGGGGGCGGCGAGTACAGAGTCCAGGCTGGGGAGGGTGGGAGAGGAAACTGGGGGGAGGAGGGAAGGTGCCGGAACATCCTGCAGGAGGCCGGGGGGGGGGCGGGGGGCAGGGTCAGAGGGATAGGAGAGGGGTCAGAGTGACAGGGCAGGGGTCAGAGTGACAGGAGGGGGGTCAGAGTGACAGGGCAGGGGTCAGAGTGACAGAGCAGGAGTCAGAGTGACTGGGGAGAGGTCAGAGAGACAGGAGAGGGGTCAAAATGACACAGGAGGGGTCACAGTGATGGAGGAGGGGTCAGAGTGACAGGGCAGGGGTCAAAGTGACAGGGTGGGGGTCAGAGTGATGGGGAGGGGTTAGAGTGACTGCAGAGGAGTCAGAGTGATGGGAGAGGGGTCATAGGGACAAAAGAGGGGTCAGAGAGACAAAAAAGGGGTCAGAGAGACAGGATGGGGGTCAGAGGGACAGAGGCAGGGTGTCCCCGACTGAACAGGGGGCAGGCACAGTGAAGGGGTGGCGTCAGGCTGGCACACTGACAGAAGACACTTCGAAGAGGAAGAGGAGGGCTCAAATAACGGCTTAGCGTGACGTAAGCGGGGTCAGAGTGGCCGAGGGCCTATCAGACTGACGGAGGAGCCATAATAGCGTCCGAGGAGGCGTCGGCCTGGCCGCCTGGGGGCGGACTGACTCTAGGTGGGACAGGCTGACCTCCAGCCACAAAGGGCGAGCATCCTCTCCCGCGCGGAGGAGCAGCCAATCAGAGCGCGCCAGGTGCACGTGACGTCACCGGCTGCCGGGCAGACTCCTCCCCAGCCCGTCGGCCCGAGGTCCAGCCTCCCGCGCCACCTCTCGGGTGGGCTATGGGTCTGGTGCCTGAGTGCTGAGGATGTGCCCTGATGCTGTGCACACGCTGGAGGCTGACAGTGGGCTGGGAAATTTGCACCAGGGACACAGCCCCAGAAAGTGGGTAGCGGGGAGAGAGTGGAGGGGGAGACAGACGGAGAGATAGAGACGGAGATGGGGAGAAAGAGAGAGAGGCCCGAGACAGAGATGGGGGTCCAGAGGGGAGAGAAGCAAAGAGTGAGAGACAGGAGAGGAAACGAGACAGCAACGGGGAGAAAGAGGGACCAACCAGGCAGGAGAGAAAGGCCGTCCCAGGCGGCTGTGAAATGAGAGGGCCAGGGCTGCCCCCAGAGGGAGAGACAGAGGCAGAGAATGTGACCAAGAGGGGGAGGTACAAATAATCAGAGGGAGAAAGTAAGTCTAGAGAAAGGCTGAAACCAGCACCCATACAGAGATGGGGGGTGGGACAGGGGACCCCCCGGGGGTCAGTAACCAGGTAGCAGAGACAGTAGCCACCCAGAGGGGAGGACAGACGGATGGACGGACGACAGACCCCTAGGAGGAGACAGAGCCTGGAAGTGCCTCCTCAGTGGAGCTGCCCAGGGTCTGCGCCCCCAGTGTTGGCATCAGAGGGTCTCCCCACCCCCTTAGGGTTTATGCAGGGGTGTGTCTTTCAGGGATGGTTGAAATCTCCCAATTCTTAAGTTTTTAAACAGTGGCGCCTTGTACAATATTTTGCTCTGGTTGACTGTTGCACAGGCCTGAGAAAAGACGCCTCGGGGTGATGCTGGGCCCCCAGACCGCCTGCTTGCCCTCCTGGTCTAGGTGCAGAGGGGTCCGAGGGGGAGGGGGAAGAGAGGAGAGAAGCTGAGACGGATGGGAGATGGAGACACAGAGAAAAACAAGACCACACGGCGAGAGAGGCCACGGAGGCGCGGAAACGTCCGGTAGGGGCCTCTGCGTTGACTCAGTGTGAGAAAGATCAGAATAGCTGGTGGGAAGGTGGGAGAAGACAGTGCCCCCTACATGCAAGGGGCGGATGAGGAAGGCCCAGGGATAGACCCCAGAAGGGAGAGAAGAAAAGAAGAGGCCCTCCAGGACCAGGAGGGAAGGGTGGCCCCTCGGAAGACCTCAGGTGAGTGCCTACGGGTCACATCTAGGAGCTGGGGATGGGCGGGCAGCTGGTGTTATTATTGGCCTGTGCCGGGTCCATCTGGGGGTGTCTTTGGAGCTCAGATGATCAGTTCTGTGACAGCCAGGATCTTGTCTGTCCTGTGACCGTGGTTCACGCAGGGAGGGCCTGGTACCCCGGCTGCCTGGCACCTGGTGGGTACTCCATGCATTTGCTGAATAAATAAAAACAGGGCTTGCCCTAATCTGTTATCGGAGACTCCTCCCTGAGCCTGATACACTGTGGTGGGGTCTCCAGGGCACCTGTTGGCCTCACTGGTGAGTCACGGTGGGGTCTCCAGTTTGTTATTTTATGCCTGGGGGGGCTCACCCTTTGGCGAGAGCCTGCTGGGCTAGGAGTTGATCTCACTCAATCCTCGTAAGAACCAGCAAGATTGGCGTTAGCCCCATTGTACAGAGCAGCAAACTGAGATGCAGAAAAATTAACCAGCGTGGTCCAGCTGATACAGTTAAGTTAGAGGAAGTCGGGATTTGCAGGCAGCCCTGGCCGGCCCTACCGCCCATGCACTTTTGATTCTAGAGCCCAGAGAGGTGGCCGTGGGCCCTTTGCCTCTAAATCTGAAAGAAATTCTAGGAGTTCAGGTACAAAACTTGCCACCTGCATCTGGTTCTTGTAAAAGTACCAGACTCTCTCACCTAGGCAGTCTGACCCTTAGGGGGCTGTGGATAGACTTCAGGGGCCACCATGCTTGGCTGGGGAGGGTGGGGAACACTACATCTTTATTTTCATTATTTTCCAACAAAAACGCAACATTTCCTCAATTAGGGATGTAGACAACAAGCCAAGGTAGTCTTAGCGAGACCTGTGACTGTATCCCCAATGGAAATCACAGACATGTCCGTGTGCCATCACAGGGGTTGTAGATTTCTCGAAATAGTGCATATGCTCCTCGTGACTTTGAAGCTGGAGTAGCGAAATCCACCTCCAGATCCTCTGGCTGATGTGTTGACCAAAAGGCCCCAATGTTACCATATCACAAATTTTGCTCTTAAAAAATATTTTGGTAACTGTATTTCAGTGTAACTGGCTTCTTTTGTTATCTTATGTGTTTTATTTTATGCCTCGATAAGCATTATTCTGAGGACCATGCCAGCCTCATAAAGGGGTCCATGGCCCCCCAAAAGCCAAGAACCCAGTTTTTTAGAGTAAGTGGCTCCTTGGCCACCAGGTGGTGGGTATGACCTGTGAGAAGAGGGGTTTGGAGGATGGTCAGAGGGCAGGGCCTGGGCAGAGAAGGAAGTACTAAGAGAGGTAGCGCAGTGTGTGACCTCTGTGTGACCTCTGGAGGAGAGGGCTGGAGGGGAGGGGGAGAGGGGAGGCACTGGCAGGCCTGGTGGGGGATGTGTTCCCTTGAAGGGGCACAGCCCAGTGGGGAGGTCAGCCAGGGAGGGACCAGCAGGGCCCCACCAGAAGAGCCAGGGCCGTGGCTGGACCACAGATCCAGTCACCTGACTGCCTGGGTTGAAATCCTGACTTCCTCTCTGAGCCTCAGTTTCCCCTCTGTAAATGGGCTAACAACTGTGCTACCTCACAGGATGATCCTAAGGCAGGAGTGAGATAACCCATGTAAAACGTAGTGTCCAAAATATGCCCAACACCCGCTCCAGGTCAACCTCTGGCGTAGGGAACAGCAGGCAGAGCGGAGACAGAGAATAATTAATATTTTAACAGCTACCACTTGTTGAGGACCTGTTACTAGGCGCTGGGCCTGTGCCAGGGATCTCCATCCACGACATCTTCTTACCTTCCCTGAGACCCTTGCGGTAGGACAGAGAGAGGTGGACCAAGAGAGGGAGCAGGCGTGAGGATCAAGGATGGACAGAAACTGGATTTGGCGGGAAAATGAAGAGGACGAGGGTGAGCAGGGAGGACAGGAGGCCCCCAGAGTGGGGAGAAAGGAGTGGGCCCCAGGAAGTGTGGTGCCCCTCCAGAACCGGAATGAGACACACGGGGGTCGGGAAAGGTTTGCAGGAAGAGCCATCGAGATTCCAGGTCGGCGCGTGCACCCCTGTGCACCCCCAAGCTTCTCCCACTAGCCCGCCCCCCACCCCCGGCCACGCCCCCATTCCCCAGACCAGGCCGCCTACCTCAGTGGCAAAGAAGCCTTTGGGCCGGTGTTTGCCCAGGGACGCAAGGCCACCAGGCGCAGGACTCTCACTTGCACTGATGGTCTGCTGAGCTGCCGCCAAAATTTCATCCAGTTTGTCTAGGGGGAGGCGGAGGAGGGGTGGGGAGACAGGGAAATGAAGTTTGCTTTGGCTCTGCACACAGACAGAGCTGCCCGGGGCCCGCACAGCGTCCTGCATGAACCAGAACTGGGCCCCCCTGTCTCCATCCCGGTGGACCACTGCCCTCGGTGGGGACACCATCTCCAGCCCAGCAGGCGGGACCCAGCGATGGGAAGGGGTGAGGGCGGCGAAGAGGACAGGCTCCCTGGGAGGGAAGGTGGAGGGGAGGCAGAGGGAGGGGAGAGAGGCTGAGGACAGAGGGGGGAGCTCAGACCGGGGCAAGGCTGGGGGCTGAAGACGACGGGGAGGGGGCTGGGAGGGGCGTGGGGCCCTGGGCAGCCCGGGGAGCAGGGCTGGGCCATCTTACTGAGAGCCATCTGATACACGGTCCGCTTCTTCTCCATGCTGGGCACCGGCGCCGGCTGCTGGTCGTACTCTGTGGGCAAAGGACGCGGATGAAGCCCAGGGGCGCCCGGGGGGCGTGGCGGAGCGGGCTCGGCCAGTGGGCGTGGCCAGCGGGCTGCGCAAGCGCGAGTGGGGCCGTGAGGGGCGGGGGCGGGGAGGGGCGAGTCCGCCGGCGGGGTCGGGACGGGGCCCTCCCGCCAGTCCTGTGCCCACTCACCACTCTTCTTCTTCCAGGGGGAGACTAGCCCGGGGGAGAGGCAGTAGAGGAGCCAAGAGTTAGGACTTCAGGGGGAGGCGAGGGGCCCCCGCTCTGGAACGCCCCCCTCCCCCAGGGCCCCGGGGTGGGCGGGGCCAGCTGCCCGCCCCGCCCCCTGCCTGGGGCAACCGGACCCCCCAGGTCCACGGGGCCTGTCTGGAGGGAGGGGCTCACCTTCCTGTCTGTGAGTGCGGTGCAGGGAGCTGGTGGAGGGCGAGATGGAGAATGGGAGTGGGCGTGAAGGGGGACAGATGCAGAGGGGCTCGAAGGGAAACAGGGACCCGCAGAGAGGGACGTACAGACCCGGAGAGAGACCCCCGACAGAGAAACAGATACAAGAGGACAGAGGCAAGTCGACTCTCAGACGCCCCTTCCCAGCGACACACGCAGGCCACAGAGAGTCTGACCCATGGACTGGGGGACGAGGACGAGGACCCCTGGTCACTAACAACACTAACGAACTCAAGGGACGGTCCAGCCCCCCTCTGCCCCTCTCCTGCCCTGGCACCCCAGCAGCCCCAGAGGCTCACCTATCTCCTCCAGCTCTGAGGTCATAGACTTGGAACGCAGGGAGATGGTTGGGGGCGGGAGCCGCTTAGCTTGCTGGGGTGCTGCAAAGGTGAGGGTGGGGGTCAGGCATCAATACCATGGGGAGAAGCCCCGCGACGCCCCCATCACCAGCACAGTGCTCCCAGAGCTCAGAGAACGGCTCCCACCAGCATGCTGAGTCCACCCTGCCTGAGTGTCTCCCCAGAAGGGTCATGAACAAGCAGACTCGGGGAAGGGAAGGCTGGTGGTGGGCACCGGCCATCAGGGCTCCTGGGGGTCTCGGTCTGGTGGCAGTGGGGGGCCCAAGCCTGGCCACACAAGTAGGGGAGGAGCACCTTTCTTGTGGACAGCCTCATCCATGTCCGGGTGCCTGGTAACCATCACCACCTTGACCATCAGTGTGTTGCCCCCTTGGCGGATCATGTTCACCACCTGTCGGTGGCCGACCTTCACCACATTCTGCCCGTTCACCTGTGGCACAGACACCCCGACCACACCGAGCAGGTGAGGGGAGGGTGCTTTCAGCTTCAGAGTCTCCAGTGAAGGGGGCCGCTGCATTGCCCCGTCTGTGGCACCGTTGGTCACTCTTCTCTCCCTCTGACCCTCCCTATCACCCCCTCCTCTTGCAAGGACCTCACCATTCCTATAACTCTCCTGGCCCCAGGGGTGGGGAAGGGGCTGAGGCCACCCTATTCACCTCTCTCTCCCTCCTTGTCCTCCAGCACTGTGTGCGTATGTGTGTGTGCACGCTGGGGGACACCTCGGTCATCTTTTGAGATGCTTCAGAAAGCCTTCCAATGCATTGCTGAAGAAAGCAGAGGCTGGCTGGGGGGCGGGCTGGGGGCTGAGAAGCCTGGTGCCCACCCGAGGAGAATCTGGACTTGGGCAGCCAGATCCTTGTGTGGATCATGAGGGGCCTGGGGATTTGTGGCCAGGGTCCCAGGGGCAACAGGGGCGTCTGTGGAAGATGGCCCCGGGGCTGGGGGCCAGGACTCACCTCGATGAGGAAGTCTCCCATTCGCAGCCCCGCTCGCCATGCCACACCACCCTCGTCCACCGACTCTAGGTACTGCAACGCCGGGAAGGCTGGGGTGGGGGTGAACTCCTCGATGGGGGTCTGCGCTGCAGATGAGGAGGAGCCGGCGGGGTCGGAGGGGAGGGGGTGGAGAGGCCGAGCAGGGGATGGGGCTCAGACCCAAGTCAGGAGGCCTCACGGGAGCTGAGGGACCAGCACCCCCGGGGGTGGGGTGGTGGGCGGCCTGGGGTCCCTCCCCCTGGGTCAGAGAGCCCTTCTCCCATCCCCTCCCCGGCCGGCACTCACCCTTGGCCCCCCGAAGCACGAACCCGAACCCCTCGCTGTCTTTCTTCTGCAGCAAGACTGTCTTCTCCTTAATGATGTAATCGCTGGCGGGGAGGGTGGGGGGGCCGGGGGGCGGGGGTGGGTGGAGAAGGGATCATGAGACACGGAGCCCGTGCCCCACCGGCAACCCGGTGCCCCAGGCCCCTGCTCCAGAACCATTCACGCCACCCCCTAGGATCTTCCTCACCCACTCTGTGCGTATGCTTGCAGCAGCCCTGACAGGCCTCCCCCTCAGAGCCCAGAGTGCCTGGTCTCCCACTCACTCTTTCCTCATTCATCCGTCCGCGCATCCATCCACCCATCCATTCAGCAAGCCGTTACCAAGCCCACTGTGCGCCAGGCACGGCGCGAGGGATGGCGAGATAAGCCGCCAGCTCCCCAGACAGCCGGGCTTGAGTCTCTGCTAGCCACTTCCTGTCTGTGACCTTGAGCCCACGACTTGAACCTTTTGGGGCTCAGTTTTCTCATCTATGATGAGGGACCATAACAGGCCCTACCCGACGGGGATGCTCTGGGAGTTCAGTATGTGTACCATTCAGCACTGTTCTGGGCACATAGTTTGTGCTCAATAGGATATGTTCACTGTCTCTGGTCAACTTATTCAGTGGAGACCATACATGTGTCTCCAGGATACCTCTCCCAACTCCTCGACTATATATATACTACAGTAACCGCTCCCCAGGCCCCCAGCATCTTGTAACATTGCTAACTCGGCACTGTCCAAAATAGTGGCCGCTAGCTGGCTGCGGCTATTTATATGCCAATTAATTAAAAATTAAACTGAAAAATCCTATTCCTCCATCCTACTAGCCACATTTCACAGTGCCCAGTAGCCACACGCGGCTAGTGGCTACCATGCCGGACAGCACAGAGACAGAACATTTCCATGGCCGCAGAAAATTCTAGCGGACAGCGCTGACTTATGTATTCCCCGGTATATCTCAAATGTTTCGTGCAGTCGTAGATTCTAGTAAAATGCAAACTAGCCGTGAATATGTGGATGGTCCCCAGTAAGGCCATCAGAGCCTGCCAGCACATTTAGGTGATGCTTACATGCCCACTAAAAAGTTCAGTTAAACTCAAACGCATTCTGTGTATCTCGACACAGCTCCAAGCCCTTGACGTCACCACTGTGTGCCTCAGGATCACACATCCATTCCGTTCCAGTTTACAACAGGAACACCCAACACCCTGGCTCCAAACCCACTCCCCTCAGAATACGCGAGAAGCCCCTGGAGCCACCCAGAATGCATCCCGCTACGCCCCCAGCATCCGAAACCCGTCCGGAGCACACGCAGACCCCCTCAGCACATCCCAATAATATCCGCCGGCCCCAACACACTCCAATAATAGCCAAGCCTGCTCCCGCGCACTCCAATTACCTACCCCCACAGATTCGGCACAACAGCCCTCCGTGAATACTCCAGTATATTTCAGTAACACCCCCCCCCACATCCCAGTATGCTCCAATAATAACTCCTCCTCACTCTGATCTCGGTCTATTCCCATAACACGCCCCCTGAGCACATCCCAGCACACGCCAATAATACCTAATGTGCTCCCACTGGATTTCAGTACCACCCCCCACCCCGGGGGCACCCCGTATACTCCCATGACCCCCATGACTTCCACTGTCAAAGCTGTACATTGGCACCTCAGCCACGGCATTCTGCACATGCGCATGCACGCCAGCCTCGCCCCCATCCCCTCCCAGCGAGTCAGGGCGCTCCACAGCATGCGTGTGCATGCAGACACACCCCGGCAACCGCCCCTGCTCAGAGGTCACCCTGGTCCAGTAAACACGCCACACCAGACCCACCATGTCCTCCTGATCTTACATGCAACCCTGGGATTGCCACCTCGGCAGAGGGGGTGCGGGAGGAGAAGGAGGGACGGGGTTGGATGGGGTGGCGGGGGAGGGCAAGGAAGGAGGTCGAGAGGCTTGAACAGTGAGTGGACAGACCCACAGAAATGGGTTCAGAGGTCAGAGCTGCCTGTTCTTGACCACGCACTCTGTGACACCCTTGTCTCCCTCTTTGTCCCCATCACATACCCTGACACCCTCCTTCGAGCATTCGCGCCCTTGCTGCCCCCACTCCCTTCCAGATCTCCAGGGCCCCGCGGCCAGCAGTGCCCTCCAGCTCCCCTCTGTTCCTCCTCTGCAGCATCTCCCGTTCCTCCATTCATCCCACAAACTCCTACCTTTCCCCATCTTTCCTGTGCCCCTGGAATCTCTTTTACCCCCACCTTATCCTCTCACTCCATACACAAGCCTCCCCCAAATACCCCGCCCCCCAAGATAATTCAATAAAACGTCCAGATCTGTGATATGCCAAGAGGCAGCACTTTGAAACCCTTCACAGGGAAATAACTCAACTGTCTCTCACAGCCAGCCTCTGAAGTAGATTTGAGTACTATTTCCACTTTATAGGTGAGGAACGAGGCACAGAAAGGTCAAGCAACTCGCCTGAGGTGACACAGTCATATTCTTCAACAATACCCAAGAAAATACCTGGGTAAAAACAGTAGTAATCTCCTCCACTCACTCCACAGCACTGAAATACCTTGAGCACGTACACATCTGCCCCCAATTCACCACGAGTATGCCCCTCCAGTGCCTGAAATTTACCCCAGGCTACACCAACAGCATAACAACGGCGAGGAACATTTATTGAACCATTGCTGGATGCCAGATGCCTTGCAAGCACTTTACATTTATTTATTCATTTAGTCTTCACAACACCCCTGGGAGCGGTGGACTGTTATTGTTCCCATTTTATAGATGAGGAAACTGAGGCACGGAGAAATAACTTGCTCAAGATCACACCAGCTAGAAAAGTGTCAAAGCCAAGATTTGAATCCCCACAGGTAACCCATACACCCCAATAACTTCCAAACACCCCCCGATCATGGCAGCACCTCCTCAGTCCCTCCCTCTCGAGCATCCCCATCCTGGACACGCTCCTGTCTCTCCCCACTCCCGTGACTGTCCCCTGCCTAGATGTGGAGCCTCCCTCAGCCCACCACATTCTCTTCAAACTTCCCAACTGCCCTCTTGCCCCCACAGCTTCTTACAACTCTGTACTCCCTCTCCCCCGCCCCTGTGGGTGCCCCTGCCCTCCCTGCACCTTGCTCCCTGCTCCTCTGAAAGCTCCACATCGCCCTATCCCACCCCCTCCAGCCCTCTGTGCATCTGCAAGCTCTCATGGCCCCCCATGGGGCTGTCCTTCCACCTCCCACTTTGCTTGCAGGGCCCTCATCCCCTTTCGCAAAGTGCCCTTCTCAGACTTCTGTGACCTCTCCCCCGTCCCTTGGCCTCATCCCTCGCACATCCTCGTGCACCTCTGTAACCCCACTGCATCCCCTACAGCACACTAGGTTCCCTTCAGACTCCCCGGTCCCCTGCGTGCTCACCCGTGGAAGCCTCTTCCTACTTTGCATCCTCCACTCACTCCATCACACTCTCTCCTGCCTTCTTTTACTTGCAGCTGCATTTCATTTACATTGCCTGCACCCTCTCCTGTTCTCTCTGTGCAGCCTGAATCCCCACCCGCAAATCCTCTCCCGTTTCCTGCGTTCCCTCCTTACCCCATTGCTCCGCACACTCCACGCACCCTCTGTGCTCCGTTTCCCCTTACTTCAGTGTCCCCCACTCTCCCCTGTTCCATTCCCATCCGGCCGCCCTCCTCCCAGACCGTCCAACCCCACCGCCTGCCCCGGTATTCGCTACCCACGCGGCACCCCATTCACGCTCGGTATTGCTGACTAGCTGCCCTGCAGGTGCACGCACAGTGCTCTCCCCCAGGCCATCCCTCGGCGACGCTGAACGGCCTCGGGAGCTCAGCAGCAGGCTCTTGTTCACCGGATCCCACACACGGAGACTGCAGCAGCGTCCACTCCCCCCGCCCCCACCCCCACCCCGAAGGTCCCTCTCACACACCCAGGATCCCACAGCCCAGGGCCTGCTACAGTACATGGCGCCCCCTCCGGGACTCAGCCCCTCCCCGTGTACCGATCTCCGCGGGCCTCTCCACGGACTGCACAGAGGCCCCCATGCAGGGAAGCCGGCCCCCTCCCATGCTGAGAAGTGGCACACACAAGCAGATGCAGCTCCCCGTGCAGAAGCTCCGCCGTAGCTCAGCACACGTGCCCCACACAGGCACAGACCCCCCGGGGGCAGGGAGAGGGGCACATGGGGACAGAGACACACAGAGGGACTGGCGAAGGGGGTCTGTGGGGGAGGGGACAGGCCTGGCATGGGAGTGTGGGTGTTGGGAAACACAGCCGCAGTCTCTGGGACAGACCCACTCCATCACACACACACACACACACACACACACACACAGAGTCCCCAGACAGCCTCTCTGTCGCTCCAAGTCACACACAGAGACAGACGCCGTCAAACAGGGACACACAGATGGACACAGCTGGGGGGTGGGCTGAGAGCCCACCACCTCTCTCTCCTTCTTTCTGTCTCTCACACACACACACACACACACACACGCACTTGGCTGCAGGCAGTCACACGCACGCACATCCACACAGCCACACTGACACACACAGTCGCACAGTGACACGCAGCGGAAAAAGAGGAGGGGAGGGGAGGCCGGGGGCGGGATGCGTGTGTGATGGAGGGGGGGATGACTGTGAATGGGAGAGAGGGGTATGAATGGGGGCACTCGCCAACTCGTGGAGGGGTGTGGGGATACGGGATCAGAGGAACAGGGGCCTGGGGTGTCTGCGCCTGAGGGGAAGCCACGGTGGTCCCCACCAGGAGGGCTCCACGTGGGGGGGCGCTAAGGGCGGCAGGAAGGGCCACTGGGGTCCGTTTGGAGGGCCTGACTGGGGGAAGGTCTTGGAGGAAGAGCTGAGGGGGGCCTGGAAGGGCCTGAGGAGTGCGTGTGTGCGTTGTGGGGGGGGCTCAGGGACAGAGGCCCAGGGAGGGGGATGAGAAGAGAAGGGTTGAGAAGAGGGGTCCCAAAGGGTTTAGCGCAGAGAGGTTAGGGGAGAGGGGCGGAGGGGGGAGGGGGAGGAGTCCCTGGGGTGGGGGGTCAGCGGCGGGGGAGGGTCGTCACGGCGGGCCGGGGCCTCCCGGCCGGGCCGCGGAGGAGAGGGGCGGCGCGCTCCGTTACCTGTAGATGTACCAGACGCTGCGCCGCCGGGGCCCCAGGGCCGGCCAGCTGGAGGAGAGCGCGGGGGGCGGCTGCGGCAGGGAGCCCCCCCCGGGGCCGGCCCCGAGACCCCCGCCGCCGCCGACCGCAGACAAAGCCATCGCCGCCACGGCCCCGGCCCCGGCCCCGGTCCCGGTGCCGGCCGCCCCCGCCGCCGCCGCCGCCGCCGCGTCCCCGTCCCCGTCCCCGCTCGGCCGAACCCCCGTGTCCGGGCCCCCAGGCCCCGCCTCATGCTGACCCGCGCCGGGAGGGGGGAGGGGGAGGGGGCGCGCACCCTCCCGCGGGAGGGAGGGCAGGGCCGGGGGCTCACATGCCGGGGGGCGCGGGGGCGCGGGGCGCGGGGTCGGGCCGCGGCGGGAGCGCGAGGGCCGCGGACGGCGCCGGCTTCAGCACCGCGGACAGCTCCGGAGGCGGCGGCGGGCGGGAGGCTTAACCCTTGGCGTCCTGCGCCGGGCGGGGGGAGGGGGCCGGGAGGGGAACGCGGGGCCCCCTTGGCGGGAGAAGGGGGAGGGGCGAGGCGCGGAGGGGGGAGGAGAAGGGGAGGCACTTCCGGTCTGGCCCCCCCTTAACCCCCCTCCCCCCCTCCAGAGCCCTCCCGCGCAGGTGCAGAGCGAGGGAGAGCGGGGAGCGGGACGCACACCATCACACAAGATGCCTCGCCACCGCGTGCAGGGACGCGCGCGGACCGACTGAACCCCACTTCCCGGGCAGGGACACCACGGTGAGAGAGGCCCCAGGAGGGCACGCGCAGCCCCCTACTGCAAACCGACACACAACGCACCCCAACGCAGTCTGGAAGGGAAGGCCAGACGTTCAGGCTGGGCCCCAGAGCAGTGAGAGACACCCATCCCCCCAAAGAAGCCGAGGCAGAGGGACATACGCACGCCACAGCTCACAGGAGAGCCACAGAGCCCCAGGGAGAGGGGAGAGAGGGCGGCACAGGCCAGGAGGGGACCGCACAGCTCCAGCGGGATGCAGGGTGCACGAGGCAGGCCACCGCAGACAGGCTCAAGGAGAGCAGGGGGGAGGCAGGAGGAGGAGAGGAGACACCACTCACAGAGCAGCACATGGCAGCAGACACAAGGAGTGGACAGGGGAAGGGGAGGAGATGTGCTTGATAGGACAGAGGGAGAAGGAAGAAGCTGAGGGCGAGAGGGACCACCCCCATCCAGCTGGTAGAGCAAGTGACCCCCAGACCAAAGCCAAGGAGAGACACAGAGAGACACTGACAGAGACAGGAAGCCGAGGCTGGTGGGGAGATTTGGGGTGGGGGAGACCTCGATACTCACCCGCTACCCAGAGCCGGAGACGTGCCAGGTGAACACGCACAGTGGTCAAGCGCCTCGGACACTCGGGGTGCAGGGTGGCACCCCAGTCCCAGCCTCTCTCCCCACATTGTCATTCCTCCCCCCACCCCCAGCCCCACCCCATCCCCACTGGCCAGAACACAGACACATAGATTTGGACACATTTAATGGAAGGATGCTACGAACAAGGAGACCCTTCCCTGGATGGGGGGAGCGTCAGGGGAGGGGGTCATCTTTCAGATGCCCGGTTATGGCCATCCCTCCCCCACAGCCTTGCCCTTCTGGAAGCCCAAGCCCTGGAGTCATCCCCTCTTCTGCCCTCCCCTCCCCTGACACCCCAGGTCCTGAATTCCAGATCAACCAGACGGATGCAAAGGCATGCACACAATTTTATGTGCGAATGGGCACGCACAGTGACATGCACAGAGAGGGACAGACGTGTGCAGAGAGCCGCCTGTCCCTACGTGGTACACACTGACATCTCTGGAGCCCTTGCCCTCATTCTCAGACACACATTCACGGAAACATAGATGGGCAGAGCCAGCCGCACGATCAGCCACAATCGTGCGCCATAAATGACGGCCACAAATGCACCCGTCTCTGCAGAGCAGGACAGACCCTCTCGCCGTCACGGGCGTATGCACAGGGCTATCCATCTAGGGGCCTCCAGCCACACGTGCACACAGATACGTGTCATGCACACTGACGGAGACACAGGGGCAAGAGCACACAGGGACATCTGTACAAGCACGCTCGCCTGTGTAAGACGTTCACGCACGGGGCAATTTCAGCTCTGGTTGTGCACACGCACACATCCATACACTGCCAGGCACCCCTTCCTTCCCATTCCTGACCCCTCCCTTCCCCTCCCCTCTCACCTCCCCGGGCCAATCCCATCCATCAAGCTTCCGAAGCAAGTCAGCCAGCAGCCAGGGAGGGGAAAGGTGTCAGTGCGCCCCTCTTCCCACCCCCACCCTGCCGGCCTAGCTATGCCCACCCCCCTCCCCATGCCCAGGCACAGGATGCACACACTTCCGTTGCACATGACTGCACAGAGATGGGGCACATGAAGGAGACAAGAGCCTCCAGCCAGCCATACACACAGCCCGGACCCCCAGGCACCCCCACCCTGCCCCATCCACCCCCTGGGTCTCAGGCTGCCCCAAAGCCAGGCCATCTCAATGGCTCCCAGGGCTAGTTTGGGATTGGGCTGTGTGGTTTGAAGCTAACTCTGCCTTTCTCAACCCCTGGATCAAACTTCAGAGGGAGCAGATGAGCAAGGGGCATAGAGGTGGTGGAAATATTTAAGGAGGTTGGGGTGGGGGGCGCCTGAGGATGTAAGGACATTTACCTTGGGGTATCAAAGCTGTCATAGGATCCCACGGTATAATGCCGGAAGAGTCTCTTTGCCTTGTCACTGCGGCTTTCTGTAGGGGGACAAGGGACCACTTGGACCTTCATTCTGGAAACCAAGAGCCCACCCCCAGGGCTCCTGGTCCCAGGCTTCCCACCTACCTCCCAGCACCCCACCCCCCTCGGGAGGGGGAAAGGAAGGGACATGAGAACCCCAGGGTAAATCGGGGACAACTGGGGAGTCCTCATTACCTTGCTTTGCCTCCTGGGAACGGTTTGCCACTTCTTCCAGGCAGTCAGAAGGAAACCAGCCGATGCGACCTTTGACCTGGCCTTCCCAGAAGCCTCCTTCCCCGATGCTAAGCACTGGGTGGGGAGCAGGGACAGAGAACTTCTACGTTTCCATGCTGTGCCCCCTCCTCCCGCCCGCAACACACTCGATGCACGGCCCTTCTACAGTTCCCTGCCCCGAGCACAGGGCCTGGCCCAAGGGCATCCTTCATAAATGTCCAAGGAAGGGGCGAGGGTGTGGCAGGAGAATAAATCCTGTCACTCCTGCATTCTAGCTTTCTGGATCCAATGGGGACATCAAGAGGTGCTGGGGAAAAGGGCTGTGTCCCGTGACATGGGCCACACAGGTTAGGGCCCCGTCCACAACTGGTCCTCATCTCTCCTGGTGACCAGTCACCTTTCAGTTGTTCTGTAATTGCCCTAAACCGTCCTAGGCTCCTAGGTCAAGTTCTACACCCCATTACCGCCCCTGCCGCCTCCCACGGTCTCCTTGCCGCTTAACTTTTTGTCATTTGCTCCCAGACCCCTCCCTCTGCCTCTCTTGGCTCTGCTGGCTCTAGAAGGGAGAAGAGATCAGAATCGCTCTTCTGGAGGCCCCTTCCCGCCTCCCCACCCCTTAGCCATCCAGCACTCATTTACTGACGGCCTGCATGTGCCCAGTCAGCCGCATAGCCGCTGAAGGACAGCGATGGACAGCAGGGACAGCTAAGTTTGTCCAGCTCTCACTGCGGGCCGGAACCCTTAGAGGGGGCGCTTTTATTGTCCCCATTTTACTGGTGGGGAAACTGAGGCTCTGAGAGCCGAGGTCATTTGCTCAAGGTTATGCGGCTTGTAACTGGCAGAGGCTGGATTTGAACACAGCTCTGTCTGTTTCCAGAGCAAATGCCTTCAGTCACTAATGTCTTGCTCCCTCTCTGTTTGTTGCTGCTGCTTCTGAGGAGGGCCACAGCAGCGGCAACAAACACACAGTCAGCCTTCTCTCCAGCATGTTCCACGGCTCTGTCCCCACTTGGCCCTTCACATCTTCCCTCGCTCCATCCTCACACCTACCCCGATAGGTAACAACCGTTTTCCCTTTTTACAGATGAAAAGCTGAAGCTAAAAGAGAAGTCCCCTTCTCTGAGATCACTCAAGCCACGCTAGGATGCGAGTCGGGGCCATCTGATGCTTTTCCCCGCTCAAACCAGCTGCCCGGAGAGGATCCGGGGAAACCACATCGAGGAGACGCTCGAGGTCAGGGAAGAGGAGGAGATGGGGTGTCGGGGGTCTGGGCTCTTGGCTGCTCTATCGTGCCTGGCCCAGTGGTCTTGGAATCAGTCATTCATTCACGGAACAGATATTTACTGAGTCGGACACCAGGCTAGACAGCGGACAGAGCTGTCGGACAGAACAAGTGCAGTTCCTGCCCTCAGGGAGCTTCCAGGCTGGTGGCCGTTAGAGGCGGAACTCTACAGGTGACCGCAGGATGGGAGACTGAGGTCATGGCTCAAAGGAAAAAGCACAGGGTGTTTGGAGAGAGGCCAGATGGGAGATATAAAGTCGATGGCAAAGGGGGACCAGGAAGGCGTCCCGGAGGACGTGACATATAGGCTGAGACTTAAAGGAGCCGAGGAGGCAAAGAGAGGGAGGAAAGGTTTTCAGGCAGAAGGAACAGCATGTGCAAAGAGCCTGGTGTGGAAAGGGGCTCGGGGCATGTGAGAAGTGGAGAGAAGGACGAGGCCTCTGGAACACAGTGGGTGAAGGAAAGCGGGGCAGGAGATGAGGATGGGGGGTGGGGCCAGGTGACGGGGTGCCAGGCCCCGCAAAGGCACTGGGCTCTGATGCCGAGAGCACAGGGAGGCTGCCACCTCACTGGGCTGTGGCGACACTGACATCGTGGAGGTGGGTGTGCCTTGAGGCAATTCAGTGTCTTTTAATGAAAGAGAAGGATGTAAAAACTGGGCTTGAAGTTCAGAAAGACACGTGGAAGATCCCGTAGCCCAGGGTCCCTGTGCCTGCACGGAAGGTCCCTCACCCCGGCCTTAGCCTCCTTTTCTTCCTTCTCACCCTCCAAAGCACAGACCCGACACCACCCCCATGCACGTGCGTGCGCGCGCACACACACACACACACACACATACTCTTTTTCCAGGCACACTGCCCCCAGCCCCCACAGTTAGCTCCTGCATTTGGTCATTCATTCATTCATTCACCCACTCAGCAGATGTGCATTGAGGCCTCCTGTGTGTTGGGTCGTTAAACTGGCCCTGGCGACCCAGAGACCAATGCCTCAGGAACCCAGGCTATGGGGAGACAGACTACAAAACGGATGCCGTTACACAACCCTCCTGGTGCTCCGATCCCTCACTCCCTGCAAGGCCCCTCTCAGACTCTGTCTCCTGTGGGAGGCCCCGGGAAGCTGGGGTCTCTCTCCTCTAAGTGCCCATCGTGGGGGCCGCTCACGATAACGATGGCTGGTGCTTATTCTGTGTGAAGCACTGTTCTAAGCGCTTCCTGTGAGCTGATTCCTTTAATCCTCACGAGGGTCCCATTTTATAGATGAGGAAACTGAGGCCCAGAGAAGTCACATGCCTGAGGTCGCCCAGCTAGGAAGTGGTGGAGCCAGGATGTGAACCGGGACAGCCTGGCTCTCAACCTACACGACTCGGCTACACCACTCGACTCCTCCGCAGCCTAGAGTGGGGAGAGAGTTGCCCCCCCCCCCTTGTATTAACGACAATGCTGGTGGCGGGCTTCCTGTCTCCAAAGCACCATTCTCTCCAAGAACACACGTCCACAGCCCTGCGGTGTCTGCACACGGGGGCTACTGGCCCCGTTTTCCACATGAAGACGGGAAAAATGAAGAGAGGCGAACCCCAGTAACAGCGGCCGCCATCTGGGGAGCCCTCGGCACGGACCCTGCTTTGCCCACCCACCATCTCATCCGAGTAGGCGCCACCACCCCGTTTCTCAGATGAGAACACCTGGCCGAGGCAGGAGGGGAGGTCAAGGCCCTTGGCCTCACACTCCACAAAGACCGTGAGCTGGGACTGGGGACCTCGGGCAAGTCGCGTCCCCCGTGTGAGGCTCTGCTCCGTCAACTGTGCGATGGGCTCGTGACACCCTCCTGGAAGGGCATCTGAGGCCACGCGGCGGAGCGCGCCAGTGGTGCCCAGCCTGCTGTCAGAGTCCCACTAATGCTCATTTCCCCTCAACACTGTCTCTTGAGCATCATCGCAGCCACACTTTATGCTGGTTGAAGGCAGGAGGGGCAGAGTGCATTGTCACTGATGGTCCCCTCCCTGTGTGTTTAGCTCACCTGCCCGACCCTCGCCCACGGCCCCCCCGGCCTTGCCCGTTACCTTTGATCTTCTCGCCCTTGCTCAGAGAGATCTCCCCCTCGGCTTGGGCCTGGTATGACTTCACGGCCATGAAGGAGCGTCCGGGTACCGCTGAGTACAGCTTCCTGCGCCTCCCTCGGCTGCCCAGGGAGCCCCCAGGGCCCCCCGAGCCCCCGGTGCCCCCAGCCGGCCCTTCCCGGGGCGTCCCGCTGGAGCTGCATATACAGAGGGTGTGAGAGGCAGGGGAGAGCAGAGGGAGGGGGCACCTCTGGGAGAACAGGGGTCCTTGGAGGAGGCGAGATGGAGTGTCAGGGTGGGGGAGGGAGGTTGAGTACGTTTCCCAGCTCTGATGTCCTGGTGGGGGGACGAGGGCATCTGGGGGCTCCCTGTCTGCCCGCTGCTGCCCCCCAGCCCCCTCCTCTGCCTCCTGGCTTCCGGCTCTGCCCCCTCCCACGGTCCTGCACGCTCAGCCTGATTCAGCTTCCTGAAGCCGAGCTCCCACTGTGTCATCCGTCAGCTCACGAGCCTTCAGCGACTCCCAGCTTTCTCCTGGGTCGGGTCCAACTCCCCTGCCCGCCATTCCCAGCCTGCCACCATCTTCCTCCCTCCCACGTCCCCAGGGCACGCTGGCCGGCCACAGCCTGCCTTCTCGCCTTCCTCTAGCCAGCCTGGCCTCTTTTGGACAGGAGGCTGCCCCCTGTCCATCCTTCCCTCTGCTCTGAGTGACCCCTCTGCTCGCCCTCCCACCCTCCCCTCCTCCAGCCTCATCTCCAGGCTTGGACACCCCTCCCCAAGTCCCTCGCCTGCCCCCACCCTGTCGGCTTCCTCTCACCTCACCCTGTCTTTCTGTTTGCCCTCAGGGGCTGGAACTGACATTTTGGGGGGGTACCCCCCAGGCCCCTGGCATGGAACAGGTGCTCAGCTAAACTTAGGCGCATTTGGGGGTGGGTGTGAGACTGTGATTCACGATGCCCTCCCTTCCTCAGGGGTCGGGAGAGAGATGTGGAGGCCCCAGGGTGGGACAAGAACTTGGATGGATGGGGGACCAGAGGGATGGCCGGGCTGACCTAGGGTGGAGCTGTGCTCTGAGGAGGGGACTCGGGTGGGTTGGGGTCTACGGGGCCAGGGCTGAGCCCTCCCCTACCTGGGCCGTCCACGGGGCTGCCTCTTGGCCTCCTCGGGGTGCCTCCCGCGGGACGGGGAGCGGGCCCGGGCGCCCCGGGGGCTGCTGGCACTGCGGAGGGTCCCACTGCTGAGCTTTGGGGGGGCCGCGGGCTGTGACTGGCCCTGAGGCCCTGAGGTAGGGCCGGGGGCCCCGGCGGACGAGGTCCCCGGGGCGGCGAACACCATCCAGTCGGGCAGGGCCATGCTCGTGTCACTGTTGGCCCGCAGCAGTGCGGGGGGCACCGTCAGCCCTGCGCCCGGGGGTCCCCGTCGCCGGGCCGCGTACTTGGGGGACTCCTGAAAGGGCACTGAGAGGACACAGTGGCAGTGGGGGGCAGAGGGGGAGCAGAGGAGACAGAGATGGGAGTGGGGGGAAGAGATGGTGAGGGAGAGGCGTGAGGGGAAAAAGAGATGAGAAAGAGTGGGGGGCCTGGAGTCACGCCCCTCCCACTCCTCAGATGCTCACGGTCCAGCAGGGTTTTTTTTTGATCCCATCTGGGCCCCCAAATCAGGTCTGCCGGTTCCCCATGCCACCATGCACCCCCAAGCACCCCAGGTTCTTCCCTTGGCCCCAGCCCCCACTGGCTCACCCACATCCTGTTCTCGATGGTTTCGGATCAGCTCCCCCAGTTCAAAATTCCCAGCGATCACTGCCACCTGGAGGGAGGGGTTCAGGGAGGTGGGGTGGCCCAGGCAGCCGGCAGAGAAGGGGGTAGAACCACCGTGCAGTCCTGGCTGGCTGCTCCCCTGCCTCCAACCCCCCAAACCTTCACCCCAGCATCCCCGCCCTCCCTCCTCTCCCCGCCCATCGGCCTGTCCCCAGCACTCCTGAATGTCCCATTCCCTTATCCCCTCTGTGTTCTTCATCTCCCCCAGACCTGGAAGGGGGTCTGTCCGTTGTTATTCTTCACATCTTTATTGGCCCCTCGATAGAGGAGGATCCTGGCGCAGGTCTCCTGAGGGCGACGGTCGGTGGCACAGGGTGAATGAAAGGAAACACACAATTAAGGTGACGAGTGGACACAGGCACAGTGCGAAGAACTTCGGGAAGAATCTGGTCCCAACCTGGACGGCAGCCACGCACCACGTGTGGCTTGTGAGCCCTTTAAACGTGGCCAGTCCAAACTGAGAAGTGCTGTGCGTGTAAGATACACACCCATTTCACGGACTGAGCATGAAAAAAAATAATTTTAATATCTCTAATCATTTTTAGATTGATTATATATTTAAATGATAATATTTTTGGATACAACAGGTTAAGTAAAATATGCTACCAAATTAGTGTCACCGATTTCTTTTGTCCTTTTTGTTTAATGTGGCTCCTGGGACATTTAAAATCACACATGTGACTCGTGTTATACTCTATTGGCTGGCGCTAATCTAAGCCCGGCTTTCTCTGCACTACTGACTTTTGGGGCCGGATGATTCTTTGTCATGGGGGCCGTCCTGTGCATCGTGGGAGGCTGAGCAGCTTCTCTGGGCTCTACCACTAGATGCCAGTAGGACCCTCCTCCCTGGTCGTGACAACCAAGAATGTCTGCAGACACTGCCAAGTGTCCCCCGGCGGGGGGTGGAAGCATCCTAGTTGACAGCCACCCATCTAAACCTCATGGAGGGCTTACTATGCTGCGTGCCAGCACGTTAGAGGCGGAAGCTCGCTGAGTCGCCCAACAATTCTGTGAGATGGGAATTGCTGCCCCCATTTTACAGATGAGCAAACTAAGGCTTCAGGGAGCTCATGGTCATGTGGCTGGTGACTATCAGCGCTTGGATTCGAACCCAGGTCTGTGTGACTCCAGGGTCTACTCTTCATCACACCCTCTGCTAGACCCAGAAAGAAGGGGGCAGTGTGGGTACAGACACTATCCACATCCAGATCAATTCCTTGTCAGTGTCAATCACAGCATGTCACGCCCTGTCACTCTTTGGATCAAACTCAACGTCCTTGCCATGGCCCAGGAGGCTCCCCCTGATCTGCTGGCCCTGCCCCCAGCCTCACCCACTTCATCTTCTCCCACCTTCCCTCGCTCTGCATACTCCAGCCACACTGGCCTCCCACTTCCTCTGACAGGCACGCTCCTGCCCCAGGGCCTTTGCACCTGCTGCCCCCTCTGCGTGGAATTCTCTGCCCCTAGATCTCTGCACGGCTTGCTTTCTCCCATCATTCAGGTGTTTGCTCAAATGCCACCTCTTTGGAGAGTGCTTCTCTGACCACCCTGTCGAAAATAACCCTCTGTCCTGTTCCCTGCTTAATTTTTATTTATTCATTTTTATTTATCTGATGCCCGCCATGTGCCAGGCATTCTTCTAAGCCAGTATCAGCTCATTTCCTTCAAAACGCTGTCTCCCTGAAATTGCATTTCTATTTTACTCGTCTCTTTTGCATCTCTCCCCCGCTACATTGTCAGTTTCATAGGGCCCTGGCTTTGTCTGGGCCACCACCACCTGGAAGGGTGCCTAGCGCCATTCAATACACAGTTGCTGGATGAGGGAACGTCCTCCCCCATTGTCTCGGCCTGGCCAAACCCAATCGGCCCCCAGCTCAACTCACTCCAGCTTCTCTAGATGCTAATTTTTTTTTTTTTCTGAGGAAGATCAGCCCTGAGCTAACATCCATGCTAATCCCCTCTTTTTGCTGAGGAAGACCGGCTCTGAGCTAACATCTATTGCCAATCCTCCTCCTTTTTTTCCCCAAAGCCCCAGTAGATAGTTGTATGTCATAGCTGCACATCCTTCTAGTTGCTGTATGTGGGATGCGGCCTCAGCATGGCTGGAGAAGCGGTGCGTCGGTGCGTGCCCAGGATCCGAACCCGGGCCGCCAGTAGCGGAGCGCGCGCACTTAACGGCTAAGCCATGGGACCAGCCCCCTAGATGCTAATTTAACCAGCCTTCCCAAGCACCTCCTTGGTCTTACGCTGTCCACATGATGAACCCACCAAGGATGCTTGTGTGGGTCCATCTGACACAACAGGCTCAGAGAGGGCAAATCCATGCCTGAGGTCACACAGCAAGTGGGGCAGCTAGGATTCAAACCCAGCCTTCTAAGCCTAGTGCTCATTCATCTCTCGTGAATGCACAACTCTGATTGTTCATGTCAGTCACTGGAACGGCAAAGAGAGCTCAAGTTTTCTGGGTGTTTGTGAGTGTGTGTGTGTGTGTCCGTGTGTGCACATGCTGTCTCCTCAACTAGACTGTTAACTACCGCCATGTGTGTCTGTGCATATCTGCATGCCCCCACCGCCGCCCTGCCTAGCACAGAACCACAGCATTTCCACCAGCGCAACCGGCTCCTCACCCGACTCCTCGAGAACCGCGTATTTACTGATGTCTCAGCACTATCTCACGGAATTGCAATTATTTGTTTACACGTCTGCCTCTCCGCCAGACTGCGAACTCCCCCCACCCTCCCGAGGGCAGGCGCCTGCCGTGTCTGATTCATCTCCCATCCAGGTGCACAGTAGGTGCTCAAGAAACATGCATGGAAAGGATGAGGATGCAGGATGTGGAGTAGACTCCTTCAAAACTCATGTGCTCAAGTCATTCATTCATTCGTCAGGCCGTTCAATCTCTCTTGAAGCAAACACCTGTTGAATGTTCTGAGCCGGGCGCTGTGCAATCTTGGGGGAAATTCAAGGTGGCCGAGCCATCATTCATTCACTCACTCACTCGTTCAACAAAGACGCATCTAGGCCTGCTATGTGCTGAGGCCCCGGGACAGAGCGATGGATCAGACTTAGCCAGCACCCTCGAGGAGCTCACAGCCTAGACATGGACCTGACCTTCCCCACCAGGGGCTACACGGGCCGGCCAGGAGGCGGGGGGAGCAGAGATGGAGGAAATCTCTCAGACCCAGCTCTGGCCCTTGGGAAGCTCCAAGTCTGGGAAGGAAGACAAGGAGAGAGAAGTAGAAACAGAACTCTCAGTTGTCAGGCATCTCGTGATGAAGCAGCATGCCAGGAGCAAGCAAAACATTCACCCGCTGGATCCTTTGCAGGGTAGGTGTTATGGACCCATTTCACAGATGAGAAAGGGCAAGTTCAAGGAGGAGAAATGACTGGCTCATCTAAGAGTCATTGTTCCCGCTGTGTAATTCTTTACACTATAATTTCCCTCTTCAAATTAATGGCATGGCTTCTGTCTCCTGACCGATAATGATAATGATAATAATAATAATTATTATAGCTGCCTTCTAGGTATGAGCACTTCATACACATGGTCTTTCATCTCCTTCCGTCAGCTGACATTGTTCTCATTTCGGGAAGAGGACAGAGCCTTGGAGAGGAGACGGGGCTCGTTTGGGGGGGCCCTGGTCTGCCCACAGGCCATGCACACAGGCCGTGGAGTCAGGGGACCCGGGCACGAGGCCCGTGTCAGGGAACAGGCGAGACAGGAGCACTGGGGAGGGAAGTGACAGCATCGTGGTGGTTGGATCTGACAAACACCGAGTTCTCCCTCGGCAGAGCAGACTGCGTGCTGCCACAAGGCGGCACGTGGCTACCTGCCACGTCCCTGGCACGGCAAGTTCTGATGAGGCAGAAAGGGCTGCGGCTGTCTTGGAAGACTTCCTGGGGGAGGGGAGAAGGGGCTGTCGGACCAGCAGCAGCGTGCCAGGCCCTGTCCTCCTAAGTCCCCGAGGCGACCCTCCAAGCACAGGGAGCCTTGGGAAACAGACGGGGAGACTGAAGCTCCGAGGGGCTGACCTGCCCAGGACTGCCTGGTGCATGGGTGACAAAGGGGCCGGGGTCATCAGGCTGAAAGCCACAACCAGCCACCACAGCATGGTGGAGCGGGTACGTGAGACCCCCTCCTGGCTCTTTCCTGCTCAGCTCTACTCGGAACCCCCAAAGTGGGGACCATCACCCAGCCCTGAATTGCTAAAACTTGCAACACACTCTTGTTGCCTCCGGGGCTGTGGTTTGGCCTTCCCTCTGTACCCATGCGCCCCCATGCGCCCGGGCACACAGTAGGTACTCCACTGGCCGCTGAATGGGAAATAGGACCCCCAGGGCTCCTTTCCCTTCCCATAACAGTCCTGACTGTCTCCCCTCTGGTTTTTTTGCACAAGCTGTGCCCTCTGCCTGGAACATCTTTCTCTGCTCTTCAACTTGGCTGACTCCTGCTCACCTTTGCACACGTGGCATGTCCTCTAGAGAGCCACTTCCACCCCAGCCCCAAGCCCAAGCCCAGATTTGGGGTCCCACTGGGACCTAAATTCCCTGCGACTTCGTTCTGAACACTGGATTCTAACGGCATGGATGTCTGCCCCCTGATGGAGGGACTGTCCATCTTGCTCACTACTTGGTCCACAGCACACAGCTCTGGGCCTGACACAGGGGACGTTCTCAGTAAATATTTGATGAGTGAATGAACGAATGAATGAATGAATGAAACAGTGAAGGAGCAGAGGGCGCAGGGGGGCTGGGAGGCCGGAGCCCGGAGGCGGGCCTGGGCGGGCGCTGTGGGGCAGACCTTATTATAGAGGGCGCAGATGTGCAGGGCCGTGTTCCCTGAGGCGTTCTGGGCTCCGGGCTCAGCCCCATAGAAGAGCAGATGTTCCAGATGTTGAGAGTGGCCCCGTTGGCAGGCCTGGGGGGACAGGGAGCCAAGGAGGCCGGATCAGACCCTCCCGACCACGGCGGCTGTCTATACCCTCCACCTGGAGTCCAGGAAGCCCCGCATCCTCCTCCCTTCTCCTTCCAGTCCCCGATCCTGCCCAGGGGCCCAGGTTGTCATTCCAAAGCCCCGATATCTGGCCTGGCCCCTTGAGAGGCTCAAGAGGCCATCCCCACCCATCTCAGGGATCAAGATGTCCAGTCCCCACCCCACGCCCCCTTAGGGTCCCATGTCCGCACCCTCACCTTTTCTTCTTTGGGGACTATGCTACTCCCACCCCTACCCTCTGTGTGGACCCCAGCGTCTGGACCCCCAGCCCCTCGGAAAGGGTCCCTGATTCCTCCCCCCTCAAGGCCTAGACACCCCGCCTCCCCACCCGCAGCCCCTCCTGGCCGAGTCCAGAGCACCTGGTGGATCTCCTGCCAGCCGTTCTCGTCGGCTATGCCCAGCTGGGCCCTGTTGTACAGGAGCAGCTCACAGCAGCGGGGGTCGCCCCCCACCATAGCCGTATGGAACAGAGGGGTCAGGCCCCGGCGGTCCTTGTAGTTGGGGGAGCCCCCAAGGTCCAGGAGTGCCTAGGAAGGGAGAAAAGACAGATGACAGTCACAGGAGTGCCGGCTCATCCTGGAGGGTCGGTCCTGGGTGACCCACACTGGCCGATCCCAGTCCCCGTTCTGCCATGATGCCCTTGTGCGACCTTGAGGCTGGCTCTTCCCCTCTGGGGCCTCTCCCATCCCTGTGAACAATGAGGGGATTGGGAAGACGCCTCCCGAGGATGCTCCCACTCTGACATCCTGCCCATCCCTCCCCTATGGTTGACTTTGGAGGAGCCATTGAAGGAACACAGTGCCACCCCTACTCAGCAGGATAGTTGGGGGGCACAAATAAGACAACAGTGTCTGGATGCAGGGGGGCCCCTGGCCAAGTGGGAGGTGTTATTAAGACCAGGATCCCAAGGATGGGGCACAGAAGGAGGCCTGGGTTGGGCAAGATGGATGAAGGCGAGTTGGGCCACTGGGGCCCGAGGCTTGGTTGCAGGGCGTGGTCTCACTCAAGGAACAGCTCTGGGCACGAAAGCTGGTGGCTTCGAACATTATTAGGAGAGAGTGTTGGTGGTGGCCCTGTGTGAGGACGGCCTGCAGCAGCGCTGTCCAACAGAACATTCGCCATGAGGGAAACAGTCTCCAACTGCGCCATCCAATATGGCAGCACAGGTGGGCTACCAAGAGCTTGAATGTGGCTAGTGAGCCCAAGGAACAGGATTTTTAATTTTAGTTCCTTTTAATTAATTTAAATCTAAACAGCCCCATGTGGCTAGTGGCTACTGGATTGGACAGCGCAGGTCTGGAGGCTGGGGGTGGGGGGTGACAGGACCCAGGTCTGGGAGAGGGGAGTGCATTGGGGGGATATAGGGAGGCTGTTGATTCCAGGGGCATAAGGCAGATCTCCGGGGCTGGTGTTTGTCTGCATCTAGGGTTCTTCAAGAAAGAGCTGGAGAAGGGGAGGCAAAGTCTGTTAAGCTGGAGCATCTGTGAGTTGGGGTATTTATTAACAGCTATGCATCTCTGGGGGCAGTCCATCCTGACCTGTGAATGAAAAGAGATCAAGTGCCCTTGGGCAGGGGGAGAGGAAGAATGTTTTAAAATAAGACTGTGCGAGCCGACTCTGTGGATGTATTTTGTGGGTCTATGGGGTTTGTCTCTTGGGGAAGGCGCATTTTAGACACCGTACAGGGGAGAGGGCTGTATTTGCACGTGAGAGAAGAGGGAGTGTACTTGGGGGAGTGAATTGTTAGGTTAGGAAGGGTACGTGGAGGGGCTGTGTTTTCAGGGTGTGTATGGAGGAGGGTCTTTATCTGGGGGCATAGCAAGGAGCTCACTCTGTATTTTAAGGGACACGAGGAGGTTCTACACCACAAGGAGACAGAGGTAGGGTTGGTGTCGACTGGGTCAGAGGGAATGGAGAAGTTCTGGGTATGGAGAGAGTAATCTGATCTACCTGGGTGTAGGGGAAGGGTCCCTGTGACCATCAGCTGTAGCTGATGTGAGCCAGGGAGGGTGGGGGCACCTGGGGGTCTGAGGAGGGTCTTGGGTTCAATGAAAGGAGTGACAATGGAGGGGAGAAGGAGGGAGGGTCTGGGGCAATTTTCCCAGTGTAGTCTGTGCAGGAAACACAGCAACTTGGGGGTGTCTCTGAGCTCACGTCTCTGGGAGAGGGTCCCGCGGGGGGGCTGGCACCTCACCGTGAGAGCCAGGCAGTGACGGGCACACGCGGCCTTGTGCAGCGCTGTCATGCCATCCCGGGCCCGGAAGTCGATGTGGGCCCCGCCCAGGCACAGGGTTCGAATCACCTCTACGGAGCCTTCCGTCTGGGCAGCCAGCGTCAGGGGGGTCTCTGAGGGGCGCGAAAGGCCGGTCACACACAGCGCCCCCCAAGCCCGAGGCTCCCCAGCTCTCCCAAAGCCCCCAACGCCCTCCCGACCTCCTGAATCCGAGTCGTGATAATTGGGGTCCAGCCCCTTGTCCAGCAGCCGTGCCACCTTGTCGGACGTCCCGAGCTGCACGTATTCCAGAAACTTCTTCAACCCCGTCTGAGCCACGGACAAGAGAGAGAAGACAGGCCGGTCAGGAACCAAGGGAGAAAAGCCGGGATCCGGAGCAGTACCGTCCAGCGGAAATACACAGCGAGCCACATACATGGGAAAGTCTCTAGCAACCACCTTTACGTAAAAAGGAACGGGAAGTGTCGATTGTATTGAAATTCACTTTAACGACACGTCTTTTTAACGTAACGTATCCACAATATTACCGTATCAGCAGGTAATGCGTATGAAATTTATTAATAAGATATTTTACTTTTTGGAGGGTACCGAGTCTTCGAAGTCCGGTGTACATTTCACACTCACAGCGTGGCTCAGTTCGGACCGGCCACACTGCAAGGGCGCAGGGGCCCCGTGTGGCCGGTGGCTCCTGCAGTGGACGGCGCAGGTCTGGAGGGATGGAATATTTGGGGGAGGACAAAGACAAATGCACGGCGGGGCGGGGGGCTGGGCATGAGGAGGGTCTAGGGGGCTTTTTGGCAAGTGTCAAGAATCCTTCACGTCACCTCTGACCAAAGCAGCCCCCTGGCTTCCACCCAGCTCTTAGGGGCCCAGAGGAGACACAGGGGACACCGGGTCCGAGGGTCGGAGGGCAAGGCACCAGGAGGAAAGATGTGGTTGCGGAGGGGGGCATCCTTGGATCCAGTAGAGATTTAGGCTATGGGACGGGGGACTGTGGGGTGTCTAGGAAACAGCCCCTGGGCAGAGGGACACTGGATGTCAGAGTCCAGGCCCAGCAGGGGAGGGGAAAGGGGCCTGAGCGGATACTGGACCCAGGATATGAGACAGCAGAGTCTAAGGAGGAAGAAAGGGGAGCCAGGTGGAAGTGGTGTGGGCCTGGGCAGAGCAATGTGGGGCAAAGAGGGAACTTAAGAAGCGGTTATGATGGGGACACTGGGGGAGCATTGGGGGCTGTTCCAAATGCGACATGGCATCTCAAGTTAAGTGGGAGACCCTGGCAGCGGAATAGAAGAGTTGGGCAATGATATGCAGGGCTGTTGGGAAGAGGTGGGGAGAGGAAGCGGTTGGGGAGGGGGCTCCGGGTCTCAGGGTGTGGTGGGTGCTCTAGGGGGTAATTGCCAGCAGGGTGTCTCACCTTCGTGTGCAACTTGGCCAGCTGCTTCTCATCCAGGTTGGTCTGTTTGTAAACTCGGGTCTTGTATCGGAACTGAGGCCAGGGGCCAGGTGAGAGGAGAGACAGAGACTCCAAGTCAGGGGCCTGGGGAGCTGGTTGGACCCTCTTCTGAGCCAGGGGTCAGCTCAGGGTCAGGGTGTGAACAGCCCTGGAGCCTCGGCTGGGTGGGCAGAGGGATGCCGGGCTGCTGTGGGGTGTGCAGACTGCAACCCCTCACACGAAGGAGTCGGCGTCTGGACCCCTCAGGGAATGTTCTAGAACACCTACAGTAATCGGGAATCCGAGAAGCTTGGGGCAGGGAAGTGACTTGCCCAAGGCCACTCCACTGGTCAGAGGCAGAACAGATTGGAATTTGAACTCAGGCCTCTCTGACTCTTTCTGACTCTGAGATGCCCCGAGATCTGGAAGATCCCACGGGTTTTCCCCCCGCTAAGGTCTTGGCTGGGAGAGAAACGGGGAGGGGGCAGAGGTGTCGTGGGACATGCCTTCTCTCCCCCGGGAAGGGGCTGGGAAGGCCCTGGCCTCACCTCCAGGTAGGGCACCCCCTTCTCGAAGGACTGGGGGTACTCCCGCAGCAGCCGCTCTTCCTCCAGGAAGTTGGCGTCACGGCCTGAGGTGGCCGGCTGGAACAGGCCATAGTTGAGCACGTCCTGCAGGCTCTCGCTCAGGGCACAGAGCACCTGCTGCTTGGCCGTCCAGATGGTGGCATCCGGGTTGAAGCGCAGGCATTTCTGGTGGGGAAGGCGACAGCGAGGAGCCTGAGGTGGTTTGGGAAGCGGGTGGGGGTGATTCTGGGGACAGGAGGGCGACTTGGGGAAGCAAGTGGGGGCCTGGCAATGGGGGCCCAGCGAGAGGACACTCAGCACCAGAGGCCTCCTCGAGCCGGCTCGGGCCCCTGTCCCCCACCAGCCAGCAGGTGGTCACTCACTGTCTGGTGCAGGTCCGGGATGCCAATCCTGAAGACCATCATGCTGAAGTGGGCGTCGTCCGGCACAGACATGGAGCGGCCCTGGGGGCCTCGGACGGAGGCCAGGCTACCAGGTGCCCTGCTGCCCCGGCCCCGGGTCTCCTGGGGGCCTCTCCCGGGCCCGTCTGGGGAGCTGTCGGACTCTGAGCCCCCCTCGGGACACTCGCTGGCACTGTGGCGTTCCTCGTCCTCGCTTGACGCGGGGCTGTGGGTCATCGTGGGGCCACGGGGCGATGGGGGACGGCAGCATCACAGGCGGCTGCGGGGGGCCGAGGGCGGCTGTCAGACTAGGAGCCCGGGACCCCTCGGAGGCCACAGGCACCACTCAGCGGACAAGGGTAGCCGTCCGACACACCCGTGGTAGGCAGGAAGGAGGCTTGACACACCCCCAGACACTCCTGCCGCCTCTGCACGCGCACACACACCCCCATCCCTGCCATGCTGACAGCACATGTCTCCTTCCCTGCCCTTGGCCCTGCTCGCCACCCCCCACCCCTCCTGCGCCCCACTTTGCCGCTGACCCAGCGTGGCGGTGTCCCAGAAACCACAGAATCACCGCGGGAGCTACTGGCCCACTTTGCCAGGCCACGGAAGATGCAGCTAAAATTAGCCGAGGACACACAGGTGGACGACCCACCGGCATCCTGCCCTCCTGCCCCAGCCTGGCCCCTCACCGGAGGCCCTCCCTTCCTCCCCTTGGATGGCTGGGGGTGAGCGGCTGAGATGTAGTAAGGGGCAGACGGAGGTGCCATGTGCGAGCCTGGGGTGGCAGGAGCCAGAGGCGGCGTGGTGCCCGGGAGCGGGTGGAGCCGGTGACTCCACCGAAGTGTGGCTGACAATGTGTGCAGAGGGCTGCTGGGGAATTGGTGTCCCAGGGGCACCGAGATGGGGGTGTCATGGGGCAGAGCATCATGCACGGGGTGCCCCTGAGGGAACTACAGGAGGTGGCCTCTGCAGGTTGCTCGGGGCATCTTGAGAGGGTGTGTGGCTGGGTGGGGAGGCCGGCCTGGGAGGGCTGTCCGGTGGCAGTGGTGTGGTGGCCTGGGCCAGTGTGGGGTGGCTGCTGATGACCTGTGGCCACTGCAGGGTGGGTGGAGCCCATTGCCTGGTACTGAGAGAGACTGGGGGGCTGGGAGGGAGGCTAAGAAGTGGGGTGAGGGTCTGGGGGACTGGGGTGGGAGATCACATCCAGACCCCCACTATTCTCACCCCTGGGGTGGCCTTACAAGAGTGGGTCCCCAAAGGGGTCGGCCTTCCTCATCTTCTCCCCCATTCCCACCCCAGCACCAGAAACCAGAATGTCTGGTCTGGTCCCTCCCCCCCCACACCAGGCCCGGCTCCTGCACCGTTGCCATGGAGATGGGAAGCAGTGGAGGGTAGTGCTGACTTTGGGGGAGTGGGGATGGGCTGGGGGGTGGGGGGAGGGAAAACAAAATGTGTGTGTGAGGAGGAGAGTTCCAAGAGCTGTGGGCGAGCCGCCATCTAAGCACGAGCCGGCCAGCCCCTCCCCCACGAGTGACCCGGACTTCGAAGCCCCCTCCCCCTCCAGTACCCAGCAGCGCCGCCCCACCTTGCCCGGGCGGAGACCCCGGCCTCTACCCACGCGACTCGACACCCCACCTCCGGAGCCGGGGCCCCGGGGTCACTCCCCCTGGGCTGACCCTGGCTGACCCCCAGTCTCAACCGGGCACTAATGGGGTGGCCAGTGGGGATAAAAGCGAAGCTGGCCCGGGTCCCCCCGCGCGTGCGGCTGCCCCCAACCCCCAGGACCGGCTCCGACCCCTCCCCCTCAGGCCCCGAGGGAGGGAGCGGGCACACTCCGCCGGGGCGGCATGAATCAAACGCTCCACGGCTAAGAATAGCTGGCACGCAGCTGGTACCGAGACGGGCTGAGGAATCGGCGGGGGGGGGGGGAGAAGGGGAGAGAGGGGGTGCCCTGGGAGGCAGCGGGGGGACGGGGGGGCGGCTGGCGTGGCGGCGAGCGGGGCCCGGGAGAATGAATGGAGGCGGGGAGGGGCGGGGAGAGGGAGCCCGGCTGGGGCCGGGGAACTGGTGGGGGAGAGCCCCGGGCCGGGGCGAGGGGGCGGGGGCACCCGGGAGCGCACTCGGGGGCGGGAACCGAGGGGGCGCGCCGGCCGGCGGGGAAGGGAGAGCAGACCGGGTGCGGAGGGGGGGAGCTTGTGAAGGGGGCGGGAAGCGGCTGGAGGCGCCTGGAAGGAGAAGCAGGAGCTAGAGGGGGTCGAAGGGGTCGAAGGAGGCCAAAGCCCAGAACCCCCGGAGGGGGGTGGGCACCAGGGTGACCTGGGGGAGGGGCCTCGAGCGGCGGGAACGCAGGAGGGGTCGAGGGGCCCAGGTGGGCCAGGGTGGCCGAGGCGGGGGAGTGGCCGGGCAGGGCCAGGAGGCGGGGACAGCGACCGAGCCCTTGGCCCAGGAGCGCGGGGAGGCGGGTTGGGGCTGGGGTCTCTGCTGGCGGGGGATGGGGGGCGCATCCTCGCATCCGGCCCGCGATCTGGGACGGGGCACCGGGGACCGGGGCGTAACCCAATTTGGCGTCGCCCAGGGCAACGCTCCCCACCTCACCCCCAACCCCCACCGCACGCCCGGCCCGGGAGCCCGGCGCGCGGCCAAGGACGTCCGGGGCGCCCCCGCCCCCTCCCGCCGCCCCGGCCCCGCGGCGACCCCAAACCCCCCGGTTCTCGGCCCCCTTACCTGCCTGGCGGGGCTGCTGAGTCCCGGTCGGCGGCGCCCGCGGCCCCTCCCCCCTCCCCCCACCCCCCACCCCCCCGGAGACGGGGGACCCTCAGGCCATGCCCCACCGCCCCGGAGGGCGAGCGGGCCCGGGGAGGCGGCGGGCGGGGGCCGGGGGGAGGGCGGGGGGGCCGAGGACCTCACCCCCCCCGCGGGCCGGGCCTGGCCATCCGCAGAGCGCCCCCCCGTCCGCCGCGGCCGCCGCGCCCCTCCTGGCTAGCCCGCCCCCGGCTCGGTCCGGCCGGCTCCGGGCGCCGCGTCTCCGCCCGCTCTTCCTCCTCCTCTGCCTCAGGCCGCGGCCGCCGCCCGCTCCGCGCCTCCTCTGCCTCCCTTCTCGCTCCCTCGCTCTCGCCGTCTCTCCCTCACCCTGTCTCTCTCCCTCCCTCCCTCTCTCCCTCCCTCCCCTCCCTCCGCCCTCTCCCCTCCCTCCGGGAGCCGGCGGAGGAGACAGAGCCCCTCCCCGCGCCCCCAAACCTCGCCCATCCCCCCCACTCCGGCTCCGCCCCCTCCCCCTGCCCTCCCCCCCACTCCTCTCCGCCGCCAGCTCGCCGAACCCTGACTCCACCCCTGCTTGCCCCCAAACCCCGACGATGGGGCCCCGCCCCCCTGAGGGTACCCCTCCACTGCACACCCCAGGACCGCCCCTTCCCAGAGGGCTCCGCAGCCCCTCTGCACACGGCGGGGCGCAATAAATATTCGTTGCGAGACTCCACACCCCCAAATTGGATTGTGAGAGCTATAGATTCCTGTCCTGTCCCCCAGACACACACACACACACACACACACACACACCTTCCCCCAAGGCACAGGTGCATAATCTAGCTGGTCCAGCACGTGCAGACATGCCCACACAGACACAGTCTGCAGGGCGTGACCGCCCAGACCCAACCTACCTGAGCGTACATTACCACAAACACACTCAGCTACAACACCGACATAGCACACCCGTGTGCCCAGGAGCATCAACGCAGCGCGGCACAGGCGTTTACCCACCACACACACGGGCGTGAACCAGAGTGTGCATGCTCGGATCTTCAGCTCACACGCAAGCCTGAAACAGAGACACGCAACTATAGGGAGATGTATGCATGCGTCCCCCTCTCACGCACCCCCCTCGCCATCCATCGCACAGGTGTGCACGCTCCTATTTAGATGCACGACACGGCGCCATAGCTCCCCTCCATGATAATCACAGCTGACATTTCTTGAACACTTCCTGTGTGCCAGGCTATGTTCTGGATTAACTCATCCACGTCTCACGCCAACCCTATGAGCTAGGGACTTTCACCATCCCCTTTTTCCAGAGAGGGAAACTGAGGCACAGAGAGGCTAAGTAACTTGCCCAAGGTCACCCAGCTCTAAAGACATGGTACCAAGGATCAGGGACAGGTCGGCTGGCTCAAAGTCTTCGCACTACTCTTGTTCACTCCTGGGCACACCATAGTTGCATATTCTCATTCACCACACGCAGACATGCCCAACCTTCTCCTCACAGCTCAGCTCGCTGGTGCCCGGGACACACCCACAGAGACAGGGCAGATCCCATAGGGCAGCAGGGAGAGCGTCCCCATGGCCCAGGCCCCTACCCTTCTTCAGCTCCACCAGCGCCTGTGGGGCCACCAGCAGGAGCACGGGCACCCGCAGAGGGCAGTTCTAGGCAGCCTCTGGGTGCATCTCCAGCTGTGGGCTCTCTGGGGTTCCACAGTGTGAGCTGGAGCAGGTGCTGGCCCAGCCTTGGGAGGCCCCCCTCTGGATGCACATCCACCAGCCCAGGTGGTGAACAGCTGGGCCCAGGGGGAGCACAGCTGCCCATGTTGGTGCCAGCAGCGAGAGAGGCTGTGCACCTCTCTACAGTTTACAAGGCCTTTCCCGGCCTGTGCATTATCTCTCGGGGCCTCTACCCACTAGAGAGCGGTCTCTAGGCCCCTAAAGGGCACCTGAGGGGCCAGGGCTCTGAGGTGGCCGGCAGCCCGCCCAAGGTCACACTGACCTCTGCTTTCTTGGAAAACGGAAGGCTGGATGCGTTGATTTCCAAGGCCCCCCCTGGGGCTCCCAGTGGCTGAGGGCAGATGCTCTGCTCTTCCTTAGAGCCAGAAGCTGGCGCCACGTTGGCGACGTCCAGCAGGCTGCACTGTCCCCTCTCTGAGCCCTGATTTCCTCCCTTGAAGAGTGGGCCCTGCAATCGCGGCCTGGTGAGCTTCATGCTTGTTGGCACAACTGGCCGGACCAAGGCTGGGAAAGCCCTGCATGACTCACCGGTCTGGCATAGAGCGGGCATGGCCTGGCCTCCCGCTTCCCTTGCCTCTGCAGCCTCTCTCCCACTGCCCTCACCATCTCCACCCTTGCCCCTACGCCCCTGCCTCAGGGAACTCAGGGTACCACCTAAACACAGCGGTCAAGCCTTCAGTCTTTGGGCGAAGCCATTACCCCTCCAGGAATGGCTACTTCTTCCCTCACACAACAGATTGACTGAACACCTACTGTGTGCTGGGTCGGCCCCATTCTAGCTCTGGGGATACCACCGTGAACAAGAATCCTTGCCTTCATTGGCAGGAGACAGCCGACAAACAAGTATAGAAATGAACAAGACAATGCCAGTCTTGATTATACCAAAAAGATACAATGCAGTTTTTTAATAAAGAAACTTGGAAGGACACTTTCTTCAGATAAGACCGTCACGGAAGGCCTCTCTGCGCTGAGACCTCAAGGATGAGAAGGAGCTGGGGGAAGAGTCTTCTAGAAGGAGGGAAAGGCTAGTGCAAAATGAGGTGGGAAGGAGCTTAGCATCCAGGAAAGAGTGAAGAGACCAGTGTGGCTGGAGCTGGGGGGTGAGGGGATGGGGCGAAGAGCTTGCAGAGGTGCAGAGGGCCCACCCTGACCACTCCCCGCTGCCAGGCCAGGCCCGGCTGAGGACAGAGCCTGGCTTCTCTCCTGCATATGATGGGAAGCAGGGTAGTGGGAGTGACAAGACCTGATTTATGGTTTGGAAGCGTGGCTCTGGCTGCGGCAAGCCACGGGATTGGAGGGGCTCGGGGGGGAAAGGAGGGGGAGAGCCAGGAGGAGGTGACTACAGGGGTCCAGGCACCTCGATGGATGCTCAGAGCTCTCTAGGCACCCAGCTTGGTGTCTGTCTACTCCTCCTTCTGGAGAAAGCTTCCCTGACCCCCCACCCACCCATCCTCCCCCCTCCCCTCTGGCCCAGCCCCTTACCCTGTGAGACTGTCTGTCTGCTTGTCTGTGAGCAGCTGCAATCCCCAGCTTTGCCCCACCCAGAGCCTGGCCTGCAGGAGGCTTCCAGGAAAGTAGGCAAATGAATCTTGGAGCCCCACCTCCCAGGGCTGCACACACAGCCACACACATGCGCTTCATACGTGTCCCCATAGACAGACACGCATGCCCAGGCAAGGGCTTGGAGGGAGGGATGGGACATCTGGGGGCAGGAGACACCCTTAGAGCCTGAGACTGGTGGGAGGGACTCCTCCAGCAGGGTGTGTGGGTGATGGTGGCCACAGGGTAATAACAATCTGAGAGAGACACTGTGGTCACCTCCCTCCCGAGGAGTGGCCAGTGGGAGGAGAGTGGAATAGGGCCAAGCCCCAACAACCCCCTGAGGGGGTTCCTGGGCAAAGGCTGTGTCCTCAGGATCCCTTGGGGAGCTGGCTCCATCCTCTTCCCCACCATTGGAGCTTTTGGCCACCGCAGAAGGAAAGAGCAGGGCGGAAGTGAGTTCTGGAACATGGGAAGAGGGGGGTGTGTGGGGAGACCCAAGGCGGGATCCAGGCTTTGGAACGTTGGAGGTTTCCGGCCACAGAGGCAGGGCCTCCGGGGAGCCAAGAGAGGCGGAGAGAGACACACAGAGGAGCAGAGACCAACGAAGAGAGACCAGAGTTGGGAGGAGAGGGACCGGAGAAGCTGCGAGAGGCAGGGACCAGGGGGCTAGTGATCTGCACTCGGGGTGGGGGGCACACGCCAGTCCCTAGAGACACCCCCCTCCCCAGAGACATCCTGTCTGCAGCCTTGGGTGCTGTGAGCGCAGCCTGATGCAAGCAGCCTGGCTGCTGGGGGCCCTGGTGGTCCCCCAGCTCCTGGGCTTCAGTCATGGTGCTCGAGGAGCCGACAGGGAGTGGGAGGGGGGCTGGGGAGGCGCCCAGGAGGAGGAGCGGGAGAGGGAGGCCCTGATGCAGAAGGTGAGTTGGGGCCTGCTGGGATGCTGAGGGGAAACTGTGGCCTTGGGAGGGGGTATTCCAGGGTCAGGAAAATGGGCGGCGGGGGGGGGGGGGGTGGTGTGTGATGGGATACGCTCAGAGGATGAGGGTGATGGGTTCAAAGAAGGGATTCAGGGGCAGAGAGCCAGCTTACAGCTGGAGAGGGGTTGGCTGAGCGTCTGGGGAGTCAGAATGGGGCTGACACGCTGGCTCTGACCATCCCTTCTCTGCCTCTGCCTCAGCATATACAGGAGGCACTGAGACTGCCTGCTGGGAGGGGGGACGAAACTCCTGAGAGAACCCCTGAAGGCGAAGGGGTCTGGGGGGCTGATGAGGATGGTCTGGAGGAGGCAGAGGAGGAGGAAGCAACGCCAACCCCCTCCTACAGCCCGAGCCCCTCTCCCACCCCTGAGGACGCGGTCACTTACATCCGTGAGTAATCGTGAGCTCCGCCCTGCCCCCAGGCCTCCGCGGTCATTTTCACAATTGCCCACTGCCCAGCCCGGAGGCCCCATACCCCCAAGAGCCCAGAGTCCCGGCCTTGCCTCCTAAAAGCCCCGGGGCCACCGGCTCCCACCTTCCAGGAGTCCCGAGTCCCCCCCACCCCAACTCCGCCCCCAGAAGCCCTAGGTCTCCGTCCCCCCCAGGTCCTCGGGTCTCCCGGCTCCGCCCCCAGGGTCCCGGTCAAACGTGCGCCCTGTCCGTCCGCAGTGGGCCGCCTGGCCGGCCTGGACGCGGGCCTGCACCAGCTGCACGTCCGTCTGCATGTGCTGGACACCCGCGTGGTCGAGCTGACCCGGGGGCTGCGGCAGCTGCGGGAGGCAGCGGGCGACACCCGCGACGCGGTGCAAGCCCTGCAGGAGGCGCAGAGCCGCGCCGAGCGCGAGCACGGCCGCTTGGAGGGTGAGTCGCACCGCGCCGGGCGGGCGGGGAGAGCGGGACGACCCGGGTGTGGGGGACGGTGGGAGGAGGCGCCCGGAGAGGTGAGGATCCTGGGTGTCAGGGGCGAGGGGGTTCCTGGAGATTCGGAGTGTGTTGGCTGACAGGGAAGGTGGATACCGGCAGCAGGAAGGCAGTGGGGGAGGCACGCTCCCCTCCCCGCAGTGGAGCGGACCCCACTCTGGCCGCGCCACGCCCCCTCCAGTCCGGTCCCGACAGTCTGGCGCCGCCCCCGGCGGCCCTGACGCCCCGCCTCTTGGCTCCCTGTGGTTCTGACCACGCCCCCGAGGCTCTGACCCCGCCTCCGCCTCGCCCCGCCCACAGGCTGCCTGAAGGGAGTGCGCCTGGGCCACAAGTGCTTCCTGCTCTCGCGTGACTTCGAGGCGCAGGCGGCGGCGCAGGCGCGGTGCGCGGCGCGGGGCGGGAGCCTGGCTCAGCCGGCCGACCGCCAGCAGATGGAGACGCTCACGCGGTATCTGCGCGCGGCACTCGCTCCCTACAACTGGCCCGTGTGGCTGGGCGTGCACGACCGGCGCTCTGAGGGCCTGTACCTCTTCGAGAACGGCCAGCGCGTGTCCTTCTTCGCCTGGCACCGCACGCCCCGCCCCGAGCCCGGCGCCGGGCCCAGCGCCGCGCCGCATCCGCTCAGCCCCAACCAGCCCAACGGGGGCGCGCTCGAAAACTGCGTGGCGCAGGCCTCGGACGACGGCTCCTGGTGGGACCACGACTGCGAGCGGCGCCTCTACTACGTCTGCGAGTTCCCCTTCTAGCGGGGCCGGTTCCCGCCTCTCCATCCCGCCACCTGCCCTTTTCCTGCGCCGTGCGCCCTGCGAGAACGCCCTTCCCTTCCCTCCCTCCCTGCGCGTGCATGGAAGTGTGTCCCCCTGGCTGGGCGATCCCGGGGGTGAGGGGGGCTCCTGCGGGGCCGGGACTCCTTCCTTGCCTGTGTCTTTTCTGGAAGCGACAGGCACCAGGCTAGGTCCGGCGCCAATAAAGCCTTGTGGGTTCTGACTTGAGCAGGCAATGGGGGCACTTTTGGCCTTTCTCTCTCCGCGGGAAGAGCAGACCGTGGCTTTTGGATGCCTGTCCTGCCCCGCTTTTACAGGTATGATTTGAACTCCCGAATCAAGAGTGATGGAGAACACGTGCATATGTACACATGGTCTTCCGCTCCTGCGCACGGGTGGCCGGAGTACGTGGGTGCACACGCTGCTGACGCCTCCACCCCCATCGTGCCCGCCTCACAGCCTTTGGGACCCAGGAGCTGTCAATCATTGTCTCAGGCCTTGGTCCTGCTCAGAGAGATCTGGGAAACCAAAGGAGCTAAAGACCCTGACAAGTTCTGAAGGAAAGATCCCATTTAATTTTGTTTAGTGTGTTTCAAACTTGTTTCACCAAATGGTACCATAACATCAGAGCCTGCCCCACTCCCTTCCCCTTCCCCCACCCCTGGGGCATGTGTGGAGACACAAACTTGAGGACCTACCCAGCCTGGAATCGTAGACCCCCTCCCAATGTTCCCTCCTTTACTGCCTGCCTGTGAGGCCATGAGACAGTCCCTTACCCGCTCTGAGCCTGTTTCCTCATCTGAACATGGGCACAATCACCCCTACCTTGCATGGCTCTTGGGATGTTCGGGTGAGCCCAGAGAAGTGAGCGTTTAGGAAACGGTGGAACATGAGCCACACGATACCTTTCCTTCCCCACCATTTTTCGTGCCTTTATTCCCTGGGGCAGTGAGGACGCCCAGGAGATGGCCAGCCCAGGCCTCAGCATTGTGGACAGCACTCTTTGCGGGAGGTCCTCTTTTGGAATCACCCCGGTGTCCCCCAATACTGGCTGCATGGCCCTGACACCCTCATGAAGCCCAGGAACCGGAGTGTGACCCCATCTGTCCTTACATCCCTGCCCCTCCCCCTCCCCCAGCCACTGCACATCTGCCTAAAGTGTCACCGATGGATCCACCAGTGGGAGGAAGGAGCCACCGTGTCGTCTCCAGGAGGGGAAAACACGACGCGCCTGTTCCCTTCAGCAGTCGGTTCTCAGCCTCATAGCCTCCCTCGGAGGTACAGAATGGGAGGCTGGGGGGTGGGGGGCTGCCTTAGTTTAGGGCGGCTTCAAAGACGGGACTGAAGATCTTAAAATTCTTACCCCTCTGAGCTTGTTCCCAGGGTGGGGGTGGGGCAGCAGGACGGCAGAGGGCAGATTTGGCAGGCATTGGTGGGTATATGTTAATGCCGAAGGGGGTCCACCGTCACAGACCTCACATTCTGGAAAGTAAGTGGACGGGGCAGTTCAATGGTTACACCCGCCTGGATTCTGGAGCCAGAGGGCCTGAGTTCTAGCTCTACCTCGGCCACTTACCTGCTGGGCAAACTTGAGCCAGACTTCTGACCCGGCCCTGCTCAGCCGGACTGAGGGACCCTTGCAGGGCAGGGCTGGAGCTGGCCAGCTCCGCGTCCCCAGCATCCCCTGCCACATGGGAGCCCTTTGAATGAATGAAGGTGCTTGCGTGGGGCCATGCTGGGGACCCTGAGATGAGTCGGATTTCTAACTGCTTCTCTTCCTCCCTGGCCTCCCCCAGGCCTGGGTCAGTTGCCTCCCCTGGGCTCCCACAGGGTTGGGGGCTTCCCTCATCAGGCCAGGGACAAAGCGTTGTGGGCGCACAGAGAGGTCGACGTGGGGAGTGGATGGCATTTGCAATGACTGTTGATGCATCGTATCAGTTAGCCTGTGCACTGCATTCGGGGCTGACTCGTGACTCAGTTCTGTCTTTGGGAACCGTGTCACCTCCTCCAAGAAGCCCTCCCAGGTCTCCCCATTGGGTGTTTGCCAATGCCTCCCCTCCCCGGCTCTCTGCGGAGCACCTGCGGTTTGAGAGTTCAGAGCCGCGGACCAGAGAAGGCCTGAGCAACTGGTTGGGATCGAGGCATAAAGGGATCCCAGGGAAGTGGTGGATGAAGGACGCGAGGCCTGAGATAACCCAGCCGGAGGAGGAACCAGAGGCTGCACGGCTTGGCGGAACTACAAATCCCAGGAGGCCGAGCGGCAGGCCCGCTGCTGCCTTCCCAGAACCACGTTTCCCAGCAGCCATCGGGTGCCTTACATAGGCTCCCCTGCAAGCCCCGCCCCCTCCTTCCGTGTGGGGCTCGCCTACACTTCCCAGCAAGCCTTACGACTCGCCCCCTGAGGTATGATCAGAGCTCGGCAGTCTCCAATCAGAGTTCAGACCCCTCCTCCCCCGAGGCACTTTGGGAAATGTAGTCTGGTCACGCGTGTACGGATAGGAAACGCTGAAGCCGCAGAGTCGAACGTTCGCCTAGGCTGTGGCAGGCGCTCAGATCTTTCCGACAACAGTTTTTCAAAATACGGGTGAATTCCACGGTGGATCATAACCATTTTTTAAAAAGTGAAATAAATTCATAGAAAATATCAGAATGCATAGAAAATGGTAAGAAATAGTTCTGAAAATTTGAGTGTCTTGAGTAGGTACTGAATTACAATATAAAATACAACATAAAAATTCTTCATTTGCCTACAGAAAGTTTGCTAAACACTGGTCCAAATCAACTTAGCTTCTTCTTTAACAAAAAAAACAGCAGAACTTTTTATTTGGAAATAACGTCAAACTTATAGATAACCTGCACAAATACAAATATTATATTTGTGTATACACTTTACCCAGATGTATCTATTGCTAATAGTTTACCCCACTGATTTAGCTTTATCGTGATGTATCTGTCCATCCTTTCATCACCCACCTGTCCATCCTAATCCAATCACCAGGGACAAACTGAAGTCAGGTTTACTGACCCATTGCAATGAAGGAGACCATATCCCAGAGGAGGAACTGTGATCGAGTTATAGGATTTGGAGGAAGAGAGGAATTTGGGTGAAATTTAAGTGAAACTGTGTTTTGGTGGCTTCAGAGCAAAGCGTGGTTGCATAAATGAGTCAACATCAGGTCTGGACCGCAAAGTGGACTCAGCTCCTGTTTCCTTGGAAACTACAAAGTTAAGATAAGTGTGGCAACTTCTGCCCAGAAACTCTATCTAAGGCTCTGCATCAGGGCTGGAAATTGAGGCTACTTGTCTTTGTCAAAGTGACTTAGATCTTCTGGGCAAGAGCAGGATGTTTCATTTTTGTGGATATACTTTCAAACAGCAAAGTTTCCAAAAGCATAGGATTTTAGAGAACAAAGTTTCTCAGTGAGATAGCAGTTGTTGCTCACAACGGAGGGTGGTTAGAACACTTGACAGCTGCAGCGTATCCCTGGGAGAAATGTTTCTGTTAACTTTGCAGCTGGCTTTATCTGTGTCCATAGATAGATGGCGAGGCAGATTTTTATAGTCACAGCTAGTTTTTGTTTCTCAGTATATCCATATATTTTCTGAAGCATTTAAGGGCTAGTTACACAAGTTTACCCCTAAACGCTTCGGTGTGTATTTCCTAAGAATAGAGATACTCTCTTACGTAACCACAGTAATCAACCTCCGTAAATGTAACATTTACATAATACTTTAATTTATTGGTGATATTCCAATTTTGTCGGTTGACCCAAATAATGTCCTTCTTAGCACTTTCCTCCTCCAGTTCGGGATTCAGTCAGGGGTCAGGGACTGCATATAGATGTCATGTCCCCTTGAATCTGGAATATTTCCATATTTATGATACTGACATTTTGGAAGAACACCCCCTATCCCTTTATTAAAATAGAAATTCCTCACTTGAGTTTGCCTGATATCTCCTCATGATGATTTGATTCCCCACCAGAACACATGAGGTGAGGTGTGTCCTTCCTTTTTAGGGTCAGTTGAGAGAAGTGTGCAAAGCATGGAATGGCTTATTTTGTTTTCTTTTTTCCGTTGTCTGTGGTTCACCTTAAACGTGACTTCTACAGGTTTTTCCCGTGCCAGCCCCATGTTCTTCATTCATTCTTTTGCACAACTTGTCCTCTGCTCCAGCCCCAAGCCCCCACCTCCTCTAAAATGCCAGCCTCATTTCCAGCAGCAAGTAGCTTCTTTTCAAAGCACAGGTGGTTTGCGTGAGCCAGGCCAGATGGCAGTGTGAGCATGGGTTTTGGAAATTCCTCTGGGGAGGCAGTTCCCCTCTCAATCTCTTTCCACCTGTTCCAAACACAGCTGGATGCGAGCAGTGACAGCTCCTGGCAGCCTTTTGGGCAGGAAGCCACAGCTGGGGTGGAGTTGGGTGACAGATGTGGCAGGAAGTGGAATACCACTTCTGCCTTAAAAACAATCTTTTTGGCAATTTTGTAATATCTGATACATGTAAAATAATTTATGTGTAAATACTGAGGCATAAAAGACCCCCGATTAACCCACCACTCTGTTTAATAATAGGACGTTATTGTTAAGTTATTCTTTCTTTCCCCCATCGCTCATCCCCTCACCTGTAACCACTATCCTGAATTGTGTTAATCCCTCACTTTCTTTCTATTATTACTTTAGCACGTTTGTGTGTGCCCTTAAACAACATGTTATTTAGTTTTGCTTGTTTTTCAGCTTTACAGCAATGATATCTGTATTCGTTTGCTAGGGCTGCTATAACCAAGTACCACAGACTGGGGGGCGTAAACAACAGAAATTTATTTCTCGAAGTTCTGGAGGCTGGAAGTCTAAGATGAAGGTGTTGGCAGGGCTGGTTCCTTCTGAGGCCTCTCTCCTTGGCGTGCAGACGGCTGCCTTCTCGCTGTGTCCTCGCACGGTCTGGCTTCTGTGCTTGGGCATTCCTGGTGTCTTTCTGTGTCTCAATGTACCCTTCTTGTAAGGACGCCAATCAGCTTGGATTAGGGCCCACCCTAAGGGTCTCATTTTAACTTAATCACCTCTTTAAAGGCCCTGTTTCCAAATATGGCCACATTCTAAGGTACTGGGGGTTAGAGCTTCAACATATGAATAGGGGTGGCACAATTCAGCCCATAACCATATCTTACTGTATGTATCTGCAGCTGGCAGTTTATTATTATTATTATTATTAAAGTCTTTATCTTTTTAGAGCAATTTTAGGTTCACAACAAAGTTAAGAGGAAGGTCGAGAGATTTCCCATAGCCCCCTGCCCCGACACATGCACGGCCTCCCCCATTGTCAACGTCCCCCACAGAGTGATATATTTGCTACAGTTGATGAACCTACATTGACACATCTTTATCACCGGAAGTTTACACTAGGGTTCACTCTTGGTGTTGTGGAAATTAATAAAAGAAACCTCAACTAAATTGGAGTTGGGAAGGCCTGTGGAGGAGCTCTCACATGTGATCATATACTGTCAATTAGACCAAATAGGAAGAGACAGATGCTGGCATCTTGGACAGGAAGCAAAAATACTTTACTACTGGAGGAAGATTTCTCTCCCCTCCTGCAACAGCCCAGCCAATGAGAAATGCCACAGCTCAGCCAATGAGAAGCTGTTGCCACCCTGAACTGTCACTTTCCCCCAATGGACTTTCCTTTAGAACAGCCCCTCCCCACTCCCCCTTTTTCTCTATAAAAGCAGCTCCCCACCTTTGTTCTCTGGATTCGCCTTTGATTCGCCATAGCATGCACATCCTGAATTGCAATTCTTTCGGCTATTCCCCAATAAACTCGTTTTGCGGGTAAAATAACAAGCAAATTTGCTTTTTAAGTTGACAGTGTTGTACATTGTATGGATTTGGACAAATGCATAATGACATGTATCCATAATTATAGCATCATACAAAGTATTTTTACCGCCCTAAAAATCCCCTGTGCTTCACCTATTCATTCCTCCCTCCCCCGGCCCCTGGCAACCACTAATCTTTTTAATGTCTGCATAGTTTTGCTTTTTCCAGAATGTCATAAAGTTGGAATCATACAATAGGTAGCCTTTGCAGGTCGGCTTCTTTCACTTAGTAATACACATTTAAAGTTCCTCCATGTCTTTTCTTTTTTTTTTTTTTTTTTGAGGAAAGTTAGCCCTGAGCTAACATCTGCCAATCCTCCTCTTTTTGCTGAGGAAGACTGGCCCTGGGCTAACATCCGTGCCCACCTTCCTCTACTTTATATGGGACGCCGCCACAGCATGGCTTGATAAGCAGTGCATTGGTCCGTGCCCAGGATCCAAACCCACGAACCCCAGGCCACAGAAGTGAAGCGCACGCACTTAACCATTATGCCACCGGTCTGGCCTCTCTCCAAGTCTTTTCATGGCTTGATAGTTCATTTCTTTATAGCACTGAATAAAATTCCATTGTCTGGGTGTACCACAGTTTATCCATTCACCTGCCAAAGGACATCTTGGTCGCTTTCAAGTTTTGGCGATTATGAATAAAGTTGTTATAAACATCCATGTGCAGGTTGCAACTTGCTTTTTAAAGGCAAACTTACATTACATAGATTTGTTTATATTGGTGCCCATAGCTATAGTTCATGCATTTTCACTGTGGTATGGTATTCTCTGGGAGAGATACCACAATGCATTCACTCTGTTCTGGCTGAAATATGTGCATTTTACCAGTGGGCACTTGTGTTCCATTTTCTGCTATTGTGAACAATGCTACCATGAAGGTGTTTGTACTTTCCCCATTGCCACACATGTGCAAAAGTTTTTCTAGGATCTGTACCCAGGCGTTCAACTGCATAGCCAGGGAGAATGGGATAAAATGTTTTCCAACATGGTTCTACCCATTACCGGTTCTACCCATTATGGTACCACCAGTCTATGCTTGTCTTCCAATTCTCTACATCCTCATCAACACTCAATACCATCAGGTATAAAATTTTTGCCAGCCTAGTAGGTGGAACATGTTATCTCACTGTGGTCTTAAGTTGCATATCTTCAGTTACTAATGAGGCTGGGCATCTTTTCATCTGCTTATTTGGTGTTCTCATGTCCCTCTCCGTAAAATACCTGTTGTAAGCTTTTACATATATTTTATATATAAAATTTTAAATACATTAAAAAAATTTATTTGGGGTGTCTCTCTCTTACTAATTGGTAGTCATTATATATTCTGCATACTAATCCTTTGTCAGTTATGCATTGCAAATCTGTGGCTTGTTCTTTTATTTTCTTGATATTGTCTGTTGATCAGAAGTTGTTAATTTTAATGCAGTCAAATTTCTGAATGCTTATGCTTGGTACTTTGGGGGACTCATTTAAGAAATTATTCCCTGCCCCAAGGTGATAAGGACATTCTCCTTCATTATCTTCTAAAAGTTTTGCATTCCCTTTAATCCATCTGAGGTTGATTTTTGTGAAGTGTAATGTAGAAATCCAATTTCATTTTTCCTTATAAGGATGATCAATTATTTCAACAGCATTTGTTGAATATTTATTATTTTCCAAGTTCTCTGTGGTCCCTGTTCTGTCATATTTTAGGATTTGTGGGTCTTTTTCAGAGCTCTCTATTATGCACATTAGTTAATTTGTCTAAGCCTGCACCAAGACCATACTGTCTCAATAATCATTGCTTTATACAAAATTTCACAAACATATATAGTTTTGTATAAACTCTCCCAGAGATTAGAAAAGAAGTAACACTCCCTAACTCATTTTATGAGGTTGCTACAATGTTAATACAAAAATTAGTCAAGAACAGAATAAGCAAGCAAAATCACATTCTATTTCTGTCATGAATCAAAAACTCTTAAGCAAAATATTACCATCTGGCTTCAGCAATACATAAAAATATAATTCCTGATGAGGTTACACCAGATATGTAAGGTTGTTTAGCCTTAGAAGAGTCTGTTAATTAATTCACCACATTAACAGATCAATGAAGGAAAACCAGATGACAATCTTCACAGATGGATAAAAAGCAGTTGATAAAAACTTTATCCAAAAAATATTTTTTTTTTGGTGAGGAAGACCAGCCCTGAGCTAACATCTGATGCCAATCCTCCTCTTTATATTTTTTTGCTGAGGAAGGGTGGCCCTGGGCTAACATCCGTGCCCATCTTCCTCTACTTTATATGGGACGCCGCCACAGCATGGCTTGACAAGTGGTGCATGGGTGCGCGCCCGGGATCCAAACCGGCAAACCCCGGGCCACCACAGCGGAGCGCGCACACTTAACCGCTTGTGCCACTGGGCTGGCCCCCCCAAAATATTTTTTTCTACAATGAGCTAAGCATCTAACTCAAATGGTTGGAAAATAGCAATAAAGCAAATCCACAGAAAAAAGAGCAAAATAAATGATAAAAGATTTGGGCAGAAATCAAAGAAATGAATGGGAGGAGAAAGAGGATTAACAAAACCAAAAGCTATCTTAATTTTTGAAAAAGTTCCTAAGATGGACTGACTTTTGACAAAACTGAATAAGAAAAAAGAGGTAGGCTGCAAATAAAATACAAGGTGTAAAAGTGAGTACTTATAGCCAGGGCAGAATTATAAAAAGAAAGGAAATATTACTGTGACTAACTATGGGCTAACATTTAAAAACCTAGATGAAGTGGTCAAAATACTAAAAAAAATATAAAATGCTAAAAATTATACAAAAATAGAGAACTTGAATAAATCAATAAGTACTAAAGTATTTGATGTTATAGTCAAAGATCTCCCCTCTCTTTCTCTCTCAAAAACAAACAAACAAACAAACAAAAAACAACAATAAAACAACCCACAAGCACAGATCTTTTTTTAGGTGAGTGATGCCAAACATTCAAGAATGCTTAATTCTTATCTTATGCACATTATTCCAGAAAATAGAAATCATGTACAATCTGTGTAGCTCAGTTTTGGAAGCTAATGCAATGTTGATTCCAACACCAGAAAAGGAACATATACAAGAAAAGAAAATTTTACGTCCATTTCACTTGTGAATGCGGGTGTAAAAATCCTAACTCAAATAACAGCCTATGAAATCCAATATTGTATCATAATTCATCACGATTAAGTAGGATTTATTCTACTAATGCAAGGATGGTTCAAAATTAAAAAGTATCTTTCAATATAATTCACCGTATTAATAGACCAAGGAAGAAAATGTAACGATTTCAATCAATGTGGAAAAATAATTTGATAAGGTTTTATATTTATTTATGATTAAAAATTAAAACACTTAGTAAACTGGGGGGTGGAGGAAGGGACTTTTTTAAGTCTCTTAAAGCTTCCAGCAAACACTATAGAAATTTTGGATGTTTTCCTATTAATATTAAGAACATTAGGATATCCTCATCATGGCTGTTGCTTAACATAGTACTGTACATAAGTCCTGACTAATGCTGTATGAAAAAAAAAGAAAGAAGAGGTGAAAAGACTAGAAGAGAATAGAGAAAACTGTCATTATTTGAATACGATATAATTATATACCCAGTAAAACCAACAGAATTAACAAACTCTGAGAACAAATAATAAAAGATATCAGCAAGGCCCCCAGTTACAAGATTAACCTGCAAAAATCAATTCCATTTCTCTACACCAACAATAAACGAACAAAACGTAATTAAAAATACCACTCGCAATCCCAACAAAAATCTAGCAATTAACTCAGAACTAGCAAATACGAAAACATAAAGATTCTGTGGAGAAAACTTAAAGCCTAATAAAAGACCCTAAAGATGTTCTGAATAAAAGCAAAGACACGGGGGCCAGCCCTGTGGCATAGCGGTTAAGTGTGTGCACTCTGCTGCCGGCAGCCCGGGTTCGGATCCCGGGCGCACACAGACGCATCGCTTGTCAGGCCATGCTGTGGTGGCGTCCCATATAAAGTGGAGGAAGATGGGCACAGATGTTAGCTCAGGGCCAGTCCTCCTCAGCAAAAAGAGGATTGGCATGGGTGTTAGCTCAGGGCTGATCTTCCTCACACACACACACACACACACACACACACACACACACATAAATAAATAAAATAAAAGCAAAGACACACTATGCTCTTGGTTAGGGTGATTAAATGTTATACAGATATCAATACCTCCAAATAATTTATAGATTTAATACAATTTCAAGCAAATTTCTACTTGGATTATTTTAACAGCTTTCTTGAGATCCACATACCATACAGTTCACACAAAATGTACAATTCAGTGGTTCTTAGTATATTTAGATATGTGCAACCATTGCCACAGTCAATTTTAGAACATTTTCATCATCTCAAAAAAAAAAAACCCTGTACATTTTAGCTATCACCTCCCTATCTCCCCATCTGCTCCCAGCCCTAAAAAATCACTAATCTATTTTCTGTCTGTATAGATTTGCCTATTATGGACACTTCATATGAATGGAATCATATAAATATGTAGTCTTTTGCTACTGACGTGGTTAGCACAATGTTTTCGAGGTTCATTCAAGTTGCGGCGTGTATTAGTCCTCATTCCTTTTCATGGCTGAATAACATTTCATTGTATGGATATACTACGTTTTGTTTATCATTCGTCAGTTGATGTACATTTGGGTTGCTCCTACCTTTTGGCTTTTACGAATAATGCTGCTATGAACAAGTCTATGAGTTTCACTGTGTACGTTTGTATTCTTGTCTCTTGGATATATACCTAGGAGTGGAATTGTTGGATCATATGGTGCCTCTATGCTTAACTGTCTGAGGAACTGCCAGGCTGTTTTCCAATGTGGCTGCACCATTTTACTTTCCCACCAGCAGTGTATGAGGGTTCCGATTTCTCCAGATCCTCGCCAACACTTGTTACTGTCTGACTTGTTTGATTCTAGCCATCCTAGTGGACGTGAAGTGGTGCTCCGTTGTGGATTTGAATGGCATATCTCTGATGACTAATGATGTTAATATTTTCAGGTGCTTTTTGGCCATTTGCGTATCTTCTTTGGGAAATGTATATTCAGATCCTTTGCCCATTTAAAAATTGGGTTATTTGTCTTTTTATTATTGAGTTGTGTTCTCTACATACTCTACTTATTTTAGTTGTTACTTTGGGGCTTACTATATACATTTTAATTGATCAGAACAAGCTTCAGATTTATAGTAGCTTAATTCCAGTGAGATATAGAATGGTTACTCCTACATAGCTTTATTCTCATTTCCCTCTTTTTTTAGTATTATTGTTTTATATATATTAATGTTACAGCCCAACAGTCCATTGTTACCATTAATGCTTTACCATCTGTAGTCATTTCCTTAGCCCAACGTAGTTTTCCTCCCACCCACTCCTTTGTGTTGTTATGGGCAACTACACTACAAATATTACATTTTTATATGTTATAGGCCCAACAATACATTATATACATATTATTTTATACAGTTGCTTTTAAAATCAGTTAAGAGAAAAACTATGCATTTATACTTCTTTTATAGTTACATAATTACCTTTACTACTTTTTTCCATTACCGTCTGGAATCAATTTGCTTTCAGCCTGAAAAACTTTTGGTGTTTCTTGTAAAGCAGGTCTCCTAGCAACAAATTCTCCCAGTTTTCGTTTATGTGGGAATGTCTTTATTTTGCCTTCACTTTTGAAAGATAGCTTTGCTGTGTATAGGATTTTTGGTTGACAGTTTTATTCTTTGAGTATATACTTCGAATGTGCTGTACCACCACCACCTGGCCTCCACCATTTCTGCTGAGAAGTCAGCTATTAATCTTACTGGAGTTTCTTTGTACGTGAAAAGTCATTTTTCTCTTTCTGTTTTCAAGATTTTTCTCCTCATCTTTGACTTTCAACATTTTTACTAGGATGTATCTAATTGTGGGTCTCCTTACATTTATTTTATTTGAGTTTATTGAGCTTCCTATATGTGTAGGTTAGTGTAATAAACTTGGGAAGTTTTCAGCCATTATTTATTCAATTTTTTTTTCCTATTCCTGTCTGTCTTTCCTCTCTTTCTGGTACTTCTGTTATGCATATGTTGGTCTGCTTAATAGTGTCAATAACAGCATAGTTTTTACCACATCTGCTAGAGACCATCTATATTTGGGTTCAGTATTTAAAAATATGGAAATTAATAAAAGAAACCTTGACTAAATTGGGGTCGGGAAGGCCTGTAGGGGGAGCTCTCACAAAGTATCATACACCATCAGTTACACCAAACGGGAAGAGACATGCTCGCATCTTGGACAGGCAGTAAAACTAGTTACAACTGAAGGAAGATTTCTCCCTACCTGGCAACAGCCCAGCCAATGAGAAATGCTGCAGCTCAGCCAATGAGAAACGCCACAGCTCAGCCAATGGGAAATGTGCAGCTCAGCCAATGAGAAGCCATTGCCGCCCTGAACTGTTACTTTCCCCCAATGGACTTTCCTTCAGAACAGCCCCTCCCCACTCCCCCTTTTTCTCTATAAAAGCAGCTCCTCTCCTTTGTTTGTGGGATTTGCCTGTGGTTTTCCACAGCATGCACATCTGGAATTGCAATTCTTTTGGCTATTCCTGAGTAAACTTGTTTTGAGGCTTTTCAAGTCAACAAAAACACAGAATGGCTAGGAGAAAATAATTTCCTATTCATCATGTTATTCTTTTAGCTTTCCTGTGTTTTAAAATACTTAAAGTATGAAGGGGTGCAAGGGCACTTTGCAGTGTTGGAACCATTCTGTGTCTTGGCTGGGGTGGTTGTTACACCACGTATGCGTTTGTCAAAACCCTAGAACTGTACCTATGAGGGTGAATTGCGCTGTATGCAAATAATGCCTTAATTTAAAAAATACTTAGAGTCGATTTTTTCCTTTTCTCTTATATTAAGGATACAGATTTGACAACCTTAAATTTAAAAGCTCTGTATATAAAAAACAACTCATACTAAAATTAACAGGGAAGAAATAGACTTGAAAAAAAAGTTGTACCTCATGTGACGGAAATAGCGTTAATAATCTTATCATGTCAAGTGACAGAAAAGGGAACAAAACGGTTGGATTTCAGGAGGCAAGTGGGCAAAAGACTTGTCATGAAACAGGTCATGAAAGATGGACTATAGTGAGCCACCAACCATTCCAGGAGGATATCCCATCACACAAGAAATCAAAATCACTCCAATCAGTCAATAACCAGGGGGAAAATTTTAACGAGAAGACCCAGAGCTGGTGGGTGAGGCTGGAGCAGATTCTCTCCTGCTCTGTTGTATTCCTTACATCCTTTTGGATAACAAAGTCAAGATCTTTCCTTCTTTGGGGGCCATTTCTGGGAATCCAAGGAAATAATCCTAAACAGAGAAAAAAGCTTTATCCCCAAAAGTATTATTTGCAGCGCTATTTATAACAGCAAAACACGTAGTGGGGGGTGTGACAACTTAAATTGGTGCCAAGAAGGAATTGGGTAAAACAATGTCACAGTCTCGGCATGAGTACTACAATTTTTAGAAGGTGGAAGAATATACAGCAGCAGGGGGAAATACTTCTCAAAACCAATTGTACAAAACAAGCCTACCCACTTGAATATAGTATTTAGGATTTCACCATGGCACGAAGCAACCCCAATATCCAGCCAGAACACAGCCTGCTGAGAACAGTTATCATCTTACCAGCTGCCCCCAGTGTTCCCCCTAAAAAAAGGAACTGGCTCTGATAAAGGAGGGCATCAAAAATGTAACATGTTCCATCAATTCTTAGAAGCACATTTTCCCACATTTTGACCTCTCTGAAACTGGAGGGCATCTTCCAAGGGCTGGCACCCCACAGTTGCTGCTGGCGAGTGATGAATATCAGCAGAAGGGGTGTCGCAGCCTAGAAGAAAATCCTGCAGACAGAGTGGGGCACTCTGAGCCCCTGAGGACCAACTGGGTGTGTGTAGTGGGTGGGGGGATTGGTGGTGAATAAATTGTGTTCGGAAATGCTCCAGAATCAGAAATCAATAATACACTAGTGCATGAATTGCAAAGCTGGCTCAAGAGGCCAATGGTAATGATTTTTAATTCTCACATGTCGTCTTTAAAGAAACACCACCTCACCAAAGCTAGATGGGGGTCTAGTCTAAGGGTTGGAAAACCATAGCCCACTGCCTGTTTTTGTACAGCCTGTGTGTTAAGAGTGGTTTTGAAGTGTTTACATGATTGAAAAAAATCAAAAGAATAATGTTCATGGTGCATGAAAATTACATGAAATTCAAAACTCTGTGTCCATAAATAAAGTTTTATTGGCACACGGCCCTGTGCAATCATTCACCTGTTGTCTATGGAACTGATCTTCACAGCGCAGAGTCGCGCCCTTGCCACACAACTTGAGTGGCCCACGAAGCCAGAAATATTTGCTTTCCAGCACTTGACAGGAAAAGTTTGCCTACCTCTGTCTAGGTGGCCCGGGAGATGGTATTGTATAGAAGTCTATGGACATGAATGATTCCGAGTCAAAAAGTGATTCAGAGGAGTTGAGTCTCCCCCCAAATCATTATAATATTTGTGAGACAACTGGAAATGTAAACACTGACAGAATTTATTTTCTATGTGTTGAAGAATTGTTGTTATTTTTTAGGTGTGACAATGCTATTATAAATTTTTAAAGGAGTCCTTTCTTTTAGAGATAAAAGTTGAAATCTTTGCAATAAAATGATATATCTGGAATTTGCTTCCAAATAATCTGGTTAGGGGAGAATGGATGGGAATATGGATGTAGCAAGATCATTGAAGTTGAGTGATGGTTCCATGCTAGGGTCATTACACTATTTTGACTACTTTTTTATGTGTTTGAAATTTTCCATAATAAAAATTTTTCAAACACTCAAGGCACTCAACCGCAAAAAAATGTTACAAATACTTTAATCTATTTCACTTACATTTCCTTCTTGTGCATGCACAAAATTCATCTGTAAGGGATCTTTCAATAAATATAAAGGAAAATTCTGAATGGTAAGAAACATTGTGCTGTATTTTATGGGCTCTGTCTTTTCTTTATTTGTGGTACCTATAAAAATGGTACATCTTAGGGGCCGGCCCATGGCCTAGTGGTTAAGTTCGGCGTGCTCCACTTTGGCAGCCTGGGTTTGTGGGTTCGGATCCCAAGCATGGCTGACCTACACCACTCGTCAGCCATGCTGTGGTGGTGACCCACATATAAAGTAGAGGAAGAATGGCACAGATGTGAGCTTGGGGTGAATCTTCCTCAGCAAAAAAAAAAAAAAAAAAAAAAGGTATGTCTTAGAGTCCATGAAATGCAGCAGCTGAAACATTCTGTAGAAGAAACAGTCATACTAATCATGAGAGCTGACAATTTTTGAGCACCTACTGTGTGCCACGCTCTGTTCTAGTTCTTTGCATGTATTAACTAATATCGCCATCCTGACAGCCCTGGGAGGCAGAAGGAAGAGAAGGGAGCGGAAATGGAGGATTGAGGGCCCTGCGAGCCAGAGACCAGCATGGGGCTTATTAGGAGCAGTCACATGTCCATCTCCCACAGACTGTCTTTGCAGTTTCCCGGGTCCTGGTGACAAGAATCTTCTGGACCACAGGTTCAAGGGCACCAGCATTGTCTGCAGGGAAAGGAAGACGTTAAAGCTTGGATGTTCAGAGCTTAATTCATTCCTCCCCTGTCTCAGTCCTTTTGGGTTGTCACAGCAGAATACCATAGACTGGGGGCTTATACAATATTTCTATTATACAATAGAAATTTATTTCTCACAGTTCTGGAGACTGGGAAGTCTAGGATCAAGGGGCTGGCAGGTTAAGTGTCTGGTGAGGACCCACTTCCTTGGTGAGGGAACTTTGGGAGATAAAAGTGTTCATATCTTGATTGTAGTGCTGGTTACATGGGTGTATACATTTAGAAGAAACTAAATGAGTATATGCTAAAAATGGGAAAGTTTTTTTTGTTTGTTTGTGTGTGGGGAAGATCAGCCCTGAGCTAACATCCGTTGCCAATCCTCCTCTTTTTGCTGAGGAAGACCGGCCCTGGGCTAACATCCGTGCCCATCTTCCTCCACTTTATATGGGACGCTGCCACAGCATGGCTTGACAAGCGGTGCATTGGTCCATGCCTGGGATTTGAACCCGTGAACCCTGGGCCACTGAAGTAGAGAGCTCGCACTTAACTGCTGCTCCACTGGGCCCGCCCCCGGGGAAAGTTTTATTATATGTAAATTATATCTCAATGAAATTGATTTTTTAAAGTATTGGACCTTCTCAAAGCTGGCTTCTTGGCTTTCTTCTGTGTAGATAAAAACATTGCATGCTTCATATTCTATTTGCGAATAATCCCTTACTAAAAATTTCCTTCTTGTATTCATGATTTGAGCCTTACTGGCCTGCTGTTTTCTCTTAATTTCAACTAAACAGTTTTGGTGCTTGGCTTAGGAAATTCCAGCCATTCCAAACTGCCAGTGACAGAAATCTAAGCACCATAAGAAGGAGAAAAGGCTCTGTCATCCATCTGACAGCTGTAGAAAAGCAGATACGATCCTCAGGGCCTTTGCACATGCTGTTCCCTCTATCTGGAACACCCTTCCCTTCCTCTTTGCCTAGTGAACTCTTATCATCCTTCAGATCTCACCTCCAGTGTCGCTTCCTCAGCAAACCTCTGACCCTGACATCATTTCCTTTGTTGCAACTCTCATCAGACTACGTTCCCTTCCTTCAGAACACTTAGCTCCATTTGTAAACAAATACACTTGTTTCTGAGCGTGTTTGTTCCATGTCGGTCTCTCTCAGTACTCAGAGTCTCCTGTAGGCAGGGCCCGGGCCTGTGTGTGTCCACCCTGTTCTCCCCAACACCCAACCCAGTGCCCAGCACGCCACTGGTGCTTGACACATATTTGGTGAAGGCTGGACGAAAGGGGCTGTTTGCCTGTGTACCAGTCAGCCTTTGCTGCGAAACGACCCACCCCAAAACCTAGAGGCTGAAAATGACAACCACATATTATGCTCGTGATTCTATGGGCGGTTCTGATGGTCTGGGTTGGGCTTTGCCGCACATCCATACTGACCCCGGGCATCTGAGGGACCCCTCTAGAGCTTGAGGCTTTATGGGCCACCAAGCCCACACACATACACACGTACCTTGGGACAACGAGTGGAGAGCACACACATCTTTTATTTTGCCCTTTAAAAAGGAAAAACCCGACCCATCATTATGCTGACCATCATTTCCTAAGAAAAGGACAGCTGAATCTCACCAAAGTAGGGAGGAGCAGGAATGAGTTACAGAGAAAAAAAGGACACTTTTCTGTTGCACACACACAGCCAATGGATATGAGAATCTTTGCTGTATTGTGGAAGGATTGACATGGAATTCTATACATAGAGCTCTAAGAGCTCTGATAACTGGAAAAGAGAGAGAGAAAGGAAGGAAGGAAGGAAGGAAGACTTTAACCAGAAAATCCTCCCATGGCTCACTATTTCCCCCAGACCAAAAGCCAAAGTCATTATAAAAACTCAAGGCCTGATGATCTGCCCCCATTAACTTTCTGACCTTGATTCCTATTCCTTCCTTCTTTGCTCACTGGTTTCCAGTCACACGGGCCTCAGGGCCTTTGCATGGGCTGTTGCCTCTTCCTGAAATGCTCTTCCCCCATATATCTGCAGGTTGCACAACTTCACCTCCCTTCCCCAGGTCACCAGCTCTATTCACCAGCTCTGGGGGGAACCAGCCCACCACCCAGTGCTCCAGATCTCTCTACCTTCTTTGTTTATTATGTCTGTTGTTTGTTTCTGTTCCCCTCTAGAAAATGTGTCTGTTTGTTCATCTATGTTATCCCAAGTACCTAGAACAGTGCCTGGCACATAGTAGGTCTTCAACACGTTTGTTGATTGAGTACATTCTTGAATCATTGGAAATCGGGTGAAGTGTATATTTACACCATTCACACAAGAGCAAATTGAAAAGCCTTTCAAACTTAAGAAGCCCAAATTCCCTAATAGTTCGGGGATGTGAATTGAAGTAACAAAAAATAGTGCTTCTCACCCATCAGCCTGGAAAAGATTTGTAAATTTGAATATCTGCTCGTGCTGTGTCTAGGTAAGAAACTGGAATCCCTCTAGATACATCTTGGACTTCCCAGACTCCAGAACCATGAGAAATAAATGTTTGCTGTTTAAACCACCCAGTATTTGGTATTTTTGTCACAGCAGCCCAGACGGACAAGACAGCTGTCTTCTAATCTTCAAATCTCATACTAGTGCCTTCCAATGGAAAAGTGGAATTGGAAGATGCTGACAGAGAAATCTGAGATATGTAGTTTCCAGGCTTCCAGCCCCAGAAGAACATGGAATAAAAAAAGAAAAAATAGAAGGTCTCTAGCAGATGCAGGAACAGCTATTGCCGATGGAGATGTGGGAGAAAGGATGCTTACACGTTAATGAATACTCCATTCTTTTTGGAAAGCAATCTCACAACATCAATTACAAACACACAGCCTAAACCACTATGGAAAACAGCATGGAGAGTCCTCAAAAAATTAAGGACAGAACTACCATATGACACAGCTATTCCACTGTTGGGTATTTATCCAAAGAACATGAAAACATGAATGCGTAAAGATACATGCACCCCTGTGTTCATTGCAGCGTTATTCACAATAGCCAAGCCTTGGAAGCAACCTAAGTGCCCATCAAGGGACGAATGGATAAAGAAGATGTGGTATATACACAATGGAATACTACTCAGCCATAAGAAATGATGAAATCCAGCCATTTGTGACAACATGGATGGACATTGTGGGTATTATGCAAAGTGAAATAAGTCAGAGGGAGAAGGTCAAATACCATATGATCTCACTCATAAGTAGAAGATAAAAACAACAACAAACAATCACATAGAGATAGAGACTGGATTGGTGGTTACCAGAGGGGACGCGGGGAGGGAGGAGGGTGAAAGTCGTGATCAGGCACATGTCTGTGGTGATGGGTTGTAATTAGTCTTTGGGTGGTGAACGTGATGTAATCTATGCAGAAATCGCAAGATAATGATGTACACCTGAAATTTATATAATGTTATAAACTAATGTTACCGCAATAAAAAAAGAAAATGAAAACAAGCAAACAAACAAGCACAAGCCTATTAACCTAGCAATTCTAATCTGAGAATCTAGCCCATACAACTTCAAAACAAAGATGGTACCTGTACCAAGGAAAGTGAGCAGTTACCGAAACTCTCGGCTGCCCCTGGTCGTCCAGAACAGCTGCAGGGTCACTGGGGCAGCAGGTCATCCTATCTGGGCCCATCGCAGCCCTGAACACACTTGGGCTTTTGATGGCAAGAAGGGGAAATGGATACTGGGTAGGCGGCTAGCAGTGTCTGCCACAAAAAAAGAAGGAAAACCCCAAAATGGAGGAAAACGGCTACATTCAGCTTAGTAAACACTCACTACGCGGTCCCCGTTTACCCAAGAGCTAGGGAAGACTTCCCCCTTAGTCTGCAAACTCCTCCTTCAGGACCGTTTGCTCACTTACTCATTTAACAGACACAAAACACCAGTTCCGTGTTGGGCGCAGCATAGATACGAACTCACGTTATCCGTAAAGGTCACGTGTGTGTGCTTCAGTTTCTGTGGCCAAAACTGTGTCCACAACCTAGACATCCACAGCCACGACCACATACATAAGTCCTCGCCCTGCATTAAGCATAACTAACATTCACCGAGCCGAGCACAACAAGACGTTATCCCTATTTACAGATGCAGAAACTCAGGCACAGAGTGGTTAAGTAACCTGTCCAAGATCACACAGCTCAAAAGAGCTGGAGCCAGGGACTGGCCCCGTGGCGTAGCGGCTAAGTGCACACGCTCCGCTGCAGGAGGCCCAGGTTCCGGCCCCTGGTTCGCACGGATGCACCGCTCATCAGGCCATGCTGTGGTGGCGTCCCATATAAAGTGGAGGAAGATGGGCACGGATGTTAGCCCAGGGCTGATCTTCCTCACCAAAAAAAAAAAAAAGAGGTGCAGCCAGGATTCGAACTCAAGTCGTCTGCCTCTAACCTCTCTGCTGTGCAGTAATACGTGGAAAACACAGAGTAGGTGCTTCATGAAGCTGAGTTCCCTTCCTGAGGTGGGCAGGGGGCTGGGACACGAGAAACGACAGATGAAGAGAATCGGAACGGTGCAGCGAAAGAGTCTCTCTGGATCCCCTTTCCTTTTAGCCCCCCCGAGCTCCCAGCCCCCAGGGCCTGTGAGGACCCACATCTAGTGACCCATCACGGGCTCTGATACTGATCTCTGCAGCCACCACGACTCCTGCTCAAGATTCTTTCCTGGACCCTTATCTGCTCCAAAACTCACTGGCCAGCCTACTGCTGTCTGCCCCGCCCCGCCCCGGGCTCAAGCCTGGCCGCTGCCCGGGACAGACAACAGAGACAGACAGAACTCCCTCGTCCTGATCTGCGCCCTGGGACACAGGACACGGTGACACGGGACTGGGGCTTGGAGGGGGGGGCATCAGGGAGCTCAGAGGGTGGGGGCTTGGGAGCAACGACAGTTGAGGTGTGGCTGGGATATACGAGAAGGAGGTGACAGAGATGAAAAGTTCTGGAAAACCTCCTCTGGATGAAGAACTCGCTCATGCCACTCATGTGAGTTCCACCAGGGAAGAGATGTTTGACAATCTTCATCGCTGTATCCCCAACGCTCAGGAGAGTGTCTGGCGGACGTCATGGGCTCAATGCATGTTTTTAGACTAAATGAATGAATTCATCCTCCAGGGCACAAAGGAGAGCTTGTCCTCTTTAACCAACTATTTGTCGATTATTTATTGAGTGCTTACTATGTGGTAGGGGCTGGTGAACGAGCCACACACTATCCTCGCCTCTATGGGGCTCAGAGTCTCGTGGGGGACATGGATGTGGATCAAATAATACAACAAACTCAGGTCTAATTGCTACTTGTCACAATCCCTTAGTAGTTGAGCAGCTTCTATAAGAAGGTCTGCTTTGGTCAAGGTAGTCAGGGAAGGCTTTGGGGGAGGAAGGAGAATTTTCACTGAGATCTCAAAAACGAGTGAAAAAAAAAGCAGAGGGAAAGGAAGGGTGTTCCCGACAGAGAGAGCAGCACGTGCAAAGGCCTTGAGGTGGAAGGGAAGACAGTGAGTCTTGGCAAGGGAGACAACAGCAGGGAAGCAGGAATTTGGTGAGCGAGTGAGAGCGAGGTGCCAGAGGAGTCTGGAAGGGTTGGCAGGGGCCCCACCATGCAGGCCTTGCGAGCTGTGTCAAAAAGATGTGTATTTATCCCAAAAGCAATGAGGACCCACAGGAAAATGAGGGTTTGAACTTTTGAAGGATCGTTCTGGCTGTGGTGTGACAAATGGCTTGAAGCGGGGGCAAGTGTAGGAGCAGAAAGACCAGTGAGCAGGTGGGAGATGCTGGGGGGTTGGACGGAGGGGCTGAGGAGGCAGGGAGAGTGGGCAGATGCAAGAGACTTTTGGAGGCAAACTTTACCAGGTTTTGTGATCAACTGGATGTGGGAGGAGAAGGCGAAAGAGGCGTTTAAGGATTCTATACTCCTGTCTCGGCTCAGAGAGCCAGCATCTCAACTAGAATTTCAGCCTATGAGTGTCTGAAGTCTAAGCCCCCACTCTGTCTCCAGCACCACATGTCTCTCCTCTGTCTACACTCACCCTGCGTGCTCACACTCACACTCAAGGCTGTAAGTAACGTCTAAATTCTAATGACTCCCGCCTGTCCGTCTCCAGCTGAAACTCTCTCTATAATCTCACTGCCCGGGTCTAACTGCCTGCTCTGGTTTCCCTCTGGACGTCTAACGGGCAACCTCAAACCCGACGTGTCCACCACTGAGCTCCTGGGCTGACCCCAAACCTGCTCCCCAAACTCTCTTCCCATCACAGTCGATGGAGCTCCAACGTCCAGCTGCTCGACCATCTTGCGGTCACCCCTGACTCTGTTCTTCCTCTCCCTCCGCACATCCAGCCCATCAGCAAATCTGGTCAGCTCCGCCTTCAAGGTGCACCCGGAGTCTGCTTCTCACCGCCTCCGCTGACACCTGTCACCCTGGCCCCAGCCACCATCATGGCTCACCTGGATTATTGCAGCAGCCTCCTCACCTGCCTCCTGCTTCGGTCCTAGCCCCCTTGAGTCTAGTCTCCACCCAGAAGCCACCGTGATTGTTAAAAACCTAAGTCACAGCCTGTCCTTCCTTTGGTCGAGAGTTTCCTGTGGCTCCTACTTCATTCAGAGTAAAAGCTGGGGGAGTCCTCTCCATGGCCCACAAGATCCTGCACGATCTGCTCCATCCCTGTCTCACCTCACCTCCAACTCCTCTCCCCATTGCTCACTCTGCTCTAGGCACGCTGTTCTCCTCACTGTTCCTTGGACAAACTAGGCACCATCCTACCTCAGGACCTTTGCACAAGCTGTTACTGCTGCCTGCAATCCTCTTCCTGCAGATATTCATATGGCTCACTTCCTTACCTCCTTTGAATCATTGCTTACCTTTTTTTGTGTGTGTGTGAGGAAGATCAGCCCTGAGCTAACATCCATGCTAATCCTCCTCTTTTTGCTGAGGAAGACCAGCTCTGAGCTAACATCTATTGCCAATCCTCCTTTTCTTCCCCCCAAAGCCCCAGTAGATAGTTGTATGTCATAGTTGCACAACCTTCTAGTTGCTGTATGTGGGACACGGCCTCAGCATGGCCAGAGAAGTGGAGCGTTGGTGCGCGCCCGGGATCCGAATCTGGGCTGCCAGTAGCAGAGCGCACGCACTTAACTGCTAAGCCATGGGGCCAGCCCTTTGCTTATCTTTTTAATGTCTTCCCTGGCCACCATTTTTAATACTACAAGCAGCCCCTTTCTGCCTCATCCCCCACATTTCCAATTCCCTTACCTTGATTAAAAAAAATTCTTTTTCTGATGATCCTCATTCTTTCTTGTATATATGAGTTACCATTTGATGTCATTTCCTTTCAGCCTAAAGAATCTTCTCTAGCATTTCTCGTGGTCTTCAGGCAATAAATTATCTCAGATTTGGCTTATCTAAAAATATCCTTATTCTATCTTCATTTATTGGAAGGATATTTTCACAGGTTACTGAATTCTGGATTGACAGATTTTTTTTCTTTTTTTGGTACCTTAAAAGATACTGTTCCATTGCCGTATGGTCTCCCATGCACTCTGGTGAGAAGTCAGCTGATATTAACATCATTGTTCTCTTGTATGTAATGTGTTGTTTTTCTCTGACTGCTTTCAAGATTGCCTCATTTTTGGACTTCAGCAGTTTGATAATAATGTGCCTGGGTGTGATTTTCTTATTTTTATCCTGCTTTGAGTTTATTGAAATTCTTGGATCTGTAAGTTAATGTCTTTCACTAAATTTGGTAAATTTTGGGTCATTATTTCTGCAAATATTTTTCTGTCCCATTCTCTTTTCCTTTCCTTCTGAAACTCCAATTACTGGTAAGGTAGATTGACTGAAATTATTTCACAGGTCTCTGAGGTTCTGTTCACTTTTCTTTAATATTTTTTCTCTCTGTTCTTCATGTCAGATGATTTGTATTGATCTATTTTCAAGTTCACTGATTTTATTTCCAGTCTTCTGTGAAGTCCAGCCAGTGAAATTTTCATTTCATTTGTTATATTTTTCAGGTCTGGAATTTCCATTTGACTTTTTTTATAGTTTCTCTTTCCTACCAGGATTTCCCAACTGTTCTTTAATTATATATATCTTTTCCTTTAAGTCTTTGAACATACTTGTATTAGATGCTTTAACATCTTTGCATATTGCAATACTCATGTTATCTTGCAGTTGGTTTCTATTGACTTCTTTCTTTGTTGACTATGGCTCATACTTTCCTGTTACTTCCCGCGTGTAGTGGTTTTTCATTGGATACTGGCCATTAAGCCTAATACATTGTAGAGACTCTGCATTGTGTTAGGTTCCTCTGAAGAGTGAGTCTTGTTCTAGGAGGCAGTTGAGTTGGCTGGACTCAAACTCCAAACTCTGTTTTCTCTTTGGTGGACAGCAGCTGAAATCTCTGCTCAGTTCTTTCAAATTCCAACTGTTGCTTTTTCACCAGGCATCCTGGGGGCCCCTCTGAACATGAATAATTCAGTCAGCCAACAACTTGGATGGATTTTATATGAGATTTTGGAGTTTACCTTCTCTGGGGCTCCCTTCTTTCCACAATTCCCTCCCTTCTCACTGTCTTTCTGGCTGATGCCAGCTCATAACTCTGTCCTCTCACACCTCAAGCCAGTGAGGATGCAGCCATTGCATAATGCCCGCACCCCAAAGATGCAAACTCACTACCCTGCCCTTGTGCAGTTCCCTCATCAAGGGTAGATTCTCCTTCAGTTTATGCTTGATTTTGATCACTCTCCAATGTCTCTGAACAGTGGATTGATTTTTAATATTTTGTCCAGATTTTATAATTTTTTATCTGCTGGACTATCTGTCTGACTAAGCTACTCTGATATAACCAAAAGTCAGAGGCCCCTCCTTTTTATTTTGTATCATTTTTATTTTTTCCACATCACTTGTAACCTTATAAAGTAGTGTATCATAGATTTATTTATTTTATGTATTATGTTTCCCATCTGACATCCCCCACTAGGATGTGAGTTCCATGAGGGCCTGTTTTGTTACATGACTCACTTCCAGTACCTAGAGCAATATCAGAGTGACATAATAAGCACTCAATAAAAAGGTATTGAATAGAGAAATGAATGAGGGGTCTTAGAGGGGACCACAGGCTCTGAAAGATGGTGAAAGGTGACCGGTGGCTCTGACATGTGGTCATTCCTATTCTAGAAGGATGAACTTTACCTCTGCTTCCAAATGCCCACCTGAGGAGGTGGGGTGCCTCCACCAGCTGACCATGGCCGTCCTGTCTGTGTCCTTCATGGTTGGTGTAGTGGTCAATGGGCTGGCGCTCTGGATGACCACTTTCCACATGGCCCGCACTGTCACCACCGTCTCGTTCTTCAACCTGGCCCTTGCCAACTTCACTGTCTTCCTGTCTCTGCCCATTGCCATATACAGCATGGCCGCCGGCCAGTGGCCCTTCAACGACTCGGCCTGGAAGCTCTACCTGGCCTTTCCAGCCCTCACCTTCTTAACCAGCGTCTCCTCCTGGTCCTCCTCTCTGTGGACCGTTGCATCTCTGTCCTCTACCCAATCTGGCCTCTAAATCACCGCAGCGTGCAGCACGCCACCTGGCTGGCCGTCGGTGTGTGGCTCCTGGCTGCCATCACGTGCCCTCCGTACCTGAAATTCCTGACCATTGGAAAGTGGGAAGGATGTGTCCGCTGCTCCTTCAAGTTTGACATAGAGAATGAGGGAGGGAGAACTCCCAGGATTGGAGGCGAGTGGCTTTGGAGAGGCACTTGGCGGTGACCATCATTCACTTCCTGCTGGGCTTCTTGGTGCCCCTGGCGATCATCAGCACCTGTGCCCACCTCATCCTCACCAAGCTCCGGCAGGAGGGCTGGGTCCAGGCCGGCCAGCTGAAGAGGTTCCTGCTGGTGTTGGTTAGTGCCTTCTTCATCTTCTGGTTTCCGTTTAACATGGTGCTCTTGGTCCAATTGGGGTGATTTTTGATGCTAAGGAAATCTCATCACCCCACGATGCTGCTCATCCTCTGGGCTACCTTCTCCTTGGGCTGTTTCAACAGCTGCCTCAACCCTTTCCTCTACGTCTTCAGTGGCAGAGATTTCCAAGAGAAGTTTTTCCAGTCTTTGCCTTCTGCCCTGGCCAGGGCATTTGGTGAGGAAGTGTTTCTCAGCCAGCCTGTCCCCGAGGTGAAGCCCCCGGGGGGTGACGGAAACCTTCAGATGGAAGCTGGAAAACCTCCTGCTTAATCTGCAGACTCTTGTCTAGGCTGGCTTCCAAGACCCTGCCAAATCCTGTGTCTTCTTTCAGGAAGTCTTCCCGGCAACACTTCATCTAAATCTCTGTATACGAGACATCTAGTTATTCCCCAGTATCCATCCTACCTTTCCTTTATAGTAAGACTCCTATTTGTTTTAAACTGTGTGCACAGTTAGCCAAAATTAAAAAAAGACTACATTTCCCAGTGTCCTTTGCAACAAGGTATGGCCATGTGACTACTTTCTGGCCAATAGGATGTGAGTGGAAGTAATCAATGTAACTTCCTTGAAGTGCCCTTCAAGGGAAAGGGGCCTGCCCTCTAGTCCTCCATTTCCCCCTTTCCATTGTCTAGAATGCAGGTGTATCAGTTAGCTTCTGCTGCGTAACAAACACCCCAAAACTTAGAGGCTTAAAACCATAACTTTTTATGATTTCTTGGATCAACAATTTGGGCTGGTCTTGGCTGGTCTTCTTCATGCAGCTGTGGCCAGCTATGGGCCAGCTAATGACTCTGCTTCTGGGAGAGGTGGCTGGCTTTCAACTGGGATGATGGGATTCATTGAGCCATGCAGCTCTCATCATCCTGCAGGCTGACTGGGGCTTTTTCACATGGTGTCTGGGGACAGTTCCAGGTGCAAGAGGGGATGCATGAGACCTAGGCTTGACACTTTGTACAATGTGACTAGTTTCAAAGGGTGGGGAAATAGATTCCACCTCTCAATGGCAAAATCTGCCAGTGACGTTGCAAAGGGGCGTAGACACAGGAAGGTGTGCAGAACTGGGGCCAGTTTTACAATCTGCCACAGCATTCATGGTGATGAGCCATGGGGAAAGCAACTGTGTCCCCATACTAGCCCTAGAATGCTTACAGTCATGCTGTGAAGAGAGAGATTTCAATTTCTAGCTCATTGAAGCCACTGTTACTTTGTGCCTCTGTTATAGCAGCTGAATCTATACTTTAACTATTAGCTGTCAACCTTGTGTGAAGTGACATAATAAATTTCCTTATTGTTGAAGCCATTTGGAGTCAAGTTTCCTGTTATTTGAAACCCATAGTAGCCATACTGTGGCACACAATAAGCACTCCTTTCTGGGGACGGAAATCCTAGTGGTCCCTGGTCACAGTGGACCATTCCCTTGGTTCTAAGTAGAGGCAAAGAAAATTTTCATCTAAACCAAAAGCTATCATTCTGCTTATTCATAATCCGAAGAGGCAGCTCTGGTCCTGCTGTGATGAGCCCTGTGAACTCCCCTCTTGGAGCCTTGATTCTCTGGACTCCAAAATAGGATCGAATGCTTTCATCTTTCACGGATGAGGAAAGGATGAAATGATACAATGACTGGGTATCAGGAAGGGTAGAGGCATCTTAAAAAATAAGCTGGGAAAAGTGATTTATTAAGAAACCCAAACTTTAATGCAGGCACATGATAAAAGGAAAATGATTCTCCTTCTCTTTCCATATCTTCCATTCCAACTTCTTCTCACTAGAGACTGTTATCAATTTCTTGTGCGTCCTTCCAGATATCCTACACATGCACAGGCATTTTTGACTCAAACAGAACACTCCGTATACATTATCTTACATCGTGTGCTTGTGTGTGTTACTAAGAGTATATGTTGGAGACGGTTGCATAGAAGAGGTCTGCCACATTATTTTTCAGTGTTTGTGGCCGAGAATTTCCCAGTCTGGATGACCTGTGCACAGAAGGATTTCACCGATCTTCCGCCGATGAGCATTTAGGTTGCCTTGAATAGGTTTTGATGATATTTTTGAAACTTAAAACTTATTCAGTATAACCCACATTCTTAACAATACAAAAAGAGAAGTGGAGGAACTCCTTGGTTTATCACAGCGTGAACATCACGCAACTTAGCCAGGTCACGGAATGGAGCACTGTCAGCCACCCCGGCCGCCCCCTCCCCATCCCCCCTCCATTTCCTTCAAAGATAACCTCTCTCCTAACTTTTATTGTAAACCTTTTTTTGCCTTGCCTTCTTTCCTCTCAAGTTTTTCATGTGAAACATTTCAAACCTACAGTTACAAGAATAATACATCTTCCAACTAAATTTATCAAATGCTAATAATTGCCCATCCCCATATCCCATATATTTAGTCTTTCTCTCTCCTTCTCTCTTTCCCCTTATCTGCGTATCTCTCTCTCTTCTTCCCTTTATCTATCATCTATCTATCTGTCTATCTATCTATCTATCATCTACCTGTCTGTCTGTCTATCTATCTATCTGATCTATCTATCCATCTTTCTATCTATCATCTTTCCACACTTCTATGTACATACCATGGTTCATCCATCATGATGAACAGACTGATAGGGACATGCCAGGTCTGGGAGGCTGAAGGAGAGAGCCCCCTGCACAGTGGCTGTTCCTCAATGAGCCCGGTGGTAAGAGACACTTCTAGAAAATTTTGAACCTTTTGAAAGTAGGTGCACACACCATGATATTTCACTCGTAAATTCTTTAATCTGTGTCTCCTAAGAACAAAGCCATTTCCCCTGCACAACCATAATATCATTACCATCCCTGAGAACTTTAACACTGATATTATCTAATAAACAGCCCACATTCACATTTCCTAGTTGTCCCAATAATGAACTTGATAGCATTTTTTTAAAAAATCAGGATCCTGCCATGATATTCTTTTTTTCCCTCTGCTAAAATGGACTATATATTAAGTCACAAATACAGCACAAGCCAATTCCCAAGAGCAGAAGCAATACAGGCCACATTCAAAATTGTAGATTAATAACGAAAGATAACTGAAAACACTTAAATTGTCTTGGACCTTTCAAACCACTCTTCTAAGTAACTCCTGGACAAACTGGAAGAATAAAACTGAAGTGCCACTTTATTTAGAAATGAGCACGATACACCTCAAAACATGCGAGGTGGGGCCTGTCGGGGAAGAGGGAGAATCCCCCTCCGCCCTGTCCCTTAAGGTTCTTCTGGCTGGGTAAATAATTAAAAGACAGGTTAACAGGAGAAAATAATACCAAGTTTAATAACATGTATACATGGGAGAAACCAGGGAAACTGAGCTTCTCAATACAATAGCAGAGATTCTCGTCTTGAATACCATCTTCAGCCAAAGACAAAGGAGGATGTTGGGGGTGGCGGGAGGCAGTAACGGGAGATTACCAGAAAAGCACAGTAAGCAAGAGTAAGGTTATCATGCAGATTTAAGGCCTCACCCTTCACATTGATAAGTTTTTAGAGATGAGGTCATCCCCCACCTCATCCCAGCACAGAGAGGGAGACACCTTTAGAAATGGAGATTTCCCTTATAAATGTAAATGTTTGTCCGGCAGCTCCTAGCAGGGCCACCTAAAGAATGTGGCAGGGAAGAGACAGAATTTTTGATAACAGGGGCCCGTTGGCACCTTTCCTATTGTAACATCTATTTTACATTATATTACAGCCATCAGATAGTAACTCCTTCCTGGAACAGGTCTTCCATGTTAAATTCTTTAGGCAGTTAGTGGGGGAGGTCAAATGTCCGTCAGAGAAAACAATCAAGGTAAAGAGGCATATTTCAGGGTGGCCAAATCTCGATCTCCCACAGGCCAAAGCTGTACTCCAAGGAAAATCCATAGCTTTAAAATGCTAATTAGGAAAAAAAAAAAAAGTATGAAAGGAGGCAAGAAAAGCAAACAATTCAAGAGGTCAGAAAAAGAGCAATAAAATAAATGCACCAAAAATTGAAAGAAAGCATTGATAGATATTATTGAGGAAATTAACAAAAAAGAAAGAAATGGATAATGATAAGAAGCTGGTTCTCTCCCTGCAACAATAATGTTCTTTGACATTTGTACTTGTGTACTTTGGCGAATACTGCAAGAAGGCAGAATGGCATGCCAGCCACTTAGAGCTGGGTGACACCAGTGGAGTGGCTTCCACTCTCCGTGCCTCAGTTTCCACTTCTGTGTAATGGGATAATAATAGGACTCCCGCCCCAGTCGCTGTGATGATTGCTGGGGTTAATGTGGATAAGGTGCTTAGTTTGGTGCCTGGCACCGCTGGGGTGCAGTGTAAATGTTTACTGTTATCAATATTGTCACTTGTTAGATCAGACTCTCCTAGGGCACCGGCTGGGTCAGGGGGTGTGTTCCACGTTGTCAGAGTCCCTGCAGGGCACTCTGCCAAGCTGTTTCCCACGGCTTCACCGGCGCAACCGCACTGTCAGTCTCTGATCTTCGCCTTCTCAGAGGAGAATAATGGGATCCCAGTGAGGTTTTTAATTTGCATTGATTTTCTAGTGAATGCGGTTAAGCAGTCTTTCAAGGCGACTGCGGTTTTTGGAGCCGCTGCAGGATTCTCCTCGGGGAGATGTGGTCTTTGGTGGGAAGAACTGGGAGTGGTTGGTAAGGCGGGTTTTGTGACCCGAAAGAGCACAGCGGTGAGGAAACCAGCATTTCCTGGGGCAGCCTCCGTGTGCGCGGTGGTGGAGCATGCCCTAAAGCACGGGGTTCAGGGACTGAACAATCTGCCAAATAGAGACTGAAAATGCTTCTCTAATAAGATTTCTATGAGAACCCGAGAAGGCGATTCACTCCTTCATTCACCAGATGAGGACAGCTCACAGGCATTGTGCGCCAAGGCCTGTCCAGAGCTTTATAAACGTGTGAACTCCAGAAATCGGTATCTCAACTCTACCGAGGGCGGTGTACAATTGTGATTGTGCGGATGTGGAAGCTCGTGGCTCAGAGAGGTGAAGTCACTTACCAAAGGTCACACAGCGAGGAAGTGGTAGTCAGGACTTGAACAGTATGACCCCACCAGTCCATTCAGTCCTGGTTATTGAGTGTCCTCAGGGGAACCGCAGGGTTCTAGGCACAGGAGACGGAAAAGGAAGGAGACAAAGATCCCTACCTTGGAGGCACTGACATCCCCGGCTGACATCCAGGGGAGGGGCTGACATCCAGGGGAGGGGCTGACATCCAGGGGGAGGGGCTGACATCCCAGGGGAGGGGCTGAAATCCAGAGGAGGGGCTGACATCCCAGGAGGGGGGGGCTGACATCCCAGGGGGCGGGGCTGACATCCAAGGGGAGGGGCTGACATCCAGGGGGAGGGGCTGACATCCAGGGGAGGGGCTGACATCCCAGGGCAGGGGCTGACATCCAGGGGAGGGGCTGACATCCCTGGCTGACATTCCAGGAGAGGGGCTGACATCCAGGGGAGGGGCTGACATCCAGGGGAGGGGCTGACACCCCAGGGGAGGGGCTGACATTCAGGGGCAGGGGCTGACATCCCAGGGCAGGGGCTGAAATCCAGAGGAGGGGCTGACATCCCAGGGGGAGGGGCTGACATTCCAGGGGTGGGGCTGACATCCAGGGGGTGGGGCTGACATCCAGGGGGAGGGGCTGACATCCAGGGGCGGGGCTGACATCCAGGGGGAGGTGCTGACATCCCAGGGGGAGGGGCTGACACCACGCGGGGGGTGGGGGGCTGACATCCATGGGGAGGCGATGACATCCAGGGGGAGGGGC
>CM053541.1:9626225-9661023 GCA_028646465.1 Rhinoceros unicornis | reverse complement strand
CTCAAAACCCAGCTCAGATTCTGGGCCCTGAGCCTCAAACCTGAGAATCCTGCCCCCAGCCCCTCCTCCCCCAGACCCAAGAGTCCAGGCTCCAGCCCCTCCTCCCCCAGACCCGGGAGTCCAGGCCCCAGCCCCTCCTCCCTCAGACCCGGGAGTCCAGGCCCCCAGCCCCTCCTCCCTCAGACCCGGGAGTCCAGGCTCCAGCGCCTCCTCCCTCAGACCCGGGAGTCCAGGCCCCAGCGCCTCCTCCCTCAGACCCGGGAGTCGGGGTCTGGTCCAGAGGCCTGGCCCTCACACGGAGCCGGCCAAGGCTGTGCACCGGCGGGGCAGTGAGGTGGAGCAAGCTGTGCCGATTCAGTCACATTTATTTGGTCTCGGAGGCAGAGTCATGGCAGGGGAAAGGCAGGGCTCTGGGATCCGGGCACCCTGTGCCTCCTCACTGCTGAGCCTAAGAGAGGAAGAGAGACAGAGATACACAGAGACACGGGAGAGAAAGAGAGACCAAGACGATAAGAAGGGGACCAAAGAGACGGAGACCCAGCCCGCCAGCGCCGCCCTGGACCACTCACCTTGTTGAAGAAGTAGATGGAGGCGAGGATGGTGAACACGGCCATGGCCAGGGTCACATTCTGGGGGAGGGTGCAGAGGTCAGGGCCCGGCCCCTCCCTGCCCCCCCCGCAGGCCCCCCTCCCCCTGCCGGATCCCGCCTCACTTCCTGGAAGTTCATGGCCATAGGTATTCAGCCGCACAAACTCGCTGCTTGACTGCTCTCTCCCTTTCCTGGGTCTCTGAGCCAGAGAGGGGAGAGGAGCCACCAGAACCTGAGAGGGGTTGTCTGGGAGACCAGAATGGTTGCCACGGCGACGCGAGAAGGGCATTCTGGGTAGAGGGGACATTGGGGCAGAGGCTTGGGGGAGAGGGGCATTTGGATGCAGGATGTCACATGGGGATTGGGACCTTTGAGATTCGAGAGTCCAGACCTCCAACACCACGCTGACGAGTCTGTTTCCCCGGAGGGTGCTGGGGAGCCATGGGAGGGCTGTGAGCAGAGGAGGCGCGGGGTCAACTCTGAGTTCCAGAAATATCCCCCAGCAGGAGGAGGTGGAGGCCGGGAGAGCAGCCCACCATTGGCTCTAGCATTGTTTGCCAGAGCAAAGTTAAGACACACCGTACTGGTTGGACTGGGCATTCCAGAGCCTGGTCACCAGTTTTGGGGGTGGGAGTGGCAGTTCTAATGGTAGAAATCCTGGCAGTGGCAGCAGGTTCCAAGCTCTGAGCCCCAGAGACAGTGACGCCCCATGACTCGCACAGCCCACCCAAGGTCCCTGCCTTTTATTCCGCCAGCCCTCCTGTTAGTTTTGTAGACCCGTTTCTTTTTGTCCATCACGCCTTTAGAACTAACTTCCAGGTTACCAGAAACAGAGCAGAGAGAAACAAGTGTAGTCGACCCTCACTACCCGCGGATCCCATCTTTGCGAATTCGCCTACTCGCTAAGAGTCACTTGTAACCCGCCGATGACGACGCGAGGCCTTCTCGCGCTCATTCGTGGACGCGCCCAGAGCGGCTCAAGTTTTGAGTCGCTGGATGCGCACAGTCCCAGCTGAGGTCGGACTAGGTGGCGCTCTGTCCTCTCGTCGTAGTTCTCAGCCCAGAGACGGAGCCTGGAGGGGGTGGCACCAGGCGAGGAGCTCCTGCCCTGGGGCCAGCTGCTCGGGTTTGAACCCCAGCTCTGGTGCCTGTGAGCGGGGTGGCCTCGGGCAAAATAAAGTTTGTAAAATAAAGAAAATTGAATCTCCCAGGATGAGTAGTTTTTAGGATTTAAGATTATAATCTATGTGATATATATATTTACATTTATATTATATATTTAAATATATATGTATTTATACACACACACACACACACACACACATATATATATATATCTTTCCCCTGGAAGCAATGGGAGAGGCCTGGAATAAATGCATCCTCCCAGCCTCAGAAGGGACCAACCTGCCGACACCGTGATTTCAGATTTCTGGCCGCCAGAACCGTGAGAGAATAAACTTCTGTTGTTCTAAGCCACCTAGTTAGTGGTCATTTGTTACGGCAGCCCCAGCAAACTAATACACACCCCTCGGTGTCAAGGGGCGGGAGAGGATCTGTGTCACCTGAGCCCCAAGAGACAGGGGGCCCTGGACGGGAGCTACTCGACAGCCAGCACCTCTCATTGTCGGAGTTCCTGCCCCCCTTGCTGGCTGGCCCCAGCCGGAAACCAGAGGGTAGTGGGGGCCGGATGGGGCTGAAGACAGAGGCCCCCTCGAGGGCGTACAGCAGGATGGAGAAGGGTGGGGAGTGGATTGGAGGGGTGGGTGGGCCAATGGGGGAAGAACCAGGGAGGGTGTTGTCCCATATTTACTTCTGTTGGAGGCTGAATAATGGCCCCTAAAATGTCCACGCCCTAATCCCCAGAACCTGTGAATATGTTCCCTTGCCTGGGACTTGGCAGAGGTGATTATGTGAAGGATCTTGAGACGGGGGCCATCTTGGTCCGCTGGGGCTGCACTAACAGAATACCATAGACTGGGGGCTTACAAACAACACAGATTTATTTCTCACACTTCTGGAGGCTGGCAAGTCCAAAATCAAGAGGTGATGGCAGATTTGGTGTCCGGCGGGGACCCGCTTCTGGCTTCACAGATGGCTGGCTTCTCGCTGTGTCTTCATGTGGTGACGGGGCGAGGGGGCTCTCGAAGGTCTCTTTCCTAAGGACACCAATCCCATTCATGAGAGCGCCGCCCTCATGACCCCAAAGGCCCCACCTCCTAACACCATCACATGGGGGTTAGGGTTTCAGCATATGAATTTGGGGGGGACTCAGTCTGAAGAGGCATCTTTATTTATTTAAAGAACATCATCATAGAGCCAGCCTCCAAGACAGCCCCCAATGTCACCCCCCGGTCTTCATGCCCCGTGTCCCGTCCCTCATTGCATAGGACTGACCTGTGAAAACAGAATAAGGAGGAAACGGCGAGTGTGACTTCTGAGGCGAGGCTATAAAAGAAATTGTGACCTCTTGGGTCACTTGCTCTGGTGGAGCTGGCGGCCATGTTGGGAGGATGCTCAGGCAGTGCTGTGGAGAGGCCCACGCGGCGACAGGCTGGGGCCGCCTGCCAACAGCCACGTCTGTAAGCTTGGAAGTGGCTATTCCAGGCCCACTCAAGTTTTCAAATGACTGTAGCCCTGGTGAGAGACCCTGAGCCAGACTCACGCAGCTGAGCCACTCCCAAATTCCTGACCCGTGAAATGCGTGAGTGATTATAAATGGCTACTGTCTTGAGCCACTAAGTCTTAGGATAACTTGTTACACAGCAGTAAATAACGAACACTATTTAGCACTTACTCTGCAAAACCCTGTTCTGAGTGCCAAATATATTTGAACTCATTAATCCTCAAGGCAGCTCTCCGATGTACTGATTGTGCTCGTTCCCATTTTATGAATGAGGAAACTAAGGCACAGAGAGGTGCAGTAACTTGCCCAAAGTCACACAGCTTGCAAATGGTGAAATTCGGGTTTGAACCCAGCCCGTCCAGCTCCAGGCTCTGGGTGTTCAACCACTGGGCCACACTGGCTTTGGCCAGCTGTGGGTGGCCCTCGAAGAAGGTGAAATCTCCAAGAAGCCCAAGAAAGCCTCAAAGAGCCCCAATATGGAAGGGGAGAGAAAAGGAAGAACAGACTCAGAGGGTGGGGAGGGGAGGGAGGAGAGAGCAGAGAATGTGAGTCTAGAATGTGGAGTGGGGGCCTCTCTCTGTCTGCGCCCAGCTTTGCCACTCACTAGCTGTGTTCCCTCAGGCAAATTACTTAACCCTCTATGCCTCAGTTTCTCCACCTGCACAATGAGGAGGGTTGTGGTGGATTAAATGGGTTAATCCATGGGTTAAACCAAGGCTGGCGAAGGCCCTGGGGGAGCTGGATCCCGCCTCGGCTCCCGGGGAGGCTTGCTGAGACCTGCTCTTCTGGGGGGCTGCCGAGGCACAGGGTAATGAGCAGGTAGGGCTGCGGCACAGACGGTGGGCTGAGCTCAGCGTCTGGCTGTGTGGACATGGCCGGCCCAGGGTTTCGGGGCCACCCCACAGGACCTCTCCTGCTCCTGCTACTTTTGCCCCAGGCGCTGACGGAGGGACCCCTGGTGTTTGTGGCTGTGGTGAGGCTCCCCCCCCCACCCCCCAGCCTGGCCCCTCACCTCCCCCAGGCCAGCCCTGACCCGATCCCCTCCCCAGGTGTTCCGCCATGGCGACCGGGCCCCGCTGGTGTCCTACCCCACCGACCCACACAAGGGGGCCATCTCCACCCTGTGGCCGCGCGGCCTGGGCCAGCTGACCACGGTGAGAAGCTGGGGTGGGGTGAGAGGCGGGGCGGGGTAGGGAGGGGTCAGCTGAGCCTGCTCTGTCCCCAGGAGGGGGTCCGCCAGCAGCTGGAGCTGGGCCGCTTCCTGAGGAGCCGCTACGAGAGCTTTCTGAGCCCCGAGTACCGGCGGGAGGAGGTACTGCTACGTTGACCCTCACCCGGCCCCCTGACCTCCCACCTCTGACCTCCACTGACTCCAACGCTCCCCTGGGGCCTCCACCTCTGGCCTTTGACCCCCATCAACCTGCCCTGCACCCTATGTCTGATCTTTGACCTCCAAACCATCAAGTAACCCACCCTGACCTCTGCCCCCATCTCAACCTGAATCACATCTTGACCTCTGACGTCTGACCTCCGTCAGCTCTGACTTTATTTTCTGGCCTCCAGCTCTGGCTTCTGACTCCCAGTGACTCCACCCAGACTGTCTGACCTCTGACCTCTGACTCCAAAACTTGATTGATTCTGTCTTTGCCCCTCATTGATTCAACTTGCCTTCCTGACCTCTGACTTTTGACCTCTACCCTTCATCAAATCTGACTTTCCTCTCCTATCTCCTCCTCTGTCTTCTGGCATCTCCCAATTAGGATCATTTCTCCTAGCCTCTGACCTCTGATCCCTGATAGACAGGTACTGAACTCTGACCCCATGACCCCCAACGTGCCCTCCTCATCTTGACCTCTAACCTCCAGCCTCCAGTGATTCTGATCTTCCTGACTTCCATCGGCCCAGCTGACCCCCTTAATCCTACATGTCCGCCCAACTTCTGACCTCCAACCCAACTGCTCTCGACATTGACCTCTGACCCTTGATCCCAACTTCTAACACTGAGGCCCAGACACTTGAACCCGCCCTGAGTTTTGACTCCCAGCACCCGACTTTCAACCCAGAACTGAATTTGAAGCTTTTGGTTTGCCGCTGTAGCTGACCTCTGACCCCGACCCTGGTCCCCTTGCCTGCCCTCTCCCCACCCCAGGTGTACATTCGCAGCACCGACTTTGACCGGACGCTGGAGAGCGCTCAGGCCAACCTCGCAGGGCTGTTCCCCGAGGCTGCCCCAGGGCGCCCCGAGTCCGCCTGGAGGCCCATCCCTGTGCACACGGTGCCCACCTCTGAGGACAAGGTCAGGGGCTGGACAGGGCCAGAGAGGGGGAGGGATGGAGAGAGACAGAGACCCCGAGATGGAGAGAGCCAGCAGCTGGGAGAGGCAGCTCTGGGCCTGGCTGGGCGGCTCCCGGGGGCCTGAGCTGCTCTGACCCCCGAGACCTTCCCTGCGGCGGAGCTGTCCAGATGGGCTGAGCCACTGTCCCCACGCTGCACAGCCAGATCTGGGAGAGACCGTGGACCAGAGGCCAGGGCCCTGCAGACCGGACTCCCCACGCCACCCATCCTCCCCACCCCCCTCCCCCCCTGTGGGGCCCCAGTCACTCTGCCGTCCTCTCTGAGCCTCAGTTTCCCCCAGCTGCTGAGGTTCCCCATGCGCAGCTGTCCCCGATACCATGAGCTGCTGCGTGAGGCCACAGAGGCTGCCGAGTACCAGATGGCCCTGGAGGGCTGGACGGTGAGAGAGCCCTGCGGCGCAGGGCCGGGTGGTGGGGGCGGGGCCTGTGCAGAGGGGCGGGGCCCTGCGGAGAGGCGGGGCCTGTGGGGGCGGGGCCAGCGGGCCAGGCGGGGGGCTGTGGAGAGGGGCGGGGCCTGCAGGGCGAGGCCAGCGGAGCGGGGCGGGGCCGGTGGGGCGTGGCGTGGCCTGCGTGCAGGGACGGGGCGTGGCCAGCGGACGGGGCGTGGCCTGCGGGAAGGGGCGTGGCCTGCGGGGAGGGGCGCGGAGGTCTGCCACGCTCACCCCGCCCGGCGCCTCCAGGACTTCTTGACTCGCCTGGAGAACTTCACCGGGCTGTCGCTGGTCGGAGAGCCGCTCCGCAGGGCGTGGAAGGTTCTGGACACGCTAATGTGCCAGGTGAGCCTCCGGCCCACCCACGCAGCCAAGTGGTTAAGTGCAGCTGGGTTCAAATCCCAGGCTTGCAGCTAGGTCACTCTCTGCGTTCCCTCAGGCAAGCCACTTAACCCTTAGTGCCTCAGTTTACCCATCTGCACAATGGGGATGGCGACACCCGTATCAACACCCCCTGGGGGTGCTGTGAAGATCAGAATGGGTTATCCGCGCCGTGCGCTCGGAACAGCGCCTGGCACACGGTGAGGGGCGCACGGGGTTTGAGGCTGCGGGTTTGCAATCCTTCCTCCGCAGTCCGTTATCGGAAAAGCGCCCAAAACCAAAACTTGGGCAGCAGCAGTTAACCTGAAACGCTTCATAGTCATTGCTTACCCTACTTTATGAGGATGTTCCTAAATGCACTCGGGGAATAGCAATGGGTATGATTAAGGGGGCTCCCCCAGACCCCACGGGATGAGTTCCGATAAAATCCAAAATGTCTGAATTCTGAAACCCCTCTGGCCCCGAGGGTTTCGGATAAGGGCTTCTGTTCTGTGGAATGGTCATTACTATTGTTAATAATTGCTAGTGCCCACCCCATAACTTCCTGGCCAGACCCAGCTTATGAGGGGTTCAGATGAGGGGAGGGAGCGAGGACGGCAGTTAATGGGGACAGCACTGGCCTTGGGAGGGCCTGGAGGGAGAAGGAAGAGCTCAGGACATCCCGGTCACTTTGTCCTCTCCCCCGTCTCTCCCCAGCGAGCTCACGGCCTTCCCCTCCCCTCCTGGGCGTCCCCGGATGTCCTGCAGACACTAGCCCGGATCTCAGCTTTGGATATTGGGGCCCACGTGGGCCCACCCCGGGCAGCAGAGAAGGCTCAGCTGACAGGGGGTGAGGTGTGGAGCTGGGAGGCCCGGAGGCTGAGGTGCCTTCCTCGGGGCCGGGGGGCGGGGGCGGTCTCAGCATTCTGTTCTTGCCCTCTCAGGGATCCTGCTAGATGCCATCCTTGCCAACTTCTCTCGGGTCCAGCGCCTGGGGCTGCCCCTCAAGATGGTTATGTACTCAGCTGTGAGTCTTTGGGAAGGGAGGCAGTGCCACATGGGCACAGGGATGAGGGGGGATGGCGATTTGGGTGAGGAAGAGCCGGTGGTCTCAGTGGAACCTCAGCCTACTGCCTTGGGCAACTCCTATCTCCAAACCATACTCTCAGACCATATCACTAGAGGAATATAGTTTGGAAGGAGGGAGGGGATAGTGTTATGAAAGAATTTAGTTCTGGAAAGACGAAAGCTGTTTGATTGAGGTGTCCAATCATATTTTGCGTCTATTTGACCATCCTTTATTAAATGATTAGCTGTAACTGGTGGTACTGCCTCCAGGGTGAGCAGATTTAGGGGAGTTGGTTCTAAGAGGTCTGGGGGACATCTGGATGCACAAGTCTGGAGTTCAGGAGAGGGGAGACATCAGGAGAGGAGCCGTGTCTCAGCTCTGGGATCCGCCTGCAGCACGACAGCACTCTGCTGGCCCTCCAGGGGGCCCTGGGTCTCTACGACGGGCACACCCCACCGTATGCTGCCTGCCTCGGCTTCGAGTTCCGGAGACGCCTGGGGGACCGGGACAGAGAGTCAGGGTGAGGCAGGGAGTGGCTCCAGGAGTGGGTGGGACAGAACTCTGGAGAGGAGGGATGGGTGCCAGGCGGGGGCCTGGAGGGGAACGTGGCTGGGCTGGCATCAGCAGATTGACAGGTAGGAGTCAGGAGCCCAGCTTCTCCACTGAGTTGCAATTCTCGACTGAAGGTCACGGGCAGGAAGGTGATGAGGGCCTGCGTGCCACCCTCTCCTCTCTCCCTCCAGGAATGTCACCATCTCCCTCTTCTACCGCAACGACTCTGCTGGCCTGCCCCTGCCCCTCAGCCTCCCCGGGTGCCCAGCCCCCTGCCCACTGGGCCGCTTCCACCAGCTGACCGCCCCCGCCCGGCCTCCGGCACACGGGGTCCCCTGCCACGGCTCCCACCAGCCTGCCACCCCCGTGGGTGACAGCCCTCGGTGCTGGGGTGGGAGTGGGGGGGGCAAGCCTCGAGATTCACATCCCCGTGTTCTGCCCGCAGCCACTGTGGTGCCCCTGCTGGCCGGGGCTGTGGCCGTGCTGGCGGCACTCAGCATGGGGCTGGGCCTGCTGGCCTGGAGGCCCAGCTGCCTGCGGGCCTGGGGGGGCCCCGTGTGAGCCGGGACACCGGGCACCCCCTCCCCACAGCTGACACTGGACCCCAACATGTATGCTCACTTGCTGCTTTGGTTTCTGTGACTTACTGCGTGTGCCTGTGTGCGTGGGGAATGCGGGGCGGGGGCCCCAGCGGAAAGGGCTCCCTGGCCTGGAAACCACAAGTGGTTCTTTGTGTGCTCAAGCGTGCATGTATGTGTGTGTACAGGGGCGTGATGGGCTGTTGCTGTGCACACATGCATGAGACGTGTGTATACACATGGTGTGTGGACATTTCTGCACTTGTGTGTGCAGTGTCTGCATATACGTGTTGGTGTATGCACATGTCTACATGTGACATTTCTGCACACACGAACATGTGGTACGTGTGCAGCGTCTGCATGTGTGCATTTTGGAACGTAAGTGTACCCGCACGTGTGGGTAACGTGTATAGGCGTTTACGTGCAAGTTTCTAGACATGCACAGGAACATGTGGTACACGTGGGAACCTTGCTCTGCAGGTGAGGCACGTGTGTTCATGCCTGTGGGTGTGTGCTGTGCAACAAAGCCACGCCTACTGGGTGAGCCCCTCTGCGGGTCACACGCTCTGGTGCCCACCTTGTAGAAGGGAAGGCTCAGAAGGCGCAGGGCTCAAAGCCTGGCCCCACAGCCAGCCAGCTGGGACCAATCCTGAGGGTGTGTGACTCTGGGCAAGTGACTGGCCTCTCTGTGCCCCCATCTCATTTGACAGTGACAAGATTCACCCATCAGGCTCCAAGAGCCCTGAAACTAACCTCCTGGGGTCCAGAGCAGGTGGGGCTGGTGACCTTCCCTCAGGGCTGCCCAGCAGAGCCCACGCTGAATGAGCTAGAGGGGCTGTTACCCCACCAGAGCACTGTCCAGTACGGCAGCCACTTCAAGTTAAATTACATAAATCAAATGTAAAATCCGGGCCCTAGTCGCACCAGCCACACTGGGCAGTGCAGACAGGAAGTTTCCATCACCACAGACGTTCTGCCGGGCAGCACTGAAGATAATCCACCACACACCTGACCACAAACCAGCAGCCTGGGCACTCATGCTCCTGCATTCAGCCCCTCAACCCACGAGGGGGCGCTCCACACCCCCCACCACACGCTAGGCGCCAGGCGCCAGGCAGCAGAGGCTGCCGGCTGCCTCCTCCTGGTGTGGCCCGGGCCAGGGCACCAGCCCCCTTCTAGGGCCTTGCCCTCTGTGTGAGGCATGAATGGCTGTGCCTACATCATTGGGCAAACGTGTGAACACCCCATTGGACTATCGGTGGGGAGCCTGGCGTGCAGTGGGTGCTCCCTACGTCACTTGGTGCCCATTAGATGGGGTAGTTACAGGCTTCGGCAGCTTGTGGCCAGAAGAGCTACTCCTAGCCTCCAGGGTCCCCAAACCTTACCCTGAGGGAAACAGGGTGCAAGGGCCCCTGGACTGTGGGAGGGAAGGGGCTGGAGAGGGAGCACTGGGGCCAGCAGCCGTCCTCACAGCCAGAAAGGCCGGGACATCAGTCTTCTATGTTGGGGCCACCAGCACAGCCTCCCCACAGGCCCACCCACTTCCCGGCATGGGGCGGGGAGTCCTGCCCTGGACCCCCTGGTAGCCTCGTCGGGAGCCCCCATCACTCCCCCCACCCTGCCCATCACTGCCCCTGGAGGTGCGGGGTGGTCTCAGGGCCTGGGAAGTGGACACTGGCCTCACCCCGGGGAAGGCCTCGGAAGAGCCTCTGCCACTTCTTGGTCCGGGGAAGAGGCCCAGCTTCTTGCTTGGAGATCCAGGAAGATCCCAAGTTGTAGCAAGTTCCCTCACCCTGCTTCTGCAGGGCAGCTCCCATGGGCGCAAAGGAGCCCAGCCTTCTCAGCAGACTACTGCGACGGCCCACGGAGAGCTGGGGCCTCCCACGGCTGCCCCGCGCCCCCGTCCATGCCCTGGGAGGCTCCTGGATTCAACTCCACACGTAGCGACGTGGGTGCTATTTAACGGGCATCGTGCCCAGCGCTGACCACAGGGCTATCTGCCCTCCCAAGGCTGTGATTCTTGGCCCCAACACCCTTAACGCAGCTGTGACACCGACACTGGCCTGAGGCCACACAGGCAGCTAGAGAAAAGGGATAGGAACAGCCGCTCCTTCCCCAGATGAGTCAACAGCATGAGTCCACTTTAAAAGGGAAAGGCCTGGCCAAAAAAAAAGTCTTCAAAACCCCTACAAGAGACACAAGCGTCCCTAAAACTGAAGTGTTGTAAATGCTCAGTGTTGCTCAAAGTGTTAAGTAAACACACTGCTTTTAAAAATACCTTAAGAAAAAGGATACAAACTTTAAGGTGCTTTTGTGTCGCGGGCCGTGGGGTCTCCCCGCTCGGCCTGTAGTGCTTTGGGGGCCCGTGTGGCAGAGGGGTGGTGCCGACCCAGCATGCCGATCGGGCTGCAGTGTAACAGACTGAACTGTGACGGGCGGTGCCCCCAGGGAGCCCTCTCATTCCAGAGGGGTCACGGCGCCCAGCAGCTACCAGCCGGCCTGCTCCCCTCCACCAGCCCTGGCAAGGCCACCCCTCCCTTCTGGGTTCCTCAAACATGCTGTCGGGGGGCCTGCCCACAGGAGGCTGGAGAACCGTGTCCCTACAATGTCCCTGCTCCCTGCCCTGCTGGCTCCCCGGAATCGAGCCTCCCTCCCCGGCTCTGGACACAGTGGAAGGCCGCGCCCCGGGGGCCTAGTCGTGGCGCATGGGCGGCTCGTCCCCGCACGCCTGGTGGGAGCAGGGGGGGGCGGCGGGGGCTGCTCGCCCCCCGCACGCAGGCCGCGTGGCTGTGGCCGCGCTCCGCCTCTTTGATGTACAGCTCCAGGAGGCCCTTGGTGGGCTGCTTGTCCACCCTCCCCCGGGCACGCCGGGGCTCAGCAGCTAGCCCACGAGGTCCTTGCGCGTGGGGCCGGGCCCCAGCGTGAGCCCGGCGCGGCCCGGCTGGTTGTGGCGCCAGAGCAGGCCGACGTCGGCAATGGCCTGGGTCTTCATCACCGCCTCCAGCACGGTCACGCCCTTGATCACCAGGCTGCCCAGCGAGAGCCGCAGCTCGGAGGGCGCGGCCATGAGCAGATGCCACCGCAGGCCCTGCCTCAACGGCACGTCCTCGGGCGCCTGCTCCAGCCCGGGGGGCGAGGGTGGCGTGCGGTGGATCAATCGACCATGCCCAGCTCGCGCACCAGCTGGATGCCCTCTTCCATGGCGGTCCAGGGCCGGAAGGGCAGCTCGGTGGCCTCGAAGTGCAGGGAAGACTCCCAGCGCCGGTGCCAGGCCTGCAGCAGCCAGGCGAGCAGCGTCTTGCAGCCGCCGCGCAGCCCCTCGCAGTGGTAGTTGAAGACGGCGTCACTGGTCAGGTCGCCCAGCAGCACCAGCTCCCCGGAACTCAGGGACAGGGCTGAGGCCCCCTGGTCATACACACCCGCAGGACCCAGGTGATCATGAGCTCGTTGGGGTTCTGCTTGAAGCGCTGGGAGATGGCCAGGAGCTTGGTGTACGTGTAGTAGCGCTCCCCCCGCCCTGCCTGGGTGGGCGCCAGCGCTCTCTCGCCCGTGGCCACGGGTGCCCCAGGTGGAAACGGCAGGGGAGCCCGTGGGGGGCTGCCACGGGAGCTGCGGGAAGGACACAGAGGGACATCAGGTGGGGAAATAGCCACCCCCCCGGCACCTCCCCAGAGCGGGGCCCCTCAGACCCCCGGGTGTCAAAGGTCCCGGGGGGCACCGTGTCCTCACAGGCGGTCAGAGCCCAGTGCTGGACATCATGGGGGCGCCACGTGCAGCCTGTCCAGTATCCCTGACACAGGACGTTGGCTGCACCCCCCACCCCGAGACTAAATGAATTCAGTGCTTACAACAGCGCCCGGCTCAGAGCAAGTGCTGAGCACCTACCTTTATATCATTGCCATGATCTATAGGTTATTCACTATAAACTTATAATAAATTTAATGACTGTTATGGTATTAATAAGTGGGAGCCTCTTCTGTTCTTACCGAGTGATGGCGGGGCTGTTCCAGTCCTGGAGGAAGCAGCTGCAGACAGGAAGGGTGGGGAGGGGAAGTGGAGGTGGGCGGGGTGTAGGGCATCCACAGCCCCCCATCCCTCTCTCCTTCCCCAGAGCAGGGCCCCTCAGACCCCCGGGTGTCAAAGGTCCCGGGGGGCACCGTGTCCTCACAGGCGATCAGAGCCCAGTGCTGGACATCACGGGGGCCCCAAGCGCAGCCTGTTCAGGATCCCTGATGAAGCACATCTCACTGCAACCCTCCCAGCCCCCCGCTTCTAATCCCAGCCCTTCCTGCACCCCCCCATGCCCCCAGCCTCTGCACGGGGGATGCCACATCATTGAGGGCACGGCAGCGTCAGGGGTTGCGGAGGCTGGTGTTAACAGCCCACCTCTGCCACCGCCAGAGGACTCTGCTCCCAGCCCAGGTGCCACCGCAAGCCCTCCTGTAGCCTGGGGGGGCGCGCCCACAGCGCACACGCCAGGGGCGGGCGGGGGGCCTCCACCGCAGCCAGATGCATGCTGACAAGTCATGGAGGTCCCTGAGGTCTTAAGTGGCAGAACCGGGGATCAAAACCAGCGTCCTCGGTTCCGTATCCTCAACTGTGGGAAGAGGGGCAACAGAGAAAGGCCCCCCACCCTGCAGCACGCGAATGTGCGCGGGGCTGCAGAAATGAGACCTCCCTCTCTCAAAAAGGAGATGAGCGTGGGCAAACCCTAACCTCTCCTGCCTCCACCTCCTCAGCTGCAAACAGGGACGAGACGGCACCCATTTCAAATCATCAGGTGACTGTGAAGATGAAGCGAATCGAGGGCTTACAACCACGCCTGGCTCAGAGCAAATGCTCGGCATTTGTCTGTATTAAATTAATATTACCATCATCTATAAATGTTATTAAGAATAAATTATAATATTATGAACTTAATGTGACTATTATGGTACTAATAAGAGGGAGCCTCAGGGCCAGCCCGGTGGCGCAAGCGGTTAAGTGCGCGCGCTCCGCTGCGGTGGCCCGGGGTTCGCCGGTTCGGATCCCGGGCGCGCACCGATGCACTGCTTGTCAAGCCATGCTGTGGCGGCGTCCCATATATAAAGTGGAGGAAGATGGGCACGGATGTTAGCCCAGGGCCAGTCTTCCTCAGCAAAAAAGGGGAGGATTGGCAGATGTTAGCTCAGGGCTGGTCCTCCTCACAAAAAAAAAAAAAAAAAAGAAAAAGAGGGAGCCTCTTCTGTTCTTACCAAGACAGATGGTGGGGCTGTTCCAGGCCTGGAGGAACCACCTGCAGACAGGAAGAGTGGGGTGGGGGTGGGGGGTAGGAGGTGGGTGGGGTGCAGGGCATCCACGACCCCCCATTCCTCCCTCCCCAGAGCAGGGCCCCTCAGACCCCCGGGTGTCAAAGGTCCCGGGGGGCACCGTGTCCTCACAGGCGATCAGAGCCCAGTGCTGGACATCATGGGGACCCCGATGCCCTGTGCCCCCTCCTCACTCAGGTCCCAGAGTCACTTGCCCGCAGTCCTTTGGGGACGACACAGATAAGAGCTCAGAGATCCAGGCAGGACAAATGGCCAGTATCCATCTGGTCCCTGGGGGGCCGACAGGCAAGCCCCCATGGCTCACCTTCTCACACCACACCCAACCCCTCCCAGAGCGTCACTTTTTGTATGATCTGCAGCAACTGACCCCAAGTAACCCCCTCTCCCCGGCCAGGCTGTTTCTTCATCCGGAAAATGGAAGAGATCCGCCGGGCTGACAGGCTGAGGGCAGAATCCAGTGAGATGAAGCCGGCCTCCCCTTCGGCTCAGCTCCTTGGCGTGCCCTAATGAAAAACCCCTGCACGTGCTCTGCCCACACCTCAGGTCCGCTTCCCCCACCCAAAGCCTCCAGTCCTGCCGAGATCTTGAGACAAACTGGCCGGGCGGGAGTCCTCTATCACTACAGCCACGCGCCACATAACGACGTTCCGGTCAACGACAGACCCCATATACAATGGTGGTCCCATGAGATGAGCAGCATAGAGCCTGGGTGTGCAGGAGGCTCTAGCATCTAGGTTTGTGCAAGTGCACGCTATGATGTTCACACGACGATGACATCGCCTAACAAGCATTTCTCAGAACATATCCCCGTCGTTAAGCGACGTGTGGCTGTACTCCCTTGCTCGGTAATTTGGGGAAGTGACTGCGAAATGGGGAAAGGTCATGCCTCTCACTGGGACCCCAGAGGATTCAGAGTTAACTGTCAAGTATTTAAACACAGCAAGTTCTGAGCTACTATTTAGCAAGTGCAGACTCTTAAGTCTAGTTTTGTGTAGAAATGTGCTGTCCAAAAGTTGCAGTCGCTACTTAAATTTACATACGATTTAAAATTCTGGTTCCCAGTTGTACTAGCTATATTTCAGGTGCTCGAGAGCCACCTCTGGCTACTGGATTGGACAATGCAGAAGAGAACATTCCCATCCTGACAGTTCTATCGGCCAGCGCCACCTGGGAAATCAACAGATGTGACATATTCCTCAGGTCTTCCCTATCCTGCAGTCAACTTTCTTTCCTCTTTTTCGCCCCCCTCACATATCACTGCCCAAGTGGCACCTTCCCTACTCCCCACAAATTCTCTCTCAGCCCGCAACGAACGTTCAGAGCTCTGCAGAGGAGCCCTGGGACGAAGGGCATGAGCCCCTTAGAAAGACACTCAGAAGCCCCGAAATCTGAGCTCACCCTTCAGACAGCAGCTTCTCATCCCTAAATGCTCATCAGCAAGAGTAGAAACCCCCCAACAACCCCAGAGAACACACCTTCAGTCCTATTTCCCCGAAGCCACTGGTCTTCTGGCTCCTGACATCAAAAGGACTGAGAAAATTCCCCCTAGAGCTGAGAACTCTTGTTTCTTTTTGAAGAACACAGACTTCTGCCCATTTTATGATTCAGCACTTTGAAACACTTGTGAAACATTCTCCAGATAATTTGTATCAATTTAACAATGGCTGTTGTGTAAATTAAGGGCAGCTTTAATAACTGTATCAGTTTATAAATACATGATTCCTGGGAAGCTAAGCTTTGCTGAAAGGTACGTTGTATTCAGTCTACAAAACCCAAAGATGCTGCAGAAGACTTTCTGTTTCTTTTCTTCTGCTGAGTTTGCAAATTAGATTTCTGATTAGTCCTCTTCCCTGAAGCCCAAATATATATGTATTTTTTCTGTCCACAGCCCGCGTATTCTGTCTTATTCACCCTTCCCTTTGAAGGCAGGAAACATCACTGCCCACCACCCACCGTGGAGACGCCTCGGGCCTATCCACCCCTGATGTGTTGTACCAATTCTACAGACACAGAAACTGAGGCTCAGGATAGCAACCGCCTGACTAATATCTTTGGGATTTGGCATAAACCCCCAGCACGATGACTGGCACATCAGTTAGGTCCCAGAGATACCAGGTGTGAAGTCACCCAAAGTGAGGGTGAGATATTTTAGATCTGGGTGCATCAGGGGATGGGAGCAAGGGTTCTTACCAAGATGGGTTGATGGTGGGTGGCCCCTCAGCTTGACGACACACCTGTTAACATAGGAAGGACTTGATGAGGGTTCGGGAGAAACGGTTTGGGGATTCACAGAACATCAAAACCAGGGCCCCTCAGACCCCCAGGTGTCAAAGGTCCTGGGGGGGCACTGTGTCTTCAGGGGTGATCGGAGCCCAGTGCTGGACATCATGGGAGCCCTGGTCCCTCTGCCATCAGGTCCCAAGGCCACTCACCTTCAGGGACAGGGGCCAAACTAACAGAGGCGAGAGACTGGGAAACACAAAATCCATCATGAGGGTATGAAGGCCCATAGCTCTCCCTATGGAGACAGCAGGATGCCCCCACCTCCCCAGTGTCCCAGGCCCACAGGGAACTGTCCTCAAAGCCACTACATGGAGAGAACCTGGTATCTACCAACCCTCACCTAGTTTTGCACATTCTCAGCATTGGCTATACCTGCTAAGAATCCTACACAGTGAAAACTTCGACAATGCAAATCCCTTGGAAGAGCCTGTTGGGAGGAATACGGAGGAGGGGCTATTCTAGGAAAAAAGAAACCTAAGATATAAGCGACACAAACAACGACCAGAGACCCTTCACTGCAACCATTTGTGAACAAATCAGCAGTGAAAGACATTTCAGACACGACTTAGCAACTATGAACACAAAGCAGACAGGAGATGGCATGGCTAAGCCATTAGTCTCATTAAAGGAACAACAGCATAGGCATTAAGTAGAAAAACTATTTTAGAGACACAACTGTTAACTATTTTGGATGAAATAAACTCACTTTCAAAACACTAAGCCCAACAAAACCAAACACAGCGACACGTTACAACTCTGAAACTTACGTCTATTTCCCTGTATGAAGATTTTCATAATAAAAAGTAAAAAAAAAAAAAAAGGAGTGAAAAAGAAATATATCAGACAATGGTGGAAGAGGGCATAACAATGATGAATAGTGGAGAAAAATCGTTCCACTTGTGACATGGCGATAGTTAGGGTCAAGTCAGTTTTCTAGGTGGCTGCACGAAGAGAGGAACACAGCCAGAGGGGATTCTTGCCGGGTCGAGGTGGGGAGACAGAAAACCAGCGAGCTGCCCCGGACTGGGCCTCCTTGGCAGGGGCGTGGCCTTGCCCGGCCGTCAGGAAACTGATGTCCAAGAAGACCTTAAGCCCAGAACGAACCCTTAACAAAACTGTGATGTTTGGAGTGACCGCGAAACTCTGATATTTGGAGACATCATGTCAGAATGACTCCTGAAGGTGAAATAAGCCCCCGTTTGCTTTCTCCTAAGACCACTCCTATCTGGCTCTCAGAAACAACCCAGTCATTCACTTAGAGACCCCGCCTCCCATTTCTTCCTTAGCCACCCCCGCAGATCCTGCCTCTATCTCCCCCACAGGACTTGTTCTAGCTTGCACAAAAATGTCAGCCGCCTGGAATCGGAAAAAACAAGAGCGATTTCCTAAGGGAAGCACCTGTGGCTAGCACGTGGGTGGAAAACCTCAGACAGCAACTCAATATCACAAGCCCCCGCCTGCCTGCCCCCCAAGGAAAGACGGCCAAGATGGCGGAGACGTGCAACGCGGGCCGCAGAAATGGCGCAGCCGGGCCTCGGTGCAGACAAGGGAGGGCGAGCCCCGGCGGCCCCCGTCTGCTCCGGCGGCAGGAGTCCCCCCGAGCCTCCGCGGACGCCACCGCCCGCCCCGCAGGGAGCCCCCGGGATCGCCTCGGGGCGCGCGCGCCGGGTCCTTTCAAAGGGCCTGACCCCGTCCACGCGGCGACGTGGCCGCCTCGCCGCTGCCCCGGGCACTTCCCGACCCGCGCCGCCCAGACCCCAAATCCCCGCCGCACAGACGAAGAGGAACCGAAACGCACACGAACCTCACCCAACCCTCAGTGTCTCCACAGCGCGCGCGGCTAGCCCCGCGTCCCACTTTATAGTGCGCGCCGCGCGCAAGGCCCGCCCCCGGCGCCCGTTCGGGCTCCGCCCCGGGGCGTCCAGCACATTCGCCGGTGTCGGAAACCCTGCTTTGGTGCTTGAGGAAGGGAAGAATGCCTGTTCCCGCTACAGTCTTCCTGATCAGGCGATGAGATGGAGGCGGAGAAAAAGGAGCAAGGAAGGATCGGGCCCGTTGTCCTCTTATGGGCGTCAGGCAATTCTGCGGATGGCACCCAGGGCGGGCCGAGAGGGGGAAGGACCCCCCCCCAGAGTAGGCGGGGCCAGAAAGGGAGGCCCCTGGAATTGGCAGCGCCGCAGCGGCGCGAGCCGAGGCTGCGGGGGCGGGGCCGACTCAGACGAGGTCCCAACCGCCTCGTGGGAGGCGGGGCCAGTGCGCGGATTGACAGGGGCGCGTGTCTGGGACAGCGCCCACGTGGTGCAGAATTAGAGGCCGAGCCTGCGCGGTGAGAGGAGGGGTCCGAGCCTGGTCGCAGCCAGGGGGAAAGGTTGAACTCTGGGTCAGATGGAGAAGGGGTCTGGGGGACAGGACTCCTGGGGCTAAGGGAGGACTGGATTTGGGGCTCACCCCGGGTTTAGATAGTGTAAGACCTGGGGGCTTGGATTCTTGTTGGGATTGGAGATCTAACGAGTGTGTTTCAACTGACATGACTGTAAAAATTTTTTTCAAAGATAAAAAATGAAACTTCTCTACTCCAAACCCACTCACCAGAGTCGCCAGTGTCAACAATTTGGTGTGGACTTTTTACTGTATGGCTACACACACATGCACACAAATACACACACAGTTACCGGCCAAGATGCTTTTTTTCACTCCAATTTGCCCCAAAAGTGGTCTCCCCGCATCAGTACATAGAGCGACCTCATTCCTTAAACGGTGGCAAAGTATTCCCTTGTGTGATGAGAACACACTTTGTTTAGCTGGTCCCCCTCGTCCTTTGGGTGTTTGTCTTCCTTCCAGTGGGGAGACTCCTCTCCTGAAGCCTGTGCTCTGAATTAAAAGGAAGAGACCCAAACTCCTCTCTTAAGAAAGGAAGAGACATGTCTTTCCTTGGCCCCTGCCTCACTCAGAGTAAAGCAGAGTCCTCACGGTGGCCCACAAGACCCAGAGTGACCCGGCGCCTGTTCCGCTCTGTCCCTCACTCAGGCCACACTACCACGCTGGCCTCCCTGGTCACCTGCAACCTGCAAGGACATTTGTACCTGAGGCCCTTTGCATTTGCTGTTCCCTCTGCCTGGAACTCTTCCCCCCCCGCCCCCCCGCCCTGGTCTATCCCCATGGCTCTCTTCCTCTCTTCAGTCATGTCACTGCTCAGATGTCACCTTAGCGTAGAGCCCCCGACCCCCTCGCTCTGTATAACACAGCCCCTCCTTCCCAGACTGGTCGTCTCTACCCCCCTATATTTTTCTTCATCGTGTTTATCTCCTCACCTATCTGTTTGCGGGTATATTTTTCTGCCTCCCTGTTGAAATGTCCATTCCATAAAGATAAGGGTTTGTGTCTAGTGTGATCCCTGCTATGGATCCAGTGTCTGGCACGCAGTTGCAGCTCAAGTTTTGTGGAAAATGAACACATTTGAGAGCCTTTTGTGGGAGAGAAGAGGAAGAATTATTGTAGCAATACGTAAAGAGCGCGTACTCTGGACCAGGCATGTGTTCAACTGTGTCTTTATCTATCCTTGTTTCACAGATGAGGAAACAGACCCAGATGGGTTCAACACCTTGCCACAGGTCACAGAGCTAGTATGTGGCCAAGCCCACACTCAAAATGTGGCAGCTTAACCACCGTGTGAGAGGGAGATAGATGGGACCCCCAGGTCGGGGCCCTGCAGGGGGACCCAGGCGATGAGATAACTTTGTATTGAGTTTCAACCCTGCCCTGTTCAGTAAATGACTCTGTTACCCCAAACCATCTGCTGCATACAACAGCCTTGAGAAAAAAGAAAGGAGGAAGGAAGAAAGAAAGAGAGTTAGGGAAGGAATGGGACCCTATAGAAAATAAACAAATCAGTAAAAAATTTTAAAAAGGAATAGGGCCAGCCCTGTGGCTTAGCGGTTAAGTGCGCGCCGCTCTGCTATTGGCGGCCTGGGTTCGGATCCTGGGCGCGCACCAATGCACCGCTTCTCCGGCCATGCTGAGGCCACGTCCCACATACAGCAACTAGAAGGATGTGCAACTATGACATACAACTATCTACTGGGGCTTTGGGGGAAAAAAAAGGAGGAGGATTGGCAATAGATGTTAGCTCAGAGCTGGTCTTCCTCAGCAAAAAGAGGAGGATTAGCATGGATGTTAAGCTGAGGCCTGATCTTCCTCACTAAAAAAAAAAAAAAAATGGAATAGCGTTGTGTTGGGGGATTTGGGGATAAGAAAAGGAGGTCGTGGCAGAAGCTGCTGGTGAGGGCAGGAGGTGAAGTGTGGGTGCGGGGAGAATTCATCTCAGGGGGGGCAAATGATTGGGGTCACAAAAAATGAAAGTATGAAAAAGTGCAAAAGTACAGAATGAAGCCCAAAGAACTTGGGGAGAATCAGCTATTCAACAAACATTGACTGAGCACCGTCTGTATGCCATTGGCCCAGCTGATTTTGTATCTTGCATCTCTTTCCCCTGAGTGCCTTCCCTCGCCTATCCCTCTAGCCTAGAGGGCCCAGTGGATGACCCCAGGGAGGGATGGCATTTCCAAAGTACTGAGCTAAAAGAATATTCTGGGCGAAAAATACAGATTATTTAAAAATACAGATTGTTAATCTGAGTTGGAGGGGATTCAGAAGGGACTTAAAAAGAGTCTTGTTCTTTCTCAAGTCCTGTCAGGTGCTGGTCAGGGAGCCGTGGGAGGAGGCCAGAGGTGGGGTCATTCTCATGTCCTGAGTCCAGATGGCCTGGAGCGCCAGGATGGACCAGAAATTCACGTAGTTGAGATAGGAAAAGAAACCTGGGGGAGGAAGAGAGCAGAGGGCATGAGATGCAGAGTTCACCAGCCCAACCCTGACCCCAGTCCTCTCCCCAAACCCAACCACGCCCCCTACCCTGTCCCCAAACCCAGCCATAAACCCAAACTCTACCCTATCCCCTCCACTGTCCCCAACCCGTTTCCAAACCCAACCCCATCTTATCCTCTACCCTGTCCCCAAACGCATCCCTAAGCCCACACTCAACCCTATCCTCTCCACTGTCCCCAACCCGTTTCCAAACCCAACCCCATCTTATCCTCTACCCTGTCCCCAAACGCATCCCTAAACCCAAACTCTACGCTATCCCCTCCACTGTCCCCAACCCATTTCCAAACCCAACCCCACCTCATCCTCTACCCTGGCCCCAAACTCATCCCTAAACTTGAACCCAACCCCTCAAGCCCCATCTTCAAACCCAAACCCAAACCCATCCCCTACACTGTCACCAAACCCAACACCATTCCCTACACTGTCCCCAACCCATCTCCCAACCCAACCCCATCCCTACATCCAGCCCTGTGCCCAGCCCATCTCCCACCTCAATCCCATCCTACTTAGCCCTGTCCACAACCCCACCCACACTCCAAACTCTGTCCCACCAAGTCTCCATCTGCATCCTGAACCCATGCCCAAATCCAGCCCCACCCCAGCCCAGACCAGTCATCAGGAAGAAGAAGACGCCGGTCCACGCCAGGTAGAAGCTGCACCCCAGCCTGTAGGTCATGCCTTCCTGCAGGTACCCATGGGCCTGCACCAGGTAGAACACGACACCCAATATCATGCTGATCCCTGCGTGAGTACAGGTGTTAGGAGGCTGGGCACCAGGTGTGTAAGGACCCCTGCTCATAGTTGTGTGGCCACCTGTCTCTTGCTCATTATTTTCCCACTTTCTTTTGCTTCCTTGTACCTCTGCGCACAAGCCGGAAAATGGGCTCTTGACAATGTCATGGTGGAGGACATTGGAAGAGCAAGCCTTGGTCTTTCACCAGGCCATGGTGGTGTCTGAGACCACAGGCTTTGGGGCCAACAGACCGAAGTTCTTGTCCTACCTCTGCCTCTCACCTTAGGGCAGCCACTCCATCTCTCTGTGAGCCTCAGTTCCCTCATCTGTAAGGTAGGCGTAAGCATAGGACCCATCTCCTCGGGCTGTGATGAGGAGTTATTGGGATTGTCACATATCCTGGTACACAGTGAGCCCTCAAGAATTGAGATCGACTATCATCACTATATTGGGTCTTTAATTTTGGGCTTCTGAAGCAGAGGACAAGGAACTCAGTCATTTTTGATATTTTAACTTTATTTCAAAATGACATGAATTAAGGATAATTTGTGAAAAGGGAACAGCTTTTTTTTTTTTTTCAGGTAGTGGAGTACTGCATAATTTTTTCTTTATGTTACAGAAAAATAATATTGCAAGTGTTTTCTGTTTCCTTAAAAGGGGGAATGGACAAAAATGATTTTCTTATAGAAAAATGTCCTATTTTAGATGGCGTAAAACTGAGACGTTTTCTACCCTTTGTACCTTATATCTAAATGATCGGGAAGAGCCGCTAGACAAACTGGATAAATACCATTTACTAAAAAGGAAACAGGAAGTCGAGTGTTCTCTATTCTTGGCCTTGCTACCACCCTCCAAGAATGTTCTTTTGATGTAACTGGGAGTTATGGTCAATTACTGCAAGAGGCGGGAACACAATATCCTTCATTTCCAAATTAAAGTCCACCTCGTTTTCTAATAAACGTATGATTTGGCATGCAAATGGAAAACTAAATTATTCTAATCACAATATCAATTTTCTTTTTCTTTTTTGCTGAGGAAGATTCTCCCTGACCTAACATCTGTGCCAATCTTCCTCCATTTTGTATGTGGGTCGCCATCACAGCATGGCTGCTGCCAAGTGGTGTAGGTCCATGCCTGGGAACCGAACCGGGGCCGCTGAAGCGGAGCATGCTGAACTTAACCACTAGGCTATGGAGCCGGTCCCACAATATGAATTTTGAGTTATTTGCATAGGGGCAGGAGGATTATCATGATAAGGATTTGTGCAAAGTTAAATAGCTACTATCAAGTACCAACATTTTCTAATTCAATCCTCATTACATCTCCACGTGGTAGGAAATTTTATCCCCACCCTACAGATGAGAAAACTGTGGCTCAGAAAGATTAAGTAGCTTGAACAAAATCACAGAGCTGGTGATGGGGAGACAGCATTTGGGATGGGCTTGGAATTGGAAATGGGGTTGGGTATTGGGTAGAGGTTGAAGTTTGAGTGATAAGGTTGGAGACCGAGGCTGATGTTGGGGATGGGGATCAGTTGTGGTCAGGATGAAGATGGATTGGAGACTGGTAAGAGGATGGAGTTGAGAATGGGTTGGGTTGAGTTTGAAGTTGAGGTTCACAGGAGATAGGGTTGGGTTGGATTGGGAATGAGTGTTGAGGAGGGTTAGGCATGGAGTTGAGTTGGGTGTTGAGATTTGTAAAGGGGTTGGAGATGGTATGGGGGTGGTTTGGAGGTTGGAAAGAAGATAGAATTGGAATGGAGGTAGGGATGGGGATGGACATCACAGAAGGGGATATGAATGAATTTGAGATTGTTGGTGATCAAGGTGGGAGGTGAAGTAGAGGCTTGTCTTGGGGCTGCAGATGGGGTTGGGTTGGAAGTTGGTATTTTTACTGGGATGGGTTGGAAATCTGGACGGAGATAAGACTGGGATTGGGGATGAAGGTGAGGATGGGGATGGGACTGGAGTGCGGTTGAGTATCATGGTAGGGACTGGGCGAGGTACTCCTCGCCTGGGGTCCTGAGGGAAGATTTCAGTGCCATGCCTGTCAGGATGCTGAGGATGGTGTTGGAGAAGTCCAGCACTGGCACATTGGAGCTGGTGAAGAAGTTGATGTGTATGAGTATGATGCAGAGGCAGCAGCTGGCAACGCTGGCGATGAGGAGGAAGGCCCAGGACAAGTCCAGCAGGTCTGGGGAAGAAAGACAATCAGGGACACCAAGGCAGGCCCTCAGGCCCTGAGCATGGGGGAGAGGGTCCCCAGTGAGTCTAGGAGTATTTTTAAACCCTCTCCCTTGCAAATCCCTCATCCCCATTTTAAGAAAATTGAAATTGGGCTCTAGGGAAGGGATATTCAGGCAAATGCCTTCAACATTGAGGATACACCTCTGGGTCAGTGAGAGCAGGTTCTCAGACAGTGAGAAGTGGGGTGGGAGTTGAGGAACCAGCTTGATGTGCTGAGGACACATTCGGTGAAAAATTCTCAGAATAGTGTGTAAGGCCCTAGGGTTATGAGGACTGTGAGGATGGGTATCATGTAGATGAGGAGGGGCATAGGACAGTGAGGACCGTCCTGGGGAAGGGAGGATAATCTAGAGGGAGTGAGGACCATCGTAGAGAAGGGAGGACTAACCCGGGTCAGCGAGGACCATCCCAGGGAAGGCGGAAAGGTGTCCCCGGGACAAAGAGGGGAGAATGAGTCCCAGGAGTGGTGAGTATAGGGCAGGCCTTACAAGCATTCTGGTCGTATTCATGCAGGCAGGAGATATCAGGGCACCGCACAAAGAAGATGGTGTTGATGGGGATGGTCAGGGAGCCAGCAGGGCCCCCAGGGGGCATCAGTGGCACCCGGAAGTGGATCCAGGGCTGGCCCAGAGAGATCAGACCGATGATCATCATGCCAACCAGGCTCAGTGCCAGGCTCAGCAGGTGGCTGATCTTCTTGGCCTCATGCAGCAGCCACCAGCCTATGGGCAGCAGTGAATGGCTGCGTCTACGCCTGTTCTGACACCTGCAGCAGATCGCCCACCACCAGTGTCAGCACTGAGTCCAGCCACCCAGCCCAGCTACCCCAGGTCCAGCTGCCAGACCCCGTCCCACCCAGTCTAGCCTTCAGACTCTATCTTCCCCATGTCCCTCCTCCATCCGTGTATGCCCCACGTCCTGCCTCTAGGACATGCTCACCCAGGTTCAGCCTCCAGGCTCCCTTGCCTCCAGATCTAGCTTCCAGACCCTGCCATCCCCAAATTCAGTCTCTAGGTTGAATCACACGTCTAGCCTCTATGCCATGCCCCACCCAGGGCCAGCCTTCAGGTCCAGCTTCCAAGCCCTGCCACTCCTAGGTCCAACCTGCAGTCTCTGACATACCGGCCATGATTCTGGTCTCTGACCTTTGACTGCTGCCCTTCCCCAGAACTCTAGCCCCGAGCCTGGCCTGCTGCCTGGACCCCTTCCTCTCACCCGCCAGAATTGACCTCAACGAAGTTGCCTGACGGTAGGCTGAGGATGTTGCTGTCTAGAGTACTTTGGTTGAATTGGGAGCTGTCCGTAGAGGCTTTGAAAGGCTCCTGGGAGGTCCAGATGATGGATTCCACGCTTTTTATACTGGCCTCAGGGCTGTGAGTAAGTGAAGGGGGGACATCAACTTTGGCCCGGGTTGTTGGCCAACTCCCAGTTGTTGGTGGGTGGTCTTGGTTACTGACTTGACTACTGTAGTTAGTTGACTCTGTCTCACTCAGGATGGTCTGAGTAGTTAAGGGAGACCTCTGGACACTGAAGTGGCGAGTTTGGAAAACTGATGGAACATCTCGGGTATTGGCCCAGCGACTGTAGGTAACTGATGGTGTGTCTGGGATACTGACTCGGCGACTGTTGATAATGGATGGTGTGTCTTGGATACTGACTCGGCGACTGTTGATAATGGATGGTGTGTCTTGGATACTGATACGGCGACTGTTGATAATGGATGGTGTGTCTTGGATACTGACCCGGCGACTGTTGATAATGGATGGTGTGTCTTGGATACTGACCCGGCGACTGTTGATAATGGATGGTGTGTCTTGGATACTGACCCGGCGACTGTGGGTAATGGATGGTGTGTCTTGGATACTGACCTGGCGACTGTTGACAGTGGGCTGAGAGTCTTGGGTACTGACCTGGGGCGAAGGGTCTTGGGTCTTGTCTTGGTTGTTACTGGGAGATTCTGGAAGGAAACCTGGCTGGGTGCTCTGGGGGCCAGATTGGGGCTTCTGGGACATGTGGAGAGGCAGGGAAAGGCCAGTCCCCAGATGCACTCAACAGCCTGCCAACCGCCTCAGCCCCTCCTTCCAGGCACCTCCATGGCTACCCAGAAGTCTGTTGGTCTCACTCCAGGGTTCAAGAACTGTCCCTTGGCATTTGGATCTCTCTGTCCCTTCTTCTGTGTTTCTTGGTCTCTCCTGTTGTCCACAGGCAGGCCTCAGGGCTTCAGTCCGGCCTGCAGCTGGGGGCGGGGGAGGTTCCATGACAGTTGGAGGGGTTCCAAGAGGTTGAGACGTCGGCCATGGACTCATATTCCACCCTAGCTCCATGTGAGTGACGTGGGGGCTGAGGCTGGCCAGGGTGCTTTCAGTGTGGGTTCTGAGCAGGGGCAGGATTGGGTCAAGAAGAGGTCACTGCTGGGTCAGAGAAGTGTCAGGATGGGGCAGGGGTGGGATGGAGGGTAGGGAGTGATCAGGGTGGAGACAAATCAGGGTCAGAGAGGGGCCGGGGTGGGGTCAGGATGGAGACAACAGGGTCAGACAGGGGCCAGAGTAGGGTCAGGGCTAGGCAGGGCTGAATCAGGACTGGGTCCCTGGCATCTCTGAAATCAATTCTTGCAGTTTCTGGAGGGCCTGAGATCTGAATTTATAATTCCCTCCTCCTACGTGCCGCCACCCAGCCTCCTTCCGAGACCTTCTCTGAATCAGTTTCATCCCTGTATTCCCTTCTCTAGTTCCACATCTACCCCCGCTCCCTTTCTTTCTCCTCTGTCTCTGTCTCTCTTCACCTTTCTCTGAGGCCTCAGGGACCTAGAGAAGATTGGGCCTGCTCCCTGCCTTCAAAGACCTCCAACCTTGGGAAGTAGAGGCAGACCCAGCCTCAGCTTGAGAAGGGCTCAGGAGAGGGCAACAGGGGTGTGGGCACCCCAACCAGTATGCACAGCCTTTCCAGTCAAGAGTGACGACTTTTCGAACCGCCGTTTCCCCCATCCTTTCCTTTCACTTTTGTGATGACCTCTTGAAAAAACAAAAAACAAAACCCCCCACAAATCTTTCTGTCTTTGATGACATGAATACCCATTTAACTGCTCTGTGCCTCTGTTTCCCCATCAGTCAAAGGACGTAATGATACTCCAGAGGGTGGTTGCAAGGATGAAATGGGTTAATAACATGTAAAAGCACTTAGAACCCATTGCAATAAAAACCTGTTGGAGTTTTACACTTCACAGATATTCATTTTGATTCTAAAAGTTTCTTTCTCCACCCCCTGAGCTCCTTCCTGAGTTCCAGACCCCTATACCCAACTTCCTCTGAAATCCACATTGAGATGTACCACAGAAGAAGAGAAAGGAGTTACTATTACTGGATAGCATTAATGCATCCACCCATTCATTTATTCACATGTTCATTTGTTCCTCCTTTCAGTTAACAAACAGCAAAGGCTCTGTGCCAGGCGATGGGGGTGCAAAGGGAAACAAAAGAGATTTGTCCCCTACCCTCACGGAGGTCTGTCGGGGACAACTCGTAGGGAAAAAAGTAGTCAGTGAAGTAATGAATCACAAGTCTGCGGCACACCAGTGAAGGAGAATTGCACATGGCGCCATGGGAGCGTTTGATGGGTGACCTGATCAAGAACCGAGGCTGGGGGTGGGGTGGGGGGCTCGGGACAGGAGATGTGGACAAAGTGACGTTGGAGGTGAGGTGATGAGGGCAGTCTGGGTGAAGGTGGGAGAGTGCCCCGGGCAGGAGGGACGTGAACTGAACTGCGTGGAGGTCGGAAAGCTCTGGGTGTGTGGGAGGGACCCTGTGAAGTCCAGCATGGCTGGAGGTAAGTGAGCAATGTCCCGCCAGCTGGAAAGGTTGGCAGGATCACGGTGGCTGGCGAATGCTGGGTACACCACCCGTGTTCATTCTTTTAACACCGTGGGTCTTGGCCTGGTGAACACACTTTGGAACCTGTGTCATAGTTGTGCCTGTTTCCCGGGTTGGGATTTGCGACAGAGACGGAGATAAGGGAATGAGGTTGAGAGTGGAGATGGAGGTGGGGGATTGGGGAACAGGGACCAGGGGATGGACTTGGAGACAAAATAAGTAGCTTTGGGCTTAGGATGTGGTTGTGGATGGGAAATGAGCTGGGCATTAGGGTTAGAGATGGAGATGAGGATGCGTTTGGAGTCAGAGGTGGGGATGGGGTTGTGTTTGGGGTTTAGGACAAGGAGGATGTCGTGGATGGCATGGGGCTGTGGATGGTGCTGGAGAGGAAGTTAGAGTTGGTGATGGGACAGGAACAGACATGGGGATGCGGTTGGGATTGGGGTTTGTGTGGGGATGGGGATGTGGCTGTGGTCAAAGATGGAGACTAGGATGCAGGCGGATCCGGGCCCCCGGAACTCTATTCTTTCCCAGTGGACGCAGTCTCTTCCTGGGAGGAGGATCGCAAGTTCATCCTGCGGGGCTGGTCTCTCGCCTTCAGCATCCTCGCGACCCTGATGGTGCTCACCACGATGGATGGGCGTATGGTCTACGTGCGGGGCTCCTACACGGGCTACGTGGGCATCTGGATTGACTGCAGGAAGCACCAGTGTGCCAGCCTGGGCCAAGTCACTGGTCAGTAGGAGCCTGGACACACTATGGGGCCCTCTGGAGGAGGGGCCGGTTCTCTGGAAATTACCAGGGGTCTGAATCTCTGGGGGAATATCTTTGGGTGTTCTTGGGGGAAAGTCTTTAGAATTCTCCAGAGGGTCTCTGGAGACTCTCTGAAGGCCTTGTGAGGGTGTCTTCTGGAGTCGTATATAACTTATAAGGAAATGGGCCTGTCATAGCTCATGGGAAAGAGAGCATCACATTTGACCACAAACCAATCCGCCTCATGATTAGATGGCTAAAGACACCATCATTCTCTCTCTCATGCACTAGTTTTTTTTTTTTTTTTCTGAGGAAGATTGGCCCTGAGCTAACATCTGCTCCCTTCTTCCTCTATTTTGTATGTGGGTCGCCGCCACAGCATGGCCGCCAAAGAGTGGTGTAGGTCCACACCCGGGAACTGAACCCAGGCTGCCAAAGCAGAGCACACCGAATTTAACCACTAGGCCCATGGGGCTGGCCCCCTTCTCTCGCTTTTTAAAATAGTTGTTTTTTTTTTTTCCCAAGATAACAAGAGGCTTCCAGCTGCTTCAGAAATATTTTGCCTCCTTGTAGGTCTCTGCGTTTCCAGGGCTTCTGAGCATAGTAACAGGAAGAAGCCCAGAGCCTGGAGCCAGAGTGACTGAGTTCGAATCCTGGATCTACCACTTGGTAGCTGGGTGATCTTGGGCACTGCTCTGTGCCTCAGTTTCCTTATTTCTAAAATGGCAATGAGAGTAGTCCCAACTCACGGACTGTTTGAGGAAAAAGTGCGTTAAAACAAGCCAAGGAGGGGCCGGCCCCGTGGCTTAGCGGTTAAATGCTCGCGCTCCGCTGCTGGCGGCCCGGGTTCGGATCCCGGGCACGCACCAACGCACTGCTTCTCTGGCCATGCAGAGGCTGCGTCCCACATACAGCAACTAGAAGGGTGTGCAACTATGACACACAACTATCTACTGGGGCTTTGGGGGAAAAATAAATAAATAAATAAAATTATTTAAAAAAAAAAAACAAGCCGAGGAATTAGAACAGTGCCTGGCACATATTAAGTGTGACAACAGAGTTAGCTGTTATTATTATGAGGACTTTTTTTTTTCCCCGCCCAACGCACCTCCCTTCACTTCAGATCTCGGATGCGTGCTTATGAAACTTCCAGAACACTGTGTAGTATTAATCTTATTTATTTATTTGGGAGGTCTCTTTCTCTCATACTTCCCAAACTCGAGCTGGTGTAAGTAAGACGAACATGGTTTCAAGTTATGGGAAAATCCAGAGGCATAGGTGTCTCCGGGTTCAGGTACTGCTGGATCCAGGTGCTAAAGGGTGTCATTAGGGATCTGTCTCCTGCCATCTCTCTGGGAAAGCTTCCTGTTTGTTGGGCCCTCAGACAAGCTGTGCCCGTGCAGTGGCAATGGGGCCGCCAGCAGTGCTTTGAGTCCGTCCTTTCTGTAAACAACCCTGGGAAAAGGAGTATAAGTTGCCTTCTGTGGCCTTCAAGGTCTCAACATTAGCTCTGACAGGATCAGATTTCCTTCCCTGGGATTTCGCACTCCTCCCAGTTGCTGTGCTCAGGAGGAGGTCACGCTGTCACTGGCTGGGTCTGGATCACACACTTTTCTTGAGGCAGTGGAGGGGTCATTTCTGGCAGAAGCGCAAGGACAAACAGTGGGTGGAGAGTTCCTCTGAACAAAATCAGGTTGCTGTGGCCAGAAGAACGGGAACAGATGCTGGGTGGGCAGAAACGACTGTGCACAATTTCCCCCCGTATTTACGATTCTTTCTTTGAGCATAATTCCTTTGGGGGTGGAATCCCAAGAGTGGAACAGCACTGCTTCAAAAGGGCTGATGAAACTTTGTAAGTCTTTGATATCCTCCCCAGAGTGGTCAGGAGTCTCCCAACAAGCAACAGAAGCCACTTTGAGTTGTTTTTTTTAAATTATTATTATTATTATTATTATTTTTGTGAGGAAGATCAGCCCTGAGCTAACATCCGTGCTAATCCTCCTCTTTTTGCTGAGGAAGACCGGCTCTGAGCTGACATCTATTGCCAATCCTCCTCCTTTTCTCCCCCCAAAGCCCCAGTAGATAGTTGTATGTCATAGCTGCACATCCTTCTAGTTGCTGTATGTGGGACGTGGCCTCAGCATGGCCGGAGAAGCGGTGCGTCGTGCGTGCCCAGGATCCGACCCCTGGCCGCCAGCAGCGGAGCGCGTGCACTTAACCGCTAAGCCACGGGGCCGGCCCTCGAGTTGGTTTAAGCATAAGATAGATTTATCCAGGGTGTCAGGGAGCTTGCAGAATTTCTGCGAGGCCAGAGAACTGAGCTCCAGGGGCCGAGTGATCAGGACCACGACCAAGATGCCCAGGAGGACTGTCTAGCTGGGCACACACTGCAGCTTGCCCTGTGGACCAGTCTCTCCGGGTCTGGACTCCACTGGGGAACCTCTTTCTCTGCTGCCTCAGGACCCTGGAGGTAGCTACAGCCACCCCCACCAGAACAGGGTCCATCCCTGCTTCTGGCTTACGACCTCTAGTCTAGCGTGGCTCTATCTTATTGGCAGAGCCCGGTCACGTGCTGAGGTCCTCGCTGTGAGGGAGGCTGGTTTCCTTGCTGGGAGGGGTGGAGGCAGATGGTGGGAAAAATACCCCCAGCGCAGGACTGGTGTTCAAACGTGCCGGGAAGACAAACAGGGAGGTGAATGTTCATGACATTCCCCGTTTGTTCTAGAACGTTAACTTGGTTTGTGGGATTCAAAATTTTTTCTTTATTTTAAAATTTAAATTAGTTTTATTTTATTCGAAGCTGTCATATATTTACATGGTTTAACATTTTAACAAGCGCAAAAGTCTCCCTCTCTTTTCTGTCCCCCATCCCTCCCATTCTCTTGCCTGGGGGCGTGATGTTATTCAGCCATTTTTTTTTTTTTGTGAGGAGGACCAGCCCTGAGCTAACATCTGCCAATCCTCCCCTTTTTTTGCCGAGGAAGACCGGCCCTGGGCTATCATCCGTGCCCATCTTCCTCCACTCTATATGGGACGCCGCCACAGCATGGCTTGACAAGCAGTGCGTCGGTGCGCGCCCAGGATCCGAACCGGCGAACCCCGGGCCGCCGCAGCGGAGCGCGCGCACTTAACCGCTTGCGCCACCGGGCCGGCCCCTATTCAGCCATTTTTAAGCTCTTGTGTGTTCTTCTAGTCATAGTCTCTGCATGTATGAGAAAATGGCTACATTTTTATACACGCATATGACTATATATACATATACAAACATATATATATACACCCACACATATATAGGTATGTGTATATGTATATGTGTTTATTTATCATTTTAAAAACACACATGGCAGTGTTATAGTCTGTTTTTAAAGATAAATCACCATTTATTGCAGGCTATGAATGTACAAAGCTTTATGGTTGGCATAAAGAAATAACATATAGGTTATGAAGCTTTTGTTTTTTTAAGGTACAGAAATTTAGAATTTTTATATAGTCTCATTTCTCCACCTTTGCCTCTGTGACTTTACCAATTGCTTCTCAGCTTTGGGGAGTTCGTCTCGCTCTAGATTTTTGGTGAACATTCAATTCTGGTTGTGTATTTGTGTGTGCTTTAGGGTTGGACTGCAATTTTGGTGGGTGGTACGCAGGCAACATTGAATCCTGTGCTCCTTGCCAACCTACGGAATAGACTGGAATTAGTCAGGAGTCTGGGTCACAAATGACAGAAACTGTAACTTGAATGAGCCAGAGTGGAGGAAGTTATGGGCTCGCCTAAGTGAAAAAGGGTCGGGGTAATAATGCTTTCAGGAATGGCTGAATCCAGGATTCCAAGTGATAGCATCAGACACTACTGTCTGTCTGTTTCTTGGCTACTTGAATTGGCTTCATTCTCAAGGCTCCACGTAGTGGCAAGTCAGGATCAAGCTAGGAAAAGAAATCATTCTAGGTGCTTCAGAGGGTAGTAAATGTAGGGAATTGGTTTCATGGGTAACAGAAGAGCTGAGAAGCCAAGTAGGGGATGGTGAAGGAAGGCAGGGATTAGCAACTCAGGAAGCTGCTAGTCCCTAGGCCAGAAGGACAAAGGGAGGACGTGGCATTACCAGAGCCCAGAAGCTAGAACCATCTGGAAGGCATAGACTCATGGTGGGATTTGCCTAGAGGTGGCTACAGTCACAGAAGAAATGCAGCTACTGCTGAAGACACCAAGTGAAGCAGAGAGAGAGGGGGATAAATACCCTGGCTTGTGCCGCCCCCCCAGAGTCAGTCTTCTGCCAGTGCCTCCCATTAGCCACACATACTGATAAGCCAGTGAGCAAAGGAGGCTGGGAAGTGTAGTCTTTGCAATACACAGCAGGGAAGGGTGGGGAGTGGATGTGAGCCCAGACCGTCACTGGCAGAACTGCTAACAATTTGGGCCTCAAGTCGGGCAGAAAAAGGAGCACAAAAATTTTCTTTGAGAGTCCTGCATGGCTGGGACACACGGGTACCCCAAATCAAGCCTGGTGGCCAGAGCAATGTGATGTACTGATGGGCTTATAACTGGGGCTGAGGGTGGGGAGTGGGCGGGAGGGTGAAATGCATGTTGGGGAGGTAAGCTGCAAAGGTAGCCTTCTGATGAAACCACAGAGTGGGCTGGTCTCCTGGATGACAAGAGCCAGGGACCTGAGGGTCATCTCAACTCTCTTTCTCTCCTTCTCTGGTCGGCTTTCCCTCCTTAGGTTTACTCTTTCAGGTCTCCTGTCCCCTAAGAGGCTGGATCCAAGGCTCAGGTAGCTCCAGGATCATAATCCTCTTGATTAGAGAAGAGAGAGCTCGTCCCTAACGGCTTCAGTTAGAAAAAGTCCCAGGACAGAGCTTGATTGGTTGGCTTTGGTCATGTGCCGATCTTTGGGCCAATCACCATGGTCTCGCACATGGGGCGCTGTGATTGGCTCAGCCAGAGTCACATGACTATCTCTGTGGCACCAGAGGGCAGGGTATGTCACGAGAAGCCCTCAACCAGGATTATGTGATTGATCCCGAGAGAGCTATTGCTATTCTGTGTCTATTACTAAACTTTCACTTTCTGGTTATGTGTTAGAGATGTGCAGTTTCCAGAAGTGAAGCAGAGGGAGTCTTAGCTCATTCTGCTGAAACAGTCTTGCTTGTTCAAAAGCACACAAAGTAGGTAGAGGCTAAAAGGAGGAGATGTTATTCTCAGAAGGGGCCGAAGCTCTCGACATACTGAAATGTAAATTGCATAAATATCAGTTTTAAACTGAGTGTGATTACATCTTTTAGGTATGTTGGTTTTAGAGGATTTGATTGGAAGTTTGTCTTGTGTGCACATCTGTGTGTGTGCTCTGGAGGATGGGGGGGTCATTTGGAGAATGTGGGGGGCTCTGGGGTGTGAATGGGGTCACTAGGGGACCTTGAGGTGTGAGTGGGAGAGACTTTAGCCGAAGTGGGGTGTCTTTGGAGATGACTAAAGCATCTTGGGTAACTTTGTGGGTGCTAGTGGGAGTGTCTGGGAGTGATACTGGGGGTATTAGTGTGAGTTGCTGTGGGACATCTTTTGAGAGTATAAGCAGGATGACTTTGGTGGTGTCTGTGGAAGTGACTCTAGAAAGAATTGAGATGATTCTGTGTGGTGACCTTGAGGATGTGAGTGGGGTGACTCGGGGTCATCTGTGGGGTGACCTTGGGGGTTGGGTGGAGATGATTATGAGCGTGTCTGGGGGTGGACTTTGGGGTAAGTGGGTGTGACCTGGGACAACTTTGAGGGTGCGAGTGGTGATGACTTTCAGTAGACTTTACGGGTACCTGGGGATGATTTGTGAGTAAGAGGGGGTGTCATTTTGGGGTCCTAGGAGGTGACTTTGGCAATGCAAGTGGGGCTGCTTGTGAGGATGTCTAGCTAAACTTTGGGGTGTCTGTTGGGGATGCTGCTCGTGGGATGTCAGTGGGGGTGAGTTTGGAGGGTGACCTTGGAGAGTGTCTGGGGATGACTCTGTCCCCCCCCCACCCGCCCCAGTTCTCATCCACATGAGCATGGGCTTCATGATGCTGGCCCTGATGCTGTGTCTAGTCCTCCTCCCCACCATGGGCATCTCCTTCCGGCCAGTCTTCCGCCGCCTTAACAAGATCGACCTTGTCTTCAGTTTCCTCAGCTTCAGCATCGGTAAGTGTCGGCTT
>CM053541.1:9606110-9625725 GCA_028646465.1 Rhinoceros unicornis | reverse complement strand
ACGAGAAGCAGAGGAGAGGAGGCGAGGGGGAGACAGAGCGTGAGGGGAGAGGGAGGGAGGAGGGGCCTGAGAGCAGCTCAGCTGCAGCTGGGGCTGTGGGGCTGGTTCCCCAGCAGCCGCGTGGCCTGGTCCCCAGCCCAAGGCCGGCGGGCCCCTCCCACCCAGCACCTCTGTCCCCTCCTCCTCCTCCTTCCTCCATCGCCCCCACCAGCGCCAGCTGAAACCAGCCCTCCCCTGTGTCCCCCTGGATGGACGACTGTCCTGGAGGGAGGGGCTGGGCAGCGTGAGAAGCAACCCCCCCCACGCCACATGTTGGGGAAGTCCCTTCCTTTTCTCTGGGGGTGCCCCGCAGTCCCATCCTGGGGGTGACTGTGCTCAGTGGTGATGGGGGAGAGGGAGTGAGGCACAGACCAGAGACAGAGACGGGGCAGAGAGACGGAGGGTGAGACCTACAGAGACAGCAGCGACGGCTGAGAGACCCAGAGATGGACAGAGACAGGAGAGACACAGAGACAAGGAGACAGAAGAGAGGGAGACAGAGACAAATCATAGTCACTCAGCGAGACACACAACAGAGCCAGTTACATGGGGAGACACAGAGAGACAGGACAGAGGGAGACACAGGAAGACAGAGAGATAGTTACCCGGGGAGACACAGAGGGAGACCAGGCAGCCATGGGAGGCTTCCCTGGGGTCGTCCAGTCCCAGCCCTGCCTCTCTCCGTGGGACCTGGACCAGTCCCATCCTTCTCTCCCTCAGCCCCAGCCTCCCCTGAGGTCATCCCAGGGGAACGACCCTGGCTGAGCATTCCTGTGGGAGCCCCTTCCCCTCCCCACATCCCCAGACCCCCTGTTCCTACTCACTCGCTCTTGCAGTGGGCGGCTGTGAGCACCCACTGGGGGTCCACCAGCACACCCCCGCACTGGAAGTCAGTGTAACGGTACAGAGCCGCCTGCCAGGGTTGAGAATGATTCTCACACTCCCAGCCTCCTATGATCCGGGACTGGATGGGGGGCACGGCACCTGCCAAAGGGGTGGTGGGTCAGGGGTGGGGGTGAAGGCTGACAGGAGAGGCCAGGGGACTGGACGAGGAGAGGAAGCTGTGCTGTGGGGTTGGAGGGACGGGGGGGCAGAGGGCCAGATTGGGGGTCTGGGGACATGAGCAAGAGGTGCTGGGAAGGGCCTGGAATTCTGAAACCATCCCTGGGATAGTGGGTTGGTGGCTGGTCCTGGCTGGGGAGACGTTATGCTGAGAGCACAGCCGACCCCAGAAATCAGGGTGGAGACAACAAGACGGCGGCTGGAGCAGGCATCGAGTGTGGGGGTCGGGTGACTTGGGGTCTTGGATGAGGGCTAGGAGGCTGGGGGTTCAGAGAGGGGAAAGAGATTCTAGAAAGCAGGAATAACGACCCTAAGGGAGAGGTTCAGAGCTGTGCGAGGATCTGGAGGAGGGTTGAGGCGCTATCAGGTGAGGAAATATTTAGGCCCAGGTTGGGGTCTTGGGTTTCTGAAAAGGATGCAGATTTGGGGAATCAGGTCTGAGAGGCCAAGGAGAGCATCTGGGCTGGGGAATTTGGGGTCCCTGGATTTGGGACTGGAAGGGGTCAACTGGGACGGGAGAGTTGGAAGAATTTGGGGTTCCAGGTCAAAGAGTGAATGAAAGGGTTAGGTTGGGAGAACAGTCCCATGAGGGTTTGGGGTCCTGTGAACCAGGAATGGCATTCTGAGAGGGGTGGGGGCCCTGGGACCAGGTTTGGGGTCAGGATTGGGTTGGGCTCAAGAGGAGGGAGAGCCAAGTGTTAGTCATTCTGGGATCGGGTGATTCCGTGGGGATGGGGTTCACGGTCTGAGGGTACTGGCAAGATCTGGGGTTCTTTTGGGAGCAGAAATGGAGAAGGAGGCATGTCAAGGGCCAGGCAGCTGTGGGAACACAGAGGACCCCTTTGACGTGGGGTTTTATAATCACATGTTGGGGTACTTGGGTGAGGTAGGGCAGGACAGCTGGGCTGGGAAGGACTTTGGGAATCTGGGAATAGGGTCTCAGAAAACCAGACCTGTACAGGAGGGACGCAGTTGGAGAAGGGCTGGAGCTTGAGAAAGGATGGCAATTCTACCAAGGAGCATGTGGTTGGGGATTCTGGTGCTTTTCTGGGGTAGAAGGCTGGGGGTGCTGGATGGAAGCTCTAGGGCAAAGAGTCAGGGAAGGAAGAGACATGCACAGAACCCCCAACCAGGATGGGGGGCCCACTGGGTGTCATGGACCAGAAAGTCTGTTTGGGAAGAAGTGTAGGTGTCTGGTGGAATTTGGGGGTCCTGGGAGGACTGGGGGAGACCAGATGCCATGACCTGGAGGACCTAGTTGACAGCTGACAGCTGGATGGGAAAAGTCACCAGGGTGTGGTAGGATCTGGGGATTCAGGAGCCAGACCATTGGGTCATAAAGAACTAGGGGGTAGGAAGAGGTGATCAGGGTCCCAGGGTCTGGTGGGATTGGGGGGGCTCCTTGGAAGAGTTGGAGTCTCCCAAAGGGAGAGACAGAGGTGGCCCAGGATCTGCCCTTTTGGTAAAGGGAGTGGGGGCAGGGATCTGAGCGGGGAGGAGAAAGTTCTGGGAGTTCCTGGGAAGACCCAGTGTGGGAGTGAGGACTGACGAGGAGGAGCTGGGGTAGGATCTTAGGCTGGGGCTGGGAGAGATAGGAAAGAGCCTGCTACCCTGATCTGGGCAGTCTGGGGTTCCGGGTAAGAGGGGAAGGACTTATGGGGGGGCGGGGGAAGGGCAGCATGAGAGTCGGGGCCCGCTCCCCCTCCCGCATCTTCCCCACTGTCTCACCGGTCCCCGCCAGGGACAGGGCAAGGCACAGAACCAGGAACCACATGGTGACAGAGGTGTCCAGGGGCAGTCAGGCGGTAAGCTAGGAGCTGGAGAGCCTCCTGGAGGAGCGTTTTAAAGCCTTCATCCCCCTGGGCCCCACCCCTGCCCTGCTGGCACCCAGACGCTGGCCAAGGCCCTGCCCCTGCTGCCTGGGGGCTGGACACCTCCTCCCACCCCAGGGGGAAGGGAGCGTGAGCACCTGTTGAGCTGTAGGCCCTCAATCATGCTGGAAGCATTCCTGGGGCCTGCGGCCAGACAGGGCAGGGCCTGGAGCTCCCGGGGCCCTGCTCTTGGGGACAGAGCCAGTGAGCAGAGCTGAGAGTGAGTGGGAGCAGAAACCGGAGAGGGAGGGAATCACTGATCCCTAATACGAAGCCCATATACCTGAACCCCAAGTAAGGCCGTGCACCCCAAGACCCAATGTACCCTCAAATGCCAGCAGTGGGGTTCTGCCGATTCCCTGATCCCTTCCCACACCGCTTAGACCCAAGATGTCAGCTTCTCAGCTTTCACCTCCCCCTGAAATATAAGCTTTCTATTCTTATACCCCGACTCAGATCTAGGCCCCCAAACCTCCTGTTCTTCTCATAGTAAAATCTTAGGGTACCCATCACCACAATCCTAGCATCCTAGACCCAGAACATGAAATTTCAATGGTTTCCCTGAATAAGTTCCCTAGCATTTTGAAATTCATGTCCCCCCCAATGTTGGGGTTCCCATTACCACCCACACCTTGTTCTCCAAATCTGGATGCTCAAGGTTATGTCGTCCAAAGTCCCAGGAATCCCAAACTACCTGCCCTCCAAGGTCAAGAGTATGCTCTCCACAAATTCCAATCCCCCTCCCCCAATAAAATATTTTAGGTCTCAGGAGCCAGGTTCATGTATTTCAACATTCAATGACGTTGAAAATCACATATTTGGAATCTCTGAAGGGACTCGGGCACCAGATTCCTGCAGCCTCAATGGTAAACCCACGGGCTTCCGACTGTTCCCTTGGCTCTTTAGGAAAATCAAAGCAGGTTACAGGGTCCCAGTCGCTGCTCTATGTCAGGAACCTCCACAAAGAAAGGAAAGTATTTGCCTTTTTGCCATGGCTACCAGGAAGCCCAGAACTAAACCTTGAAGAAAACAAAGTCATGCTTGATCATTTATTGTGTGCTGGGTCCTTTCATTGGGGTCCAGAGGTAATAGAGTATTTTCCCAGTGCCAGGCACTATTCATATCAGTTCATATGAATTTCCTCATTTAACCTTTACAGACCTATGAGGTAAGCAATATGATGACCCCAATTTTACAGATGGGAAAACCTAGACTGAGTGAGCTTGGGCCTTTTTCTTAAGATCACACAGCTGATCCTATGTGTTGAATGAACAGAGCCCTCCTTCAAGCCACCTCTCCTGACCTAGGGATTAGTGCAGTGGGTGACAAGGAACCGTGGACAGTGTCTGGCTTCCATTTCCCTCCATCCCCAGAAGAAAGTCACAGAAAGTCCTATAGAGAAACTTGCATCAGCGCTCTGTTATCTTGGTGTTAAACAGGTGACCTAGAGCACCAGCTCTGGCCTCAGATGGGACAAGTCCTTGGCTAACATCTGGGCCTTGGACAAATGGGGTCTTGGGGGATGGCTCAATTCTGTCCCAGGTCAGGACCGGACTGCTGGCCAGCCATGGGAGCTTCTGCTCAGTCAGAGACACAGGTGGTAGGCCAAAATAGTCAGTTCCTCTTCACGGTTTCCCTGATCCACTCCAAGTAGCGGCAGACTTTAGTATAGACACCAGGCTTGGTGGTGGTGTCACAGGGGACGTCACCCCAGGACACAATGCCCTGTAGGACGCCCCCACAGACCAGGGGGCCCCCGGAGTCACCCTGTGTGAAGAAGAGGAAGCTTGAGTGGGAATCTGCTGGATCCGGTGCCCCCATCCCCATCCTAATCACCATTCAAACTCAATCAAAATCCAGTCCAACCCCACCCAATGCAAACCCACCTCAACTCAACTCAACATAACCCAAACCAATCCAACCCAACACAACTCAATGCAACTCAGCCAACGCATGTCCAACCCCACCCCATGCCACGCCAAGTCAACCCAACCACATCTTCCCATTTAAAGTTAAACCAGACCCATGCCCATCTTCACTTCCAATACAACCCAACCCCAATCGTCACGTTTTCCGCATCCCAAACAAAATTTACCCCCATCCCCAATTCAACCCTGACATATTTCCCATCCAACATCAAACCAAACCCGTTCCCACTCTCAACTCCAGCCTGTGCCAGCCCAAACCAACCACCACACCGTCCACCCCAAACCCAACCCAACCCCATCACCATCTCTAACCCCAACTCCAACCTCACTCCTATTCTAACTGCGCTTGCTTCTCCATCCCCACACCTACCCCTAGCATCTCCTCTGGCCCAAAGCAAGCAAAACCAGACCCGTCCCCACTCGCAACCCTCTCCCCTCCCGCGGCTCTGACCTCACAGGAGTTCGTGCCTCCGCCCTCCACGCCTGCACACACCATGGTGTCCATCAGGCACCCCGGGTAGTCCTTGCTACAAGACGCGGCCGAGATAATGCTGATGTTGGCACAATGCAACTTATCTGGGAGACTCCCTGGGGAGGACAGCGGATCCATCACTGTTCAGGCCCTTGTCCCCTCCGCCCAAGAGCCCTGGAGAATAGGGCCCCCGGTGGCCTGACATCCAGCTCCATCCTTTCACGCACCTTGTGACTCTGGGCTCCCCGTGGTCCTAGACTCGCTGCCAGACACCAGGCCCCAGCCGGACACCACGCAGGGCTCTCCCGGTTGGGGGCAGCGCGTGGGCAGCGCCACGGGGCGCACTTCCGGGGAGAGGAGCGCGGGCCGGCTTAGTCGCAGCAACATTACGTCATGGAGATGGCCGCGCGCTGCGTAGCCCGGATGTGGGATGATGCGCGAAACAGCCCGCAGTTGCTCGGGGCCCTCGCGCTTGCGCAGATTGTGCTCGCCCAGCCGCACTCGCATGGAGCTGTGCGGGCGAGTGATTACCCGCAAGTGGGGTGAGGAGTAGATACGAAAATCGAAGAGCATGCCGCCTGGGGTCCCCTGCCCCTTTGGGAATCTGGGTATCCCGTTGCCCTCTCTTCAAGGCCCTGAAGCCAATAGTTTCAGCCCCTGCCCCTTAGGGACCAAGGTGTCCAGAGTCATGCACACACTTTGAACACACACCCTGGCTTCAGCTCTTCCTTTCTCCGAATCCAAGATCTTCAGATCCCCAGACCCCCTTAGACCCTTCCCACCATGCCCCCTCAGGACCTTGAGCCCTGCCTTCATACCGGGTTTGGCAGTGGGCTGCAGACAGCACCCAGTGTGGGGAGATGAGGGAAGCGCCACAGTTAAAACGTCCACGCTCGAAGAGGGCCACTTGCCACGGCTGGGAGTGGGGTGCACACGCCTCACCTCTCGGTATCTTGTCACTGCTGTCCTGCGAGGCTGGGAGAGGGGCCAGAGGAGGGTGCCTGAGGACAGAGTCCTTTTCCTCAGACCCTACGCCTTCCTTGCACCCTGCCCTCACTACATATTTTTCACCCGTGTCTTCCCTTAAGACGTCCCTGCTGTTGATTTTTAAGCACTGACTTCTCTCTAGCTGTTACAACTGCTGCTGGTTTTCTCCAGAACTGTCCCCCTGCCCTCGCCCCCCGACCCCATTCGCTGCAGGACTCTGGGAGAGAAAGGAAGTGAGAGGACGGGAGGGCAAGAAGTCCTCTGTGATAGGGAGTGGAGGCAGGGACAATGGATACAGGTGGTCACTTGGAACCAGCCATTCAAGGTCACTGAGCTGTCACAGACATCAAATGGATGTGGCCATTCAGTATGAATGACACACAGTCTTGGCTCCAGAGTCTGGACATCTCAGCCAAATGCAATGTGTCATACAAGGACACAGATGCGGCCGCACAAGGTCGTGGGCAAACATACAGCCACAACCAGCCTTCCAAACCTAGGAACTGATAGGGAAACGCTTTAAGCAGAAACTGGCTTGCACGCACATGGGTTGCAGCTTCAAGAATCATAGCACAGACGTGCATATGTGGGTGTGAATATGGACAGTTAAGACACGGGCACAAAAACACATTCACAGACTCAGCTTTGGATGTAGATGCTCAGACCTAAATTTACAGTGTGAGTCTGCATATACTAGGTCCAGATGCGCACACTTGCACATGGGATCTGAACACATAAGGTGGGGTCCTTAATAAGGGTACTAAGGTTGGGTCCTTAATAAGGGTACGTGGGGAGAGACAACGGTATGCATTCAGGCCCCCAGAGGCTTGTTCACAGATATGAGTCTATCACGTAGTGGTTAAATCTGGAGTGATAAAGTCCCCTGAGCCCAAACATATTATCTGTGAGACTTGGAGCAAAATATTTGACCTCTCTGTGCTTCTGTTTCCTCATCTGTAAAATGGGATTGTTGTAAGAATTAAATAGGTGTGTGTGTATGTGTGGATGTGGTGCCTGGCACATTGTAACTGCCTAATAAATACTGGTTATTTTAAACAAAGGAGACATATTTATTGATGCAGACATACGTGTGGGTGTTCAGGTTGTGGACTCAAATACGGCCAAAGTAAGCCAGACATACCTGCAGACCTGAATGAAGATAGCCAAGGTCAAAACTGTGATTCATCCCCAAGCCTCTTTCTGGAGATTCAAACTTATAGACACCGACCCAGAGGCCAACACTCAGATTTGGACCCACTAGATCAGACCCCAGGGTGACACCTGGACACAGGGCTGGGCATTCAAGATCAAAGACACACAACTAGAGACACAGGCAGCCAGGACAGGACATGTTTATCCATTTCTAGATCAGCCGCTAAGTCAGTCACTTGGTTCCAAGGTCACTCATTGGGTTTGGTGACTGGGGACCTGGTTCACACAGGTGAGAAGAATGTGGACACACAGGGCCTTGCCCACTCACCACACACACACACACACACACACACACACACACACAGAACTGCACCATGCACAGGGACATAAACAGAGATGTTTCAAGGTCACAAGGCTACGACCCCCTATACTGGGCAATGTGGATATGTCCTCTCAGGGTCACAGCCAGGCACACAGACACCCACACTGGGCCAGGATTTGCACAGACAGACCAAATGCCCACAGTCTGCCTTCCAGGGTCAAGAACTGGGCCAAGGGCCCCGGGAAGGCAGGGGGAAGGCGGATGTGTTGGACGAGGGGCTTAACAAGAAAAGGGTGGGGCGTCCTGCAAAGGACAGAGAGTATGGGCTGAACAGCTGGGCACCGAGGCCGCACTCGGCCAGTCCAAGCCGGACGAGGGGAGGCCCTAGCTGGGCGCAGCGGGCAGGGAGGAGAGAGTACGGAGAGAGCCCGAGGGGAGGCTGGCAGCAAGGGGCGGGGGATGAGGGGCCCCCAGGGACGAGGGTGATGTGGGGGGGGTCAATGAAAATCCATCCTTGACTTCTCCAGGGTGCAGGCATCAGGTTACAATTAATTTCTCCACGGGTGGTGGCTGAACACTGGGTCTGGAGTTTTCCTGCCACTCAAGGGCACCTTGACCTAGTGGCTGTCCCTCTCTAAGCCACAGCCCCCTCCCCTGTCAATTGAAGCCAGTAGAGCCCACCCACAGAGGATTAGATGAGCATCCTAGTGCTGAGCACTGTGCCTGGTATATACTAAGTGCCCGGCAATGCTAACACACCCTTACAGGGCAGTACCCCGGGGCCACGCACCTTCTAGTGCCCACACGTCTATTGTTAGTTTCCATGGTACAATTGGACAACCTGAGTCACAGAGACGGTGGGGAACTAGAAAGTGGCAGAGGTGGGATTCGAACCCAGAGTCTGTGTTCTTGGCCTCTCAATACTTGTTTAATGCTTATTATGAGCTTTACCCACATTATGCTGTTGAAACTTCATCATTATTGTCGCAGGTAGGTGCCATCTTCTAGAGAAGGCATTTGAAGCCCAGAGAGGGGAAGTAGTTTCCTCAAGGTCACAGAGCAAGGAAGGGGCAGCCCCAGAACTCAAACTCAGGTCTGTGTCGCCCCAGGGCTGTGTTCTTTGTTGTGGGGACTCCAGAGCAGCCCCAGGCCCCTGACAGCTCTTGGGGTGGGGTAAAAACTCAGGGATGAGGTGGAGGCGGGAGTGAGGGAGGGATCATCACATGGTCTCCAGGTCAGAGAGGGGCTGGCAGATTGCAGGGCCCACACATGCTCGGGAGGGAGGAGTAAGGTGGCACCACACTCCCACAGCCCCGGACCTGACCTGGCCCTGCTCACCTGCAGACATCAGCAGGAAGGAGAAGGTGAGGAGAAGCCACATTGTGGAGGAGGGACCAGGGCTCTGCTGAAGTCTGGGGAGGGGAGAGAATGAACCAGGGTGAGGCTGGACCCTCCTGTCCCCACCTGGATCCCTCTAGACACAAACTCATGCCACCTGCTGCTTAAGAAACTTGTTTTCAACATCCTTGTTCTCCACCCGCAACTTGCTCTTCCTCCTGGGTTGCCCATCTCTGAAGGATCTGCTGTTCCTCCAGGTTCCAGGACAGACCCCCAGCCCGTCAGACCCCAGCACCATCCCGCTTGCCCCCTGGATCTCTCTCCATCCCCAAAGCCTGGCTCAGGGTACATTCTCTCCCCAGACGCTATCCCAGGCTCCTATCAGGCCTCTTGGGTCCCCCCCACCAATCTGTCCCTCCACTCATGTCCCCACCCCCCAGCCTGTCCCCCTATATGGCCCTGCAGGGTCTTTCTACACCCAGAGTTGGCCATGTCCCCTTCCTGCTCACAGCCATCGTGGATCTCCACCACTCCCAGTATAAGGTCCAAGGTCCCAGCCCCCAGCCTCACTTTTGTGGACAGGAGTGACCTCTCCCCTTCTAGCCCCTCTGGCCAGGTCTCTCGTGACCTTGCTGTTCTAGACACAGCCAATGCTTCCATTTTCCTTCCTGCAATTTCATGCCTCTGTGCCTTTGCTCAGGCCGTTCTTCCTCCCAGGTATGCCACTCCCTTCAAAGTGCACTTCCTCCTTGAGGCTTTTTCTGACCTCCCCCGTCAGTGATGTCTGCCTCCCCCAGCAGACTGGGAACTCTCTGAGGGCAGGCTCCGCGTGGGTGGACTCTGGATCCCCAGCACTGCCGGCTGCAGGGTCCTGTCCTTGGCAAGCTTTGGGAATGAATTAAAGTGCTTCCTCCCTCCCCCTTCCAAATTCATATTTGCCCTCTGAGGCTCAGCCCCCACCTCTTCTGAGAGGCGCTGATACCTTACAGGTATCTCTTCTGAGTCCCACAGCACAGATCCCCAGGAATGCTCAGGTTGGGTCTTTTCTGTGTCTCCAGCACTGCCCAGTGTGGGGCCAGGCACACGGGACGCCTGCAGAAGGCTGTGCTGAGCTGACCTGAACCCGTGATAACTCCTGACCCTGTTCTTGGCCCTAGTACAAGTGCTTTCGGAGACGTCCTCCTGATTCATGCCATCCCCTCCCCCTCCACCGCACTGCAGCTCCTTCTTGCATCTCCAGGACGTTTTCTTGGTTCAGGTTCAACTTGGGGCCTCAGTGAAGGACACACAGACCTACCCAGGTGCCCGTGACACCCAACTCCCTCAGGGTGATCCATGTGTGTCCCCTGGGATCAAGGCAACTGTATCTCCCCTAGACCAGGGCAGACCTCTTTCTCCCCGCCCTTCCACTTCTGTCTCAAAGATCTTACCCCCTCCAGATCCTCCAGCAGCATCTGGGGCAGCTTGGATGCTAGAAGAAGGGGAGCAGGCACCTGAATGCCTGAATTTATAAGCTCCCAGACCCATCTGGGTGGGGTGGGGTGGGAGGTGGCTGAAGTTGGGTTTACAGGCGGGACGCCTGGGTGGCTGGTGGGGCGGGGGATGATGCCTAATGAGCATTTATTAGTCTGAAGCTTTTGTCTGAGTCTGCAAGGAGGAATTCCCTGCCAGGGGCAGTTCCTAAAGGAGGAGGAGGCAGGAGGGAAAGAGCAGAAAATCAGAGGATATCAAAATATAAAGCCTGATGTCTGGAGCCTGTAATCTGGAATTTGGGGTCTGGAGAGTCAAAACTGGGTTCTAGAGTCATGCTTCTTGTGTTGGGAGTAGGGTTCTGGATCTTTGATCCTGGACCTAGATCTAGATCCCCTATTCTGGATTCTGGACTCTCAATTCTGGATTCTGGATTTTGAATCTCTGATTCCGGATTCTGGACAGTGGATTCTGCATCCAGACCTCCAATTCTGGGTCTTGGATTCTGGACCTCCCAATTCTATATTCTGGAGCATGGATTCGAGATCTTAATCTCTGGTTCTGGATTCTGGATCCAGATCTCTGGTTCTGGATCTTTGATTCTGAACCTCCAATTCTGGATTCTCAGTTTGGGGGTCTAGAGTTGGGCATTCATGACCTGAAGTCTAGAATGTGGATTTTGGAGTGTGAGTTCTGGAGTTTGGTTTTGGAATCTGGATCCTGGAGTTTGGCCTTCAAATGACAAGTCTCAGGCTTGGATTCTAGATCCTGGGCTTTCACATCTCGAGTCCAGACTAGGAGTCTGGAGTCTGGTGTTTGGAAGGTAGGACTCGAGGTCAGAAACCTTTACACCTGCTGTGTGAAGCCTGGGGCCTGGGATATGAATGGTAGATTTTGGATTTTGAGTTTTGGGGCTTGGATTCTAGAGTCTGGGTCTTGATTCTGAGGTTTCATGGGTTGACTTTGGATTGTGAAATCTGGAGTTTCAAATATGCATTGTGCATTTAAGAGGCTGGGCAGGGAGACACAGGCCTTGCTTCCACGATTCTGAGATTCTTAGAACCTTGACTCTAGAGTATGAATTTAGAGACTGGGAGACTGGAGCCTTTATTCTGGATCCTGCAGTCTTGATTCTGGGTTCTGAGGCTTGAAATCTGGATTCTTCTTTTTGAGGCTGGATATCATCAGTAAGATGACCCAAGGCTTTGGGAATTTGAAGTTGTCTTCCAGTATCTCAAGACCATAGAGGGCCCTGAACAATTATGTAGAGTCTATCCTGGCTTGTTTAACTAGTGAAGAGACACATAGAGCAGTAGGAATTGACCTCAGAACACCCAGTGAAGGATGAGTCCTATCATAAGTATGGTCCCTCCCTGTGTCTGGAAAGGCATCACCTTTATGGGAAGAGGCTGTTTAGGAGATCAGTGCCCAGTGCCCAGGGGTCCCTGGACCCTGATTTCCCCATAGATAATATGGGAGAACGATGGCCTGTAAACCCCAGATGTTTTTCAGATATTCCAGAACCACAGACCCTCAGTTGTTATTCCAGAACCCTAGGGTTCCAGTCATTCTAGAACCACAGACCCTCAAAATCTGTAGAATACCAGACCTTCTAGAATCTCAGGCCCTAAGACATTCTGAAAGTCTAGGTCCTCAGACACTCTAGAACCTGAGATGGAAAAATAGTCTAGAACCTCAGATCTCCAGACACCTTAGAACCCTAGATCTCCAGATGTTCTGGAACCCCCAGACCTTCAGGCATTCTGAGTTCCCGGGCTGAGAGCTATTCTAGAACTCCTTTGTTCCTTCATCTTGCCTCAAATTTGTACTCAAAGTCACAGTAGGCCACAGCTTCAGCTGAGCAGTCGCTGTTTACATGATCTCATTTATCTTCTGGACATTTATCCTCATTATCCTCAGGTGGTTATTATGGCTTTCTCCCTAATATGGAGGAAACTGAGGCCAAGAGAAGGGCATCACAGGGAAAGGCTACACAAAGCGCAAGAGGAATCCAGTGTCCTGACTCTAGGGACACCTGGTTGGCCCTTCGCCCCCAGCCCTGGAGCCACTTCCCTCTGTTGGGGCTGGGTGGTGGCGAGGGGAAGGAAGTGAGCCACTGGGGTGGCTTCTGAGGTGCCAGGCTAAGAGCTTTCCATCACAGTCGCATAGTGGTCCTCCCACTAACCCACAAAGGCAGGTACTGTCGGCGTCCCCATGACACAGATGGGGACACTGAGCGCTGGGGGGATCCCTGGGAAGGCGCCCCGCCCCCACTTGGTGACGTCAGTGCCCCTCCTCCCGCCCCCTTTTTCTAGTCATACCTGAGATCCCGGGGCATCTCCGCAGATGTCCTTCACCCCCACCGCGGCCTGAGTTCCGCCCTCTGCCTGTTTCCTCCTCCTCCCCCGACTCTCATCAACTCCCGGGGTTCAGTCACCAGCCACGCAGCTCTCCTCATCTGAGCCCGAGCTCCTGCCTAGGGCGGCCACCTGCTCCTGGGAGCCCCCCTCCCCAGTGTCCCCAGGCCCCTCTCACTCACTGTGTCACAAACTCTCCTCCCATGTTTCCCATCTCAGGGACAGCCCCACCCTCCTCCTAGTCCTGTGGCTCGACCCCTGGGGCACCCCTCCCTCCCTTCATCCCCTACCGCCCAACGGTCCCTATCCCCGTCCTTCCCCGCCCTGCCTTTTCCTGCTCCATTACCTCATCTCTGTCCCCTTGGCCTGGGTGCCGCTCAGGCATCCTCCTCTGCCCCTGGACCCCCACCCCATCCTCCTCCCTGTCCCCACCCTCCAGTCTGTCCCCTCCTGTCCATCACTAGGTGGCCTCAGAGGGTCTCTGCACACTCGGAGCTGACCCCACCTCCACAGCTCACTGCCCGTCCGTGGTGACTCCCCATCGCCCCTGGACAAGGTCTCCGCCCTCAGCCTGGCATTTGAAGCCCTTTTGGATCCCCCTGCTGGAACAAGCCTCATCCTGAACCCCCTCCCCCAGGGAGAGAGTCACTGTGGCCTGCCCACCCTGGGAGGGGGACCGGACTCCTGGTGCCTGAGGGAACGCACCCCCAAGTGGTGCCGGCCCTCCTGTAATTTCCTCTCAACGCAGCCCCCATTCATTACGGGACCAGTCCAGGATGGTGTTTCAGGGTGCTGGCTCTGGAGTCAGACGGTCTGGGCTCAGACCCCCGCTCCACCACTTGCTAATTTGGGAGACCGTGGTAAGTGTCTTCCCTTCTTCATGCTTCAGTTTCTTATCCGTGAAATCGGATGATCAGAGGACCCCCTGATAGAGTTTTTTGAGGGGTATCTAAGAATCAGTGCATGTAAGGAGCTAAGAACACGTAATGGACCATGACTGTTAATCTCACCCTGTTTTACACGTGAGCAGGCAGTGGAGGAGGAGGGGCCCCGGTTATTCAAGGTCACTCAGGCTGCAGAAGCTGAGGGTGAGGGGCATGTTGCATGTTGGGTGCAGACATCACCTCTCTGGTTATCAGGTGCTCACCTGTGAAGTGATCTTAGGGTGGGGTAGGAGTGGAAAAGGGGTGAGATGGTCGATAGGGGTGGATGAGGTAATATGCATGGAGCAGGTGTGTAAATCATAAAATTAGGCTGGTGCTTGAAAGACCAGTTACTGCAGGACGTGATTCAGACATGGACTCTGGAGCCAGGCGGCCTGGGTAAAAATCCTTCCTCCAACACATAATACTGTGCGTTCTTGGGCAAGTCACTTGGCCTCTCTGTGCCTCAGTTTCCTCATCTGTATAATGGGAATAATAATCGCTCTGCCTTGGAGAGTTTTGAGGTCTCCATGCCTGAAATCCGTGCCTGGCTCTTACTCAGCGCTGAGTAATCCTGGGCCATTATTATCAGTTTCCCCTGGGAATAGAATCCTGGAGAGGGGTGGTCGTGGGGTCATTCTCAGATGACACAGCCGGCAGTGGCAGATCCGGGACTTGAAGAAGCCGGGTCTCGTCTTTTCTCAGGGGTGGCACCTTTCTCTGAAACCCCTTTATCAAAACAGATGGAGAAACAGAGGCTCAGGGAGAGGAAACGGATCTGTGAGGCCCCAGCGTGAGTGTGACATCCAGCAGGGAGGCGCCACACGACGCAGAGCCTAATCTTTCTCTGAGACTTTATTTCTTGGGCTGGGCTGAGGGGAGCGGAGAGAACAGAGCCTGAAAACGCGCCTCTTCTCTTCTTGTCCTGGAGGGTCCCGCCGCCAGATGGCGCCAATGTGCGTTTGTCTGTAGGAGGTTTTCTCCTGGGTCTGGGGGAGGAGGGTACTGGGGGGCGCGGACCCCCGAGGTCTGGGGGAGGAGGAGGGGGCTGGGGGCGCCGACCCCCCGTTCGGGGGAAGGGGGGCGTCCCGGATGCCCGCGTCTGGGGGAGGAGGGGGCTGGAGGAAGGACTTAGAATTCTGGAACTCTGAGGCCCACCCAGTGGTGTCGTGGTCAACTTTGCATGCTCCGCTTTGGCGGCCCTGGGTTTGGGGGTCTGGACCCTGGCCTGGAACCTACACACCACTCATCAAGCCATGCTGTGGCGGTGTCCCACTTACAAAATAGAGGACGATGGGCACAGATGTTAGCTCAGGGACAACCTTCCTCAAGCAAAAAGAGGAAGATTTGCAGTGGATTGCAGTGGATGTTGGCTCAGGGGCAATCTTCCTCATTCCCGCCAACCACCCCCAAAAAAGAATTGTTTAACTGACTGAGGAAGGTGGTGGATCTTGGTGGCCGCAGGGAGGGGAGGCTGGAGACTCCTTGGTCCTTAATTGGTCTGCAGGCGTTTTGGATCCAATTAGTGAACTTGCACAAGTTTGTGTAGAACTTTGGCATGTTGGGTTTCCCACAGGGGTGCTCTCCCATGGACTCAGGCCCCACGGGTATCACCCCACCCCAGACCAGAGGGCTCCCAGCATCTCCCTGGGAGAGAGGGAGAGGGGGACCAAAACTCCAGTCAGGCAGAATGTCGAAGGTGGGGGGAAGAGAGAGAGAGAGAGAGAGAGAGGGAGGGAGAGAGAGAGAGGGAGGGGGGAGAGAGAGGGAGGGAGAGAGAGGGAGTGGGAGAGAGAGGGAGGGGGGAGAGAGAGGGAGGGGGGAGAGAGAGGGAGGGGGGAGAGAGAGGGAGGGAGAGAGAGGGAGAGGGAGAGAGAGGGAGAGGGAGAGGGGGAGAGAGAGAGAGGGAGAGGGGGAGAGGGGGAGAGAGAGAGAGGGGGAGAGGGAGAGGGGGAGAGGGGGAGAGAGAGAGAGGGGGAGAGGGAGGGGGGAGAGAGAGGGAGGGAGAGAGGGAGAGAGGGAGAGAGAAAACAGGACATAAGACAACGACAGGCGGGACATGCCTTTCCCCCAAAACCCAGCCCCCCAGCCTCAAGAAGTCCCGTCTCAGAGCCTGGACCCCCTCTGCACACTCCATGGCTTCCTTCTCCCGCCTCTCCCCTGGTGCTGTTCCTCCTCTGTGTGCCTCTCCTTGCTCCTCCTCAAGTTTAGTCTCTGCCATTCCAAGCCTCCCACAGTGTCGGTCTCTCTCTCTCTGTTTCTCTATTTTACCTCTGGTTCCCTCTGATTCTTTGTTTTCTTTACCCTTTTCCCTGCCTCTCTGTGTCTGATTTTCTCCCTCCCTCCATCTCTCTGATCTCGGTGTGGACATCTCCCTCCTCGTTTTCCCCTGACAGCCCTTGTTTCTCTCCATCCCGCTCTCTCCATTTGTTCTCCCTTTACGCCTCCAGCCTCACGTGTCCCTCTGCGATCCACATCTCCCCTTCCTCCTGCCCTCTCTCTCTGAATGGGGCCTGGATCTCGCTCTGTTTGGCCTCCCTGTGTCTCCATATTTCATGTCTCCCCATCCTTGTGTCCTGGTTCTCACTCTCTCCTTCTCTCTGCCCCACTCCTGTCTCCCTGTATGTACAGGTCTCCTCCTCTCTCCCCGAACCTGCCTTTCCCAGATGTGACACGCAGGGCCCCTGGCCTTTCGGCCTCTGCTAGAACAGAACATGCTAAGAGGCGCAGCAATGAGCAGGTGGCTTTGCAGACCTCCTTGGTCACCTCCTGCACATTGCCACACTGCAGCACTGGGAGCTGGCCTGGGACACACCCAGAGGAGGGGAGAGAGTCAAGCACAGACAACAGCGAGACTCAAAGACAGGGCTCACTTTTCCCCCTCCAGCCCCAGCTGGAGGTAAGGCAGGGGGTACCTGGGCTGGCGCACTGGGAGGTGATGCGGACGGAGCTGATGCAGTCTGACACGGCGGATGCTGCATTCAGCTTGAGTAGCATGAGGTTGCTGATGTTGGTGGAGTGGCTGTAGGCTGGTGTGGCGTGGAGAACATGGCCTCCATCACCTGGCTGCCCGGCTCTCGGCTGTGGTCAGGCTATGCAAACCCAGCCTGCTGGTGTAGGAGCTGAGGACGAGTGGGCAGGTCAGCTCCTCGGCAACCGCATCTGCGTCTCCATGCCCATCGCGAGCCCAGCTCCACCCTCAACACCAAACTCATCTCCAGTTACATCTCCGTCCTTTACCCCAAGGATGAAGACTCAGGGCTCACTGAAGACAGCTTGCCTGACCTTGCTCACCGCCTGAGAGACTGAGCTGGGATTCGGACCCAGAGCTGAAGGAGTCTCCATCACAACAGACTCCACCCTCTGCCCTACTCGCTGGGTCTTCTTGTCCAGGTTCAAATCATTCTCTTCATACCGAGTCTCCCTAGCTGGGTCACTTGCCCTCACCGGAGTAGAGATTTAACTTAATTCCACAGCCTAGCCTAGACCTGTCCACAGAATAGCCACCCCAGGCCATGGCCCCATCCAGGCCTGCCCGCGGAGCTTAGTCCACACTGGCTTCCCAGTCCCGCCCACGGAGTAGAGGCCACGCCCCTTCCCAGTCCCGCCCACGGAGTAGAGGCCACGCCCCTTCCCAGTCCCGCCCATGGAGTAGAGGCCACGCCCCTGGCCCAGCCCTGCCCACGGAGCTGAGATCACGCCCCAGGTCCGCCCACGGAACAGAGGCCACGCCCCCTGCCCAGTCCCGCCCACGAGCCGAAGCCCCGCCCCCAGTCCTGGCTGCACGCAGGTCACAGAGTGAAGCTTGTGGAGTGAGCTCAGGCTGGTAGCGCGCGGGGCTCCCTACCTGTAGCACTGCCCTGAAGTGACCACACGGGCAAGGTCAGTGCTGAGATTAGAATGACCGACTGGGGCAGGGGGAGGTACAATAGAGGGGGGACTGAGAGTCAGGAGCCTGTGAAGAAGGCTGGGGTGAGAACAGGTGGGAACAAAGCCACCTGTCAGTGGAGTTAGTGCAACAGAGAGGAGGGGACACTCAGTGAGAGTCGGGGGGCAGGAGGGACCAGGCTTGGGGACTGATGGGTTGGGGGCGGGAAGAAAGGGGGTGGCCCAGAGACTTAGGGGTCTGGGGGGTGGAGGAGGAGTGGGTTTGGCGGAAAACGCTGGGCTCAAGTAGGACGTGGTGAGTGTGCAGGGCTGTGTGTGTGTGTGTGTGTGTGTGTGTGTGTGTGTGGTGGGGGGTGTAGACGTCTCCTTGGAGCTGCTCAGCTGACACTCAGCTCAAAGCTCAGCATCATCTTGAGTCCTCGCTGCCTCTCACTCTCACTTGCACTCAGTCAGCGAATCCCGTGGGCTCCCTTTAGAGGTGTCGGGAGTGGACCCCGTCTCCCCCTCCCTGCCACCACCCTGTCAGCCCCGTCCTCACCCCCCTGGGCCCCCTGTCTCTCCTCCCCCTGCACTCTGACCCCACACGGACGCCAGAGGGACCTGTGACACCCAAGTCAGACCCTGTCCTGCTCCTGCTCAGCACCGCCCACAGCTCCCGGGTCACTCAGAGGAAGAGCAAAGTCCCCCCCCCCCACCGTGGCCCCAGGGGAGGCCCCGCAGGACGGGCCCCTCCCCTCCCTCTGCTGTCCCCTCCCCCTCTCCCCTGCTCACTGGGCTCCGTCCACACTCGCCTCGCGGGTCCTCACACACCAGGCCCACATCCCTTGGGGCCTCTGACCTGCTGTGCCCTCTGCCCTTCCCCAGACTGCACACGGCTCCCCCTCACCTGCCGCAGGCGTCTGCTCCTTCCCCCATCACACCGGCTACCTCCCTGGCTCTGCTCTCTCTCCTCCCATCCCAGAGCACCATCACCTCCAGACATGCACCATCACTTCTGTGTCATGTTCACTGTTTCTGTCTGTCTCCTCTCGCCAGAAGCCGGGCTGTGTGAGGGGACTGTTCTATCTGGTCACTTCTGTCTTCTTGAAGGGGGAGGACAGGGCTGGGCACACAGATGCTCAGGAACACATGTTGCATGGAGGAAGGGGTGAAGGGTGATGTGGGGGAGTGAGATGCAGGTCGTGCCTGGATGGGGATGTGGGAAGGGGAAGGGGGCACCAGGGAGAGAGCTGAGGCACTGGTGGGAGGGGGGCTACAGCTGGGAAGCAGTGGGACAGATGCCTGGTTAGCTCTCATGTTCCAGCCCAGAATCATGGTCACCTCTCTTCTCTCCCCTCAAGGCCTTTGGGTGAAAGCCTGTCTCACCATGCAGTATTTGCTGCCCTTCAAGATCCCAAGCCACACCATGAACTCTGTAGTCTTTTCAGTGTTGGCTGTGTCACACAGGTCACTTGACGTGAGTTTGAGGTCCACACACTGGAGATCATCTGGGTACGTGACTACGGGCCAGGAAAACAAAGACACCCACGTGTCCTCAGCCCTCCTCCCTCAGACCCTGAGGTGCAGGTCCCAGCCCTCCTCCTTTACACCCAGGGCCCTGGGGTCTGGGCTGCACTGTCTGGCCCCCGACATACACTTATCTGGTTCGATGCTGCCCCAGCCGGAGGCATAGCAGGTGCTCCCCAGGACGGGTTCCTGGGTGGGCAGGGCCAGGACCTTCACGGCGTGGGTTATCTGGGCGGGCTGCGCCAGGCGGAGCAGCATGAGGTCGTGGCTGTAGTCCTCTCCTGGAAGGCGGGTGTGGTT
>CM053541.1:9522300-9605610 GCA_028646465.1 Rhinoceros unicornis | reverse complement strand
GTCCCCCTCTCTCTGGGTCTCTGTCCCCCTCTCTCTGGGTCTCTGTCCCCCTCTCTCTGGGTCCCTGTCCCCCTCTCCCTGGATCCCGTCCCCCTCTCTCTGGGTCTCTGTCCCCCTCTCTCTCTGGGTCCCTGTCCCCCTCTCTCTGGGTCTCTGTCTCCCTCCCTCTGGGTCTCTGTCTCCTTCTCTGGGTCTCCATCCCTTACTCTGTCTCTGTACCCCACTCTCCCATTCCTCTGCAGAGCCCAAGCTGGGGGACACCAGTTCTGCACTGTCCCTCCTCCTTGCCGGGGCCCCTCCTGCCCCACCTTCAGGGCTGCGAGGACCAGGAGGTGAGATGCACGGGAGACAGGACTGCCCAGTGCTGCTCCCTCCCACACTCCTTCTCCTGTGGCTCCCCATCCCCAGTGCCTGCCTCTCTCTCTTCCTCTTGTGCTGTCACCTTTCATCTCTGCCTGCCTGTCTCCTCTTTCTCAGTGTCCTCTGTCAGTGTCCCCATCACCCACCTGGTAGCCACTGCTCCCTCCATCTCCCCATGTTGTCTGCCGTGTCCTGCATCCTCTTTGTCTCTCTTCCGTGGTACCCCCCTTTCCTTCCATCACCTCTCCACCTCCCTCTGTCACCGCTGCCATTATTCTACACGTGTGTGTTTGGGGGTACCTCTGCCTCTCCCCTCTCTCACATTCCCCAGCCTCTCTCTGCCTCCGTCCCTGCCCCCTTGGCCGCACCCAGCGCCCTCCCCTGAGCCCCTCCACCCTGTCTGCCCCGCCCTGGGGTCCCCCTCTCTGGCTTCCTCTCAGATTATAAAACCTTCACTGGGCTGGTGGGCGGGTTCTCATTACTGACTGTGGCCGCTTCCCTGGCCACAGAGAGGAGGGAGGAGATGGGATTGAGGAATTCTGAGTAGGAACTAAGTAGGCAATTACAAAGATGTCAGGAGAAGGGCAAGGGCTGGGCCAGCAGCAGGACCAGGGATAAAAGGCCTCCACGGGGCGACAAGGAAGCCATGCCACTCCCACCTCTTCCAAGAGGGAGACAACGGGGCCCGGTCTGAGCCTTGCCCAGCCTCCTCCCCGCAGCCACCAAGGAGCCCCCGGACCCTGCCCTCCTGCTCTCTGGCCTCTGCTCTGTCTCTGATCCATGTCTCTAAGGGTCTTGGTCTCTGTGTGAGAGGATCTCTCTGTCTCTGTCCCTCTGGGTCTCTTGCAGCCTCCCCCACTCTCAATCCCTGTCTGCATTTGCCAGAACCCAACCCATGGCCCCCAGAATGTTCCTCCTGCTGACAGCACTTCAGATCTTGGCTGTAGGTAAGAGAGCAGTGGGGTCTGGGGTACGGCTCCCCTGGAGACTCTGAGAAGAGATGGGGAAGGGTCCTAGGGACCCAGGATGCTCATGGACAACCTGATGAGAAGGAGTGGCAAGGAGCTTGGGGATCAGGGCTGAGAAGCGTGCTGAAGGGGGCCAAGTTCTGAGTTGTGGAGGTGTCAGAAGACTGCAGGGCAGGAGAGTCGTAGGAGATGGGGAGAAATGAATGAGGAACTGTGGAGAACTATGGGGTCATATCAGAAAGGAGGGCCGCAGGACGGTCCTTGATTGTGCTAAGGAAAAACCAATATGGGAAAGACGGAGTGTTGTCAGAAATGATGGTGGGGGTGACGATGGGGTGGTGGGCTCATGGCAGGGGCTCTGGAGTGGTGGGCGGAGAGGGTGTTGGGCGAGATAGTGGGTCCTGGGGGGTCACATGGAGTGGGAAGGTTGGGGAAGGGACAGGGAGCTCCTTGAATGTGTTGGAGATGGATTATTGGGGGAAATGTGGCATATTGTGAAAAGTGATGATAGAAAGTACACGTGATAAAGAAGTCATGAAGAGCAGATGTATGAAGGCCCTAGATGAGGTGCCATGGGATCAAATAATAGATAATATGGAGGTGACTAGGGGAGTCAGAAAACTCCCTATTGTGTTGGGGCAATAATGGGGGCAGCCTTGGTCATATCTCATATTGAGTGGGGTGGATAGAGGTGGGTGGTTTAAGGGTTAGGCAAAGAAGAGAGGGATTTGTGGGTCCTGGACACCCTAGAGGGTTGGGGGGTGGAGAGTGTTTACTCTGCTTTCCCCACCCCCCCACCCCTGCCTGTTCCTAGCCACGGCACAGAGCCAAAGGGATGAGAACAAGATAATTGGTGGCTATCCGTGCAGACAGAACTCTCAGCCATGGCAGGCAGCTCTACTGGCAGGTCCCTGGCATCACTTCCTCTGTGGAGGGGCCCTGCTGTCAGACCAGTGGGCCATCACTGCTGCTCACTGCGCCCGCCCGTGAGTAACCCCCTCCCCTGTTCCTGCGCCAAGTGAATTTCTTAGTCTAGAGCCCCAGAGCCCAGCTGAGAACCTGGAACCCTGTGTAGAACCCAATATAGTAGCTGGGTCCTGGTTTGGGGTCTAGATAATTGCCTAGAACAGCAGACACAGCTCAGAACCTGGAATCCAGCCAGAAATCTTGAACTTAGTTTTGATTCTGAAAGCAGATCAACAGCTTAGAACCCATACACCAGCTTAGAGTCTCACAGAGAACCTAGAACCTAACACATAACCTAGAGATCCATCCAGAGACCAAGCTCTACAAAGAGAGAAAGATCAGGAGCCCATTCTAGATGGGTGGTTGAATGCAGGGCACAGTGTACGTTCAGAAACTCAGGACCCCTCTCAGAACACTGCCTAGAATACAGAGTCCGATCCAGAACCTACAGTCCAACCAAAAATCCAGAACCTCACTTATTGCTAGAACATACACCTCAGAGCATAAGATAGAGACAAATCTGGAACCTCTCCTAGATCTGATGTTTAATCCAGATTGTAGTCTGCATCTCCTCTATGAGCAGCCTAGAACCCAGACCTCAACCCAGCATCTAAATCCCAGAATGTAGACCATAATCTGAAGCCCCATACAGAACTTAGAGCCCCTCCAAGATTCTAGACCTAACTTAGAACCTAGACCCCAGACTAGAAGTAAAAGTCCAGATGAGAGCTCACCCAGTGCCTATAAACCACATCTAATGCCATAAACTGAAGTTCAACTTAGAACCTAGAGTACAGAACTCAGCCCAGAGTCTAGAATACAAAGCCCAGAATGCTAACCAACATCTAGAACCTTGGATCTAGGCCATATCATGGAGCTCCATCTAGAACCCAGAGCCCAACCTTACGTCAAGGGCTCAGACCAGAGTCTAGAACCAAGAGCCCAGATTATAACCTGTAATTCAATCTGAAACAGAGCCTGACCTAAAATCAAGAACTCAGACTAGTGTTTAGAACATTTAGCTCAACCAGAGCACAGAACTCAAACCATTGTCTAAAGCCCAGGTCATAAACCATAGCGTAATCAGGAACCCAGAACTCAATGTAGACACTGGAGCTTATATCAGTATCTAGAACCCAGAATCCAGCCATCATGCAGAGCTCAAAGTAGAACCCTCAGCCTCCCCTAAAACTGAAAGCTCACACCAGTATCTAGAAAGTATGCCACAATTCAGACTCAATCTATAACCCAGCTCCTATCTTAGAGTCGAAAGTTCAAAATGTCTAGAACCCAGAGGCCAGGCTAGACTTGAGATGAAGCCTCCCTGGAGCCTACTCCAGAATATCAATTCTGATTTAGAGCCTAGAGCCAAAGCCCAGAGTCTCACTTAGAACTCAGAGCATAGAACCAGGCTCAGACTCTGGAACTGAGTCAACAATGCCCAACCATCACCTTACACCCAAGCCAGAAGACAGAGCACAGTTCAAAAGAGGACTGGGAGGATGGTGGGATTGGGCCAAGAGAGGATGCCCAGGCAGTAGGAATTGGTACAGGAGGCCAGCAAACACTCAGCCCGCAGATAGAGGGAGGCAGGTTAGACTTGGGGAAAATGCATCACCAGGGAAGAGAATGGGGCTGGAGGTGGGGGAGGGGTCTCCAGGTCAGATCCTAAGCAGCACTACTCTTGGGGTCATGGGCCAGGATCCTTCAGGTCGCCCTGGGCAAGTACAACTTGAAGAACTGGGAGGCCACCCAGCAGGTGCTGCGCGTGGTTCGCCAGGTGCCACACCCCCAGTACAACTCCCGGACCCACAACAACGACCTGATGCTGCTGCGGCTGGAGCAGCCCGCTCGGTTGGGGAGGGCAGTGAGGCCTATCACTGTGGCCAGTTCCTGTGCCAGCCCAGGGACTTCCTGCCGTGTGTCAGGCTGGGGTACCACATCCAGCCCCATAGGTGAGGACTGGTGCATCCGGGAAAGGAGGGGGCTAAGGGCCTGATCTCCAGGGCTGAGGGAGGAGGGGCTGGGGGCCTGGACTCCTGGGTCTGAGGGAGGAGGGGCTGGGGGCCTGGACTCCTGGGTCTGAGGGAGGAAGAGGCTGGGGCCCCGGACTCCTGAGTCCTGTGGGAGGTTGGACCCCAGTCATAACCTCTCAGTGCCCCCCCAGCCCAGTACCCCAACTCGCTGCAGTGCGTGGATATCAACATCTTCTCGGATCAGCAGTGTAGGCAGGCCTATTCCGGAGCGATCACCGCAGGCATGGTCTGTGCAGGGGTCCCCCAAGGCGGGAAGGACTCTTGTCAGGTGAGGCCCAGAGGGAGAGCTGGAGGAGGGGGATTGTTTGGGGCTGGGACAAAAGGATCTCGGGAGTATGAAAATCAGCAGAGGTCCCCAGAGACCGAGAGAGATTGTCATAGCCAGGCTACACTGCCTCATAGCTGTGTGCCCTTGGGTAATGGATGTAACCCCTCTGTGCTTCGATTTCCCCATCTGTTCAAGGTAGTAGCACCTCTAAGAGCTGGAAGAGATGGTCCATATAAAGAGACACACACAGTTTTCCGGAGACAGAGGGGCCCAGTGAGGGGGCCAAAGACAGCGCAGGCACCAGTGGAGAGGGACGGAAGGGACCCTAGCCCCCAGGGCTGATATCTCCAGAGCCCCTGCTAGGGGTCTCAGCCCATCTCCCTCTTCCTCTCTGATGCTGGGGTCTCCACACCCATGGCTCTGGCCATCTGTTCGTGGGCATACCCCTCTCTGCGTCTCCCCCTCAGGTTGACTCTGGGGGACCCCTGGTGTGCAAAGGACAGCTCCAGGGCCTCGTGTCCTGGGGGATGGAGCACTGTGCCCTGCCTGGCTACCCCGGGGTCTACACCAACCTGTGCAAGTACCACAACTGGATTCAGGAAACCATACGGAGCAAATGATCCCCAGTGTGACCAAACTTCAGCCGTCGGATATGCTTCCCCAGACACCACTCTCACCACTCAGGATGGGGGTCTGGGCCCCTGGACACCGCTCTCTCCCCTCAGGACGGGGGATCTGGGCCTCTGGCCTCTCCCCTTCCCCCAGACCCAGGGAGTCCCCGCCTCCGGCCCCTCCTCCCTCAGACCCACCGGTCCTGACCCCCAGCCCCCTCCTCCCTCAGACCCGGTGATCCGGGCCCGCAGCCCCTCCTCCTCCCCTAGACCCTCCTTCCTCACACCCAAGACTCCAGGCCCCCAGCCTCCTCCTCCCTCAGACCCCGGGGTCCAGGCCCCCAGCCCCTCCTCCTCCCCCAGACCCTCCTCCCTCAGACCCAAGACTCCGGGCCCCCAGCCTCCTCCTCCCGCAGACCCTGGAGTCCTGGTCCCCCAGCACCCCGATCTTGACCCTTAGCTCAGAACTCCTCTCTCCCAGATCAGTTCCTTCAGGTTTTCTCTCCCTACCCCGACCCCCACATCACCATCATTATTCAAGACCCCCCTAGATACAGAGGGCAAGAACCTGAAGGCACCAAACTGACACCATATTCCAAAGAAGGCAATTTTCAAAACTCTAAAACTGGATAAATAATGATAATAAAAATTGAATAACCCTAAATGCCGTTCATCTGTTCTTTTAACTCATTCAACGGGTATATACACAGCGGCCCCAGTGTGCCCAGCCAGGGGTCGTGTTCTGACAAGACAAGTGGCTGAATGGGGGCGCATGTTGTTCCCTGGGGGTCTGCCTGCAGCCCCCCATCCATTGTGTCTGGTGTGGCAGAAGGAGACGCCTAGCCTCACAGTGTGACCCTGAGCAGGACTGCCCCCCTAGCCTCCTCTCCGGGTCCTGTGTGCAGCAACTGCTGAGATTCAGGGCAGGGAGGGCAAAGACTCACCGTTTCCTGGAAAACCCTGTGCAACTAGAGAGGGCCTCTTTTTCCTAATCAGATCTCAGGTGAGGAGAGCTGAGTTAATCACACCCTTGAGTTCAAGTCCTGGCTGAGCTCTGCTCTCATTTTATTGATTTATTTCCACCCATCATCCTTACCTCTGGTGCCCTCCTTCCCCACAGGCACCGACAAAAATGGCCTCAAATACCGTGCATTTCTTGGAAAACGTGCCTTGTCGCATTGCCTGGTTTGTAATTTGCATGAAATCGTTGTGTTATGAATTTCATTCTCTTTCTTACTGTCATTCAACAACTATTTATTGGGGCCCTACTATGCGCCAGACATTGATCTATCTATTGGGCCCCTACTCGGTGCCAGATGTTGGTATAGGTGCTGGGGGTGGAGCTGTGAACAAGCCAGACAAAATTAAATGCTTCCCCTCACAGAGCTTACATTGTAGCAGGAGGTGATAGACAGGAAACAGTAAACGTAATTTAAAAGTAAAATAGAGAGTCTCTATGAGTAAAAAGGCCAATAAATTTGGGCCGGGCGGCAGGCACAGTGTGTGACAGAGCCAGCTCATCCCAGCCCGTAAAAACCTATTGGCAGACTTTCAGGAATTCTGAGCCGGTTGCTAAACAGCCATTATTAAAAATTAAATTACATAAACTTACAATTAAATTACATATAGTAAAAACAAAGTCAATAAATATTCAGGAGGTGATAGACAGGAAATAAACAGTAAACATAATTTAAAAGTAAAGTAGAGAGTCTCTATGAATAAAAGGGCTAATAAACCTGGGCCGGGCGGCAGGCCCAGTGTGTGTCAGAGCCAGCTCATCCCAGCCCATAAAAGCCTCTTGGCAGATTTTCAGGAATTCTGAAGCGGTTGCTAAACAGCTATTATGAAAAACTGAATTACATAAATTTACAATTAAATCATGTATAGTAAAAACAAAGTCAATAAATACTCAAAACTCTCAAGTCCTAATTATTTTTACTAATATCTATGCTTTGAGGTTATTTGTGTCTGTACAACACACAGCGTCTGTAACGGCGGACTTTCGGGCATCTCTTCCCAGCTCCGTGCCCAGTGACGTCAAATTGGGAGCTTCCCATCAGCCCCAGTGGGATGATTTACACCACAGAAATTGGCAAATACTGCAGATCAGGGCTTCTCTTCTGAGAGCTGTGGTTAAACCCCCACTGGCACACTGCAGGACAGGTCTGCCTGGGAACGACCTAATGGTCTTAGTGTCTGTCTTTTCATCTTTCTGTGCTTGGATGCTGCAGAGGTGAGACAGAGTAGAAGGCTGTGCCAGCCTCACAGGTGCTCACCTGCTGTGCTGCGGGGGACAGCACAGGATTGGAGAGTTCCCAGGTGGCAGGTCTGGGGCCTGCGTGCCTACAGCAGCTCAGAAGATCGCTGGGAAACGGAGGCTGCTCTTGCTGTCACGGTGATGCAGAAACACTGTGGCTCTCAGCCGTGGCAGCCATATGAGCTCTTCTTCCATACAAATGGAAGAAAGAGGGCGAAAACAGACTTGGGTAGCTTCGCGCCCCCAGTGAGGTGAAGAAACGGTATGGCCCATGCTGGAATTCTTAGCCTGCATCCCTCTAGAAAGCTGAGTAAAAGTAATTTAGATGGAAGATTACTTTAATCTGATTTCCAACCCGTTCTCCCAGCTGTGGTGGCTGAGTACGGTATTTTATTGCTTCTCAGATACACATTCCTTTCTTTCTTTCTTTTTTTTTTTTTGAGGAAGATTGGCCCTGCACTAACATCTGTTGCCAATCCTTCTCCTTTCTTTTTTCTCCTCAAAGCCCCAGTAGATAGTTGTATGTCGTAGTTTTACATCCTTCTAGTTGCTGTATGTGGGACGCCACCTCAGCATGGCCGGAGAAGCGGTGAGTCTGTCCGCGCCCAGGATCCAAACCGGTGAACCACGGGACACCAGAGCGGAAGGCGGGAACTTAACTGCTACCCTACCAGGCTGGCCCCTCCTTTCATATTTTTAACATCTCTGAAATCAGGAAGCATCTTACAACTGATGGTGTCTTAGCATTATGTCACAATTCGATGGAAAGCTCCCTTTTCTTTCTTAGTGGTATACAAAATAATAGTGCAAATCCAATCAACAGTGTTTTAGATTTGATGAGACAGCGTACCAAGGAAGGTGAGTGTAGGTGAGGAGTCACATTGTGGCATTAAATTGGTGATGTTATTCCACCAAACACTGTTTTAACAATCTAGCCATGTTGCTGTTTGCTCATCTAGTTTCTTGGTTCTCAGTGCCACAGAGGCTTCTCAACCTATGCCGTCCAATATGATAGCCACCAGCCACATGTGGTCATTTAAATTTTAAATTAAAATTAGCTGGATTTAATCCACGTTAAAATTCCATTCCTTAGTCACACTCACCACATTTCTGGTGCTCGATAGCCATGTGGGGCAAGTGGCTGCCATATTGGACAGCGCAGAAGAATAGAATATTTCCATCACGGAAGAAAGTTCTATCGGATAGCCCTACTCTAGTCTATACTCCTGTTTCTTGTAGTGTGGTCCAGAGAACAGCAGCATCGGAATCCCCTGGAGCTTATTAGAAGTGCAGAGTTGGGCCGGCTATGATGTACAACTATCCACTGGGGCTTTGGGGGACAAAAATAAATAACCAACCAAACCAGAATCTGCATTTTTAACAAGATCCCCAGGGGACTCAATGCTTATTAAAGTTTGAGAAGAACCACTCCATGATATACATCCACCATGTTTAATGACCCAGTGCCCCAGTGATGGACACCTAGGTTCCCTCCACAACCTAAGCAATTGTGCAATGACTATTTGGGGGCATGCCCCTTATGGACCTATAGAAGACTTCCCCAAAATATTCACAGGAGCAGGACCAAGGGACCAAAAGTCTTACTCTTATTCAATTTTTCCAAGTACTGGCAGATTTTTGTCCAAATAAGAAGAATTTCACATCCTCAACAATGCCTGTAGTTCATTCATTCATTCAGCAAATATTCGTTAAATCCTACTACAGATAAACACCGCTGGGCTGGCCCCGTGGCTTAGCGGTTAAGTGCGCGCACTCCGCTACTGGCGGCCCGGGTTTGGATTCCAGGCGTGCACCGACACACTGCTTCTCCGGCCATGCTGAGGCCAAGTCCCACATACAGCAACAAGAAGGATGTGCAGCTATGACATACAACTATCTACTGGGGCTTTGGGGGAAAAATAAATAAATAAATAAAATTAAAAAAAAAACACCTCTGTCCTTAAGGAACTCACTTCTAGAGGAGAGGGAGACAAGAAACAAATGAATAAATAAAACATCAAGTATTACAGATGGGAATTAAGTCTCATGGAGAAAAGTAAAGCAGAGGAAGGGGGTGGAGAATGTCAGAGGAGGGTAGCAATTTTAAGTGAGTGGTTGTGCAATGAAGGGTTAACTCAGCAGGCCTGGGTTTTCCAGACTCTGCACATTATAAAGAAAGGTTTGGCCCTTGCCTGGATTCTAGGAGGGAACATCTAAACCCTTAAAATAGCCTGCCTGATAATACTGTCTTTGATGACCTGGAGGCCTTGGGCCATGCCAGAGCGTCTGTCCTAATAAGGTGACTTATGGTGGAGGCCTTGGGGCATGTTGTATCAGTTTGACCTCTGGAGGGGGCTGGAGACCAAGGTCAGCCATGCAGGCAGACAGCCATGTGCCTGTGTGACCAACCCCCAATAAAAACCCTCGACACCAAGGCTCAGGTGGCCTTCCCTGGTGGGCAATACTCTCTATGTGCTGTCACACATTGTTAGGAGAAGTGCTGTCTGCACGTCTCCACTGGGAGAGACACTAGAAGCTTGCACCTGGTCTCTCCTGGATTCTTCCCTGTGTGCTGTTTTCCTTTGCTGATTTTAATCTCCATCCTTTTGCTGTAATAAACCAAAACCATGAGCATAGCAGCTTTTCTGAGTTCTGCAAGTCCGTCTAGTGATTCATTGAACCTGTCTTGGGGACCCCCAACTACGGTGGTCAAGGAAGACCTCATGGAGAGGATGACAAGAATGGAAGAAACCATGCAGCATCTGGTTTAGAAGGGGGCTCCAGAACTGGGAACCACAGGTATTAAAGTTCTGAGGTGGGAGTGTGCCTGGCATGACAGGGCCAGGAGGAGAGGAGAGCATGGATAATGTCAGAGGACTATTGGGGGCCAGATCGTCTAGAGCCTTGAAGGCCACCATAAGGAAACATGACTTTCACTCTGAGAGAGATGGGAGGCACTGCAGGGTTTTGAGAAGAGTAGTGACCTGCCCTGAGATACATTTTGAAAAGTCACTCTGGCCGCTGTGTCGAAAATATAGTGTAGGCGGACAAGGACAGAAATAAGGAGACCAGATAAGAGACCTATGATTATTCAGGTGAGAGATGATGGTGGCTGAGAGGAACCAGACTGGCAAGGATGGAAGTTGTTGAGAAATGGTCAGATTCTGGATCTATTTTGAGCTGACAGGGTTTGGTAACAAAATGGATGTGTCCTGTGGGGAAAGGAATTCAAGGGTGAGACTAAGGTTTTGGCTGGGGAATGGAAGGATGGAAAGACCATCTACTGAGAAGAATAAGACTGCAAGAGGAGGCTGTTTGGAACACGAGAAGGCTGGAGGACAGGGGTTTGGTTTTTGGGATTTTTTTTGTTTTTTGTGGTTTTTTTTGTTGTTTTTATTGAGGTAAAACTGGTATATAACATTATATAAGTTTCAGGTGTGCATTGTTATAACTCAACATCTGTATACTCTACAAGGTGATCACCACCAAAAGCCTAGTTACTATCCATCACCATACAATTGACCCCCTTCACCCATTTCACCCACTGTCCGACCTCCTTCCCCTCTGGTCACCAGCAATCTGTTCTCTGTATCTATGAGTTTGTTTTTGTTTCTGTTTATGAGTTTGTTTTGTTTTTTTAGATTCCACAGGAATAAAATCATATGGTATTTGTCTTTCTCTGTCTGACATTTCCCTTAGCATAATACCCTCAAGGTCCATCCATGTTGTCACAAATGGCAAGATCTCATCTTTTTTAGGGCTGAGTAGTATTCCATTGTATATATATACCACATCTTCTTTATACATTCATCCATCAATGGACGCACAGGTTGTAGGAGTTTGGTTTTGAACACGGAGATGTTGAGTAGGCAGTTGGATGTTAAATCAAGAGTTCAACAGCAAGATCTGGATGGAGACGTAAATTTGGGAGTTGTCAGCATGTAGATAGTATTTAAAGCCATGAGACCAAATGAGATCACCAAGAGGAGAGAAGAGGGCCAGGTGCTGAGCTCTGGGATGCTCCACCACGTAGAGTGGGGACATGAGGAGAAAACAGTACCAGACATGGATGAAGAGCAGCCAGTGAGCTATGAGGAAGACCAGATGGGTATAGTGTCCCAGAGCTGAGGAAGGAAACTCTTTGAAGGAACAGGGAGTGATCCACTTGTTAAATGCTTCTGATAACTCAAGTAAGATGAACCCTAAAGAGCTGGCCGCTGGGTCCGGCAACATGGGAGTTATTGGTGCCCTTAACAGGAGCACAACTGGTGGAGTAGTGGAGGAGAAAGCCTTCATGGAGTGGACTCATGAGAGAACAGGAGATGAATTGCAGACAGTAAGTGTACCCAACATTTTTAGAGAAGAATTGCAGTCAAGGGAGAAACAACTGGGCCAGGAGCTGAAGGAGAGCATGAAGGTTGAACGAACAGGGTTTGGTTTGGTTTTGTTTTTATTGTTTTAGTGGTAGATGGGAGAAACTGTAGCACATTTGCATGTTAATGGGACTGCTCACTGGGGAAGGAAAAAAATTGATGATGCAGGCAAAGGAGCAGAGAACTGCTGACTGCAACAATGTCCTCAAGGAAGCCAGAGGGGATGGAATACCGGGCACAAGTAGAGGGGTCTTGGAGACGCAGACTGTTCATCTATAGAAATGGGAGAGGAGACAGAGGATGTGGACACAGACGCAGGTGCAGGTAGGTGGCAAGAGTGACCTTTCTAATTCTTGCTATTCTGATGGGTGAAAAGTGGCATGTCATTGCTGCAGGGAAAGGTGATGACTGGGGCTAACATCCTTAATAACACGGATCCAGCTTAAAAGAAGAATTGGTGTCTCTCAACTCCTTGTGCATCTTTCTTTCCAGGAGCAGGAGTCTGGTTTCTCCCTGAGTGTTTCTCCGTCTCTATGTCTTTGCAGCTCTTCGCATTTCCTCTGTCCTCTACCCATCCACCCTGTCCTTCTATCTCTGTGTATTTATCTCTTTGTTTCCCTCTCCATCTCCTCCTCCCTTCATGTTTGCATTGTGGCCTCTCCCCCAGGCCTGGGTGTGGGGCCAACTTTCTAGTCCCAGCCAGCACTTCCAACCAGAACTTCCAGTTTCTGCTTGACAAAGAACCCCATTTTGAAGCCAAGCTAGGGTGGGGCATCCAGGAACCTCAGGCTACCTCCATCTCTCCAGCTTTACTTATTTAACGAGCACATTTGTGGCCCTCGGTCCGCGCCAGGCTCTCTTCTGGGCACCTTCAAATATTAACTCATTTAACCCTCCTTTACAAGGTAGCTGCTGTTGATAGCTTCATCTTACAAATGAGACACTGAGGCACCGAGTGGTCATGTCACTTGAACTCAGGCAGTCTAGCTCCAGAGTCTGAGCTCTGAACCACTAGAAACACCTCATCTTTTTTCTAGTCCTTTCTTCTTTCTCCTGCCCTGCTCTTTGTGGGGGGACAGTACTCCTGGATTTGGTCCAGTTGGTGTGTAACTTTCAGCAGCTCACTGCCCTCCATTCCAGTTGCCTTATTGATCAAGTGAGGGGGGAATGCACCCAACTCTCTGTGAGTCCATGAACTCACTTCAATGAGAATCAGCCAACCTAAGTCCTGGCCAATCAGAACCCCTAGTATCATCATTGACCTGCTACTCACTTTTCAGCAAATGCCAAAGCCAGCCACCCCCACTCCAGTTTCCAACCCTTCCCAAATGAGGAAGGTTTTTCTGGAAGCATGGACCCAGGCCACAAGAGGGCACAGCTACACTGACTTCCCACACAAGCCTGTCACCTTACTCAATCTGGCATCCTCCCTCCTGCCACTCATATGAACCCAACTCTACTCAAAAAGAGTGAACTCAGTGCCCACTCTGGGTCCAGCCCTGGGACGTGGGGTGGTTTCAAGGTGGAGAAGGACAGTGGCCTTTCTCTCACTTTGAGAGGCGCTCACAGCTATGACCCAGCCCACCCCCACCAAAACCCTACCCTAGCACATCACATTCAATCACACGTCTAGTCCTCACTATCAGTGTCAACCCACGACACCAACTCAACTGTATTTCAATACCTCCCCATCTAAAACCTCAACTTGGCTCCATCTCCAGCCCCAACCCAATAGGACTCTATCAACAACCTTATCCCCAGATCTCTCCCATCTACAATCCAATCCTACCCCCAAAACCAACTCCAACTCCCTCCTCTCCCCGTATCCATTCTCCTCCCCAAACTCACTTGCATTCTCAGTGCTGTGATGACCATCAGACCCATCCTAAACCCGACCACAAACTTTTCGTCCTAGAATAGGGAAAAATTGTGAAAGAGTTTAAGATGGACCCAATAGGTGTCTTGGATGGAAAACTAGATGAGTTATCTGATTTTATGGGGTCTCTTCTTCTTTTACTGTCTTTGAGCTACTTTGCAACTCTATAAATTATAGATAGCTGATAGCAATGCAAATAATTCTCGTCCATAACCATGCGAATGAGTTTTGTCAGGTGGAAGTACACTTCCCTCCCCTCCATATAGAATAAGCCAGTATTGCATCTATCTATAAATTCATTTCGACATTCCTTAATGCTTATACATGTGTGGTTCTTCGTAACATCTTGCTAGTTCTATCATTTATTAATGAATCAAAATAAAATCTTTGACACGTTCATTTTAAATATGTAGGAGAGTCATGGTTAGACCTTTCAAAAATATATGTCTTTTAACACTAGTTTTGATCCCTACATCCAAATGTTAACTCCCCCAGTACGTACGGACCATACCAGACTTTATCTGGTCCCCATCCATGGCTTTCTTCCAAATTCTGACCCCGCCTCTGTCCTCCCTAATCCTTAATCCTGCCCCCTCCACCCCAGATTAACTCTCGGTCCCACCCTGTCACAGTTCCAGGAGCCGCCTATTCATTCCCAAAACATCACTTCTTCCTGCTTCCTCTTCCCCCTCATCCTGGCCCCCAGAGCTTTCCAATTCCCCCTTTTCTCCACCTACGGCCCCATGGACTCCCTCAACCCATCTGGCCCTGTTCCTAAAAGGCCATTGGTCCAAAATATTGTTTTCCCAGGCCCAGTCCCCGCCCCCATCCAAATCCAAGACAAGTGATTTATACCCGCCCCCATCCAAATCCAAGACAAGTGATTTATACCCACCTACCTGAAGATTCCCTTCTTGTGCCTGATGGTTGGGGAGGGGGAAACAGTAGAATACATTTGGGCATCCTTGTGTTTTTCAGAAGAAAAAGGGCTGGAATTGGAGTTGGGGCTGGAGATGAGGCTGGGGACTGAAATTTGGATTTGTTAGGTTTGGTGTTGAGAGATAAATTTGAGATAATTTTTGATGGGACTGGATGATGGGACTGGATTTGAGGGATAGGCTGATGGTAAGGGGTGTGGTTAGGATTAGGTAGGTATATGGAAATAAGGTGGAAAATGGCCATCTGGGTGGAATATGCACGGGGCTGGAATGGAAATCAGAAAGTGGGATGGAAAATGGGTTGATGTTAGGGCAGGTCATGGGGATTTGGAGTGGGTTTGGCCTGTCCCCTTCCCTCTAGGTGGGTCCTGCTGCCTGAACATTCACAGTGGGTTCACCCGGACTTGGGCGGGGCCGGATCTGGGTCCCAGCTTGTCCTGGAAGCTCCGCCCCCAGCGGAGGGCCAAGCCCAGGCTGGGGGGTGCCTGGTGACAGCTTGCCGAGCCACTGGGGGTGGAGAGGGGGAGGCCAACAACGGGGAAATGCTGAGGGCGCTGGGGGAGGGAGTTCAGGGGTTAAAAGCTATGGGTCCGGGCTGAAGTTGGAAGCAGCTGGCGGCAGAAGCTCTTCACCCGGGCCCCTCACCCAGGTAGCGTCCGCCAGGGGCGGGGGCGGGAGCGTTGGAGGGAAGGAGAGGAGAGGAGGGAAGGGAACAGAGGGAGAATAGCTGAGTAAGGGAGATAGAGAGGGAAGCCAGAGGCTCAGTTACAGAGATAGAAATCTGCAGAGATGGAGAGAGGTGAAGCACGCATAAAGATAAGAAGCTCCGTTTGAGACCAGGTGTCCCTACCGACCCTAAGAGAGGGCACTGGGGACGCAGAAGGGGGAGGGAGGGGCAGGAGGGCCGACCGAGGACCTAGCTCTCTGGGGGGCAGGGGTGGAAGGGCTGGCCACCTGGGGTGAGGGACAGCAAGCCGGTGTCCTAGGGGGGTGCACCCCGCCCCCCCCCTTTACTGGGCCCCCCACCGAGGATAAGTTTGGAAAGGGAATGTAGATTCCAGAGTCAGAGTTCTCAGCGCAGGAGAGGAAAAATTCAAGACTGGGAAGTGCAGAACCAGAGGTGGGGGGGCGTCCAGAGATGGGGGATCTAGCTAGCCCTTAACACATCCTTCAACGTCTCAGGCCCGCCCACGCCGGAGTCGCCATGTGGCCCCTGGCCGCTGTGACTGCCTTCCTGACCGTGACCCTATCAGGCGGTAAGAACGCGCGGGGAGTGGAGGCGGGGTGGCCACTCCGGACAATGGTAGGAGGGGTCAGGCCGAGGGGAGGGGGCGTGGTAGCCTCGAGCTCCGCCCCTTGCCCACTCAGTCCGGTCCAGCGGGATGGCCCTGACAGCTTCCTGCTTATCCTTGCGTGACCTGGTTTCCCGGCTGGGGTCAGCCCACTCTCCCCACCGACCCCAGACCCTTCCCAGGGGCATCCCAGCCCAGCTGGGCACCCACCACTATTTTTAAGTCTTCTGGATCTTCCCCGCCAGCCCCTTCCCTGGGTGTCCTACTCAGCACTGGAGAGCCCACCCTCCAATCGCTACCCCATAGCAGCCCCTCCCACATTCAAGGCCTCTCTGCGAGGCAGAGGAGACAGACAGACACGGGTTCAAATCCCGATGCTGCCACTCTGAGCAAGTAACTTAGCTTCTTTCTTTCATCTGTAAAATGGGAACATTTAAGTGCTTACCTCAAAGGGTTGTTGTGAATTTTAAAATGAGATAATGCATATCAGGTGCTCAGTGCGTGGTAGGTAGCAAGGATTGGAAAGTTAGTCATTATTACTTTATTAGTAGTGCAGTCATGTCCCACTTAAACGACTTTCAGTCAGAGATGGACTGCATATACAATGGTGGTCCCATAGGATTAGTCCCATAGAGTCTAAGTACCACAAACTATGTAGGTTTGTGTAAGTACTACAGGAGAGGAAGAAATTTTCCTCTACCCTTCTAGTTTCTTCTGGCTGGTCTAAGAATTAAATTGACATGAGACAAATTAATAGGAGAAAAACAAACAAAAGTTTAATAACATGTATACATGGGAGAAACCCAGGAAAACCCAGTAACTTCCAAAATGGCTGAAGCCCTCACCTTAAATACCATCCTCAGCTAAAGACAAAAGAAGATGTTGGGGGGCCGGCCCGGTGGCAAAAACAGTTAAGTGCGCGCACTCTGCTGTGGTGGCCCGGGATTCACTGGTTCGGATCCTGGGCACACACCGATGCACCGCTTGTCACGCCATGCTGTGGCGGCGTCCCATATAAAGTGGAGGAAGATGGGCATGGATGTTAGCCCAGGGCCAGTCTTCCTCAGCAAAAAAAAAAAAAAAGGAGAAGATGTTGGAGGTGGGGAGAGTCAGGGACTTCAAAGGGAAGGAGGGCAGTTGAAAAGGAGCAGCTGTTTGGAAAACAAGTGTTTATTTGGCCACACAGAAACAGAAAAACACAGAGAGGAGCCCAACATACAGGCTTTTCTAGGTTCCTCCCTGTCTACTACGTAGTTCGTGTGGTGCTAAGATGATAGCTCACTTCCTGAGACAGGTTTTTTAATCTGAATTCTTTTAGGCAGTTAAGGGGGCAGTAACAAGAAAAACTTTCTGAGTTTTTTGTTTCTTAAAAATAATCAGCCTAAAATAGTCCTCATGTTAGAGACACATTTTGTGATGGCAAATTTTGTTACCCTCAGTACACTCTACGATGTTCTTACAATGACGAAATCGCTTCACAGCACATTTCTCGGAATGTATCCCCATCGTTAAGTGACACACGACTGTGTTATCTCTCTATTCTTAGCCCCTTCTAGAACCTGCTAGTTTGTTTTTCCGTTAATCCTTGGCGTGACCCGAAACCTATCTGATTCCACCCAGAGTTGGTCCCCAAAGATTCCTTTTCTCTCATTTAAGCCCCTTTCCCTGCCTTTGCAGACAAGTTCTCTGGAAACCCCATTCGTGCATCATTTATTCATTCATTCATTCAATAAATAGCTGTTAAGCAAAAACACACTTCCTGCTATCAGCACCCAGAGCTTAGAGGTAATGGATGCAGACATTATTCAACTACCCAAATAATTAGTTAATAATTAGTTACAACTGTGACATGAAGTGACGGCGTCAAGGAGCCTAGAGATGTAATGGCTGCTCCTGGCCTGGAAGGAATGACTTGACCCTTGACCTGAGACCCAAAGGAGAGAGGGATCTGAGGGCATCTGGCATCCAGCACCACCTTTGGCCTGAAGGTGGGGTGGCTTCTCTCCTTTGGTGACACTCCCAGGACTTGTGCCCATGACCTGAGCCCCTCCTGTGTGTCACGCCCTGAGCTAGGAGCTCCACACGCATCCTCTTGTGGAATCCTCAGTGGTCTTATGAGGTAGGTGCACTATAATTACTCCAGTTTTACAGCTAAAACAACCCAAAACTCTGAGATAGTAGAGTCCTGCTCCAAAGACACCAACAGTGCCTGAGTCAGGATCCTAATCCACACCGCCTGCCCTGTCCCCCACATCCTGGACTTTACACCCTGGCAAGCCATCTTCATCATTTTGGACCTAATGGTCTGCTTAGAGTCAATTCTTTTCTTTTTTTTCTTTGCTTAAAGGATATTAAAAGTGAGTTTAGGGGCAGGGCCCGTGGCTTAGCAGTGAAGTGCGCGCGCTCCACTACTGGCGGCCCGGGTTCGGATCCCGGGCGCGCACCGACGCACGGCTTCTCCGGCCATGCTGAGGCGGCGTCCCACATACAGCAACTAGAAGGATGTGCAGCTATGACATACAACTATCTACTGGGGCTTTGGGGAGAAAAAAAAGGAGGAGGATTGGCAATAGATGTTAGCTCAGGGCTAATCTTCCTCAGCAAAAAAGAAAAGAAAGAAAAGTGAGTTCATATCACTGTCCTAAATGGAAAACAGCCTACTTTTCCATTACCTATCAAAAAGGTAAGAGAGAAAAATAAATCTCACACAATGAAACAAAAACAATATGTTTATTGGGTTGGACCACCTGAAATTACCAACAGTTGATCCTTTTGGACCTCCCCCAAAACAATGATTGCAGATGGTTCAAATCAACAAATTTTAGGTTGCTGGACAAAGGCTTCTACCTCCTCCTGGTTTTAAAAAGTGAGCTCAGTGAGGATTAGAGAGGTGTTAAGAGCCTATTAGGACCATCATAAGACTTTCTCCTTGACAAAATCAGGATTGAAAGAGAACTAGATGATGATTTGGGTTCTGAGGGTGCAATCTGACGTTGCTCACACTTCATCTCTGTACCACCTAAAATGACCTTGTGCCCACCATGACTCCCGGCACCAACTCTGAGAACCACTGGGCTAATCCCACCATTTATGTAGGTGGGGAAGCTGGCCCAGGGCGAAGGGACCTGCTGGCCACAGAGCTGGGGACCCCCTGTTGTAGTTAGTAATAACAGTCCTCTCTTACTGAGTGCTTGCTCTGTGACAGGCGCTGTGTGTGTCTTAGATGTAAGATCTTGTTGAATCCTATGACTGCCCCATGAGAGATGAAACTATGACTTTTCCTACTTTACAGCTGAGAAAACTGGGGCTGGTGACTCGTACGGGATCATGGCACATTCAGGACTGGACTTTCTCTGTCCCTTTGTCGACTGCTGTGCCTTCAATGCCAGGCATAGTGCCTGCCACACACAACCTTCATTGGTTGAGCACCTACTGTGTGCCAGACACTGCTAGGTACTGAGGATGCAGCACTGAATAAAGCAGTTAAGTGCCTGTTGTCAGTAGGGTTTACAGTCAAGATGGGGACATTACAAAAAACATAAATGGAAACAAATAGAAAAAGAAATGAATAGTGATTGTGGCACTGATGACAATCAACTGGGGAGATATAAGAGGGAATGACCGGGGAGCTAGGAGGGGAGATATTAGACCGGGTGGCCAGGGATCAGGGATGGCTTTAGATTCTGAGTGCCATTGAGTAGAGTATTTCGTACATATATATTATGTTCTATGCCTGCACTGTCCAATATGGTGGCCACTGGACATGTGGGACTTCTGAGCATTTCAAATGTGACTGGTGTGATTGAAGAAATGAACTTTTTATTTCATTTTAGTTAGTTCAAATTTTAATAGCCACATGTGGCTAGTGGCTACCATATTGAACAGCACAGGTCTCGAGAAAGAACTGTCCAGAAAGAGGAAGCAGCAAGTACCAAGGGTCTGCTGTGGTTGAAGAACAGGTCCATGAGTCTGGAACTGAGTGAGTGAAGAGGAGAGAGGTGGGAGATGGAGCCAAAGAGGCCAGCAAGGGTCAGATGATGCAGAGTCCTGTGAACTGAGTTTGGGTGTAGTTAGTCTGTGGATGGTATTTAAAGCCATAGAGGCACCCTTAAATATGTGTTGAAAGGATGTATGGTTGGATGGGTAGATAGATGAATGGATGGGTAGATAGGTGGGTGGATGGATGGATGAATGGATGGATGGATGGATAGGTGGATGGATGGATGGATGGACAGGTGGATGGATGGATGGATAGGTGGATGGATGAATGGATGGATGGATGGATAGGTGGATGGATGGATGGATGGATGGATAGGTGGATGGATGGATAGGTGGATGGATGGATGGATGGACAGGTGGATGGATGGATGGATGAATGGATGGATGGATGGATAGGTGGATGGATGGGTGGATGGATAGATAGGTGGATGGATGGATGGATGGATGGATGGATGGATGGATGGATGGATAGGTGGATAAATGGATGGATGGATGGATACTGCCTAGGTAGGTAGATATCTAGGGAAGGCTCACTTCTACCTCCTGAAGTCCATCCCCATGGTGGAATGAGAGAGAAAATGCAGATGGGGAGAAAATCAGGCTTCTGCTTACCTATCAGAACCATCCTCATTCCATGAACTCTTCTTTTAACCCCAATGGAGGGTTTGGCACTTCTATGGAAAAGAATGTCACCTCTTTGCCCTGACTCATCTCCACTACATAGGAAACGGCAACTCCTAGAGGCCAACAAATGAGTCATCAGTTCTTGGTTACCCAGAGCAAAATTCCGACCCTTTCTCCACGCCCAGGAACCACAACTCGAGGCCTCTTCTCCCTGGACCCCAATTCTCTAACATTTCTCTTCTTCACCAGGCATCTCGCAAGAGTTTCCCAAGATTCTCAACAACACCAATGGGACCAGTGGGTTTCTCCCTGGTGGCTACACCTGCCTCCCCCATTCTCAGCCCTGGCAGGCAGCCCTACTAGTGCGAGGGCGGCTGCTCTGTGGGGGAGTCCTGGTCCACCCCAAATGGGTCCTGACTGCCGCACACTGTCTGAAGGAGTATGTGGGGGTCAGGGGAGCATGGGACATGGATAAGAGTGGGACCGGGGTGCTGGGTGGGGTGGGTTTGGATTTGAAGATGAGGTTGGAGTTAGGGTTGGGTGGGTACGAGAATGAGAATGAGATTTGGGGTGGAGATACGAGAGTTGGGTGTAAAAATGGAGTCAAAGGAGAGGATTTGGATGGGATTGGAGTTGAGGATGTGGAAGGAGATGTGTTTGGAGATGAGGAAGGTGGGATGTGGAAGAGGCTGGAGCTGGGATGGGGATAGAGATGGGCTCATCCTCTCCTCTAACCACCACTTTCCTATACCCACAGCAAGTACAGAGTTTACCTGGGCAAGCATGCTCTGGGGCATGTGGAGGCTGGAGAGCAAGTGAGGGAGGTAGTCCGCTCTATCCCCCACCCTCGATACCAGATCAGCCCCACCCACCTGAACCATGACCACGACATCATGCTTCTGGAGCTGCAGTCACCAGTCAATCTCACGAGCCACATCCGCGTCCTGCCCCTCTCCCACAATGACGGCCTCCCCCCAGGCACCTGCTGTCGCGTATCTGGCTGGGGCACCACCACCAGCCCCCAGGGTATGAAACCACACAAGTGGCCTGAGGTCTCACAGAGAATGGGCAGAGATGGGAGGGTAGGTTTGGAGGAAGATTCTTTATATATAAAAATATAAGTATATATAGTTATATATTATATATGTGATATGTATATAATATATATATAATATGTAAAGATATATCTCAGGGCCCGCCCCGTGGCTTAGCGGTTAAGTGCGCGGGCTCCGCTGCTGGTGGCCCGGGTTCGGATCCCGGGCGGGCACCGACGCACTGCTTCTCCGGCCATGCTGAGTCCGCGTCCCACATACAGCAACTAGAAGGATGTGCAGCTAAGACATAACAACTACCTACTGGGGCTTTTGGGGGGAAAATAAATAAATAAAAATTTAAAAAAATAGATATATCTCATAAATTTATAAATATATATAAATATAAAGCTATATATGTTATATATCATACATAATATATAGTTATATCCTTTATTTAAATATATAAAGTTATATATGTTATATGTATTATGTATAATATATAGTTATATATTCTTTAGATAAATATATAAATTTATAAAATACGTAAAAATATATAAATTGTAAAAGTGTACTATATAATATATATACATGATACATTTATATAAGTATACATAATTATAGACCCGTGTATAAATATGCAAATTATATTATATAAATCAGATTTTTCTAAATTATAGATGATCTATTTGTGTATTTATTTAAATATATTTTTAAAGAAGATGTGTTATATACATTCTAAATATATTTAAATATAAATATTTATAATTTAGAAAGTAAATTTAGTTTATTGATAAGTATATTTATTAAATATAATAAAATATAAATAAATATATCCCTTGTATAAATTATATATGAATATAAAGTTGGTCTCTATGGCAACAATATCTGTCTCCCATATCTGTCTCCCAACATGCCCGGTCTCTCTACCCACGACTCTGTCCTACTCTCCCACATCTCTCTGCATCCTCCTCATGTTTTCCCCATCTCCACTTCTCTATCTCTCACCATCTCTGTCTTCCTATTTCTTCCAGCTCTTTCTCTTTCCCCATCACTCGCTCCACCTCTCTCCTCATCTACCTCCCCATTTATCTCTCTTCCCTCCCAGTTACCTGCCCTATCCCTCTCCATCTTTCCCTCCACTTTTCTCCTCATCTTCCCTTCCACCTCTCCCCCTATTTCCACATCACTGTCTCTTCCATCACTTCCCCCATTTACATATCCCATCTCTTCCCCCATTTTTCTACCAACTCTCTGCCCATCCAAATCCCACCCCGTAGCCTACCTGAGCAGACATGCTTAGACCTTCCTCTCCCTCCTCCCCAGTGAGTTTCCCTCAAACCCTGCAATGTGCCAACATCCAGCTACGCTCAGATGAGGAGTGTCGTCAAGTCTACCCAGGGAAGATCACATCAAACATGCTGTGTGCCGGCGCAAAAGAGGGTGGCAAAGACTCCTGTGAGGTGAGGCCAAAGTGGTGGTGGGTTGCCACGGGCCAGGATGGGAAGCCAGAACGGAGGTGTGAAGAGATGCTTGGGGGAAAAGATTTTTGCTTCCAGCCTTGGGGGAACGAGTCTTTGTAAGGTGAGTTGTTCCCTAGCATAGAAGATCAAGATGAAAAGGGAGTACTCATGGCTGGCAAAGATAATTCATCTTAAGCCTGGGCTTTGATTGACAGTGGCTGCCCAGATCCTTGTGTCAAGATGCATAAAGATTGGGATTCTTTTGGTTGCAACTGACAAAAACCCAACTCAAACTGGCTTAAGCAAAACACTGGCTTTTGTAACTGAAAAGTCCACGGGTGTCTTGCTTCATCCGTGGATGGATCCGGGTGCACAAATAATGTGTTGAGGACTCTGTGCCCCTTTAACTCTCAGCTATTCTCTCTTCTGTTTTGGCTTCATTCTCAATTAAGCTCTTCCTATGCAATAGCAAGATGGCCCCGGCAGCTTTGGGCTGACGTCCCACCCTCTAAGCAACCCCATCAGAAAGAGAGAATATCTCTTTTCCTATAGTTTACATAAACATCTTGAGCATGATTCTCACTAGACTGATTGAGTTTTGGTTCAGTGGGAAAGAGTATAATAATGAATTAATGATGTGTACCTTATCAATTAGTAATGCCTGCCCCGGGCCCAGGGAAAGTGGACATAGACGCGTGTTGCATACTCTACCCAGATGTGGTTGGGTTAATTCAATAGTAAGACCGCAGGGAGAAACCATAAAGCCAAAGCAGGGCTGGGGGGACGGGGAGTGCAAGGTGGGATTTGGTGCCAGGGAACAAAAAACGTGTGTATGAGGTAAGCTGTCGCCACTTTATTAAGACTGAGGAATAGGAAAACAGGGAGAGACACAGAAGTGTCTGTCTGTCTCTGTCTTTCTGCGTCTCTTTTCCTGTCTCTCTGTCCCTCTGTGTTTGTCTTCTTATCTCTGTTTCTCATCCCTGTATCTCTGTTATTGTCTCTCACCCTCTCTCCATATTCCTCTGTCTCTTTATATCTCTGCCTCCATGGGTGTCTCTCTCCATCTTTCACTCTCTCCCCACATGTCCCCATGTCTGCCTTTGTTTAGCCCCAGCGAGGACCCCACTTCTCTCTCTCTCTCCCTGACTCAGGGCGACTCCGGGGGCCCCCTGGTCTGTAACGGAACCCTCTATGGTATCATCTCCTGGGGAGACTTCCCATGCGGACAGCCCAACCGGCCTGGTGTCTACACCCGAGTCTCTCAATATGTTTCATGGATCCAAGAAACAGTCCGACAACAGACAACACAGGAGCAGAAATGGACGAAGGGCCTGCAGTAAGAGTCAGTTGACTTACCCGCCTCCTTCCTCCCACCATGCCCTCCTTATTTGGTTTGCCCAGCCCTTCTTTGCCTCTCTCAGAGTGCTCCAGTTGAACCAGTGATCCGTGACCTCAAAATGTCCAGTCTCAGCTGACATTCGATGTTTCAAAAGCACTCAGTCACTGCCAACATCATGGTCTCCCAGACGTTGCATCCCAGAAACATCCCAGTCTCCTGAATGTCCCAACCCAGACAACGTTCCAGATCTGCCAACTGTTTCAACGTAAACCCAGATCGCCATCTGGATGGTCTATCTGTGAAACACTCAAATACCTCCATCAACCCGTCCCAACAATATCCTGTGTCCAGTGAACGGACCTTCCTTGACAACATCCCATATCGCTTCAAATATTTATTCATTGCCAATATTCTAGATCCTTCTACGTTTTGTACTCAAGAAGGTTCTGGACTCCCATGACATTTCATCCTGAAAATATCCTCTAATGCTCCAAATCTTCTGCCCCAACAACATTCTGTGCACCTCTGAGTGATTCATCACAGCTCACGTTGGATCCTCATAATGGTTCATTCTCACATAGTTCTGGGTCTCCCAAGTGTCCCATCCCTACCTACGTCCCATGTTCTGTCAATATCCAGCCTCTGCCAATATTCGGTCTCTGAATCCCCATGTCCATTAAAGACCACCAGCACTCTAGACTCTAGAGTGATGGGGTTCTGTACCCCAAGGGGTCTCCCTTCCTGGACCCTATTGTCAACCGAATATTCTGTCCTTTTATCTCCTCCATGAACATCCTTTTTCAATGCCCCGTGCCGTTACATCTTTGCCCACGATCCCAAAATACAGTGGTTAAATGCTCAAGCCACTGGAGTCCCTGCTTTGAATAAGTCATAAAACTCACCACCTCAGTTTTCTCATCTGCAAAATGGGGCTCATTTCTTCATAGCATTGTTACAAAGATAAATGTTGAGCACTTACCACTATTATTATTTGCATGGTTTCCTGTAAAATATTACCTTAGGATATCAATAACAACCCCTCAGATTTGCAGAGTGTCCAAAAAGTGTTGCATTCATTTATTTTTCTCGGTGGACATTTATTTGCTGCTGACCATGTGCAGGCACTCTCCTAGGTATTGGTAAATACAATTTTGTTTACTTATTCAACAAATGTTGGTACCTATCATGAGCCAGTCACCATTGCAGACACAGGTGGTAAACAATGAATTAAACAAAAACTTCTGCCCTTGCAGAGCTTACATTCTTTGCGGGGAGACTAGCGATAAAAAAGATGAATAAGGAAATAGACTGTCGGGCCGCCCAGTGGCATAGTGGTTAAGTGCGCTCGCTCCGCTTTGGCGGCCCCGGGTTCACAGGTTCAGATCCTGGGTGTGCACCGACGCACTGCTTGTCAAACTATGCTGTGGCGGCGTTCTATATAAAGTAGAGGAGGATGGGCACAGATGTTAGCCCAGGGCCAATATTCCTCAGCAAAAAGAGGAGGATTGGCAACAGATGTTAGCTCAGGGCTAATCTTCCTCACATACACACACAAAAAAGAAATAGACTGTCAGGTGGCAATATGTGCCAGGGCAAAAAATGAAGCAGGGTTGAAGGAGAGGGAATATTGGTTTGGAGAGAGTGGATGGAGTTGCTATTTTATTTCATTATTATTTATTTATTTATTTATTTATTTATTTTTTGGAGCTCCTATTTTAAATAGGATGATTTGGGAAGAAGACGCGACTGAGATGGTGACATTTAAAGAAAGACCAAAAGGATGGAGGGAGGGAGCCAGGTGCATATATGCGGAGCAGATAGTATACCCCAAGGGGAGAGTATGATGAGTGCAAAGGCCCTGAGGCAGGAAGCTCCCTGGTCTGTCTGAAGACCAGTGAAGAGGTTGGTGTGGAAGCAATTGCAATAGCCCAGGCCAGAGAAGAGGGTGCCTGGACTGGGTGATATCATCAGAGGAGTTAAGAGGTCAGATTCTGGATCTTTTTGAAGGAATTGTTAGTGTCTGCTGATGTCAGATGGAGAATGTGAGAAAAGGATAGTCGAGGATGACTCCAACGCTTTGCCCTGAGCAACTGGAAGGATGGAGCTGCCATTACTAAAATGGGGGGACTCTGGGAGGAACAGGTTTGCAGGGAAGGGTCAAGAGTCTTTGTTTTGAACTGTTTATTGGACAGCCAAGTGGCAATAAACTCTGCCCTCAGGGGGTTTACAGAAAACAAACAAATACACTAAATAACTGCAGATGGATGATTTCTAGGTGTTAATAAATGTAGCCCATGAAGGATATAAACAGGGTTTTGTGTTAGAGAGTTAGGGGAGAAGGCTATTTTCAGTGAGGTGGTCAGGGAGGGCTTCTCAGAGGAGGTAGTGACATTTGGCTGAAGATCGTAAAAGATGAGAGGGAGGCACTTTTGCAAAAAGTGGGGTAAATATCCCTGAAAAGGGGTGTCACGGGGGCAAAGTCCCTGAGTTGAGCTTATTCCAGGATCTTTGGGGAAGGCCAGTGAGACCACAAAGCAATGATGAAAGGAGTTCCTCAGCAGAGATTGCGATTGGAGGATTCAGCTGGGGCCAAATATGCAGGATCTTTTTAGACGGTGGTACAGAGCTTGGTGCTTCTTGCAGCGTGATGGCAAGCCCCTGAGCAGTGGTGAACAGGGGAAGGATCATATCTGACATCATATCCTCCCTCTGGCTGTTGGGTGGGGGGTGAAGACAAGGGAGCAGGGGCTGTGGAAGCAAGGGAGGCCAAGCTGGAGTTGACTGTAGTGATCATGTGGGCAAGGGCAGGGCCATGGCTTGGGCCAGGAGAGATGAAAAGATGGGAATGGATTGGAGAGAGTTTGCAGTAACATCAATGCAACTTAGTGATACAATCGATTCTTATTAGTCACGGTAGTTACATTCTGTAAAGTCACTGCCAGCCCTGAGTTAGCAAATGTCGAACCACTGCCCTTAGGGGAAACACAGTTTCAGGTTCCTGCAAGCCTCTGGTCACATTTCTGTCAACCAATGAATAGATAACCTTGTTTCATTTGTATTTCTGTTTAAAGACACTTAGTCTAATATATATCATTGATTGACTCACCTTGAATTCACAGCCAACAGCACCATAACTCAAGCATGAAGGAAGCTCGTCTAACACATACTTTTTCTGCAAGGCACATCCCTGCACTTAGGAACACTGGACAGCACTTCGGTGCTATGCTCGGCGGGGTGGGGTTGGGGAGGCATTTAAAACAGTGAAATCATCAAGAAGAAGCACAAAAATGCAAAAAAAAAAGGTGGCACCAAGTTGACCATGAAAAGGACACTTGTTTGCAGATTGAGAGCTGAACCGAGAAGGCAAAGCATTGTTTTCTTCAACCTCAGCTGAGAACATGCTGTCAGTGCAAATAACCAATAACCATCCTATAGATAGGAGACAGAAAGGGAATTTTGCTTGATCTGGGGAGGCAGTCTCCGCCAAGGGAGAAAGCATTCCGGAGAAACGTGGTTTGCAGCATGATTTATATAATGTCTCACAATAAAGAACATACATCAAGCATGACAGGGATACATTTTTTCAAAGTCACAAGGACATATTTTGCTGTAGTTTGGCACGTACACAGCAGGCCAACTTGACCCTGGTTTCTAGGAAGAAAAACTTATCTTCAAAAGAGTCCTGGTATTGACGTCAGAGAGCATCCTTTGCTTTTGGATAGTGAGGTAAAGCAGATGTACAGTGTATGTTTGTCAGGCCATAAATCAGGCTGCTCTGGTTAAAATAAAATTCAGACCAAGTTAGGTTTAAACCAGAATAGCTTCCTCACACGCCTTAGTATTTTAAATTTCTCTTACGTTCATGCACATCAGGTGACTCAAACTTGTCACCACTCTGTGCATGTCTGTGAATGACCGCGAAAGCCCTGTGATGATTGGTTTGGGTGTATTGATAGATCTTAGTGAGTAAGTGAATTCACAAATTTGGAATCCGTGAATAATGAGGATCAACTATATACGTAGGGGTGAAGGTGAGGCACGTGTCAAGGATGATTGATCATCCCTGGTTCCTACAAAGGGAGACTGGAATTTGGTGTTTAGAAGCACAGAGGTTGGAGTCCAAATGATCTGGTTAGGGATTGAAGGATCTTTATCTTTTGGGAGCCTCAGTTTCCTTAGCTGGTAGGTTGACCTTAAACAAATAGACAGCCAGTTATTTCTCCAACAAAAATGGGTTTATTCAGGATCAACAAAGAATTCTAGTTTGGGATCTGCAACCATGGTCAGCCACGTGCAAGGTCCGAGCAACGAGGGGAAGGGAAACTCTTTGATAGAGGGGAAGAGGATGTTGGGAGGGCTGTTGGAATCAAAGAGCTCATTGGAGGAGACTGGGAGTTCCAAGTGTAGTGGGTTTTCACGGGCTGAGTCAGTCTCTCATTGGCTGAGCTCTTTCTGGGCAAGAAGAGGAAGTCTTTCTTCTTTCTGTTAAGTTGGCTGAGTCATAGGGTATGAGAGCTCCCCCTTCTGTCTTCTTGACATCATTTTATTTTATTTTATTTTATTATTTTATTTTATTCATTTATTTATTGTGAGGAAGATCAGCCCTGAGCTAACATCCATGCTAATCCTCCTCTTTTTGCTGAGGACCGGCTCTGAGCTAATATCTATTGCCAGTCCTCCTCCTTTTTTTTTTTTTTTCCCCAAAGCCCCAGTAGATAGTTGTATGTCATAGCTGCACATCCTTCTAGTTGCTGTATGTGGGACACGGCCTCAACATGGCCCGAGAAGCGGTGCGTTGGTGCGCGCCCGGGATCCGAACCCGGGCCGCCAGTAGCGGAGCGCGCGCACTTAACCGCTAAGCCACGGGGCCGGCCCCTTTGACATTATTTTAAATGAGGTTTCTGTTTATTAATTTTCACAGGTACCAACAGGACCTACTGCTCAGAGCTGTTGGGAGGACTGAGTGAAAGATTTGCATTTAAAGGCTTTCCACACAGCAACTTCCCAATCAATGGAGCAGCAGCATGACATAGTAAAGAACCTCGTTTCTGAGGCCAGGCTGCCTGAGTTTGAATCCCAGCTCTGCCACTTATTTAAGCGCATGACTTATTCACTTTCTCCGTGCCTCAGTTTTCCCATGATTTATTTACTTTTTTAAATTTGTTTTTAAATTTTTTTTTATTGAGGTAACATTGGTTTATAACATTATATAAATTTCAGGTGTACATCATTATATTTTGATTTCTGTATAGATTACATCATGTTCACCAGCCAAATACTAATTACAATCCATCACCATACATATGTGCCTAATCATTCCTTTCTCCACCTCCCTCCCCCCTTCCCCTCTGGTAACCACCAATCCAGTCTCTGTCTCTACATGTTTGTTTGTTGTTATTGTTATCTTCTATTTATGAATGAGACCATGCGGTATTTGACTTTCTCCCTCTGGCTTATTTCGCTTAGCATAATACCCTCAAGGTCCATCCATGTTGCCACAAATGGCTGGATTTTATCCTTTTTCGTGGCTGAGTGGTATATATATATACTACAGTACATATATATACCACATCTTCTTTATCCATTCCTCCCTTGTTGGGGACCTAGGTTGCTTCCAAGTCTTGGCTATTGTGAATAATGCTGCAGTGAACATAGGGGTGCATATATCTTTACGCATTTGTGTTTTCATGTTCTTTGGATAAATATCCAGCAGTGGAATACCTGGATCATATGGTAGTTCTATTCTTAATTTTTTGAGAAATCTCCTTACTGTTTTCCATGGTGGCTGCACCAGTTTGCACTCCCACTAGCAGTGTATGCGAGTTCCCTTTTCTCCACATCCTTTCCAACACTTGTCATTTCTTGTCTTGTTAATTATAGCCATTTTGATGGGCATGAGGTAATATCTCACTGTAGTTTTGATTTGCATTTCTCTAACAATTAATGATGTTGAACATCTTTTCATGTGCCTGTTGGCCATCTGTATATCTTCTTTGGAGCAATGTCTGTTCAGGTCTTTTGCCCATTTTTTAATTGGGTTGTTAGTTTTTTTGTTGTTGAGATGCATGAGTTCTTTATATATTTTGGTTATTAACCACTTCTCAGATATATGGTTTGCAAATATTTTCTCCCAGTTGTTAGGTTCTCTTTTCGTTTTGTTGATGGTTTCCTTTGCTGTGCAGAAGCTTTTTAGTTTGATGTAGTCCCATTTGTTTATTTTTTCTATTGTTTCCCTTGCCTGGTCAGACATGGTACTTGAAAATATGCTGCTAATGGGGCCAGCTCAGTGGCACAAGCGGGTAAGTGCGCACACTCCGCTGCGACGGCCCAGGGTTTGCCGGTTCGGATCCCCGGCGTGCACCGACGCACTGCTTGGCAAGCCATGCTGTGGCAGTGTCCCGTATAAAGTGGAGGAAGATGGGCATGGATGTTGGCCCAGGGCCAGTCTTCCTCAGCAAAAAAAGAGGAGGATTGGCAGATGTTAGCACCAGGCTGATCTCCTCACAAAAAAAAAAAGAATATATGCTGCTAAGACAGATGTCAAAGAGCCTACTGCCTATGTTTTCTTCTAGAAGTTTTATGGTTTCAGGTCTTACATTCAAGTCTTTAATCCATTCTGAGTTAATTTTTGTGTATCGTGTAAGATAATGGTCTACTTTCATTCTTTTGCATGTGGCTGTCCAGTTTTCCCAACACCATTTGTTGAAGAGACTTTCCTTTCTCCATTGTATGTTCTTGGCTCCCTCGGTGAAAATTAGCTGTCCCTAGATGTGTGGGTTTCCCATGAGTTGAATGAGTATAACAAGGGTGCTTAACACCAAATGGCTTAAAGACCTAAAAGCAAAAGGTCAAACTATACAGGTAATAGAAGAAAATGGCAGAGAAAAATTTTGTGACTTGGGGATGAGGAAGTGTTTTTTTGTTTGTTTTTTTTTGTGTTTTTTTGTGAGGAGGACCAGCCCTGAGCTAACATCTGCCAATCCTCCTGTTTTTTGCTGAGGAAGACTGGCCCTGGGCTAACATCCATGCCCATCTTTCTCTACTTCATATGGGACGCTGCCACAGCATGGCCTGACAAGCAGTGCGTTGGTGCGCGCCCGGGATCCGAACCGGCGAACCCCGGGCCGCCGCAGCAGAGCACGCGCACTTAACCGCTCGCGCCACCGGGCCGGCCCCAGGAAGTGTTTTTTAAAACTTCAGAAGGACTAACCATAAGGCAAAGCTTGTTTAATTTGATTATATCAAAGTTAAGGATTTCTGTTCAACAAAAGATGCCATGGAGAAAGCAAATCGATGGGCATAGATATCTGCAATCTGTAATATTGATCTGAGGTTGCTATCTAGAATGTGCAAAGAAACCCTGCATATAAATAAGAAAAATGTTAAAGGATATGAACAGGAGATTTGTAGAGGAGGAAACCAAAAAACAAAATGATATGAAAAGATGCACAGACTCTTTAGGCATCTAAGAAATGCAAATACTGGGGCCAGCCGGGTGGCGCAAGCAGTTAAGTGCACGCGCTCAGCTGCAGCGGCCCGGGTTTCGCCGGTTCGGATCCCGGGCGCGCACCGACGCACTGCTTGTCAAGCCATGCTGTGGCGGCGTCCCATATAAAGTAGAGGAAGATGGGCACGGATGTTAGCCCAGGGCCAGTCTTCCTCAGCAAAAAAAGGGGAGGATTGGCAGATGTTAGCTCAGGGCTGGTCTTCCTCACAAAAAAAAAAAAAAAGAAATGCAAATACTAATAACATATCACTTTATCAGATAGATTAAAATCTTTAAATAATCCAAGTATTGTCAGGGATGCAGAGACACAGGAACCTTAGTGCACAGCTGGCGTGAATGTAAATTGGTGCAGTTATTTTGGAAAGTAATTTGGCGCTCCTTGATTGAGTTGTCTGTGCACACCCTAGGATCCAGGAGTTCCACACCTGGATGTCTATCCTAGAGCAATGATCATGCAGCTCACAAAGGAGCAAGTTCAAGCTGTCCATCACTGAGCTGTTTGCTGTGCTGGGAATTAGAGGAGACCTGGGTGCCCACTATTGGGTGCATGGATGATAGGATGTGGTGAAGACCACCATGGAGGACTATACAGCAGTTAAAAACAACAGACTAGATGTGCACATAGGAACATGAATGGAATCTTAAAGGTATGGTGCTACCAACCTCAATGGTGAAAGTTAAAAATACTGACAATACTAAGCGTTGGCAAAGATGTGGGACAGCTGGGACACTTACACGCTGCTGATGGCAGTGCAAAATGGTACAATCACTTTAGAAAACTTTTGGCAAATTTCTTATAAAGTTAAACACACTTACGATACGATCCAGAAATTCCACTCTTAGGTGTCTGCCCAAGAGAGATGACGACATATGTCCGCACAATGATTTGTATATGAATGTTCTCAGCAGCATTATTTGTAATAGTCAGAAAACCGGAAGCAACCCAGATATTCAGCAACCGGTGAATGAATAAACAAATTGTGGTATTTCCATATTGTGGAATACTAATTGGCAATAAAAAGGAATGAACAATTGATAGATAAATGCAAAAACATGGATGAATCTGAAATGCATTGTGCTGGTGAGAGAAACCAAGCATTTATGTAATGTTCTTTAAAAGGCAAAATTTTAGTGGCAGAATGTAGATCAGTGGTTGCCTGGGGCCAGGGCAGGGAGGGGAGCTTTTGCAAAAAGAACTCCAGGCAGGCAGCTTAAGGATGGGGCGATGTTCTATGTTTTGATTTATAGTGGTGTTTACAGGATTGCATCCAATTTCCAAAATTCATCAAACTCAACACTTAAAATGAATGGATTTTATTTTATGTAAATAGTACCTTATTAAAAATGAAAAAAGCATAGTTCTGAGCTCAAAAAAAATTATAATAAGCTATCTACCACAATACCATTGACATAAATTAAAAATACATGCACACAAAGCAATACACGATTTGTAAGAACATATACTAATAAAAAGATATACAACATTGCGAATGTACTAAATGCCACTGAAATGTACACCTTAAATGGTTAATTACAATGTGTGAATTTCACCTTAATAAAAAAGCTATGCGACAATACATACAATAGCAAAGACACACAATAGCAAGTAGCAAAGGATACACAATAATCACAACAATAGCAAAGGATATACAATAATAAAACAACAGCAAAAGATACACAGTGACCAAGACAGCAGAAGAGAATGCGAATAAAATAAATTAGGAAAACAAAAGGTATCTTATACAGATCACTAAAGATAATGTGCCACTGTCTAATTCAACTCTCTATCTGAGGATTGAGAACTATCTAAATATAGTAATAAACTTTAAAAAAGTAGCTCCTCCTTCAAAGGGCTCTCGGGAGGACTAATTGAGTTACTATGTGAAAAGCACTCAGAACACCTGACACTGAGTGAAATGCTTACTAAGTGGCAGCTGTCATTGGTCTTATTGTTGCTGTTATTGACATAATTGTTATGAGGCTCTGTCTCCGGGGCCAGAGCGTCAGAGCGTCAGAGCAAGCAGCCTTGGAGGACAGCTGGGGATTGGGAAGAATGGGAGGCAGCCGCCCAAATCCTTCCTGTGGAACAGAAAATGATGTACTTGAGCTGGAGATTCTGACTGCCAACAACACCTTAATTCAGGAAGGCCGGCCAGGTGGTGAGCTTTCTCAGCCCTCCCTCCTCCCTCTGCAAGAATTTTCGAGCCACCTGCGCTCCTACCTGTTTTCGCTCAGGGGAATTATAGTAACAATGGAATCCTGTGCTGGAAGGAATTCGCAAGGTTGATAGAGGGAGAGAAGGGGGTGGAAAAGACTGGGGTAGAGACGAAAGCAGGAAGGGAGAGGTGTCAGAGAGTTAACAATACTTCCGGCGTTGGCCAGGCATATAAAGCCCTTTCGTTTCATTCTCCCTAGACCCCCGTCAGGGAAATGTCAGCTCCCCATTTGACCTAGACTAAGGGAAATTCGCCAGTAAGTTGAACCCATCCAGGCTGATGGAGATGCATTCCTGTACTTCTCCAAGAATATTCCCAGAGACATCCCCCTCTAGTCTGGAAGGTCCAAGCCAAATTCAGCCACTGCCCCAACTGCGTGACCTAGTATAAGGGACTAGGCTGGCTTTCCAGGCAAATGGGGGTAATTGGGTTTTGTGCCCAATTCCAATGTGTGGGAGTGTGGGAGGGGTTCCCGCACACCACCAAGGAATTCTTGGACACCAGCTGGGTGTCCTCAAATTCAAACTCAATGCTGACACTATCTACCTGGAGATAGCATCAGATCCCTCAGGTTAAGGGCTCCGTCCTACGAGACTGCCACCCTTCACCTGTTACCTGTGCTTCTGACCAACCTGCTATAGATTAGAGGTTTCCACGACCCGCTCCTTGGGGGTCACAGAACTCAGAGAAACATTTTACTTGTTAGATCACCAGTTTATTACAAAAGGATATAACTCATGAAGGGTCAGATGGAAGAGATGCTCTCCGAGGGCACCACTCTTCACGAATCTTCACATGTTCACCAACCCAGAAGCTCTCTGAACTCCATCCTTTTGGGTTTATGGATGCTTCATTACATAGGCAGGATTGATTAAATCATTGCCCATCAGCGATCGATTCTAACTCCAGCCCCTCACTCTTCCCTAGAGGTCAGGGGATGGGACTGAAAACCCCAACCCGTCAATCACATGGTTTGTTTCCCTGGCAACCAGCCTCCATCCTTAGGTGGGGTCCAAAAGTCATCTCATTAACACAACAAAAGACACCTTTGTTGCTCTCATCACTTGGAAAATTCCAAGGGTTTTAGGACCTCTGTGCTAGAAATGGGGACAAAGACGAAATATTTCTTATTATAAATCAGTGTCACAGGGGGCAATGGATATATGAGCCCAAGCTTCCATTCTAACAGGGTCAGTGATGAGAGAAGCAGACGGGTTGCGGGAGGGTTGAGGAGGCAGGAGACCCAGGGCAGGCTTCCTGGAGGAGGGGATAATGAAGGATAATGTAGTAGCTGTCCCACAGAAACAATGCGGACTCCCCCATCCAAAAGTCTGTTCAGATGTTGAGATTGATGGTGCCACACACACACAAAAGGATCCTTCCTGCCTCTGTGGGGTGACCACACTTGACACTGTGAGCAGGAGTCTTGACATGACCACCACCTCCAGGGTCTTTCTCATCTTTCTTTGTCCTGCTCACGAACCCTGCTGCCAAGTGGCAGGCATGCATTTTGAGCTGTGCTGCTTGGCACTGCATTTCTTGGGAACTAGGGAGCATTGTGGTAGAGTTAACCGATCTCAGTCAGAAGTTTCGATAGCTGTCGTTCAGGAATGTGGGTCTGGGATGGTGGCCCTCCTTCAAGTGGCCCTGAGTCATGCATCTCCGTGCCTGGACCGATCTGTGCGCCTGCCCTCTCCCTCAACGGTCAACCGTCAACGGAGCGGGGAGTGGTTGCTCTAGCGGGGGTCAGACCGAAAGTTCCAACCCTCTAATCACATGGTTGGTTCCCCTAGCAACCAGCCCCTATCCCCGCCCAAGAGTCACCTCATTAACATAAACTTGGTAGGGTTACAAGGGGCTTGTTATGAATAACAAAAGATGCTCCTTTCACTCCTACCCCTCAGGAAATTCCAAGAGTTTCAAAAGCTCTCTGCCAGGACCCTGGGACGGATACCAAATATATACTAGGGAGCCGTGGGAGGGCTGTGAGTAAGAGAGGAGCGAGGTCAGCTTTGGATATAGAAAGACTCCTGTGAGGCTGTCTGGGGGGAGCCTGGAGGACCAGAATCCAGGTAGGAGGCTGGGGTTAGGCTCCAGGGAGTAGGGAATGAGGCCTGAGCTGGGGCCCAGCTGGGGCGGAGTCTGGGATAGGAGGAAGAAGCTAAGAATATGTTAGGAGGACAGTGTCTGGGTTCAGCCCAGTGAATGCGCAGATGGTGGGGCCCCCCTGAGATGGAGAACCGGGGTGGGGGGAAGATGCCGAGCTCACGAGGGACACTGACTGAGATGGGCCCAAGGGCATTAGGAGGCCAGTAGCTGCAGAGGGCAGGAGCCCAGGAGACAGATTTGAGAGACAGGGAGGCAGGGAGCTGTCAGAGGTTGAGGCGGACTTGGGGGCCCAGGGAGATGTCTCGGAAGAAAGGAAAGAAACTGGGTTCTAGAGAGAAATCAGTCTCCCAAGGGTCTGGACTAGGGGACTGGGTGGATGGTGGGGACACCACAAAGATAGAGGGTGTGGGGTCTGAGAACAGGTCTTTGGGGATGGACGTGAGCTCGGTTCCGGTCATCCAGGAGGCTGTTGGATGCACAGGCCTGAAGCTGGGGAGAGACCTAGGAGCCATCTTGCCCCAGGCGACAGGTGAAACTGTCAGGTGTATGCAGTCAGTGCAGAGGACATGGCTTAGGAGGGCGCCCTGGGAACACGATTGTTCGTAAAGACACCCATCGGTGGAGGGAAAAAAAGGCCTATTCATGAAGGTGGCTGGGAAGGAGAGCCAGAAACGTAGGAGGGAAACTAGAAATACAGGGTGCCCCGGAAGCCGGGAGAGGAGCGGCCGGTCCTGTCAACTGTCAGATGCTGCTGGAGGGCTGAGTAAGACGAGAACCGAGCGGTGACCACTGGGTTGCTCAACATGGAAAACTCTGGAGACCCAAAAGGACTGTGGCTGTGGGGTGCAAACAGTGAGTGGATCTCCGTGGAGAAGTTTTGCTGGGAAAGAGGGTAGAGAAACAGGGCAGGAACTCGTTCTGCTTAAACTCTGTGGTCCCAGCATCACCCAGCAGAGTCAGGCACACAGGGCATCTCAAAATGTTTGATGAATGAATGAATGAATGGGACAGAGAAATAGAATGAGAGAGAAGTGTCAAGATAGAGACAGAAGACAAAGAACAGCACCAAGTTGTAGCTGATATTTCTTCATATCTGAGAAGAGAAGATTCTGTCATCTAAGTCAACTTTGAAAATTCCCTCTTTATAAAGAAATAAACTGATAAGAGCAATGTTGATCATGTCGATACTTAACATACCTGATGTCTCCACTCATCTTTGTTTCCTTGTTTGATGATCCCAAGAGGAAGCGATGTGTAGACCTTCAGCTTCCTTCTAGGACCATTTTTCAGATGAGTAAACTGAGGTCAGGAAAAGAGAGTTGCCTGATTGGCCCTCAGGGAGTCAGGGGATGAGTTGAGGTTTCAACCCAGGTCCGTATGATTCCAAAAGCCATATTCTTTCTTTGAAACCTGTAGGAACATCCCTACGTTCATCTATTCACACATGTACTCACCCAGTTGGTCATTCATTTGTTCATTCCTGTATTTGGATAATAATGACTCTGGAGCCGTCCTACCTGGGTTCAAACTCTGGTTCTGCCACTTACCAGTGGTGTGACTTTGGGCAAGTGTCTTCATCCAGTCCTGCCTCAGTCTCCATATGTCTGACAGCCTCCATGCGCTGGACCCTCACCCCATGTGTCAGGGCAGCTGAATTCTCTCTAGGGAATGGGCTTCCTATTGAGTTTGTGATGATGTCCAAGAGTAAAGCGGGAGGCAAGGGGACTGGAGAGCTCTGAGGGCTCCCTGGAGGTGGTGGCCATGGCGCCCAGAGCTTTTTCTGGAAGCAGGAAATGTGTGGCCACAAGCCTGTCTTTGTCCTCCTTGAGCTTCCAGCTACAAAAAGGAGAGACTGGCTTTTTCCAGAAGCTACAAGCTACAAATCTCTGTGTCAAAAAAGAACCAGTAAGTAGTCGTTCCCCCTTCCCTGCAGCCCCAGGCAACCACTAATCTGCTTTCTGTCTCTATGGATTTGCCTGTTCTGGACACTTCATGTGAGCGAAATCATACAAAATGTGGTCTTTTGTGTCTGGCTTCTTTCACTGAGCATACTGTTTTCAAGGTTCATCCAAGTTGTAGCATGCATCAGTATTTCCCTCCTTTTCATGGCTGAGTAATATTCCATGGTATGGATGGACCACATTTTATTTATCCATTCATCAGTTGATGGACAGCAGCTTAATGGGTACAGAGTCTTGGGGGGGGGTGATGGAAATGCTCTGGAATTAGATTGTGGCGATGGTTGCACAACATTGTGAGTGTAGTGAAGTTCACTGGATTGTAGACTTTCAAATGGTTCAAATGCTGGATTTTATGTTTTCGGAATTTTACTTAAAAAAAAAAATAAAGGCAGAAAGAGAGAGGGAGAGGGAGAGAATGAGAGAGATCCGTGTTGGGCTTATAGTTTGTTTGTTTGTTTTTTGCCAATATTTTAAAATCGAGAAACGTCCCACCATAAACCTGAATTTCTAGCTTCTCTTGAAAAGTCAGAGAGATTGGCAAAGCTGGGCCGCATTCCAGCATGGCAGCCACCAACTGAAGCTGAAGGGTGAATTTCATTACATGTAAATTACACCTCAATAAACCGGATCCCCCAAAAATCTGCAAAAAGGGAGGGGTTGAGTTAGGCGGTGTCACAGAACAAATAAAAGCTGATGTTTCACGATTCTGAATTCAGAAAGGGAAAGAGACTCAAGACCCCGAGAGAAGGTGAGGGACTAAAAGACAGGAGTGGTGTGGGGAGGCCTCTCTTGCATTTCTTTGTTTCTTTGCAATCTCTGTCTCCAACCACCTTCTCTTGGCTGTTTGTCCATCTCCTTTCCTCTGAGTCTCATTCCCTTTTTATCTTGATTCTCTCTCCCTTCCTCCTTTCTCACAAATGAAGCAAAAACTCAGCTAAACCAGCACAGACTTCTCTTATCCCCCAATTCTCTCTCTCTGTCCCCTGTCTCTTTCTCAGTGGAAGCCGTTACGCAGGGAAAAACTGTCACAGAATTAGATAAATTGACCGCACATATGAAGCAGATCTGTGCTTCTGGAAGCAGGGAGCAGAGCTGACTGTGCATTTAAAAAATTCAGTTAGAATCAGACTTCTGTGGAACCCAGTTTGGAAACCCTCATCTGTCTCATCTATGTCGAAACCTCTTCCTTCTCCTCTTCTCTCCCTCGGTCCCCCTGCCTCTCATTTCCAGTTTCCTGCTCTCAGCCTCTCCATCCGCCTGCCCTTCCCTGCACCATGTGGGGAGGGGCCCCAGGTGTCCTCACACCGTGTCTTCCCAGAGCCTTCGTCACTGGAGCCGAGATTAGGACCCAGTTCCCAGATCATCTGAGTCATCGGTATCAGGCTGCTGGTTAGTTTGGAGAGCGGGGAGTAGTAGTGGGGCTGGGACTTCCTTCCTTCTCTCCCGGGTCCCTTCCCCTCTCTCCTTCCATTTAGCTGTAAAGTTCAGTTAAGTGTCGTCGGCTGAGAAGAGTTTCTATAGGATTAGAGGGTGCCCCACCCCGTGTCTTCCTGTCCCCTGCCCTCAACCCGGAAACTGAATGGGCTGGGACAAAGAGAGTTAAAAGCTGTGTCAGCTGTCAGCGTGAGACACACAGATAGGAGGAGGGGGACAGGTGGGGCAGCATGACAGGTGGCTGAGAAGCCAGGTGGACGGTGGGGGAGCTGACTGGCAGGGTGGCTGGCTGGTGAAAAGGACAGGCAGGTAGGTAGACAGAGGCAGACTGTCATAGGCTGAAGCTGTGACAGCCAGACAGCCACCTGGAGGACGGGACAGCAGAGAGACAAGGTGAGAAGGTGACAGGCAGATAGAGGGATGGGCAGGCCATCCCCTCCTCATGGAGCTGCTGGTGGGAGGGATGGGGGAAGGGGAGGCGGTTGGCAGGGAAAGGGCCCTCTCTGAGATGCCCATTTTTCTCCCCAGAACTCAGAGGTGGCCCACTATGGGGCCCAGGATCTTTTTGCTCCTGTGTGTTATTGGTGAGTCCCCCAGGGGGAAAAGGGGTCCCTCTCTCCACATCTTCCCATCCAGCTCTGGCCCCCAGCCTGGCACAGAGGAGGGGAGGGGGGCTGACTCTGTGCCCCCCATCACCTCCAGCTCGCAGGGTCCCACGCACCTCTGTCTCCCTGTATCTTTTGATCCATCTCCCCTCTGTCTCTCCCTATCACTATGTCCCTGCCCCTTCTCTCTCTCTGAATCTGTCTCTCTATTTCTTCCTGTCTTTAAGCATCTCTCTCTCTCTGTGGCTCTCTGTGTCTCTTTGGGCATTTCACAGTGTCTTTTTCTATGTATCACTGAGTCTGTGTATCCCTGTCTCTGACTGTCTCTCAGGATCTCTGTCTCCCTCTTGCCTCTTTCTCTGTGTTTCTTCCTGTCTCTAATCCACAATCTCTAGGTCTCTAACCCCACCTCTCTGGCCTACACTCCTGTCCTCAGGACTCAGCCACGAGACTGACGAGACTGACGTGAAGATTTTAAGCGGCAGGGAGTGTGTCCCTCACTCACAGCCTTGGCAGGTGGGGCTGTTTGTGGGCACCAACCTGCGCTGTGGGGGGGTCCTCATCGACCGCAGGTGGGTCCTCACAGCTGCTCACTGCAGCCACAGGTAAGCCCCTGTCTGGGTCCCTTCCTAGGGGTTGAAGGGAGGGTGATGGGAAGAGGAGCGCTGGGAGTTAAGGCTCACGGGAGGGGGTGCCAAGGAGTAAGGAGATGGTCCTGAAGCAAGAGGGTCTGAGGTTAGACAAGGAGTAGGACTTCCTCAACGATGGGCCTGGGGTGGGGCTGGGTGAGTGCAGTGAGGTGGAGGGCAGGGGAGAGTCCTGGAACCTGCCCACCCACCTCCTCCCATTCCCTCTTTTCCCACTTTTCTCCTACATGTCACCATCCCCAGCCATTCCATGACCCAGTCTAGGCCCTGGACCACATTTGGCACCTCTCTGGGCCTCAGTGTTCCCATCTGTAAAATGAGGGGATTGGGTTTTCTAGCTCTGAAGCTCTGGAGTTTTTGTGCAAGTTTCAGACATGAAGAGATGGAAAGATTCAGGGACAGGGAGAGACACAAGGAAGACAGAGAGAGTCCACTCTGTGGACTGGGCTGGGGCTGGGGCTGCCCACTGGCCCCCTGCTGAGCCACCGTGACGCCTCCCCAGCAGGTACTGGGTGCGCCTGGGGGAACACAGGCTCAGCCGACTGGACTGGACGGAACAGATTCGGCGCAGCGGCTTCTCCGTGACCCACCCCGGCTACCAGGGAGCCCGGCAGAGCCATGACAATGACCTCCGGCTTCTGCGACTGGGCAGCCCCGTTTTCTTGACCCAGAGCGTCCAGCCCCTGCGCCTGCCCACTACCTGTGCAGCAGCCAACACTGAGTGCCTTGTCTCAGGCTGGGGCCTCACCAATCAATCACGGAGTAAGGGGGCCCTGGATGGGCAAAAGTCTGGGGTGCAGGGTGAAAGGTTAGGAGTCATGCCATCTCAGAGGAAGGATGGGTCAAGCATCAGGGGACTGAGATCGTGGTGGATCGGGGTCTTGCGAGTCAAAGTGGTTAAGGGGTTGGATGTGGAGTCAGAAGTCATGGGTCAGGGAGGTGGTTAGAGGTCAGAGTGATGTCAGGGGTCATCAGACTGGAGCAAAAGGCATATATAAATAGGATCTTGGGGTCATGTGTCACGGTCTCTGGTGTTAGAGGTCATTGTAGAGTTGAGGTCATGGGATCCAGATGTTGCACAAGCTGGCCACAATCTGGGGACGGAAATTGGGATTTCATCAGGAATCAGTGGTCTGGGATTGGAAGCCATAGAGTTTGGAGTGTGGAGCCAAAGGTTAGATGTCAGGGAGTCTGGAGTCACATAAACTAGGATCACAGGTCACTTTGGAGTTGCAACCAGTGGTTTTTAGAGGATGCAGAGCTGAGGTTGGAGGATAAGGTGAAGACATGGGGCCAGGAGGAGACAGAGAGAAGACATGACGTTAAGTTGGGATCAAAGGGTAATAAGACTGTGAGTTGAAAGTCACAGCATCTGGGATTGAAGGAGAAAATCACGTCTGGATTCATCATATCTGAGGTTGGAGCGACAAAGGGGGTCTTGAGTTATGGCACTCGAAGTCATAGGTTAAAAGGTCAGGGGGCCTGGGCCAATGGACTGGGGTCAAGGGTCACTATGAAATCAAGTATAAATCTGAAATTTAGAAGTTTGAGGATTGTAGTGGAGGTCACGGGGAGGGAGTAGGGTATAGACTCGGATTGGGCTTCCTTGAGAGGAGGGATGTGGCCCCAAAGAGGGGAGCTTTGGGGAACCTTGCAGCATCCACCTCCCTCTCCCAGGCCCATTCCCGGATCAGCTCCAATGCCTCAACGTCTCCATCATCTCCAATGCCAAGTGCAGGGCCGTGTTCCCCGGGAGAATCACGGAGAACATGGTGTGTGCAGGCGGCGTAGCAGGGGAGGATGCCTGCCAGGTGAGCGAAGACAGGCAATGCATGGTCACCCAGGACAGGAAGTAGGGGAGGGGATGAGGGAGGGCCAGTCAGAGAAAGGGGATGGGGAAAGAGATGCGGTCGGAAAGAAGGGGAGGCACAAAATAGGGGAAGGAGACAGAGAATAGGAGGGAAAGCCAGAAGACGGAGGACAGAGAGAGGGAGAATGGGAAAAGGGAACAGAGGGAGGGCAGGAGCGGAGAGGGAAAGATGGGAGGGGCACAAAGAGAGGGAGAGGAAGAGACAGACAGAGAAGATGGGGGAGGGAAAGAGTGAGCCGGCATTTGGAGCTCAGGTAGGTAAGTGGCTCTCCTTCCGGTTCTGAGTCTTCCCCATCCATCTTCCAGTGGATGCTGGCCCAGGTGAGACCGAGAGATTCCAGGATGGGGGCAGGAAAGGGGGCTAGAGGACTCTCTCACCCACTAATTCGGCTACCTTGCCTTCTTGAGTACTCCAGAGAGGAGGCTGCCCCACCCTACTGGCAAAGGTCCCAGCCATTGTCCTTGATAGAACTCTCATGGAGTCCCGCCCTCCTTCGCTGGGATTGGTCATTGGTGATGGTGCCCTCTTCCCTCATTGGCCAGGGCCCCAGCCATTGTCTTTGAGGGAACGCTCTACCTTCACGGAGCCCCGCCCTCCTTCCCTGGGATTGGCCCCTCGGGACAGTGTGTTCTCTATTGGTCAGTCATTGTTGTTGTCTTCGGGAACCTGGCTGTGATCTTTTCAAGGATGATCAGGCTTGGAGCCAGTCTTCAAGGCTCAAGAATGGGTTGGGGGTTGGGAGGAGGGAACATGGGAACAGGATTTCTCTCTTATTCAGGCTGTGCTCCTTTTCCTTCTGCCTTCCAGGGTGACTCTGGGGGCCCTCTGGTGTGTGGAGGAGTCCTTCAGGGTCTGGTGTCCTGGGGGGCCACGGAGCCTTGTGGGCAAAAAGGCATCCCAGGAGTCTACACCAATATTTGCAAATACGTGGACTGGATCCAGAAGATCATAAGGAACAACTGACCTTCTCCCTCCACCTCCATCCCTCAGCTTGGGGGCCACTCTGACCCTCAGAGCACCGACACCTCTTCCATCATCACCCCCAGTTCCCAATCTTCTTGGTCTGGGGATCTTCCTGGAACTTCAACTCCAGCCAGCCCTTCTAAGACCCATGATTGGGGGAGGAGCGAGTGTGTGACTCCCTGGAATAAATATAATATAACTGGAGGAGGGGTTATGTCTGTCTATTTGATGTCCCCAGGCTGGTTGAGACTGGATTATCATTTCCCCTACCTAACAGGTGTAGAAATACAGATCAGAGAGGGTGAGAATTTTCCCTCAGGGGTCACATAGGAGTGTGAAAAAGTTACTTATAACAATAAAAATAAGGGCCATTTTTCTCCATGCGGCACAATAGGAACAGTGCCCAGAGCTTATAAGCTTTTCGAGGGCCCATGAAGGATATGAAGGGGGGAAAAATGATTGGCTCCAAAATACCAAATGAAAACTGTGAAATCAAAATTCACAACCATTTAATTAAATGTCTATAAAACGTAACATTCTTCCAACTAGTCAATTGCAACTTGCCTCCGCTGGAGTGGAGCATGTATTATATTTCAGGTGGGATGTGGCTTTGTCTTCATATGTCTGCAGTGACGGATGGTGGGGGTGTAGCCTTGGAAGGCAGGAGGACCCAGCCTAGGTCTTACAATAGTCCTGCCCACTTCTTGGGTTCTGTCTTCACTGCCTCTCCAGGAGCTGAGAAGAAAACTTCTTCACCCCGATGAACAGAAGGGGAATTGGAGGTGGGAGACAGTGAGGGGTGATCACGACAGCCATGGGAACATTTGCCGAGCACCTGCTCTACTTGGCTCTCCTGAAGTCCTCATCCCAACCCCCAGAGGCAGGGCTGTCCCCCCCATCTCACAGATGAGGAAACTGAGCCTCACCAGGGTGGAGTCCCTCGTCCCACGTCACCTGGGTAGGAAGAGGCAGAGCCCGGGTTTGGGGCCAGGGCTTGCTGCTGTCAGAACCCAGGCCTACCCAGCAGTCTTGCTCCACATCTGGTTGGGGGAGAGAGGAGGGCAAGACCAAGAGAGGAGATCTAATTGATAACAAGCCGGGAGGAGTAGGGATCATCACTGATTGAGGTGGCTCAGATTTGAGAAGTCATCGGACCTAGGTCACACAGCGAGTAAGAGTAAGTGCCGTGGCTGGATTCGGAGGACCTCAGGTTCTGGGAGGTGGGGAGAGGGGATCGGAGAGAAGGGTCAGCAGAGAAGCAAGCGCTGGGGGTTGGGGTGCCCACAGAGGGCTCATTTCCCTTCCCACAGGCCCCAACCTGCCTCCCCCACCCTCCTGTCCTGCCCCTTCGCCCGCCCGCCTGCCCGCCCGGCAGCAGCCCCACCTCTGCAACACCCCAGTTTCCCCCTCTTCTTGGAATGGAGAAGGGAGGAGCGCAGTGGAGGCCAGGGGCCCACCTGGGCCCCGGCAGTGGGGCGGGAGAGCAGAGACGGGGGAGAGACAGAGACTGGGAGATGAGGTGGACGGAGAGGGATTTAGAGACAGAGGGAGAGAGAGACGAGGGAGGCAGAGACAGAGACACACAAAGATATGAAGAATTAGAAGAGACACGCAGAGAAAGACTGGGAGAGAAAAACAGAGAGAGAAAGAAACAGACAAAAGGGGACAGAGACACAGAGAGAGACAGAAAAAGAAAAACGACACACAGAGAATTACAGAAAGGTGGCGAACGACAGATAAAGAGAGACAGATTCCGAGCAGCAGGGAAGAAAACAGACAGAAGGACGGACACAGAGGTGTGGAGAAACGGAGAAAAGCAGAGAGAAGAGGGGCTTGGAGAGGTGACAGAGGCAGGCGGGCGGGCAGCCCCTCCTCCAGGCCCAGAGCAGGCCTGGGGACGGTCCCCACACACTCCCCGCCCCCAGGCGATAAGGCTGGGCTAGGAGGCGCAGTCATCCTGGGTCCGCCCCGGGGCCAACCCCCTCCTGCCTGTCTGGTGCCTCGCTCTCCGACCCAGCCTACTGCACTGCCACCGGCGCCGGCCCCCAGAGCCCCAGCCCCAGAGCCCGTGAGTCCGGGAGGGAAGGGAAGGTCCCCTCCGGGCGCCTGCACTCCGAAGGCACCAAACCTCCTCTGCCGTGGCATTTCTTCCTCTGCTCTGTCCTTCTCTGCTTGGGTGGGGGCTCTCTGCCTCTCTCTGGTCTCCAATGGGCTGCCTCCAACCTCAGTGACCTCTGACCCTAGCTTTGGTCACTGAATCCAGCCCTGCACTCCCACCCCTGCTGGCCAGGGCAGCTGAGGGCACTGGCCCTTCCCCTCACCAGCCCTGCCCAGCTATGTCCATCCGTCCCTCAAAGGGGTAGGTGTTCAGCAGGGTTGGGGCCAGAAATCTCTCAGGCTGAGCCCTCACTGCACCCCAGGCAGCCCTCAAAGGGCCCGTGTCACCCTGGGTGGTTGCTGAATGGTGCCAGTCCCCTTCATCTCCCTCCCCAAGCTGCTGGGGCCTGGCCAAGTCTCAGGTGGGCAAGAAGGAAAACATTCTCTAGAAGGCACATCAGAGGTCCCATGGCTGACTTAAAACAGGCCAGTCCACCACTTCCCCCAGGCCAAGTCCCTCTCAGCAGCTGCCACATCCTTATTGGCTACCAGAAGCTTCTAGCTGAGATCCAAGGCCACCCTCCATACCAAAGATTTATTTTAAAGGTTTGGAGATTGGGGTGCTGTGAGAACCAGGGGATTCCTCACACCCTGTTGTTTCTCCCTGGGGGGAGCCAGAGCAGGCAAGGGAGGGAGGAGAGGGCATGAACCAGCCCCCAGTCTCTCCATAAAGTGATTTGGTTCCTTGTCCCTCCCTGTCCCCAGAAGAACCTGGGGCCTGCCCTTACCCCCTCCAGGCCATGACGATTCTGCGATTAATCATGCTGGCTCTGGTGACAGGTACGGTGGAAGATAGGGAAGGGCACGGGCCTCCTTCTGGAATCTCTAGGATCCCCAACCCTCTGTCTGGACATTGAGAGGGCTGATATTCAAAATACAAAATAACGCATAGGGCATCTGAATGAATATATGAGCCATAATGAGTCCTGGATGCCCCTTGCTGGACCAGATGTAATCCCTTTAGATGCTAGAATGGGGAGAGGCCAAGGAGGTCCCAGGGGAGGGGCCAGGGCAGCTAGGGTGGTGTGGGGGACACTCGAAGAGCTGAGGGCAGTGGCTACTGACCAACCGATATGGAAGGATTTCAATCACTTAACGCCTGGCACATCCATACAGGGCGTCCCAGCTGGACACCAGACCGGGACCCAGACCACCCACCCTCTCTCTCCTCCCCACCTCCACTTCTGGGAGTCCTCTCACGCCTGAGCCCCCTCTTTTGCCCTCACCCCCTCCAGGGCATGTAGGGGGAGAGACCAGGATCATCAAGGGGTATGAGTGCCCTCCTCATTCCCAGCCCTGGCAGGTGGCTCTGTTCCAGAAGACACGGCTGCTCTGCGGGGCAACGCTCATCGCTCCCAGATGGCTCCTGACAGCAGCCCACTGCCGCAAGCCGTGGGTGCGGGGGCTGGGGGGGGGGCTGGGAGGGGGCGGAAATGGAGAGACGGATGGAGGGGGGCTTGGGGGAGGGGAGAATGTGTATGGGGTGGGAGATGGGCACGGATGGGGGGGCGTTAGCATTGATGATGGAGATTGCGTTGTAATTGAAGATGGAGGGATGGACGATGTTGGAACTGGGATAGTGTTGGGTATGGGGTTGGGATATGGTTTGGAAAGGGGCTTTCGTGGGAGATGGGGAAGAGGTTGGAAGTGGCAATATGGTCCTTCCTTCTCTCAGGTGCACTCACCTCTCCCCCCGTGTCTCTCCCCACCACCTGCCTCTCCCTGCTCTTCCATTTCTGACCACCATCTCTCCCACCTCAGCCGATACATAGCTCACCTGGGGGAGCACAACCTCCAGCAGCGGGATGGCTATGAGCAGACCCGAATAGCCACTGAGTCCTTCCCCCACCCAGACTTCAACAACAGCCTCCCCAACAAAGACCACCGCAATGACATCATGCTGGTGAAGATGGTGTTACCAGCCATCATCACCCGGGCCGTGCGACCCCTCGCCCTGTCGTCACGCTGTGTCACTCCTGGCACCCGCTGCCTCATTTCCGGCTGGGGCACCACGTCCAGTCCCCAGTGTAGGGTCTCTAGAGGGGAACACGGTGGAAGGAGGGTGGTCATGATTGTGGACGATCATAGGGAACCAGAGGACCTGCCAAAGATGAGAGTCGTAGTGACAAACAGGGGGCTACCTCGGGGTGGCAGTGGTGGGATAAGTCAAAAGGAAGAGTGGAAAAGTAAGCGCTGGGGGAGGTGGAGACAAAAGTTTTGGCCTTGCAGTCAGACAGACGTGGTGTGCCATTCGAGATCCACAACCTGGTAGCCATAGGACCTTATACACATGCCTTCCTCTCTCTAAATCTGGGTTTTCTTCTCTATAAAATGAGAACAATCACATCTCCCTACCAGAGCTGAATTAGAGATAAGGGATATAGAGCAACTAGCATAAAGAATTTACTCGATAGCATTACTGTTGCTGTTGTTATAAGGAGAAAGACGAGTTGGCTACAAGCAAGAAGGACAGCAAGGTCTGTGGGTTCAAAGCAAGCTTTGCAGTGTAGGGAAGAGAACCAGGGCTCTCATTTTCCACACCCCTTCATGCCGTTTCCACAGTGCACCTGCCTCACACCTTGCGATGCGCCAACATCACCATCATGGAGCACAAGGAATGTGAGAACGCCTACCCCAGCAACATCACAGACACCATGGTGTGTGCCACTGTTCGAGAAGAGGGCAAGGACTCCTGCCAGGTCAGAGGGCAGGGCCTGGGTCTCCAACCACAACCCCATTCCCATCTCCAAGCCTCATTGCGTCTTTATCTACACCCACAGTCTCATCCTCAGCCCTAACCCCCATCTCCTCCTGCAACCCCAAATCCATCTCCAGCCCCAGTTCCCATCTCTAACCTTGACATGATCCTTGGTTCCATCCCCCTTCTCACCCCTATTTCCAACCTCAACCATTCCCAAATCCACTTTCACCCTTAACCCCATCTTTGTTCCCACCCATAACTCCAACCTCATCCCTAATCCCATTGCCAACCCCATCCTCAATCTCCATCCCAATCCCAACACCATTCTCACCCCCTCCCTAACACCATGCCCAACCCCTGCCTCTCCCATGGTGGCCTCCCCTCCTCTCTCACTGGTTCTCTCTCTCCCCATCCCCAGGGTGACTCTGGGGGCCCTCTGGTCTGTAATGGATCTCTTCAAGGCATTATCTCCTGGGGCCAGGATCCATGTGCTGTTGCCAGAAAGCCTGGTGTATACACAAAGGTCTGCAAATATCTGAACTGGATCCAGCAGACTATGGAGAAAAATTAGCAGGACCAGCTCACCACAGCCCAACACCGCCAACCCCTACTCGGTGATGTGGTTCCTGTTCATTCTGTTTATAATAAAGCAGCCTAAGCCAGGACCCCTTTATATACTTTGTCTGGATCTCCTTGACTACAAGAGATGCTGTAGCTTAATAATCAACTTGGGGTTTGGAATTAGCGAAGCCTAGGTTCACATCCTGCCTCGTACTGACTCGTGACTCTGGGAGTGATAACAGCTCTTTGGTTCACTGTTGTACCTCTAGCCCCAAAGATGGTTCCTGGCACTCACCAAGGTTTCAACAAATATTTACTGAATGAACGAATCTTTTGAGGGCTTCCTATATGCCAGAACCTGGTCCAAAGGCTTTTAAATGTAGCAACCAACAATATGCACAAAACCTTATGAGGTCGGTGCTATTATTATACCCATTTTACAGACGAGGAGACTGAGGCACAGAAAAATGAAGCCACTTGCTCATGTCACACAGCCAGTAAGCAGAAGAGCAAGGAATCTGAAGCAAGGTGATTTCTTAAGTACCGAGCAATACTGCCTTGATTAAGACTCAGTTTCCTTCCCTGTAAAATCGTACATGCAAAAGTATGATAGCACAGTAAGTCGGGCAGTCTGCAGATAGTTAAGATCTAACAGAAAGAGAGCTGTCATTGTTTTTTTCCAGGTTCCGTGATAGGTGGTTCATCGGGACCTATGCTAGGCAATATGGTAGCCACTAACCATATGTCGTTATTTAAATTAAAATTACATACAATCAGAAATGTAATTCTTCAGTTCCACTTGCCAGATACCAAATGTGCCACAGCCACACAGGACTGATGCCTGCCGTGTTGGATAGCACATAGACAGCATTTCCACCATTGCAGACAGTTCAAGTGCACAGCGCTGAGCTGGAAAGCCACTGGAGAAGATGCCCCACAAATTGTCCAGAACTCGGGGTCTTGTTTGACGTTCGGCTTGCTTTGCAGGGGACGTAGCTGGCCTGAGGAGTAAGAGAGCCCAGAGCTGGAACTGGGGCCTCTGGTTTTTAGGCGGGCTTGCTGTGTGATCTCCTGTGAGTCACTGCCCTCTCTGAGCCTCTCATTCCTCACTTGAAATGAGGGAGTTGGCCCAGGTGATGCTGACGCCCCTTGCAGCCTCCTGTGATTCACGGGCCTGTGTCACCTGGAGACACGCAGATGGCAGGGAGGATGTGAAGTGACCACGCATAGGCATGATTGGAGCCTCCCCCAACACACACGGGGGGCTAGTCCTGGGGACACACTGAGCTGGCTGTGGGGGTGGGCTCAAGCACAGAGCACCCCTCTGGGTTTGCTCTCTCCCATTCTGTCTCCCTGTTTCTGTGTGTCTCAGTCCCTGTCACTCCCACTCTTTCCTTCAATCCATCTTCTCTGACTCCCTCTTCCTGTCAGCCTTCTGGCTTTTCTCAGTGTGTCACTCTAGGTATGCACTTCCCTGTTTATTTATTTTCCACTCTCTCAGTCACATCGCCTATTCCAACACTATTCCCGCGTGACCCCTAGGCCACCTGAGGACGAGGCATCCTCTCTCCCCATCTGGGAAGACTTCTTGGAACAGGGGACCTGGGGAATCCCCATGGAATCCAGCTCCAAAAAGGGTGTTTCTGACACTGGGAGAAGCCTGTATTCCGGGGGCCCCTCCCAGAGCAGGAATCTGGGGCCCGGGTTGGGTGCCAGCCCCACCCACGGCATAATTAGGGAGAGAGAAAGGGAGGGGGTGAGGTCCTGGGGGGAAGGTGGAGAAGTTTCCGGAACTCTCTGGGGGTTAAAAGGGAAGGCCTGGCCAGGGGTCCCTGGCAGAGGATTCCGGCGGCCCACGCGGCAGGGCAGAGGTACTTCTGGGTCTCCTGCTTTCTTCCCCTCGGCGACTCCCAGGTGAGGGGGGATGCACCTCACCTTGGTTGGGGCGGGTCTCGAGAGCAAGGGTGGGGCCCCTCGGGTCGCAGGCGGGAGCCCTGTTTGAGCCGCGGTTTCCCTATCTACGAGACACGCCTCTGAGCCTCGGACCCCCACCCCACCTCGGAGCCCCACGCTCACCTGTGAAGGAGGGCGAAACCCCACGCGCTGGCAGGCTAGGAGCCAGGACAGCACCGCCAGGAGAGCGCTCCCCTTGGGCGTAGGGAGGGCAGGAGGACGCCACCACGGGCGTCATTAGAATAATTGCACCCATTGCGGCTGATCCGGCCCGAATCGCCCGCCCGCCCGCCCCTGCGATTGTTGGCCCCAGGTTAAACGTGTCCCCGCAGGCTGGGGTGGTCCAGGCTGGGCGGACGGGCGCGGCGGGGTGGGGGTCTCTGACAGGGCATGTGTTTTGAAGCTTCCCCGGTCCCCCAGCCTAGGCCATGAGATCCCCGCACCTCCAACTCTCCGCCGCCTCGGGCGCCCGGGCCCTGGCGAAGCTGCTGCTGCTGCCGCTGCTGACGGCGCAACTCTGGGGTGAGGCGGTGAGCAGGGCTGGGCAGGAGGCGCCGGGGACCCGGGGCGACGGGAGAGTGCGCTCTTATCACCAACCCTCGCGCACCTCTGCACCCGCTGGGACCCCGGCACCCCCCCAACGATCCGGAGCAGCCCCCCAACCCCAAGTCTGCCCCGCCCCCCCAGGCCCCGCCCCCTCCACCTGGAGTCGTACTCTCCCTTTCTCCCCTCCGCGTCCTTTCCCCGCGCGTTACTCCACCCATTCTGTCCTGGCCCCTTCTTACTCCGCCCTGTTTTGTCCCAAGTCTTGCCTTATCGCTTCTTGCCCTCGCCCACTTTTCTAGACCCTTGCGTTATTCCCATCTTGACTCTCACTCTGCACCGCCTTCTAGCCCCGCCCCTTGCAGCTCCACCGCGTTCTAGCCCCGCCCCTTGATGCCTCGCTGCGTTCTAGCCCCGCCCCTTGAAGCCCCGCCCCTGCCGCCCCCCTGCGTTCTAGCCCCGCCCCTTGTTGGCTCGCTGCGTTCTAGCCCCGCCCCTTGAAGCCCCACCCATGCCGCGCCCCGCTGCGTTCTAGCCCCGCCACTTGCAGCCCCTCCGCCCCGCTGAGTTGTAGCCCCGCCCCTTGGTTCCCCGCCCCTTCTAGCCCCGCCCCTCGCAGCCCCGCCTCCTTGTCGCCCCGCCGCGTGCTATATCGTCTCTCTTCGCGCCGCCTTCTGTCCCTGCCCCTCCAGACCCACCCTGTCCGCTGTCCTCACTCCGCTCCGCCCCATACTCGCCTCCTTCCCCTTGCACGCCGGTTCTTCGCCGCACACTCCCATTCGATTCCTGCAAGACCCCCGATTTCCACCCCCTCGCCGCGGTTCCGGCTGCGCCCCCAAAGCCCCGTCCCATGGCCCCGCCCGGACCCCAAACCCAGGGCTTACCCTGCCTTGTTCGCTCTGATCGCCACCCCCTTTCTTTCTCCAGCCGCGGAGGCATTGCAGCTCCCCGTAAACGACACGGGCTCGGACCCCGTGGCCTCCGGCGCCCCTTGCGCGCGCGGCTCGCAGCCCTGGCAGGTCTCCCTCTTCAATGGCCTCTCCTTCCACTGCGCGGGCGTCCTGGTGGACAAGAGTTGGGTGCTCACGGCCGCGCACTGCGGGAACAACAAGTAGGGGGAGGTCCTCGGGGACGCACGGAGGGGTGGGGGAGGCAGGGTGCGAGAAGGGCTGGGGCACTTGAGGGTATGGAGCTCTCCTAGCTCGATATGGGGGTCAGTCCTGGAGGGCTTCCTGTAGGAGGAAAGGTAGTGTTGTGCTGTGGCCTCCAGGGGACGATGTGGTCCTTCTCAGCGTGTCTGGGCCAATCCATCACTCCTGTTCAGCTGATTCTCCTTGGGTTCCATTTGGGTGTAGGTAGTTGTGTGCAAGGTACAGAACTCACGGTCTGGTGTGGTTAGGAATTTAGAACTAAAAAAATTGTTCCCCTCGTGAGTCCCCACTGGGGGAGGAATAAAGGGGTAGGCTTAGCAGGTAGACCCCCAGCCCTCAATTCCGGCAGAACTCCCGGACCCAAACACCTGATTGCTTGTTCCCGTGTCTCAAGAATTCAGGTGCCCAGCTCTCTTCTACCCCACCCATTCCTCCCTCAGACCCGGGAGTCAGGGTCCCCAGCCCCTCCTCCCTCAGACCCGGGAGTCCATCCCCCAGCGCCTCCTCCCTCAGACCTGGGAGTCAGGGTCCCCAGCCCCTCCTCCCTCAGACCCGGGAGTCCATCCCCCAGCGCCTCCTCCCTCAGACCCCGGAGTCCATCCCCCAGCGCCTCCTCCCTCAGACCTGGGAGTCAGGGTCCCCAGCGCCTCCTCCCTCAGACCTGGGAGTCAGGGTCCCCAGCGCCTCCTCCCTCAGACCCGGGAGTCCATCCCCCAGCCCCTCCTCCCTCAGACCCGGGAGTCCGGGCCCCCAGCCCCTCCCCCCTCAGACCCGGGAGTCCGGGCCCCCAGCCCCTCCTCTCTGGGCCCGGGAGTCCAGGCCCCATCCTGCTACCTGTACCCTCCATCCCCGAGACTCAGAATCCAGACCCAGTCCCTAGAAAGGCTTTGCCTTCATGTGGCTCTTCCTTCCTCAGGCCGCTGTGGGCTCGAGTGGGAGATGACCACTTGCTGCTTCTCCAGGGCGAGCAGCTCCGCCGGACCACTCGCTCCATCATCCACCCCAAGTACCACCAGGGCTCGGGCCCCCTCCTGCCGAGGCGGACGGACGAGCACGACCTTATGCTGCTGAAGCTGGCCAGGCCCGCTGTGCTGGGGTCTCGCATCCAGACCCTACGCCTGCCCCACCGCTGTGCCCAGCCTGGAGACCAGTGCCAGGCCGCTGGCTGGGCCACCACGGCCGCCAGAAGAGGCAAGAACTGGGGGTCCTGAGGTCTGCATCTCGGGCAAGGAGGCTGGGGACCAGAACTCCTGGGTCTGAGGGAGGAGGGGCTGGGGACCGGGACTCCTGGGTCTGAGGGAGGAGGGGCTGGGGGCCTGGGGCCTGGGACAGGAACAGTCTGGGTATCCAGACTCCTGGGTCCTGGAGGACTGGGGGCTGGACGCCAGAATTACCTGGTGTTCTCTCCCATCAGTGAAGTACAACAAGGGCCTGAGCTGCTCCAGGGTCACTATCCTGAGCCCTAAAGAGTGTGAGGTCTTCTACCCTGGCGTGGTCACCAGCAACATGATATGTGCAGGACTGGAGCGGGGCCAGGACCCCTGCCAGGTAGGGACTGGCCAGGGAGGGTCTCTGACTCGTGGAGGTGAGTGTAGGGAGGTTATGGGAAAACAGAAGTCCCCAACCCCATAGCCACCCACAACCCAACGTCATCCCCGTGTCCAACACGACCCCATCCCTACCCCAACTCCAACCGCATGTGCAATGCTACCTCCTTGGGTCCATTGTCTCATGCCCAACCCTCTCCCCAACTCTATTCCCAAGCCCATCCCCAGCCCTAATCCCATTCCTGCCCCATTCCTAAACCCCTGTTCCACCCCTATCTTTAGATCCATCTCTATCTCCTCACCTGTGATCCCAGCTCCACCGCATCTCCACTCTTATCCCCTGAGCCAACGCCCAGAACCCCAAGTCCCACTCCACCCCCACCCACCCTAATCCCCCATACCTGATTCCAACCCGACCCCAACCTCATCTTTATCCCAGCCGTGCCCAACTTCTGCCTTCCTCATCACTACCCCAGATCTCCAAGTGGCAGCCCTCGCATTGGTGTATTTACTTGATCTCCCCTTCTTCCCACCCCAGAGTGACTCGGGTGGTCCCCTGGTCTGCGACGAGACCCTGCAGGGCATCCTTTCCTGGGGCGTTTACCCCTGCGGCTCTGCTCAGCAGCCGGCTGTCTACACTCAGATCTGCAAATACACCTCGTGGATAGAGAAAACCATACGCTCCAACTGACCCGGACGCCTTGCAACTCTTTTGCCATCTGCCCCTTTGCTTCCTCCTTCCTCCGCAGTTGGCTGGACTCTGCCCCTGCCCCACTCAGATCTCTACTGGCCATCCACACCCGCTGACGTCTCTCTGCTTCCCCATCCCCCACCCTGCCCGCTGCTGTTCTCTGCCAGCGTTGAAGCTGAGGGGCAGAAAGTGTTGGCAACGTTTTGTTCCAGAGAAACGAGGAAGCCGATAGTCATTTAGTCTCGGAGAGAATTTGTCAGTCATCCAACCTGGCTTCCTCTACCACTCCCTGCTGTGTAACTTTGGGCAAACCAAATACCCTCTCTGGGCCTGGGTTTCCTCACCTGGAAAACGGGGATAACGAAGTGCCTACCTCATAGACGTGTTGTGAGGAGACTATGATATCGTGTGTGTGCAGATCATGGTGGTAATTATCAGTAAAGCGTTAACGCAGTGGGCGGTGAGCTCTCACTAAGTGTTGCCTGTTGCCATGATCGGTGAACAAGTCCTGGTGAGAACGTGTGTGACTCTGGCCCGGGAAGAAAAGCATAGGGGTATCCCCCAATCCCAACCCCCCAACACGATCTCCGTCTCCATCCGTCAGGGCTGATGGGAGAATCACAGTCTCCACCCTCCTCCGAAGTTCCATGAAGTACCCCTTAAGCACTTCCTCCTTACCTCCCACCATTTCCCATGTCTGAGTCCACCCAACACCAGTTCTTCCTGTCCCAGAGCTGGGCTGGCTCTGAATCATCTGGTACCTTCGCTGCCTTCCTGGGGCCCCTGGAACCCAAGGGACCTCACCCTGCCTCCATCCCAGCCTCTAAGACCAGAGGGACGCTCCCCACCTCTGTTGCCAAGTTCATGCAGAAAAGCCCTCTGAAATTTAGGGGAAATTTTTTGGTCTGTTTGTCAGGTCCATCTCCATCGCCTCAACTACCGCAAGCTACAGTCCCAGCTCCGCCCATTCTCATGCCCCGATCCAACACCCGTAACCCTAGGTCCAATTCCGTCTCCATCCTCAACCCAAACTGGCTTTGAGATTTTGCCCTGAAAATTTAGGAGGAGGGATTCTTTTCCTCTTCCTAAAATTGTCTCTGTGTAAATATTCCTGTGCCGGGGGGTGTTATACACAGAATCTGGGCAAAGCTCACAGTCGTTTGGGTGTCTCTGCTTACCCCAGACTTTGGAGCAGTAACATAAGCTGAACATATGCACAACAGAAGTTTCCCACCCAGCACTGGTGGGTTTTTTTTTTTTTTTTTTGGCTGGGATAGATGTGCCCTGAGCTAACATCTGTTACCAACCTTCCTCTATGTTTTTTTTCTCCCCAAAGCCCCAGTACATTGTTGTATATTCTAGTTGTAAGTCCTGCTAGTTCTTCGTGAGCTGTCACCACGGCAAGGCTACTGACAGATGAGCGGTGTGGTTCCACGCCGGGGAACTGATCCTGGGCTGCCAACGCAGAGTGTGCCAAACTCGAACCACTAGGCCATCACGGCTGGGTCCAGCACTGGCTGTTTTTGTTTCCTCTTTGAAATACCAGTTTATGAAGCACCTATTGTATGGCGGGCCCAGAACACAGCAGTGACCGCAAGGTCCCTGCCCTCAGAGAGCCCGCAGAATCCCAGGGCACAGGTCCGAGCACAGAGTCTTCCATTGCCTCTTCCCCGCCCCCATTAGCACACCCAGGAAATGTCAATCAGGCATATCAGCTGAGTTTGTCATGCAGCGATCAGAAGCAAAGTAGGTGGGAACTCGAAAACCCTATTCCTTTTTAAAGGCAATTCACACCATTCCTTTAGTCATGCCGCAAGTGTTTATTGAGCCATGTCCTACGCCAGATCCTGGAGCTGAATCAGACCGGGCCCTACCCTCAAGATGCTGCTAGTCAGGTCAGAGAGTCAGGCAAGCCTTACATTCTTGTCATTCAGGTCTCCACTCAAAGGTCATCACCTCAAGAAGGCCTTCAGGATTGCCCTGGCTAAAGGGGTCTCCCTCACCCAGGGTCACCAACCCATTGCTTTTTGTGTGTTTAATTTTTTTATTGATGTCGTAATAGTTTATAATATTATGAGATTCCAGTTGTACATTATTATTCGTCAGTCACCATATAAACGCCCCCCTTCACCCCTTGTGCCCACCCCCCAACTCCCTTCCCCCTGGTAACCACCAAACTTCTCTCTGTCCATGTGTTAGTTTATATTCCACATATGAGAGAGGTCATACAGTGTATGTCTTTCTCTGTCTGCCTTATTTCACTTAACATAATACCCTCTAGGTCCATCGATGTTGCAAATGGGATGATTTTGTCTTTTTTTATGGCTGAGTAGTATTCTATTGTATATATATACCACATCTTCTTCATCCAATCATCTGTCAATGGATGCTTGGGTTGCTTCCACTTCTTGGCTATAGTGAGTAATGCTGCAATGAACATAGGGGTGCATAAGCCTCTTTGGATTGTTGATTTTAAGTTCTTTGGATAAATATCCAGAAGTGGGATAGCTGGATCATAAGGTATTTCTATTTTTAATTTTTTGAGGAATCTCTATACTGTTTTCCATAGAGGCTGCACCAGTTTGCATTCCCACCAGCAGTGAATGAGGAGCAGTGAATTGCCTTTTAATTTCTTTTACAGCACTTGTTATAGCTGAAATGATCTCATTTATTTGGTTACTCCACACTGATCTGTCTTCTCCCTCCCCTGACCCAGTCTGTGAGGGCAGGAACTCTGATTTACTCGCTGTGGTTTCTAAGCACTTGCTGTGGTGCCTGGCACACAGAAGCTACTCAATACATTGTTAAATTAACAAATAACCCAAATTTATCACTGCTGTAACAGAAGGAGGCACAGCCCCAAGGAGAGGCCAAGGACTCTTCCTGAAGGAGTGAGGGAAGGCTTCTCAGATGAGGGGACAATTGCATGGGGTTTTAAAGGATGTGTAGGAGTTAACTACATAGAGAAGGAAATGTATTTCTGTCACTTACTGTGTGACCTTGAGCATATTACTTGAATGCTCTCTACCTCAATTTTCCCCTCTGTGAAATAGAGATTGATTAGAGGCTCCTGAGAATTAAGTGAGATAATATACACGAAACACTTACCTAACTGCCGGGCACAGAGTAGTCAATAAAGATAGCTATCAAAATGTTCTTTTTTTTTTTTTGGTGAGGAAGATTGGCCCTGAGCTAACACCTGTTGCCAATCCTCCTCTTTTTGCTTGAGGAAGAGTGGCCCTGAGCTAACATCTGTGCCCATCTTCCTCTATTTTGTATGTGGGTCACTGCCACAGCATGGCTTGAGGAGTGGTGTAGGTCCACGCCCAGAACCTGAATCTGCAAACCTGGGCTGCCTAAAGTGGAGCACATGGAACTTAACTACACCACTGGGCTGGCCTCTATCAAAATGTTCTTAAAGCTGTTAGTATGGCACTTAGCCTGTAGTGCATATTCAGTCCCTGGTCTCAGAGAAGTCCCTGGCCTCAGACGACTCTTCTAGACAGGGTGTAAGACAACTGTAGCCGGGGGTGGTGTGTGTTATGCTGGAGGCAGTATAGACCCCTGTAGGAGATGGATGGACATATTATATTTATTGAAGGCTTATCATATGCCAGGGACTGTCGTTAAGTCCTTCATATGTGTTAATTCACTTAATCCCCTTACAGCCCCGGTTACTATTGCTACTTAACAGATGGAGCCACTGAGAGATATCTGATGACTTGCCCAAGGTCACACCCAATAATTGCTCATGTCGAAATTTGAAGCCAGGTGGTCCAGTTCTAGAGTCCGTGCTCCAAACCACTACACCATAGTGAGCATGCATTCGAGGGGAGCCCAGATCCAGCTTGATAATCAGAATTGTGGCAATGGAAAGTGGAAGAGGCTGTGAGTGCCCAGGGGAGGAAAAGGTGGACTCAGCCTAGAGAAATCAGGGAAGACTTCCTGGAGGAGGGGGTATTTAGGTTGGGTCTTGAAGAATGAGTAGGTGCTCATCAGGAAAAGAAGGATCTAGAGAAAGACATTCGCTCATTCAATTAACATCTCCTGAGGCCTCCCATGAGCCCAGCCCTGACCTGCGTGATGCTGGGGACACAGAGATGAGTCAGACGTGGGCTTGGCCCTCCAAGGAATGCCCACCTGATGAGAAGGAATGATGGGGAGAGAGGCAGCAAGGATAGGGTGATGGGAAGGACAATGGAGGGGAAATGAGTGAGAAAAAAAGAGGACAATGTTCTGAGGACTTAGCCAGGATCCAGCGGTATTCAAAGAAATGGATGGGTGGGGATGTGAAGAAGGGGGTAGGTTATGACAAGAGTGGTTCATCCAGTGGGGACCGCATTTCTCAACCTTCTAGGAGAGGCCTTTGCCCTTGTGGGAAGGGGTGCAAATCCCCAGGGCAGAGAGGGTTCTGTAGGGTGTGTACACCTGTGCAGCGGTCTTGTGGTCTCTGTCTCTCTGTCTCTCTCTCCTTCTCTTACCTCGGATCCTTCTGTGTCTCTATCATCCTTTTTTTTTCTCTTTCTCTCTCTTTCCCCACCTCACTCCCATCCTGTCTGCCTTCTTCCCTCCGAGTCCTGGTTCTTTCTCCCACCCCTAGCCTGCTTTCTGCGAGGTCCTCTTGCACATCCCTCCAGCCTGCCCCATACATGCCAGCTCTCCGCAGCCTCATTCAAGACGAATTTGCTTTCACTCCGGGACCCCACCTTAAGGATCTTCCCCCTCGCCTTCTTCCCCCTCCAGGCCACAGAATACCCTGTCTCCAGATTCTGCATCCTGAAGTCATGAGGAATGAGGGCTCCCCTTTCTGGAGACCCTCAGGAGGACTCCACTTCCCAGGCCCCTCCCCCATTTAGCCAAGTCCTGACCGGCAGTACTGACCAGCTCGTCCCGAGGGGGTCCCCCTCACCGCCTCCCTTCCCAAGGCCCCTGTGAAGGTCCCGGGCTTCCCCCTCCCCCTGTGACATTTCCCAACTGAGATTAATCACGGGGCGGCCCCAGGGAGGAGGAAGGGGAAGGCATGGCTTACCTTAAAGAACCTGGGCCGACCGCGGGCAGGCTGGAGGACCCAGACACCCGGAGGTCATGAAGCTGGGGTTCGCCTGTGCTCTGCTTTCTCTCCTGGCAGGTGAGGCTCCAGCCTTCCACCCCGCTGCCCCTCCATGGCTCTGGGCGCCCATCCATCTTGCCCTTCACCCCCCAGGCTTCCCCTCCTGCCCTCTACGCATCTCAGCATCTCTTCCCAGCCCTTCCGTCTTGTTATTCATTGATCCCTCTGCCCCCCCACCCTAACCCCAGGGCACAGCTGGGCAGACATCCGAGCCATTGGGGCCGTGGAATGCCGCCCCAACTCGCAGCCCTGGCAGGCCGGCCTCTTCTACCTTACCCACCTCTTCTGTGGGGCGTCCCTCATCAGTGACCGCTGGCTGCTCACAGCTGCCCACTGCCGCAAGCCGTGAGTGACCGGGGTGCGCCATTCTGGGGAGGGTGAGGGGCGAGGGGCTTCTGGTAGAGGATGGAGGGAGCTGTAGGCGGGAAGGGCTGAGCTGCCATTTCTGTTCCCAAAAGTTCAACTCTTAGAATTACAAACACTCCACTCTCCTAATTCTGGAGTCTTTAAATACCTGGTTCTAAGAGTCTAAAGATTCAAAACTTATACTCTTAGAATCCTAGACTCTGACCCAGAGAAATCCAGAATCGTAGACTCCTAAAATCTTGGATCCACGAGATTCTACGTTAGCTTCGGAGAATTCTAGAATAGTGGTTCCAGAGATTATTAGAATCTTAGAAGTCCAGAGCAGCACTACCCAATGGAAATATAACGACAGACACAAAGCTAAGTTTGAGTTTCTAGTAGACGCATGGCAAAGCCGAAAAGAAACAAGTAAAATGAATTTTAATAACAGATTTAATTTGACATACTCAACATATTATTTCAACGTAATCAATTTTTAAATGTTTATGGATGACATAGTTTCTTCTTTTTTTGTTCTAAGGCTTTGAAATCAGACATGTATTTCACATTTATGCCACATCTCATTTTGGACTAGCCACATTTCAAGTGCTCAATAGTTGTATTGGATAGCACAATCCTAGAGTCTTAGATTCCAGCTAGAATTCTAGAGTATTCTAGAGTATTCTAGCTAGGTTTATTGACTATAGAAACTCATAGTCCTAGAATTTTTGATTTACGGTACCCTAGAATATTGTGATTTATAGAATTCTAGAATCTTGAAACAAGAGAATTCTAGAAGCTTATACTCATAAATGTCTAGACTCTGTTGGATTTACTGTCCCAGAATGCTATCATTCCAGATTCTTAAAATCCCCAAAGTTTTAATTCACAGAATTCTAGAGTCTCAAACTATTTGAATACTAGATTCTTAAGTTTCTAAAATCATAGATTTATAGAATTCTAGAATGATGAAATTCTAGTCTTCTTGTCCCAGAATATTAGAATTCTAGGCTCTTTAAATCTTAGATTTAATTCAGATCATTTTAAAATCCCAGAATTTTTGATCCAGAGAAATCTGGAATGTTAGAATCTTGGAATCATAGCATTCTAGCACTTGAGCCTCATAGAATTCTAGGATCGCAGATTCCTAGGGTGTTAGAATCTTAGATTCTGAGCATTCTAATAGAATCCTAGAATCTACATGATGCAGAAATCTTTTCTACATTATCTCTGGCTGCCCAGGATGCTGTGTGGGAATTTCCCATCATGCATTCCTCCACGATGGGGCCTCTTTTAGCTCAGGTCTGTACATCAGGCTAGGAAAACAATGTTCAGATTTCAGCCCCAAAGACAGAGAAAGACAGAAGCTGAGATGTGGAGGTAAGAGATTCAGGGATGGGGATGAGTTGGGGCGCAGGGCTGGTTACCCAGACGCAGAGACAAGACGGTGAGGTGACAGAGAAGGACAGAGATAGAAACAACACCTCACACTCTTCAAACCCTGAATTCTCAGTTTAGCCTGGCCCCTAATGTCAGAGGTCAGAGGCTGCGGGATGGACATGGAGACCCCCAGCGGGTCCCCGGTCTCCAGCTGTCCAGGACGTGGACCCAGAGCAGAACAAGTGGACTGGAGCTGCAGTGAGAGGGCTTGAGGTTAGACCTCAGGAAGAAATGCATTGAGGGGTGAGGGATAGCGAACAGGAAAAGCCTGACGCCACAGATGACCCCCGACTTGGGGATTTTCCATATCCCTTCTCCCTCCATATGCACACATACACCAAAACACATATAGAGCCACTCCCCACAGATGCCACCAGACCTGTGGGGACAGGAGGTGGGGCCGTTGTTATATGGTAGGTGGAGCCCCCACGTGCCCACATGGTTCCCGGGGACCTAGGTCACCACCAAAGCCCCAGGTGAGGCAGGGAGGAAGGTGGCTCACTGCGCATGAGCTTAGGAAGGTATAGGAGGTTTCAAGAGAGAATGACAAAGGTAGCGGCAGACAAAAGGATGGAAGGGAGGGAAGAGGCCCAGAGAGGGTGTGTGCCTTGTTTAAAATCACACAGCACCCTGGGTCCCATGTAGATGATGGGGGCCCAGAGAGGGTGTGTGGCTTGTGGAGGGTCACACAGCATCCTAGTGGACAGGAAAAGAGGACTAGGACTGAGAAGACCCCACACCTTCTCCCAGCTTGACCTCTGAGCCCTGTCTCAGCAGACATCTGTGGGTCCGCCTTGGGGAGCACCATCTCTGGAAATGGGAGGGTCCAGAGCAGCTGTTCCGAGCCACAGACTTCTTCCCGCACCCCGGGTTCAATGATGACCTCAGCGCCAATGACCACAATGATGACATCATGCTGATCCGTCTGCCTAGACGGGCACGGCTGGGACCTGCTGTGCAACCCCTCAACCTCAGCCAGACCTGTGTCTCTCCAGGCTCCCAGTGCCTCATCTCAGGCTGGGGGGCCGTGTCCAGCCCCAAGGGTACAGCCTTGTCCACAACACACTCCCTTACATCTCATGCCGAGAGTCTGAATCCCTCCTCTTTCTCTGTCTCTGCCTTTTCATCTCTGCCCTCTATCTATCTACCTATCTGTCTGTCTATCTACCTACCTACCTACATATCCATCCATCCATCCATCCATCCATCCATCCATCCATCCACCCACATATTTCATCAACTCTAAGATGCCATGAATTATAAGATGCATCATTATTTTAAGACCCGCTAACAACAACAACAACAAAAGATCCTATTGATCCTTGTATGGCAGCATTTTCTGGAAGACACCTCCTGATTTCAGAAATGTTTAAATGTGAACATACATGCCTCTTAGAGTCAAAATAAGGCTACGTCTCTCAGAATCACAAAGCAGCAATCTATTAGCCAAATTTGGCTTCCCACATCAGGATCGGTTTTCAAAGTGTCTTGAAAAAAAAAAGTCTGAATTTGTTGCTGCCAACAAAGCCTAGGAGATTTTACATAAAAGCCAAGTCTCTGGATTCACTTGAAAAGTTCAAAGAACTGTGCACACTGGGCCCACATTCCCAAAATATCGACAACTGTTGAACAGAGTAGGTGGAGGCTGTCCCCTTCAGACAAGTCCTCTGGTCCACTACGGTTCACCTCACTGGCTACCGTCTCCCTGTACAGTCCCCTCCACCCACTTCTGCTTACCCATCGAGCCCCTAGATGCATCTGAATTTGCACCCATATATTATATACATGAATATATGTAGGTCTATATCCACCTCTATCTCTATTATATGCACTGGATCTCCCTCTCTCTATCTAGTATCTCTAAATCTTTATCTCTGTCTCTATCAATGACCATAAATGTCTCCTCTCCTTTATCTCACTGCCTTCTCCCTTGGTATCTCTGGCCCTATGTCTCCCCATTTCTTCGTTGCTTCCTCTGAGAATCTCTTTCCCTTTAAGAGGTCTCTATCTCCTGCCACAGTCTCTATTTCGCTGTGTGTGTTATGTATGTATCTCTTCTTGTCTCTTGGGTCTCTGCATCTGCCTCTCATCTGTCTCTCTCTTCGGCCCTCTTCCCCACTTCACATACATCAGTTTCTCTTTCACACTATGATTCTGTCTCTTTGTCACTGTCTCTTCTTTCTATTTTTGAGAGTCTTATGCTGTGGTTCTGTGGGTCCTCCTTCAGAAAGGGTTGGGGAGGGGGCTGCTGAGTGTGGTGGGGACAGTTGCTGATCCCCTACGGATGGATCTGTTTCCCCAACAGTGCAGTACCCGCTCACGTTGCAGTGTGCCAACATCAGCATCCTGGAGTCCAAACTCTGCCATCTGGCATATCCTGGCCACATCTCGGACAGCATGATCTGTGCCGGCCTGTGGGAGGGGGGCCGGGGCTCCTGCCAGGTGAGACCTACACTAGGGAGGAGGGAGATGGGTATCCTGCAGGGATTCCTAGGTCCTGTGGAGAAGCGAGTGGGGGCCCCAGACTGCCTGGATCAAAGGAAGGAGGGAGTCGGGACACCCGGGTCCTGGGAGAGGATGGGGCCAGGGCCAGGATTCCTGGATCTATAGGAGGAGGGGACTGGGGTTCTAGACTGTAAGTCCTGGGGGAAGCGGGGACTAGGAGACGACAGTGCTAGGTCCAGGGGTGAAGTGGGAGCTGTGAGGGTCTGAGGGAGGAGGGCCTGGAGACCTGGATATGGGGATGTTGGGGGAGAAGGAGTCGGGTGTTCCTGGAGGGAGGAAGTGACCCGTGTAATGTCACAGATAGACCCTCCCAACAGTCTCTCTGCTCTTCTCTCGCGTACAGGGTGACTCTGGGGGGCCCCTGGTTTGCGACGGAACCCTGGCAGGTGTGGTATCTGGGGGCGCCGAGCCCTGCTCCAGACCCCAGCGCCCCGCCGTCTATACCAGCGTTTGCCACTACGTGGACTGGATCCGAAAGACCATGGAGGACAACTGAGCCCTCGATCTTTGGACGATAAGAGAGGGTGGGCGCAGAGCAGGGAGGAACTGCAGGGTTCCAGCCTCAGTGGTCTCCGCCCTTGGCCTCAGCTGCCCTGGAGACACGTTCTGGACATTCAGGCTCGGACCCTCGGAATGGAGCAGGGAGACACCTGCGCCTCTCGTGGCCGGGTGTCTATGACGTCACCAAGAACTGGCACCACCCGGCGAAAGAGCATCACCTCGTGGCTCTGCCCGGGTGTGAAATGCACCAAATAGCTCCGCCCCTCGGAACTTTGTCCAATGAGACTTCGCCTCTGCACTCCGCCTCCTGTTGCCCCGCCTCCTCCGCCAGAGACCCCCGCCCCCTTGACGTCAGGGGGCGGTACCTTCCCCCACCTGGAGCTCCAGCAGTACCGGGCTCCGCCCCTTGTGGCCCCGCCCCAGGCGTGTCCTGGGTTTGAATTGTGGCCGGGACCAGACTGGGAGAAGTGGGGGGCTGGAGGGGCGGGGGAGGGTCTCGATCCCTTCAAAGCCAATAAACGTGCAGAGCCGCGCCTTCCTTCCGTCTCGCTGTGGAATGAGGGAAGGGCCACCAGTGGGCAGTGGAGGGCAGATTGGGGACAGCCACTGCGCTGCAATTCCCCTTGCGCCCTTAATAGGTCCTGCCTGAAGTCTGTCTCCATCAGCCCTATTGCAGCAAGGCTCTTGGGATCTGATCCGGCCGGTCCCGTCTCCCCTAGGGGAAGGGGAAACCAGGTCACGGTGCCTCCCAAACCTGCCTTCCCGGATCCCAGACCTCTCAGGGGGCAGCGGGTGGGCCCGATCTGCCCTCAGATTTTGGGGTCAAGAAGACTCGCCTTTCTTCCTTTCCTGGTTACTGGCAGCAGCCCCTTCCTCCCACAAAATCCCAGGCTCCAAATCCCTCCTTCCAAAAAGACTTAAGAATTCAGCCGCCAGCCCGCTCCTCCCTCAGGACCCAAGTCCAGGCCTCCATCCCCGTGCTCCCTCAAACTCAGGAGTCCAGGTCCCCAACCTCCTCCCTCATCAGACCCAGAGGTCCTGGCCTCCATTCCCCTCCTCCCTCAGACCCGGGAGTTCGGGGCCCCAGCCCCTCCTCCCTCGGACCCAGGAGTCACAGCACTGAGTTCCTTCTCTCCCTTGCTTCCGAAGTCCGAGATTCTAGCTCCTCTTCCCTCAAGATGTCCCGTTCAGCCCCTCAGCCCCTCCTCGCTTATCCCCAGGGTCCCGGTGCCCAGAGACTCCGCAGGCTCAGGAGCCGGTGGAGGCGGAGCAGGAGGCGGAGATTCCCAGATAAAAGGCTCCAGAATCCTGTACCAGGCAGACAGCAGCAGTACTGGGGCCTCTTCCTCTGAGTCTGAATCAGTAGGAGACCCCGCCCCCTGGATTCCATAAGGTGAGATGCAGAAGTTCTCAGACACAGGCATCAGGGCCCGGGGCCCCTCCTCCTCTAGGTCCCAGGACCTCAACCTCAGATCCCTTCCTCCTTCAAGACCCAGGAATCTGGGCCCCCGCCCCCTCCTCCCCAAGACTTAGGAGTCCCAGCTCCCAGTTCCCTCTTCCTTCAGACCCAGGAGTCCGGGATCCTCACTCCCTCCCCCCTTGGAACACAAGAATCTAGCCCCCCAGTGCTCCCTTCCCTCAGACCCAAGAATCTGAGGCCCCAGGCTCCTCCTCTTGCAGGACCCAGAAGAACGGCTTCCGATGCTCTGTTCCCTCCCCAATCCCAAAATCCTACTAGGATTTCGGGCTCCTTCCTCCTTTCTCAGCCCCACCCTCCCCTTCTCCCAGACCCCACCATGGGATGCCCCCCACCTGCTGCAGTCTGGACCTGGACTTTCCTCCTCTTGCTGTTGGAAGCCTGGGCAGGTGAGGGGAGCCGGAAGGCATCGGTGGCACGGGGCGGGAGCCTGTGGGAATACCGTGGTGTTACACGGGTGCATGTGGTGGTGTAGGGCTGGTGAAGCAAGCGACGGCATGTGGGAGCTTCTGTGGGTTTTCCTGACAGTGGGTGGAGCACCTGGCAGGAGGTAGGAGCATGTTGGGTTATGCTGCTTATTTCCTGAGCACGCCAAGCCAGCAGGGCTGCTTGCTGAGAGGTGCAGATACACGCTGGAGTATACGGGGCATGTGGATGCATCTGGAAGCGTGCTCGGGTGTGTGACCGCGTGTGTGATGACCCATGGGCTTCAGTGAGTGTACACGTGTGTCTGGGTGGCAGCTGGGGCCTCACACGTGAGGGTGTGTGGATGTGGGAGGAGGCGGGCCGAGAATTGCTGTGTGTCCCTTTGAACCCACAGTGGTTTGCCTGGCCCCACACTGCCCCAGAAGATGCTGATCCAACCCTCTCCCTCCCACTGCAGGACGCTTGAGGGCGCAGGAGTCCAAGGTGCTGGACGGCCACGAGTGCCAGGCCCATTCGCAGCCTTGGCAGGCGGGCTTGTTCCAGGGTTTTCGGCTGCAATGTGGGGGTGTCCTCATAAGTGACAAGTGGGTCCTCACAGCTGCCCACTGTAAAAAAAAGTGAGTGGAAGCCTGAGGAAAGAGGGCGCTGGGGTCTCAGACTCCTGCCTGGGTCCTAAAGGATCCCCCACCATTACAGGAAGTACACAGTACGCCTGGGAGAGCACAGCCTGAAGGAAAAGGAGGGGACAGAGCAAAACATGGCTGTGGCTCAGTCCCTCCCACACCCCTGCTACAACAGCAGCAGTGAGGATCACAAGCATGACCTGATGCTCATTCAACTACGTGGGCGTGTATCCCTGGGGCCCAAAGTGAAGCCCATCAAGCTGGCGGATCGCTGCCCTGAAGTTGGCCAGAAGTGCACCATCTCGGGCTGGGGCACTGTCACCAGCCCCCGAGGTAGTAGGAGGGAGAGGAGGAGCCGGTTGGCCCAGTGGACCCCCAAGCCATTGGCAAAGCTTTGCCTCCAGAAGGAGATAAAGAAAGGAAAGTGATTGTGATGTTGAGAGTCACAGGTAGCCCATGTTGGAAACCTTGAAGGCCAGAATATTAACAGGAGTGGTGGGAGAAAGACAGCAAACTAGCAGATCGTTAAGCAGGGCTCAGAAAAATGGGTGGATGTATGAATGAGTGGATGAATGAATGCATGCCTCCTTTATAGTGGAGAGTACCATGTTATGAGACCTATTGTTGTACAGGATTTTATATAATCTTCTTAACAAACTTAGGATATACGGGCTCCTTGGTGGCCCAGGAAAACAGGTCCCAAAGCACCTTCTCCCTCTTGACCCCAAGACTCCTAGCCCCAGACCCCCTCTTCCCTCATATCCAGGAGTCCAGGACCTTCCTCTCCCTTCCTCTCCCACAGGCTAGGTCCAGAGTCCCCTCCTCACTCTGCATCCAAAAGTCCGCCTCTCCATGAGCTCCTCCCTTTGGGACTTCAGAGTCCTGGGAGCCCCTCATCCTGAGACGCAGTGAAAAAATTGGGGCTCAGCTCAAAAAGGCGATGTGATTCACCAGGTAGTGGCAAAGCCAGGATTCAGGTCCCTGCCTGTCTGACTCCTACTTCGAAGGAGACAATGGGATGCTGTGGAAACCCACCTGCTCATGAATGAGGCAGGTCAGCTCAAACCACGGCTCTGCATGGCTCCCCCGTGTAGCTGTGGATGGACAGAGGGAGGTTAGATCCAGGCCAGGATGGGGGGAAAGGGTTGCTCTCTCTGGGAACTTACAACCTCTGCCCCCTCAGAGGATTTTCCTGACACTCTCACCTGTGCAGAAGGCAAGTCCCTTCCCATCTCTCGGCCTCATTTTCCTCATCAGTAAAATGGGGATAATTATCCAACAGATTTTTAAGCTCCATAAGGGGTCAGGTTACATCTATCTTCTTCATTGGATGTTCCTAGTGCTCAGGATGGTAATGGTATACAGTAGGTGCTCACTAAATATTTCTTGAATGAATACATGGATGAAGGAATGATGGAATGAATGAATGCATCCCTCCTTCAAAGAGTTGTTGTGAGGATTAAATGAGATTGGAAGCATAGAGCTTCTGGCACATAGAGGCGCCAGATAGAAGTTTTTTCTCCTCAAGTCTATTGCTCCAAGGTTCATAAAAAAGATTAATTTCACTTGCAATCATTAATTCAACACTTCTCTGTGAGCATCTGGTATGCTCCTGGGGCTGGACGGTGCAAAGTCCCTATCCAAATGGAGTTGCACACTAGGTGGGGGAAATAGATATACACAAATACATATAAAATAAAATATTAGGTAGAGTTACATGCCGTAATGGAATATCATGGAGGCTGAGAGGAAAAGGAGTGATGGAGAGGTGGTGTTTTAATTAGAGTGGTCAGGGAAGGCTTCCAGGAGGAGGCGACATTTGGAAAAAGTAGGATTTAGCTGAAATGGAAGACCTGGGAGTGGGAAGATTGAAGAGAAAAGGTCAGAGGTGTCACAAGGGGGCCCCTCCAAGTCCCCTGGTCGCCTGAGCCTTAATTTGAAGATGACTCAGGGCAAGAAACAAAAGGTGGGGTCTGAGGGTTCTTTTCTAGCTGGAGAGAAGGAAACAGCAGGGGCCATGACTTGTGTCGTGTGATAAGTGATGTCCCCGGTGAAATGTATCAGAAAACTCCCCCGTGTAGCTGTGGATGGACAGAAGGAGGTTAGATCCAGGCCAGGATAGGGGGAAAGGGTTGCTCTCTCTGGGAACTTACAACCTCTGCCCCCTCAGAGGATTTTCCTGACATCCTGACCTGTGCAGAAGTAGAAATCTTTCCTCAGAAGCAGTGTGAGGACATCTACCCTGGGCAAGTCACAGATGGTATGATCTGTGCAGGGAGCAGCAGTGGGGCTGACACATGCCAGGTGAGTGACTCTGAAACCCCCTTCTTCCCTCCTCCCTCACCACCTTGTAGAGGCTCAAGGCTCGGCAGCGGGGTGACCCCAAGGAGTTAGCACCCAGAGAGGTTGCCCTATCTCTACAGCGTGGGAAGCAGGTTTGGAGAAGGCCACACTCTCCCTGCAGGTCACACAGCACAGGGATCAGGAATGTTGAATTGTCACTGTCATTGTCTTGGGAACTCTTGCCTGCAGGATGGAAGGCAGGGAGGAGGCGAGAGGAGATGTCCATAAAAGGAGAGAGTCTGAGCTAAAGGGCATGCAGGTTCCCTGCTGCCTTTCTCTGTTGTTAGTTTCTGGAATGTGAGTTGACTCTACCACTGACTAGGTAGTCAGCCACTCTCCTTTGGGACCTGAGTAGGTTCCCCAGCGTGGCCACCTTCTCCTATGACTGGTTCTTTGGGGAGCAATGCTCTTTTCCCAACAGGCCAGGGATTGGCGCCATTGACTTCAAAGCTCCCTCAACGAGCTCCTCCTTCCCAAGATGACAACTCTTGGGATTTGCCATAGATATAACATTCTCTTTCCTATTGGCTGCAACTGTCGTCTTCAGTGCTCCCCTCCCCCGCCCCCGGCCCCGTTGTCCCCTTCATGGAAGCCCCACCCCCTTGGCTAATGATTGACCCCTGAAGACAATGCGTCAATGCTTTCTACCCCATTGGCCAGGAATGGAGTCATTTCCATCAGTGATCCTGTCATGAAATCCAGTCCGTCTGGATGGCTTCGTAGAGACAATGATCTCTTCCCACAAAGACTCCCGCCATTGTCCCTTGGTGTGTGTGTGTCCGTGTCCACAAGAACCCTACTCCTTTCTCCTATGTTTGGTAACTGGATTCAGTGATCTCTTCACCAGCGGCCAGGAAAGGAGGAGACATCAGTTCAGCCTCCTCCGTGTAATCCCCACTGTCTTCTTTCTGATTGGACCCCGGAGACATCATTCTCTTCCCTCATTGGTCCCCGTATGGAAGCCCCATCCCTCTCTCTCACCATTGGTCCCAGGGGACAATGCTCTTAACCCCACTGGCTAGAAGGGACCAATCATGCTACTGGTACCAAATGCTGGATACAGCAGAGAAAGGAACTTCGTGAGCATCTCAGGTTCACCTCCTCTCTTGCTCTCCCCATCCAGGGTGATTCCGGGGGCCCCCTGGTGTGTGGTGGCGTTCTTCAGGGCATCACATCCTGGGGCTCGGACCCCTGTGGGCAGCCCGAGAGACCTGGCGTGTACACCAACCTCTGCCGCTACCTGGACTGGATCAAGAAGACCATGGGCAACAGTGGCTGATCCTAGGGAGAGCTCTGGAGCCCCCTCAATAAACTCACAACCTCGGGCGCTGCCCCTTGCCTGTCTGTGCTTCAGTCCTGCCTGGAAGGGTGGAGGGGTGGGGGTCTGCACCCTGCTGGGGGTCTTGATGGGTGGTCTAGAGAGACCAGGACCCCCATGGCGACGCTGGCCATCACCTCTGCCTGGAGCCACTCCTTTTATTTCTGGAAGGACTTGGAGGAATGGGAGGTTAATTTCAGGGGCAAGAAGTTCTGTAACTATTTCCGGATATCCAATGGTCTGGCCTGTGAAAGACAGGCTTGAAAGGGTTTCTGTTTAGTTTTTCTGAGCGGCTAACGTGTTTCTAAGCTTTGGGGGAGAGATTTCCCCTCCCCTACTTTTAAAATTGTGAGACCTGCCTAGTAGGGTGCAGGAAATGCATGAACATCTTAAACATTCACACACAAACACCCAGGAAACCACCATCCAGGTCAAGAAATAGAACATTGACAGCCCTCAAAAGTCTGAGAGACAGATTTTTTTTTTTCTCAAGAGAAAGAGAAGTCTTTCTCACAGTTTAGAGCTGTCTGGAGGTGACTGCTGTGATAGAGGGAAACGAGTCGCTTCATTGCTGTTGTCCAAATTGAAGTATGGAGAAAAGGTCATCTTGGGGAGTTTTCATCAGAGCAAAGGCTCTAGACAAGGCTCTAGAGTAAGTTATCTTGGGAAAGATGTGTGGAGGGGGTAAGGATATAAATAAATTGCAATGAGCTAGAGACGGCTGCCCTCTATGTCTAGCTCATCTCTCTTTAGGTATGTTCCATACCTTTCTTGCTACCAACCGTCTAATTCATTTGTTTGACTCTGTAACTCCTTTCTCTGCCTTATATTTCTGCATTTTCATAGTGTCTGCTCCCTCATGGGTTGCTCCAAATTCCCTACTTCACAGCCTTCAAACTTCACCTTTAACTGCCACCAACTGCGTCACACAGGATTTCTCAGATTATGTTCTCATGAAAGAGAATCCAATTGGTCCAGCTCCTCTTTTCTCCATCAGCCACATCATAGGTCACTGAATGGCCAATGGTTTGACTGCATTCTGGTCAGGCGACCAATCCTATCCAATCAGTGGCTATTTGGAGTCATGTGATATGAGAGGTGGCTATCCAGGGCTTGGATGGGGCATGTTCTCCACAAAGGGTGTGGCTGTGCCAGATGCCTTGCATACATCAGCTTCCCAGGTCCTTCATGAAAGTCCTCTAACACCATAAATCCTGAGGAAGTCTGTCATGCCTGATACTAAACCCCTGGTGCCAGGGCTGCATTTCCAGCGGGTCCTCTCAACCTAAAGAATTATTTTATAATTTTTGTTATGGAAAATTTCAAACATATAAAATATAGAGAGACTAGTATAACAAACCCTCTTATACCACAATCCAACTTAATGTAAGACCAATTCTTGTTTTACCTATACTCCCATTCATCTCCCTAACGCTGGAATATTTTTTTTTAATAATTTTATTTATTTATTTATTTTTCCCCCAAAAACCCCAGTAGATAGTTGTATGTCATAGTTGCACATCCTTCTAGTTGCTGTATGTGGGACGCAGCCTCAGCATGGCCGGAGAAGCGGGGCGTCGCTGCGCGCCCGGGATCTGAACCCAGGCCGCCAGCATCGGAGCCCGTGCACTTAACCACTAAGCCACAGGGCCTGCCCGCTGGAATATTTTTGAAGTAGATCTCAGTCATCATTTCATTCTTAAATATTTCATTATGTATTTTTAAAACAGAAGATGGCAAACTACAGCTGGTAAGCCAAATCCCAAGAACTAAAAATAATTTTTAGTATTTGATTTGATGACAGGGAACACTAATTCTGAACACTAATTATGCAAGATGTTATCCTCTGAAAAGAATTCCATTTTTTTCATTAATAGGCTTGTATAACAAAAATTGGTACTAAATGATTATTATAGTATTTTGAATTTCATCAGTTAAAAAATGTGTGGAGGGCCGGCCCAGTGGCACAAGTGGTTAGGTGCGCGCGCTCCGCTGTGGCGGCCCGGGGTTCGCAGGTTCGGATCCCGGGCGCGCAACGACGCACTGCCTGTCAAGCCATGCTGTGGCGGCGTCCCGTGTAAAGTGGAGGAAGATGGGCACGGATGTTAGCCCAGGGCCAGTCTTCCTCAGCAAAAAAGAGGAGGATTGGCAGATGTTAGCTCAGGGCTGGTCCTCCTCACAAAAAAAAAAAAAAAAAAAAGTGTGGAAATTTATTTTCTCTCTTGTTATGTATCTACATAATATCCTCGATTTTGTCTCTTGGTCCACAAAACCTAAAATATTTACTATCTGGCTCTTTATGGAAAAAGTTTGCCAACCCCTACTCCAACAGATAGATTCTTTTTAAACATAACCACCTTTCATTATCATGCCTTGCAGAGTTAATAATAATTCCTTAATATTACCCAATATTCAGATGATTTTTAAATTTTTTTCCCCCAAAGCCCCAGTAGATAGTTGTATGTCATAGTTGCACATCCTTCTAGTTGCTGTATGTGGGACGCGGCCTCAGTATGGCCGGAGAAGCGGTGCGTCGGTGCGCGCCCGGGATCCGAACCCGGGCCGCCAGTAGCGGAGCGTGCGCACTTAACCGCTAAGCCATAGGGCCGGCTCTCAGGTGATATTTAAATGTCCCCAATGGAATATAAACCAGAGAGGACTTGAAAATTGATTTATGGTATAAAAGAGGAGGGTGGTTGAGGTCAAGGAGGGGAAGGGACCTGTCCAAGATCAATCATAAATTCAGGAATGGAATCATGGACTGTGGAGTCTGGCAGGAGATCAGAGCACCAGGCCTGGACAAAAGCTGGCAGGATCCAGTTATCCAGGGAGCTTATTTCTGCCTCAAACTGGGAGTTTTGGATACAAGCATCAGAGCCCCAGTTCAAACTGGCTTATACATAAGAGGGCATTGGTTGGCTCAGGTGGCTAGGAAGGCCGTGGGGATGGCTCATGATGTCAGAGGAAGTAACATGGGTACCAGAACCTTTAATACTTGAAATGGTGACAAGCCAATCAACTCTCTCTCTGTCTCTCTGTGACACTTTATCTGTCACTCTGCCTCCCTCTCTCTGTCTCTGTTTCTCTCTCCCATATGTGTGAGCTGTTTCTCATCTCTGTTTGTCTCTTTCCCTCTTCTGTGGATCTCATTCTAGCCTCTGTAGACAGACTTTTTCACATGGAGGGAGCATAGCAGCTACAGACAGACCCAGTTAAGCAAACCCAGCAGAAACAAAGATCTCCTTTTCTCACTGCATCTTGATATTAATCCCAGGGAAGAATTCTGATTGGTCCAGCTTGAACTGAGCCCACACCTTGGATCAATCATTGTTGCCAGGGAAGAAGCAGTGTTCTCATTGGCTTGGCTTGGATGGTGCGTCCATCCCAATGGGTGGTTGGTGAGTGGAAGGGTTTGGAGAACCGTGATTGATGGTTTCACCAGAACTATATGAAATGAGGGGGCAGCTTCCCAAAAGAAGTGGGGAGCTGCTCTTGAAAGGAGGAAAGGAATCCAAGAAGTCTGAAACAATGGGCCTTCAGAACACGAAGGGCGGAATCAGATGGTTCCAGGGTCACAGTATCCAGGATCCCTCAGGGCAAGGCACAGTTGGCAAGATAGCCAGATGCCAGTTCTCAGATGTGATCATGAGCTGGAAGATGAGTCATCAGGCAAAGGTTCAGCATAGATCTGAGGGCCAGGGACGTAGGAGCCTCGGTGTCTGGGTGGGACTTAGGAACAGGTGCTAAACCCAAAGGGCACAGAAGGACTGGGACTTGGGGCTGTCACCAACATGGGGCTATGCATCATTAATAATATGCCCCTGAGGTTCTGAGTTCATCTTGAGGGTATGTGAAGGTGTCCCAGAGTGTGGGTTTGTGCAATGGTGACACCATGGCAACGCCCAGCATTCAAATTCTGACTCTTCTGACTCCTTACTTGTATGTCTTTGCTCAAATGATCTAATGTCTTTTAAACCTCCAATTTCTCATCTATAAAATGGGGAAGACAATCCTCGCTTGGCCCCACATGACGAATGGAGATGAGGTTTGAAAAGCACTTGACACATCACACAGTAGATACACAAGAAATGGAAGCTACTTCCTTCCCTGGCTGATGGGGCAAGGCAGCTATTACTTCAATGCCTGCTATGTGCCCATCCACTTTCCTCTCATAATTTTATTTGATCTTCCCCTTTTTCTTGAGATTACTCTCCCCTGCTTTAGACAGGGGCAAAGTGAGGCTCAGAAAAATTAAGTCACTTACCTGAAATCACAGGGAGGGAAACCAGGATTCACACCTGGGTTGGTCTGACTTGTGAGGCCAACTTCTTTCTATTGCATCCCGTGGCTGAATGGCTCAGGGATCAAGGAAGAACTGAGTCTCAGGTACGCAAATCTGTGGGTGCCAGTGCTTTGCATACTAGTATTTATTTAAGTACCTCCTATGTTCCCTGGTCTGGGCTGGGAGCTGAAGAAAACATGTGTGAACATCTGCTTGTGAAGACCAGCGTTTAGCAATAAAATCAATTAAATAATGAAGAACACAGAAAGACAGATAAGCAAAGCACAGCAGAAGAGGAGTGACTAGCAGGGCTCCAGAGAAATGTAACTCCTTTCCTCTTTCTAACAGAATGCTGAGGAGGCAGAGGGCTGAGGGGAGAATCCAGGGATGAAGATTCAGGCAGTAGACAGCCAATTGGAAGTCTCGCCAAAATTCCTCTCTTTGGGAAGCCAGGAGGGAAAGATAGAGATTGCTGGGTCATGAGGCTATGAGATCAAATGGCCTGGGTCTGATTTGGGACCCAAGTCAGGAAGTTTGAGACCTCTCAAGGCTAGAGTCTTGCTGTGGAATTGGTGGCATCAGGATTCTGTGTTCTGGGGTCTGATTTTGAATTTGATGAGAGTGGGTGTCTCCGAAGGTTTGGGGACTTAGCTTGAATTTAGTCAATATGGGATCAATGTTAAAATGGTGTTCGTTAGTAGACTTTATTTTAGAGTTTTTGTGAAACAAAGGGTCAACGTGGTGTGTAGAGTTGATGAAGGGGTGGGGGAAAGAGTTGGAAATGAGGATGGGATTTCAGGTAGAAACTGGGCTGGGAGTGAGAATAGGGGTGGGATTGGGGTCAGAGTGTTAGGATTGGCATGGGATGTGAGTGGGGATGGGTTCATGGGGAGGATTTCAATGTGGGTTTCCTGGAATATAACAGGGATGGAGACAAGTTTGAGTTGTGCAAGGGGTCAGGTATGGTACTGAGGCTATGGTGACATTCAGTGTTTGGGTCAAGGTTGAGTTTGGCTCGTGGTTAGGGGTTCGGGGTTCAGGTCAAGAGTGAGACTTAAGGTTGGTTGAGGGCCGGCCCCATGGCTTAGCAGTTAAGTGCGCACGCTCTGCTGCTGGCAGCCTAGATTCAGATCCCGGGCGCGCACCGATGCACCGCTTCTCCGGCCATGCTGAGGCCGAGTCCCACATACAGCAACTAGAAGGACGTGCAACTATCACATACAGCTATATACTGGGGCTTTGGGGGAAAAAATAGGAGGAGGATTGGCAATAGATGTTAGCTCAGAGCCGGTCTTCCTTAGCAAAAAGAGGAGGATTAGCATGGATGTTAGCTCGGGTCTGATCTTCCTCACAAAAAAAAAAAAAAAAGGTTGGTTGAGGTGTGAGTCGTAGCTTGAGTTGATATTTGGGGTCAGGAATTAGGTTCCAAGTTGAGGTATAAATTGCAGTTGGTCGAGGATAAAACAGAACTGAGGGTTAGGACTGCATATGATTTGAAGTTTTGGGTTAAGAGTTGGGCTTGTGTCAAGATCGGTGTTGCGAGTTGTGTCAAAATAAGAACTGGAGTTAGAACTATGCTTGAAGTCAGAGACTGAGGTCTTTCTCACCCTCTCGTAAGCTCTTGATCATATATGACCATGCCTTCTTAATGAATGGCATCACCATCCATCAAGCAAGAGACCGTGAAGCCTTACCATCTACCTCCATCACCACAAACTTCATTCAATCCATCACCAAGGCCTGTTGATGTTCTCGCCTAAATGCATCTTGAATCCATCCACTCATTGCCATCTCCACCTCCCAAACGGCCTTATCCAAGTCATCATCATTTCTCATTTGGACAACAGTAATGGCCTCTTCATGTCTCCACAATCCCTTTAAAATCCATTTTTCATATAGCAGCCAGATTGATATTTTGAAAATACAAATCTTGCTATATTATTCCCTGACTGAAGTCCAAGTGGTTCACCATTGTCCACAGGATAAAGTCAAACTCACCATGACATACAAGGTTCTTCAATGTCTGGTTCCAGCCAACTTCTGGTCTCTGAATTCCATCCATACTCCCCTTCCTTCTCAGAACCTTTGCACATGCTGTTTCCTCTACAAGATACACTCTCCAGGCTCCTTCCACTTTCTTCTAGGTAATGCTTACCATTCTTTTCACACTCAGCTCGTTGTCACTTCCTGGCTCAAGACCCCCCTGAAAGTGCTTTCATAATACTCTGCACCTTTCCTTCAGAGCACACATTATTGTTGTAATTTTACATTTGTTTATCAATGATTTGATTATTTTTCTTTTACACTAGACTATCAGCTCCTTGAAGGAAGGCACTCTGTCCAGGTTTGTGCACCATGGTATCCTCAGCACATAGCCCAGCCTCTTACACAGCTGGTGCTCAATATGTATTTATTAAGCATATAAAGGATTGGGTCTGAGAGAGGTTGTGAGAGGAGGGCTGGAGAGAGCTAGGACTGGAGGTAGAGTTGGGTTTGTTGAATAATGTGGTTAGAAGATATAGATTCAAGTTAGAATTGGATTTGGATTCATGGTTTGGGATCGGATTTGGGGTCTGAGTTGAGATTTGGATTCAGTGTGGAGGTCTTACTATGGAAGATTTTGGCTCTGGGGACCAAAAAACTGAAAATCGGAAAGCAAGTCTGAAGAAGTCATGAGATGAAGAGTCTCCATAGTTGGTTAATTCACCAGCTCAGTGACCTTCTCAAAGACCCCAATTATCTCCATCTCTGTGTTAGGCCATCTGCAGTGTTTTGGCTTGGTCTGCCAGCAACTTCCCTCCATGGTCCCAGGAGGGCAGCCACAGTTCCAGAATTTACATCCATAAGAAGAAAAAAGAATTCTTTCAGCGTTTCTTTTTGGAAGTAAGAAAGCCTTTCCCAGAAGTGCCTGGGGGTCTTCCCCTCACTCCTCATTGGCCAGAACGTCACCCAATGTCCATTTCTAAACCAATCACTAACAAGCAGAATATGGCTTCCATGCTTGGTACAGTAAAACTTATAGTCATAATGAGGATAAAGAATTATCCAAAGAAAATCGGGGTTCTGATAGAAAGGCAGAAGGAGTGCAAGCTTGGGGAGGCAACAATAATGTCTACGGAGGGTTCAAATTGTAGGAGAAAGGTAGAACTGAGTTGAAGTCAAGATATAAGGAGATAAGATTTGGGCTCAGAGCTGAAAGATGAATCACATTTTTGGGTCTGATTTAGAAGTTGGAGTCACTTTTAGGAATATATATTTTTTATGTGTGTGAGGAAGATTGGTCCTGAGCTAACGTCTGTGCCCATCTTCCTCTATTTTGTATGTGGGATGCCGCCACAGCATGGCTTGATGAGTGGTGCGTCGGGATGTGCCCGGGATTTGAACCTGCAAACCCCAGGCCGCCAAAGCGGAGAGCACGAACTTAACCACTACGCCACTGGGCCAGCCCCAACACTTTTAGGAATTTGCCATCTAGTAACAATCAGAAGATGGTTCCCATCTTTTACTCAAAGTAAAAGCCAACAACCTACATTGGTCTCCAAGTTCCCATGTGTTCCGGGTCCTGTTATGCCTCTGACCTCATTACCTGCCCTTCTTCCCCTTGCTCATTCAGCTCCAGTCAAAATGGCTTCCCTGCTAGAACATTCTAGGCACATCTGTTACCTAACTCACCTGGAACTCACTACTCCCAAGCAGCTACATGGATCTATCCACCACCTCCTTCAAGATTTTGTTGAAAGGCCGTCATGTGCAGTCTTTTCAATTATCTTTCCTAAGATTGTAACCACAGGCGTCCCTGAGAGTGGAGGGAACCAAAATCTCCCCATCTCTCTTCCGTGCTTTTATTTTTCTCCATAACACTTACCACCACCTAACAAGCTTTATATTTTATGTACTTCTCTTTGTATTCACGGCCTCCTCCCACTAGAACAAGAGCCTCTATGAATGAATTTTTGTCTGTTTCATTGACTGCTGCTCCCCCGGGAGCCAGAATAGTTTCTGGCACAGAGTAACCGCTCAATGGATACTTCTTAAACGAATACAATGAGCAAAGATGAACCCACAAGGAAGTTCATCCCGGCATGGTTGTAATTAAAACTCTCCACATGTACTTCAATTTGAAACAGATTACATAAATCAGGATACAACCATGGTATGGAATATTATGCAACCCTTTTAAAAAAGGAGAAATGATCTAAAAGTACTAAGAGGAAAAATTGTTCAGGATATTTTATAGAGTAAATACAAGATTATATTAGAGAATGTTTAGTACAGACATTTTTGTTATAAATACCTACGTACAGAAATCTATGTATCATATGAGAACACAGACTTAATTGGTAACAGTAAGCATTTAGTAGGGTGGAGTTAGGAAAAGCCTTCTCTTTTTAATTGGTACCCCTATATTAGGGCTGGGATGGGTTCAGGCTCAAAGATACGACTGGGATCCAGACCGGACAAGTTCCCACAGGCTCCCCAGAATTAGGGTCTAGGGTCTAGGCCACCCCTGAGAGGGGGTGAGGGTGAGAAAAATGGCCACAGCCGAGGACTCAGGCCAAAGCCCATTCCCTGAGCTCTGCCTTTCCTTGAAGCCTGCTCCCGCCCCTCAGAGCCAGTATCTGGTCCCTCCCTCCTTACCCGCCACCAAGGATAGTGGGGCCAGAATGTGGGGGGGGGGCGAACTAGTTGGGTCCTGCCCCCACCCGGACCTCAGGCAGGAGGGTGGAGAAAGAATAGACTCGGCCAATCGCTTTAGCTGCCTCAGGGCTTCAAGATAACTGCAAATCCAGGAAGGGGGTGTCCCAGAACCAGCTCCGCCTGCACCCCAGGACGCTGGGGGCGGGGCGGGGGTGGTATAAGAGGGCCGCCCTGCACAGAGCTGGAGACACTTGGCTCCCAATCGAGTCTGGAGCCCAAGTCAGATCAGACCCTCCTGAGGTGAGAATGGGCCTCATTTAGGGTGAAGGAGATGAGGCTGGCTGGGTAGCTGACTCTTGCTCCTGAGGGGAAGCGGGTAGGGGGGCCCTGGACTCCTGGGTCTGAGGGAGGAGGGGCTGGGGTCACGGACTCCGGGGTCTGAGGGAGGGGGTGCTGGGGTCTGGACTCCCGGGTCTGGGGGAGGAGGGGCTGACGGATGGACTCCCGGGTCTGGGGGAGGAGGGGCTGGGGGCCTGGACTCCTGCCACCTGAGCTCTCTGCCCTTCCTAGTCTCAGCAGAAGAGACCCTTCCTCTGCCCAGCAGCCTGGAGAGGCTCCGAGAAGCCACCATGGCAGGATCCTTTCTCTCCGCCGTGGTGATCCTACTGCTGTCCTTAGTCCTGGGATCCGCTGGACAAGAAGGTGAGGGCTGAACGGGCAGGCCTGACCTTGCCCCTGGGCCTCCCAGCATCCCCACTGACCCTCTGCAGGACCCAGCTGTCTCCAAGGGGTCCCTAAGTCAGGACACCCCCCTGCTCCAGCAGCTTCATCCCACAGAGGACAAGACTCTTCTGCCTCTGCCCCCCTTTCTTCCTGCTTCCTTCTGACCCCTGGGGTCTCTGCCCTCCAGGCCCTGTCTCCTGCATTCAGTGTCTGTCCCATCAGCCTCTGGGGTTGCCTCCAGACGAGACGCTCCTCCTGGGCGCCTGAGCGGAGTCGCTCTGTCTCTCATCTCCACCTCCCCCTTATTCTGCACTCTTCTCCGTTTCCGCCTGTGCCTCTCTCCGCGCCTCTCTGTCTGTCTGTCTCCATCTCTGTCCTCCCCTGACCCTTGCTACCCACATTTTTCTCCATTTCTCTACCCAGCTGAGCGTGATGGGGGCAAGGATAAGATTATTGATGGATTCCCATGTCCAAAAGGCTCCCAGCCCTGGCAGGTGGCCCTGCTCAGGGGTGGTCGGCTCCACTGCGGAGGCGTGCTGCTCAACGAGCAGTGGGTGCTCACGGCCGCCCACTGCATGATGAGGTGGGTCAGCACCTCCAGCCCTCCCTCTGGGCTCTGTCTCCCTCTCTCTGGTCTCTGTCCCCCTCTCTCTGGGTCCCTGTCCCCCTCTCCCTCGTCCCTGTCCCCCTCCCTCTGGGCTCTGTCTCCCTCTCTCCGGTCTCTGTCCCCCTTTCTCTGGGTCTCTGTCCCCCTCTCTCTGGATCTCTGTCCCCTTCTCTCTGGGTCTCTGTCACCTTCTCTCTGGGTCTCTGTCCCCCTCTCCCTGGGTCCCTGTCCCCCTCTCTCTGGGTCTCTGTCCCCCTCTCTGGGTCTCTGTCCCCTCCTCTCTGGGTCTCTATCCCTCTCTCTCTGGTCTCTGTCCTCCTCTCTCTGGGTCTCTGTGCCCCCCTCTCTGGGTCTCTATCCCTCTCTCTCTGGTCTCTGTCCCCCTCTCTCAGTCACACCATCTCTCTCTGAATGTCACTCCTTTCTCTCAGTGAGTACAACGTGCACATGGGCAGCGATCAGCTGGGCGATCCGAGAGCCCAGAAGATCAGGGCCACAAGGTCATTCCGCCACCCCAGCTACTCCACGCAGACCCATGTTAATGACATTATGCTTGTGAAGCTAAATAGCCGGGCCAGACTGTCATCAACTGTGAAGAAAGTCAACCTGCCCTCCAGCTGTGATCCCCCTGGGACCACATGTACCATTTCTGGCTGGGGCACCACCACCAGCCCTGTTGGTGAGGCTGCCTCTGTGGTCCAGGAGCCCTAGTGCCCTATCCCGTCCTGCTTCAGACCCAGGAGTCCAGGTCCCCAGCCCCCTCCTCCCTCAGCCCTGGGAATCAGGCCCCCAGCCCCTCCTCCCTCAGACCCAGGAATCAGGCCCCTTTTCATGACCTTAGTGTTGAGCCCCCCAGCCCCTCTTCCTTCAGCATCCAGGGCCCCCACCCTTTCCCCATCAGCACCCAGAGGTCCACAGGCCAGGGCCTCTGACTAACCCCCCTCTTCCCCCGCCCCCAACAGAGACCTACCCATCGGGGCTCAGGTGCACAGATGTCAGACTCATCTCCTCCCAGGAATGCAAGAAGGTTTACAAGGACCTGCTGGGAAGTTCCATGCTGTGTGCTGGCATTCCCAACTCCAAGACCAACGCCTGCAATGTGAGACCCCCTCCCTCGCGGCCCTGGGGCCCTGGCTGCTTCCTCTCAGCACAGAGCCCAGTCTTCCCCTCCATCCAGAATCTGTAGGCCTGGCCATGGTCTTGAGCATTCCCTCTCACCTCGAGGCCCAGCTTTCCTAGCTCTCTCTACCCAGTTCTCTGCCTAGGTCAGAGTGGGAGCCCAGGGCGCTGGCGGGGCCCTGGGGTTGGGGCAGAAAGTTGAATGGGAGGGACTGGGGGTGGGAAAGAGGGCCCAGGACTAGGGGAAGGCAAGTGAGGCACTAGCTTCAAGGTAGGGGAGAGGGACACTCAGTAATCAAGATAATTCATATTCTAATGCAAGACTGAAAAAAACAAAAATCCATCCAAAAAGTCCACGATGAACAAAATATCAGAATTTTGAATAAAGAAGGATCAGTCTTACTGAATTTTCCATTTGCCTCAGGCTCCAGTATGGCTCAGTGCAGCACTGTGTTGACCCTGTCTTTATCTAAAATTGGGGTATCGTGTTCGGCATGGATTTTTTTTTTCATATTAAATTTGACTTTTTAAGGTACTGCATTACAATAGAATTTATCGCAGTGACTGAGATTTCATGCCGGAAGCTAATTTCTCACTCACCTCACCCGGGTCCGGGTCCAGGTCCCGGGCAAAGAACCATCTCTCGCCCATCTTGGTTCTCCTTCCTCATTTTTGGAGCCTCTCTGTCTCTGAATGTGGTCTTCCCACTTCCCCCTTTTACATCTGATTTCATTTCATTGTTTTCCTCTGTGTTCTCTCTGTGTGTTGAGATAGATACATCTCCCCCTCCCTCCCTCTCCCCCTCTCTGCCCCTCCCTCCCTCTCCCTCTCTCTC
>CM053541.1:9484190-9511813 GCA_028646465.1 Rhinoceros unicornis | reverse complement strand
GGGGTTCGCCGGTTCGGATCCCGGGCGCGCACCGACGCACTGCTTGTCAAGCCATGCTGTGGCGGCGTCCCATATAAAGTAGAGGAAGATGGGCACGGATGTTAGCCCAGGGCCAGTCTTCCTCAGCAAAAAAGGGGAGGATTGGCAGATGTTAGCTCAGGGCTGGTCCTCCTCACAAAAAAAAAAAAAAAAAAAAAATCCCATCTTGATATTCTAGAGCTGTGCCATCGAATGCGGTAGCCAATAGCCACATATGGCCAGTTAAATTTACATGAATAAAAATGAAGTGAGATTCCAACCCTCTAGCCACATTTCGTACTCAGCAGCCGCCTGTGACTAGTGGCCACTGTATCAAACAGCTCAGAGAGAGAACATGTCCATCATTGCAGAAAGTTCTGTTGGATAGTGCTGCTGTGGTAGGAGGAGAGACAATAAAACAAGTAAATATTTAACAATGCGTATGTAGTATCTCAGATGGTGATGCTATGTTCTCTGGGGGAAAAGAAAACAGGAGAGGGAGATAGGAATTGCCTGTTGGGGGTGGATATTTGCATTTTAATTGGGTCACTAGGGAAGGCCTCACTGAGAAGGCAACATCTGAAGGAGGTGAGGGAGTGAGCCATGCACATATCTGGGGTAAGGAGTTGCAGGCAGCGGGAACAGCCAGTGCAAAGGCCCTGGGGTGAGAGGATGACTGTTGTGTTCAAGGAAAGGCAGGGAAGCCAGTGTGGCTGGAACAGAAGGGTGGGGTTGGAGGGGGAGTGGGAGGAGATAACTGAGAGGTGATTGGGGCAGATTGTGCAGGAGCTTGTCAGCCATGGTGAGAACTTTGGCCTTTATTTTGAGATGGGAGTCATGGGAGGGTTCTGAGCAGAGGAGGGACAGGACCAGCTTATCTTGTTAAAATCTCTCTGGCTGCTTCCTGGAAGATATACTGTGGTGGGCAAAGGCAGAAGCAAGGAATCCAGTGAGGCGGCTACTGCTATAGTCCAGGTAAGAGATGATGGCGGCTCAGACCAAGATGCTAGCAGTGGAGGAGGTGAGAAGGGTCAGATTCTGGATATACTTTGGAGAGCCAACAGGATTTCTGGACAGCTTGGATGTGAGGCGTGAAATAAAGAGTCAAGAATAGTCATCAAGGGGGGCTGGCCCAGTGGCACAGTGGTTAAGTTCGCACACTCCGCTTCAGCGGCCCGGGGTTCCCAGGTTTGGATCCTGGGCATGGATTGACGCACCACTCATCAAGCCATGCTGTGGCAGGAGTCCCATATACAAAAGAGAGGAAGATGGGCACAGATGTTAGCTCAGAGCTAGTCTTCCTCAGCAAAAAGAGGAGGATTGGCAATGGCTGTTAGCTCAGAGCCTGTCTTCCCCCCACAACCCACAAAAAGAATAGTCGTCAAGGTTATTCTGGAAGGATGGAGTTGTCATTTACTGAGCTGGGAAGACTGTGAGGGGAGTAGCCCAGATGGTTCATGGAGTACCAGGCTACCCCCACCTCCCACCACAGCCCCCTCTGGACACCCAGCTGCAGCCCAAGGGCTCCAGGTAAGACCCAGCCATCCTCTTCCACAGGAATCTTCAGGTCTACCTGGGGAAGCACAACCTTCAGCAAAGGGAGAGTTTCCAGCAGCAGAGCTCTGTCGTCCGGGCTGTAGCCCACCCTGGCTACAATGCCGCCACCCATGACCAGGACATCATGCTGTTGCGCCTGGCACGCCCTGCCAAATTCTCTGAACACATCCAGCCCCTGCTCCTGGAGAGAGACTGCTCGGCCAACCACACCAGCTGCCACATCCTAGGCTGGGGGAAGACAGCAGATGGTCAGCAGGGGGAGGATGATGGGGGAGCAAGCCAATGGTTGACGGGTCCTGGGGGAGGTGGGCTGATGGTGAGGACCAATGGGGCAGTGTATCAATGGGGAGGGAGGGCAAATATGGGAGTTGGGCCAATGAGTGAACAGCCAATGGAGAAAGTAGACCAACGAGTGAATGGTATGGAGAGATGGGCTATAAGATAAAGGGTTAATGAAGAGGGAGGGTCAGGGGGGAGACACTAGTCAGGAAGGAGGCCAATTGTCAAAAGGGACCACTCAGGATGCACCAATAATCAAGCAGGGATAAATGGGGGAGGGACTAATCGAAGAAGAGAGATCAATAAAGCAGGGGAGCCAGCTGAAGGATGTGAAGTGTGAGGATGAATGGAGTAGAGAGAGACAATAGGGGAGGGACCAATAGGGGAAGGGTCAGTGGTCAAGAGAGTCACTAGAGGAATGACCAGAGGAAGAAGCAAGTCCAATAGATCAGCAGGAACCATTGGAGGTGGGCCTGTGAGTGAAGGGCCACAAAGGAAGGTGGACCATTAGATGAAAGGCCAAGGCAGGGAGAACCAACGGAGAGGGCAGGGCCACTTAGGAAAGGACCAATGAGGGAGGTGGACCATTAGATGAAGGGCCAATAGGCAGGGAGAACCAACGGAGAGGGCAGGGCCACTTAGGAAAGGACCAATGGGGGAGGTGCACCGTTAGATGAAGGGCCAATAGGCAGGAAGAACAAATGGAGAGTGCAGGGCCACTTAGGAAAGGACCAATGAGGGAAGGGGACCACTGAATTAAGGGCCAATAGGAAGGGAGAACCTGAGGAAAGAAGGGACCAGTTAGGAAAGGACCAGTGATCAAGTGGTGACCAATCAGGGTGATCGGATGGGCAAGAAGGGTCCAATGAAGGATGAAGGGATATAATAAGAGGAGAGACTAACAGAAGAAGAGCATCTAGAGGTCAGTTGGAACTACTGAAGAAGGTGGGACCAATGGAAGACAGACAAATGGAAGAAAGATCTAAGAGAAAGGAAAACCAATAGGAAATGAGAACTCGTGGAGAGGGTACCATTAAAGAGGGAAACAGGCCAATGGGAGGGAAGGATGAGGTAAAGAGGGACCAATCAGGAGTTAGGGCCAATGAAAATGGGTTTGAAGAATGAGAGGCAAATAGGAAGAAGGGAACCAGTGGGAAATGGGGACCAATAGAAGAGGGAAGATTTCTAGGGGAGGATGTGGGAAGGGCGGGTTGTGAGGTGAGCCTGGCCTGTCTGTCTCGGCAGGCAATTTCCCTGACACCATCCAGTGTGCCTACATCCACTTGGTGTCCCACGAGGAGTGTGAACGTGCCTATCCCGGCCAGATCACCCAAAACATGGTGTGCGCCGGGGATGAGAAGCTCGGGAAGGATTCCTGCCAGGTGAGGACACCGGGACCTGCCAGTTGAACAGCCAAGGACAGAGACAGGAAGAGACAGACACACAGACCAAAGTGGAACTTTCCAGAGACAGGCTGGGAGGGAATCGGAGGTGTGAGAAGGGAGAGAGACTCAATTAGACACAGAAAGACACAGTCAGGGCAGGGGGAGATATACAGACAGCCACTAGAGACAGGAGGTGCAGAGACAAGGATGGAGATGGAGAGATCAAAAACCAGAGTAACTAGTAAGGAGGCAGATGGTGTGAGGGGACTGTCCTTCCTCGAACAGAGTCCCCACAAGTCCTGCTTGGAAATGACCAAGCTGTGGAGGAGGGGGACCCTACCTGGGGAGAGAGGGGTCTCCATCCCCACTCAGAAATACCTTGAACTTGGGCTTCACCCACCGTCGTCCGTTGGGTCTCCACTCTTTATGGCAAAAATGACCTCAGTGCCTTGAAGGATCTGCAGAGACCAGCCAAGAGGGAGAAAGAGACAGCGATAAGGTGGTACACGGGGATGGTACACGGGGAGATGGATACAAAGAAAGGGCAGGCAGACAAGCCCCATTTCTGAAACTGTCCTCTCTTGAAAGATGTCTCTCTGTCTCCCTCCCTCCCTCCCTCCTTATCTCACTCTGCACCTCTGCCTCTCTCCACACCCCTCAGTCTCTGTTCTTGATCTTTATCCTTTCTCTTTTTCCCTCTATGCCTCTCTGGATCTTGGTGTTCCCTCAGTTTCTCCACGTTTCTGAGTCTCCCTCAGTCTCTCTCTATTTCCCTGTCTGTGGCTCCCTGTGTGTGTGTCTGTCTGTCCCTCTCCGTCCTCGAGTATCTCGCTCCACCTCTGAGTGTCTCTCTCTCCCTCTCTACATGTCTCTGTGCCTCTCGGTCTGTTTCTCTCTGCATTTCTGCATCTGACTCTCTCCCTCTTTCCCACAGGGTGATTCTGGGGGTCCCTTGGTCTGTGGAGACCGTCTCCGGGGCCTCGTATCATGGGGCAACGTCCCCTGTGGATCCAAGGAGAAGCCAGGAGTCTACACCAATGTCTGCAGATATGGCCACTGGATCCGAAAAACCATTCAGGCCCACTGACCCTGACGTGTGACACCCAACTCTTAACCTACGACCCTCACTTGCTGGCTCCAGAATATCTCTGACCAAGACCTTGCCTTCCCGCCACCTGCCCAGACCCAACCCTTAATGCTTAATAAAGGCAGTGACGCGACAGCACGAATCCTCCCTGATTTTAGCCCCATCCTTGCATCACCGGGGGTGAGTGGGGACAGGGGCTAAGGTCTTACCCTCTCCCCTAAGAGAACACAGGACATCCCTTCCAAGCATCCCTCCCTCCCTGATTATCCCATGAGCTCGATTTCTTCCTGCAGAGGAACGATCACAAGTCTGGAAAAACCTGAGTTGGAATCCCAGCTCTGCCACTGGCTCACCGTGTACCCTTGGGAAGTGCCTTCTTTCACTGTGTAGATGTTCTCATCTGTAAAATCGAGATAATGATAGTATATTTCCCATAAGGCCATGCCCATTGTTGGGAGGGTTCAAGGTTTGAACATGTGAACATATACGACAGTGCCTGGCACACTTGTGTGAACAATAAAGAGTAACTTTTATTATTAGTGATGCTTTTTGCTTTTATACTACTTCTGCCTCTCTGAAACCCAGATATTCTTAGCTCCCTTTTACAGCCCAATTTGCTTTTTGCTCCCCTCCAGGAAGACATCCTAGACCACCCCACCTTGTGCTAGCCCTCAGGGGTGGCCTTCTCTCTTAAACTCTCCTTGGGGCAGCCAAAGTGGGGAAATGAGAGGGCTGGGAGACCACCGCGTGTGGGTAAGAGTGACGGGAGATAACTTGGGAGAGGAGTGCAGGGACCAGATCCCAAAAGACCTCAGACCCCAGGTTGAGAGGCTGGGACTGTCTCCTGAGGGCAATAGGGAGCCATGGGAGGATTGTGAGCAGCAGCAGCACTGGGACCATGTGCAGGATGGACCAAAGGGGAAAGACTAGAGGCCAGGGAAGAGGTGGAGGTGATGGTGTAGGGAGAGAAGATGAGGGCTGAGCTGGGACTGAGGCTGGGAGGACTGGGGAAGGGAGGCTGAATATGAGGTCACGGAATGGAGAAGTTTGGGTGGACGGCATTCTCATAGAGGAAACCAGCTGTAGAAAAGCCTGGGGTGCCCCAGAGATGGCAAATCATCCAGGATGGTGGGGGCTTGGGTTTGAGGTGGGGGAAGTGGGCGACATGGCTGGGAATGTAGGTCAATGGAAGACAGTGCTGGGCCTTCAGCGTCAGGCAGAAGAACTCAGACTGGATCCTGAGGGCCCTGAGGAAAGGAAGGACAGAGTCAGGTCTGGGTATTAGAAAGATCCTGCTGTGGTCCATTTGAGGGAGGGGGATGGGCAGGGAGGAGGAGAGACTGGGGGCCCCCAAAGCAATGAGGGGAGCAGACAGGTAGAACTGGGCAAGGACCCAGGCTTCTGCATGCTTTCTGGGATTCTCCCACCAGCATGCATGTGCATGATCCCAAACCAACGCACACACCTCCACCCCCAAGCCCCAGACCTGTCCCTGTCCCCAGAAAGGCCTTCTCTTCTTAACCCCCACTGCACCATCTGCAACAAAGACAAAATAGCATCTAAGCCAGGTGTCCTCCCAGAGAGGCTAGTGGGACAGGTAGTGGCTTCCCAGAGAGAGGGGAAAGAGGGCCTGGGAGCTGGAGTTAGGAGCAGAGAAATATTTAGGAACAGGGAGAGAATCAGAGAGGATAATCCATCTGTTTCACAAATATCTATTGCAACCTTATTTTTGCCCAGCACAGAGTAGAATGGAATTGGAAGTTATTACGCAGAGCGACCACAGCATAGGAGATATTCAAAGTCAATCAGGGGTCATTTTATGATGGATGAGTTATGTGGTCCAAAGACAGAGAGAGTATATGAAAAGAACGGAATCCTTCGGTTTCAAACGTCTTTAGAGATGGAGAAAAAGAACACTCAGATGTCTCAAGAACCAAAGAAAGGTGAAATTTTATCAAGGGGACGCAATGGGAGGGAGTGGTTGACTTGTATCAGACTATGGAAATATTGAGTCATGTGGATGGCCCAGGCTTGCCTTGACCAACTCCTTCTAGAACTTATGAATGATAAACAGGGCCATGAAATTCACTGGGGTCACGAGGAGGAACCCAATCAATGAATATCCAGACCGAAATCAATTTCAGTTAGGCACCAGCCCGGTAGCTCAGTGGTTAAGTGCGCACGCTCCGCTGTGGCGGCCCGGGGTTCGCAGGTTGGGATCCCGGGTGTGCACCAGCGTACCGCTTGTCAAGTCATGCTGTGGCGGCATCCCATATAAAGTAGAGGAAGATGGGCACGGATGTTAGCCCAGGGCCAATCTTCCTCAGCAAAAAAGAGGAGGATCAGCATAGGATGGTATCTCAGGGCTGATCGTCCTCACACACACACGAAAAATATCAATTTCAGTTAATTGAGAGGGAATCATCTTCCTTAATGGATAATAATAATAATAAACACTTACCCAGCACATGCCAGCATTTTTCTGAGAGCTTTATACGTATTAACTCATTTAACCCTGACAGCAATCCTGTAAGCTAGGTACCATTATTGTTCCCATTCCACAGATAGGGAAACTGAGGTGCAGAAAGGATCCATAGTTTGCCCAAAGTCTCACAGATACTAGGTGGCCAAGTCAGAATTTGAAGGCCAGGTGACTAATCCCAGAGTTTAGGTTCCTAACTGCTCTGCTATCCCAAAGTTTTCTTTCAATTCTCATACATTTTCGAATCGAGCATAGAAATGTTTAAAGCGTCAACCCTTAACATGAATATTTTGTTGAAGCAGAACCGCTTCACATTTGGTATTTAAGGTGCTTGTACGTCTAAGAGAATTTTACCAATTATAGGGGCAGCCTTGTGACTTCAGCTTGAGATGTGTCATTGATCTGTGATTTTTTTTTTTTTGCTGAGGAAGATTTGTCCTAAGCTAACATCTGTTGCCAATCTTCCTCTTTTTGCTTGAGGAAGATTCGCCCTGAGCTAACATCTGTGCCCATCTTCGTTGATTTTGTATGTGGGTCGCTGTCACAGCATGGCTGACAAGTGGTGTAGGTCTGAGCCCAGGATCTGAACCCATGAACCTGGGCCACCAAAGCAGAACGTGCTGAACTTAACCACTAGGCCACCAGGCCAGCCCCTGATGTGTGATTTTTAAGTCGGAGTCATACCAAGTTCATATCCAGTGTTGGGATACTTGAAAGAATACAACATTGATCATATTTATAAGCGTAATATCCACAGAGGTACAATTTACTTAAATGCTCTGGAAGCTTTGTCTAAAAACGGAAGGACTTCCAGAAGAGATTGAAGGTGTTGGTTTTAGAAATGTAGTTTAAAATGTTTGAAGACATTGAATTAACTTAGTTTGTAAATGGGACCAAACATTATAAAGACCTCTCTAGAATAAAAAGACATATCTAAAATAAAAAGATTTGTAGGCTAGGGGACAGCCCCACAGCCTAGTGGTTAAGTTCGGCGTGATCTGCTTTGGTGGCCTGGGTTCGAATCCCAGATGTGGACCTACACCACCTGTCAGTGGCCACATTGTGGCGGTGACCCACATACAAAATTGAAGAAGACTGGCACAGATGTTAGCTCGGGGCAAATCTTCCTCAAGCGAAAAGAGGAAGTTAGCTCAGGGTGAATCTTCCTCAGCAAAAAAAAAAAAAGGAAAAAAAATAAAAGATTTGTAGGCTAAACTTAAAAGACTAAGAAGAAAGTAAATTGTCGAATTGGTCGCTTTAACGCATGAACTATTGATTGCAAGGGTCAAAATATACCTTGGAATTTTATTTCTTTAATTTTTTTCCCCTGTACACTGAAAACAGCCTCAGGGCTCTAAAACCTCCCATTCCACGGGTGCGGGATTATAGAAGGGAGCAGGACAGCTCGGGTTTTGCCCTCAAGGAATGTGCGCTCCACAAAGACAGCATCTCCAGGCGTCTTCGTCCACCTTGTTCACAGGTAGGTCTGAGTCTGGCATACAGTAGTTGCTCAGTAAACAGGTGTTGAGTGAGTGTTTGGCTCCTCCCTTTCTAGTGGGGATGGAGACTTGGAGATACAGTCAGAGATGGATGCAGAGAGCTGGTGGCAGACAGAAGGAAGGGCTGGAGTAGAGAATAGGGTCAGAGGGGCAGCTCCAGATGACCCAGCAGTGGGGAGGGAGAAGGCATCTTCTGGGCTCCCCACCCAGCGCCTCATTTCCCAAAGATCCGGGAGCCACCTGTCCCCAGCCTGGCCTGTTGGTCTCCTTCCCCATCGACGGGCAGCCCTGCCCAGCTCTCTCGCCCACGCCCAGCTGCACCAGCTGAGCCAAGGCACGTGTGGGCGCCCCCAGAGCTGGATCCCTGCCCCTTTCTGCCCCACGGCCCCCGTCCCACGGGGAGGGGCAGGAGAAGGGGTGGAGGGGTCCCTGGGTAAAGTGGCCTGAGTCTTCTCAGCCCAAAATGCGGGGACAGAGGGCAGAAAGACAGAAAGAGAGAGAGAATGATACAGAGACAGAAACATAGAGAGAGAGAGACAGAGAAGGGCAGAGTCACAGGGGAAAGAGAGATAACAGAGAAGGAACGATACCAAGACCCAGAGGTGTAGATAGAGAAAGAGATTAATCGAGGCTCACAGAGACACTTAAAGTGGAAGGAGGAAACTTTTGGGCGCGGCGATGGATCTGCTCGTTATCTTGATTGTGGCAATGGTGGGACGTGTGTCAAAACCCACCAATTGTACATGTTAGATACTCGTGGCTTATTGTACCTCAGTTGTACCTCAATAAAGCTGTAAAAAAAAATACAGCAGGAGGGAAATAAAGGAAAATAAAAGAGTTAATTCTAAGGCGTATTTGACAGAGAGAGCTTTCAGAACCATTCAAGAGAGCCTCATGGAGACACAGAAAGACAGAGAGGGAGACACAGGGAGACAGAGACATGTGGAGACACGAAGAGAGAGAAACAGGGACCCTAAGACAGAGGGGAGGTAGAGAGAGACCCAAAAGGAGATCCTCAGTGGAGGCCTTATATTGAGAGAGACTCAGAAAGATTCAGAGGGAAGCAAAAACACAGAGAGAAGGCAGGGTAGAAGAGTGAGAAAAAAACAGAGGCAAAGACGATAATGAGCGGGATCGAGGAGGCGGGATGAGCAGAAGGCGCAGAAAAGAAGGAAAAATCCTGGCGCCAAGAAGGGCGCCCCGGGGCTGCAGAGATGCCCGAGCGCAAGGCTGGGGGGGGGGGGCGGGGAGGATGGTCCGGAGGTGCGGAGACCCCTCCCCATCCGCGGACCGGGGAGGTAGGGAGTGGCCTTCAGGACTGGGTGGCGGGTGCTCTGGGGGCGGAGGTGGAGGGAAGCAGGAAGAGTGGTTGCTAAGCCCCGGCACGGCGCCTCACTCCCTGAGAATGCGCCCCGGGGATCAGTGGGTGGTTATAACCCAGGCCGCGTGCCCGGAGCCGAGAAGGAGGCGGCGGGACGGCGCACGCCTCAGGAGTCTGCAGCTGAGCTGGGAGCGGGTTCCCCACCCCCTACCTGGGGGACGAGGCAGGTGAGGCCTGGGGAGGGGGACAGGGAGAGAGATGTGTCTGCCTATCTGGCTCTGGTCTAGAATGCACCCCCATCTTTCTATCCTCCCTCCTCGCCCCGACTGGAGGGTGCTGGATGTCGACTCCCCTGAACTCCATAGTCCCTGGGTCTGGACTCAGCGCCCATGGTGGGCAATGTCCTCTCTGCCCTGGGAGACGGGACAGGGGAGAAAAGAAGGGATAGGGACTCCCAGAATCCCTTGGGCATCCTCACCCCCCCTCCCCCCTTCTCCTCCCACCAGGTGCAGTGGCCATGGCTACAGCAGGACCCCCCTGGACATGGATGGTCTGTGCCCTGATAGCCCTGATTCTGAGGGTCACAGGTAACCAGAACCCCACCTGTGTGTGAACCGGCTAACTGTGTGGGGCTGTGGGTGACTCTGTGTGATCCTGGAGTGTCTGTCCCCGGGGGGCTGCATGGGGCTGGGTATGGCTCTCGGACCGGGTCAATGTGAGCCCATGTCTGTATTTGTGATCGTGCAATTGTGTGTGGTTTTGTGATTGCCACCATCTGTGTGTGTGTGTGTGTGTGTGTGTGTGTGTGTGTGTATGGTGCCTTCTCCCACATCAAGTGACAGGTGGGACTGCCCTCTGAGGCTGTATATGTGATTATGTGACTGGATGTGTGTGTCTGGATGTGTGTGTCTAAGACCGTGTGTGGCTCAGACACTATGTGGGTGACTGTCTGCCTGCTGTGAATGCTACTGTGTGTGGCTACTGGGCTTTGGGTATGACTATTGGTGTCTGGGGTTCCTGTCGCTGTGTCACGGGATTTCGTGTGACAAAAGTGTTCATCACCATGAAAATGTGTGGCTAGGTGCTTGTGTGGAGCTGTTTGTGATGGTGTGATTGCAAAATTGTGTGTGGCTGTGGAGTTGCTTGAAGGTCTACGTACAGGTGAGTGTATGTGACTGCGTGTTTGTAGGGGGCTGTTGTGTGACCGTGCAGCTGTGTGTATGGAGTTCCTGTTGCTGCCTGGAGGGATGGAGTGTGCACAAGTGGCTTTCACTATGAGGCAGTGGCTGTGTGAGGGTGGCTGCTGCTATGTGGCTGGTACTGTGCCATGCTGGGTCCACTGGGTGTGATCGTGTCACCATGCCAACGTGCCTGTGTGCAGAAGTGTGAGTGTAGTCTCTACATATATGCATATGCTGCATATGTGCCTGTCACTGAGACAGTGTGCATGGGTGCCCCTTAATGTGTGTCCCTGGGGAGTGTGTGTAGCTGTCCCTGTGGAGACGATGCGTGTCTGCCTGTATACTGGCATGTGTGCTCGTCTATGACAGCGGTTGTGTGCATGTCTCTTGGAGTGTGTGTGTAAATGAAGGCTTCGCTTCTCCCAGTCACCCGCAAGAACATGAACGAGTGATCCGACCACGGTGGGGACTGGTGATGGAGTGGGGTATCTGTCTGTCTGTAGGTCTGTGAGTGGGAGGAGAGTCTTGGCAGGAAGATTCAGGAGGCGGATGTGTGCTTGAGAATTCAGAAAACCAGCCCTGCTCTCGTCCTCCATGGGGACCCCCAAACTGAGCCCCCCGCCTCGTTCTGCTCCCCCAACTCTCGCCCTGCCCACGAGTTCTGACTCCGCCCCTTTCCCTCAACCACACCCCTAGTCTGGACTTTATCTAAGGTCAGGGTCCCCTCGGACTGTGCCATTCCCCCAGTCAGGCCCCGCCTCTATGACTCTCCCCCTTTCGACCAAGCTTCACCCCCTATCCTGTCCTCAACTCCTGGACCCTCGCCCCTAGCTCCTCCCCCAAAGTCAGGGCTCTGTATAGCATCGACTCCCCCACATGACGCTGCCCTTGGCCCTACCAGTCATTCCAAGCCCCTCCCACATCTCAGACTCGGCCGCCTCCAGCCTTGACCCCATTCACTGAGGCCTGACCCCACTTCTTGAGCCCAGGTCCCGCCCCTAACGCCCTGCTCGCTGCCCACCCCCAGGCTCCACCCCCTGAGCCCTGGCTCCGCCCCTGAGGTTGTACAGTTTCACCCTCTCCGGTCCCACCCCCTGAGCTCTATGCACTCCCAGGAATCTTGAGGTCCAGTTGGAGTCCAGCCGCACCACCCGAGCCTGGACTCTGTCCTTGATTTGTCCTGCTCGCTCCCTCTTCAGCGGTTCCACGTTTACTCTCCAGGCTCCTGCTCCAGAGCCCTGGTCCCGCCCTCTCAACGTAAGCCCCCGTCAGAAATCAGACATCCTCGGGCTGGTCCCCTCTCTTGAGTCTAATATCCATCCCTTGAGTCCAAGCTCCGCCCTTGAGCCCCTTCCTGCCCATTTGTTTGCCCTCAGAGCCTGTTCTTGCAAATGATGTTGCTTCCTGCGACAAACCCTCTGCCCCGGGCCCTTCTGGGAACACCGGGGACTTTGGAGCCGGGGCCGGGGAGGGCACCCGGGCGAACGACGGCAGGGGCGCCCGCATCATGAATGGGACCAACTGCAAGAAGAACAGCCAGCCGTGGCAGGGTGCACTCTTGAGGCACACCAACCAGCTCTACTGTGGCGCCGTGCTGGTGAATCCGCAGTGGCTGCTCACGGCTGCCCACTGTCGGAAGAAGTGAGTGTGGGCTCCAGGAGGAGGGCTGGGGAGGGTCCTGAGAAGGGTGGGTGGGGGAGGGGGCAGGGAGGTGAGGGTCTGGCCGGGATGGGTGGGGCGTGAGGGAGCAGGAGGAGGTAGAGTTGGGGACGAGATTAAGGATGGAGTTGGAGACGAGAATGGGGAGGTAGGGTTAGGTTGGGGAGAAGGTTGTGGTAGGGGATGGGAGTTAGGGATCCGCTGGATTGGAGGTCAGGAATGCACATGTTGAATGGTTTGGAATGGAGATGCGATTCAGACTGGCTTTAGAATTGGGGGTGGGGTGGGGATGAAGATGGGATGGGGATTGGAAATAGATGTGTGGTTGACGATGGGGTGCGGTAGGGTTAGGAATGGGATTGGAGAAGGCTGGATTTGGAGTTGGGAATGCACATGTTGATGATGCGGGGGTAGGAAAGGGATCAGGGTTGGGGTGAGGGTTGGGTTGGGGGTTGGGAATGGGTTGGATTCGGGGATGGACATGCATATGCTGATGGTTTGGGCCAGGGATAGAATCACGATTGGCTCCAGAATTGGAGGTGAATGGTGACTGGGATGGGGTGGAGATAAACATGGAGTTAGGATGGAGTTGCAATTGGGAATAGATGTGGGATTGAGGATGGGGTTGGGATTAGAGTTACGGGTGAGGTTGGAGGTGGTTGGAGTTGAGGTTGGGGATGGTTAGATTTGGGGTTGGGAATGCCTATGTTGGTAGTTTCTCTGTGGGGAAAGGATTAGGGTTGGGGATGGGTTTGGAGTTGTGATTGGGGCGGGGATAGGCATGGGGTTGGAGATAAAGATGGTATTGGGGCTGGGTTGAGGATGCAGTGGAGTTGGGCTTGGGGCTAGGTTTGGGGCTGCAGTTGGCAGTGGATATGTGCATAGGGATCAGGGGTGGGGGTGATTGGCACCGTCTTCCTCAGACTTTTCAGAATCCGTCTTGGCCACCATTCCCTGGATCCCATCTACGAAGCCGGGCAGCAGATTTTCCAGGGGATCAAATCCATCCCCCACCCAGGTTACTCCCACCCCAGCCACTCCAATGACCTCATGCTCATCAAACTGAACAGAAAAATCCACGAGACTCCGAGTGTCAAGCCCATCAACATCTCCTCCCGCTGTCCGACTGCTGGGACCAGCTGCTTGGTATCTGGATGGGGAACGACCAGCAGCCCCCAGGGTGAGCGTCCATGTCCCTCTTGATGCCCACCCATGTCTGCCTTCTCCCCACTCTGCGTCTGAGCACTCTGCCCTTCCCCATCTTTCTCCGCCACTCACTGTGGCTCTGCGCTGTGTGTCTCTGTTTGACAGCTCACTACCCCAAGGTCCTTCAGTGTTTGGACATCACTGTGCTAAGTGACGAAAGGTGCAGGAAGGCTTACCCGGGACAGATAGACAAGACTATGTTCTGTGCTGGTGAGGAGGCGGGCAAAGACTCCTGCCAGGTAAGGCTCAAGACTCCTCCATTCACTCAGCAGATGCACACGGAGTACTATCTGCATAACCCGAAACCTTGCTAAGTGCTGGGAATCCAGCGATGACCAAACCAGTTAGGACCCGTGTTCTCACGGAGTTCTTATTCTGGTCCAGTGCCATCCAGTAAAAATAGAATATGAGCTGCACATGTGATTTTAAATTTTCTAGTAGCTACAATTAAAAAAGTAAAAAAGAGGGAGATGAAATTAGCTATTTTCATAATCTATTCTATTTAACCCCATGTATCCCAAGTACCATCATTTCAAAATGTAATTAATATAAAACAATTATGAATGAGATAGTTTACATTTTTTTCATAGTGAGTCTTTGAAAGCCAGTGTGTATTCTCACACGGACAGCCTATCTCAATTTGGGCTAGGTGTGTTTCAAGTGCTCAATGGCCCCGTGTATCTAGTGGCTCCTGTATTAGCACAGGTCTAGAGGGAGAGATCAAGGCTGTTCTGTATGGTTGAGCAGGTTGTGCACTGCAGAAAGATATCACATCTAAGGGGCACCCTTCACATGATAGACATCACAGTTTTGTCTGGTTTATTTTGGCAAATTTCAGGCAGATGGCAGTCAAGAGTCTTGTTCCCACAAAATCTGTAGTTTGAAAGTTTTCCGACAAATGCTAATAAAATGTCTTGAGGAAGGAAGACAGAAACCCGTGGTGGGTATTTAAAAAGAGAAAATATTGGGGCTGGCCCCGTGGCCTAGTGGTTACGTTCGCATGCTGCACTTCAGCGGCCAGGGGTTCAGAGATCTGGATCTGGGGCACGGACCTACGCACTCTTCATCAAGCTGTGCTGTGGCAGGCGTCCCATCTACAAAATAGAGGAAGATGGGTGCAGAAGTTAACTCAGGTCCAATCTTCCTCAGCAAAAAGAGGAGAATTGGCATCAGATGTTAGCTCAGGGCCAATCTTCCTCAGCAAAAAAAGAAAGAAAGAAAGAAAGAAAATATTTAATAGAGGACTGACTACAAAGTTGTTGGAAGGATTAGAGGAGCAAAAAGGTAAAAAATCCTATGATCAAGAACCTGCGTAAATAGGGTAATTTCAGAGAGCGGTAAAGGCTATAGAGAAAATAAAACTTAGCTTTATAATAGCAAGTGATGGGGCGCAATATTCAAAAGGGTGGTTGGAGGGCCTCCTCGAAGATGTGGCATCTGAACAGAGACTGAATGACACAAAGGAGCCAGCCTTGTGAAGGTTGAGGGAAAGAAAAGCTTGTGCAAAGGCCCTGAGGCAGTGAGGAATTTGGCTGACGCAAAGAATAGGAAAAAAGCCAGTATGTTTAGGAGACAGCACGTGGGGGGCGGGGGGAATAAGAGCTGAGCCTGGAGAGACAGGTGGGGGCCAATGTTCAGGAAATATTTCTTGATCCCCAACACAGAACTTCTCTACATTCTCACGGAAGCTATCTCTGTTGAGGATGACAGAAATTAAAATTAAACTCTCACAGCGATCAGGACCCTTCCCTGTATTCAGGCCCCCAAGGGTTTAAGAGGGATGTAAATTAATGAGCTCTCTGCTGGCGGGATGGACGCTTCAGTCACAATGGCCTTTAGGAAGCTGTGAGCTCAGACAGCACCCCAGCCTCATTCTGAAGGCTGTGAGAAGCGACCCTCAAAACTTTAGATACCTGACAATTGCAACCACTTCCCAGGTCTCCCACTTTCATCTCCGTCCCCACTTAACACTGGAAGCACACACATCTGGAGAGAGGGGTGAGTGGGGGGATTTTCAGCAGAAGAAGAAAGCACATCTAATTCAAATGTCAGCATTTTAAACCATTTAGCCTTTCTGTAGCCAAGGTTAGTACCTTGGTTTTTTTCTGCAGACCTCAAGTAGTTTTTTTATGCCAGCGTGTGGTCTGGGTGTGTCCATTAAAGGCAAGAAATAATAGCCACAACAATACTAATACTCATAGTCTAATAATAGCAGCGAACTAATTGTTGGACACTCTTTTAAGTGGTTCACATGCATCAGCTCATTAACTCATTTCGTCATTATTATTAGCTCTATTTTACAGACAAGGCTTGGAGCAGTTAACTAACTGCCGCTCAAAAGAAACTCTGCATAGGGTATTAAAAAATCATGAGAGAAATTAAACCACAAGAAAGTTGAAATTCAGAGATCCAGGCTGCCAAGCTCTTTCACCTGGAACAATGTCTGCTAATGGAAAGAAGCCAGGTCCTAGGCTTCTTTATACTTCTTTATACTTTATACGTTTATGTATTTTGCATAAACGTGAAAAAGAAATGACAGTAAAGAGTGGTGAGTATTATTACAGGAGGGTAATTACGGGGAGTTATGGGCAATTAAGCACAGGCAACCCACATTAGTCCAAAGGAAGTGGTTCTCGACCAGGGAGAGATTCTGCTCCCCACCACCCAGGGGACATATGTCGATGCCTGGCGATATGTTTGGTTGTCACAGCTGAGTCCAGGGGGAGGGGAGGTTACTAGCATCGAGTGGGTAGAGGTCGAGGATGCTGTTCAACATCCTACAATGCACAGGGCAGCCCCCCACAGCAAAGAATTATCTGGCCCCAATGTCAGTGTGGTCCAGGTTAAGAAACCCTCATCTGGGGCTGAGATCTGCCTTTCTGCAAAAGTGAGATATAAGTACAAGGGTTGATGTGAAGGATGAGTGAAGAGGGAGGAAGGGAAGGGGAATGTCCAGTAAGAGAAATAAGGCATTCAAAGGCTGGAGGGGAGAGAGAGAGGGAGAAAGAGAGACACGCAATAACGGAGACAGACAGAGAAGAGATTGGAGGGGAGTAAAGGACACAGAGGGTTTCTAAAGGTTGGACTTGAGGTGAAGTATTAACATTCTCCCCCTCTGTCTTTCCCCTTTTACCTGTGCCTTCTTCTCTGTCTTTTCCTGGGTCTCTTCATCCCTCTAATTTTTACCCCTGTGTCTCTATCTCTTGTTGCCCTGGTCCGTCTTCATCTGTGTGTCTCCCTCCCTCCACCTACCCACATCTCTGCCTCTCTGTGCCTCCCTTTCTCCCCCGCAGGGTGATTCCGGGGGCCCCGTGGTCTGCAACGGCTACCTACAGGGCCTCGTGTCCTGGGGAGACTTGCCTTGTGCCAAGCCCAACAGGCCCGGCGTCTACACCAACCTCTGCCGGTTCACCAAGTGGATCCAGGACACCATCCGGTCCAACTCTTGAGTCATCCCAGGACCTGCCATTCTGGTGTCCCCGGCCCTTTGCAAGTCCCCACGCTTGCAGGGACCCTGACCCTCCTTCCAGACCCCCATTCCTTCGTGAGGGTGTCGAGATGGTTGATCTCTCCAGCTCCCCAACCCTCCTGGAGTCAGAGTCCCCTTTCCCCGACCATGACCGACCCTGTCTCTCTAGTCAGACCCTGGAGACAGCCCCCAGAATGATCACCTTCCTTCCTTCCTCACTGCTTCCTTCCTCAGTCCCAGAGTCCATCCCTTCTCTGCAACTGTGACCCAAATTTGGTCCCAGAAATAAAGCAACTGAGGAGAAGGGGCTGTGTGTGTGGTCACCTCCCTTCACCACCCACTGAATGGCGGGGCAGCCGGGAACAAGTTACTTCTCTCCTCTGCACTACTGCGTTTGCTCTATTGGGTCATTTGGGTTGCAAGAAACGCAGATCCGCTCAAGCTGCTGTCAGCTTAAAAAAAGCAAATTTTGAGGCTGGCCTGGTGGCTTAGTGGTTGAGTTCGTGTGCCCCACTTCAGTGGCCCGGGGTTCATGGTTTCAGATCCTGGGCGCAGACCTATACACCACTCAACAAGCCATGCTGTGGTGGCACCCCACATACGAAACAGGGGAAGATGGGCACAGATGCTAGCTCAGGATCCACCTTCCTTTAGCTAAAAAAAAAGAAAGCAAATTCGCCCATTATTTTATCTCAAAATGAGTTTATTTGGGAATAGCCAAAAGAATTGCCAGTTGACCTGCGCATGCTATGGTGAATCATAGGCAAATCCAGTAAACAAAGGCGGGGAGCTCCTTTTATAGAGAAAAAGGGGGAGTGGGGAGGGGCTGTTCTAAAGGAAAGTCCATTGGGGAAAGTAACAGTTTAGGGTGGCAACGGCTTCTCATTGGCTGAGCTGCAGCTTTTCTCATTGGCTGAGCTGTGGCATTTCTCATTGGCTGAGCTGTGGTGTTTCCCATTGGCTGAGCTGCAGTGTTTCTCATTGGCTGGGCTGTTGCCGGGTAGGGAGAGAAATCTTCCTTCAGTAATAAAGTAGTCTTACTTCCTGTGAAGATGCAGGAGTATGTCTCTTCCTGTTTGGTGTAATTGACGATGTGTGATAGGGCGTTAGAGCTCCCCCTACAGGCCTTCCCGACTCCCACGTAGTTAGGGTTTCTTCCATTAGTTTCCACACTGCTTTTCATTTTCTTCACAAATATTGATGGAGTGGCTACTTTGTGAACCAGGAACAGTTGGTTCCAGGTGCTAGGGATACTGCAATGGGCAAAACAGAGAAAAAACTCCTGCCTCAGGAGCTCCTGTTCTAGTTGGGGACGACAGACAATAAAGAGATAGACAAATACATTATGTACTGTAATGACTATGGAAGTGGTATGAATAAAATGAGAACAGGGCACGAGGAAAGAGAAGGAATGTTGGGGAAAGGGGGTCTATTTATATTGGATGGTCAAGGAGGGTGTTAGGGAGCAGTATGCCACCCCCCCCCAAGATGTCCACATCCTAATCCCTGGAACCTGTGAATATGCGACCTTATGTGGCAAAGGGACTTTGCAAGTGTGATTAAATTAAGGATCTTGAGATGGAGAGATTATCCTGGATTATCTATATGGGACCATTATAATCCCAAGGGTCCTTATGAGAAGGAGGCAGGGAGTCAGAATGAGAGAGAGACTGGAAGATGCTACGCTGCTGGTTTTGAAGATGACATGAGCCTAGGAATGCAGGTGGCCTCAAGGAGCTGGAAAGGGCACAGGAATGGACTCTCCCATAGAGGCTCTAGAAGGAACTCAGCCCTGCCTGCCAATGCCTTGATTGTAACCCAGGGAGACAACTTTTTGGACTTCTGGCCTTCAGAACTATAGGAGGGTAAATTTGTGTTGTTTCAGGCCACTAAGTTTGTGATAATTTGTTAGAGCAGCAACAGGAAACTAACATGAGGGGCCTCTCAGAGGAGGTGGCATTTGAGCTGAGACCTACAGGATGAAAAGTGATGAGCCTTGTAAATATCTTGGGGGCCTGGTGTTCCAGAGAGAAGGATAAGTGCGAAGGCCCTGAGATGGGGCAGGCTGGGTGTTTCCCAGGAACGGAAAGAAGACCACTGTGCCCGGAAGCGTGAGTCTTTGTTTTCCTTAAGAGGTTGGGGAGCCACTGGAGGTTTTTAAGCCGGATGGTGACGTGAGCTGTTCTTGAGCATATTTTCCAAAACGTTGTTAGATAATCTGCTTTTGGCAATAAGAGAAAATTCACACTCTTAAATAGTAAGTAAAGTTTTAACCTCACATGCCAAGAAATGTAAGAGCAGCTCCAAGCACAGGATCTCAGGGCTCCAGTTCCATTTCTCTCTGCCGCTCTGGATTCTCCCTCCTCTCTCCCATCGTCTTCAAGATCAATAACTGTAGCCAGTCTCTTTTTAAGAAGGATGACACTTTTCTAGAAACCGCCCCCAGAGGATTTCCTTCGTTCTTATTGGCCAGAATTGGGTCACATGTCCTTTCCTAAACCAATCACAGGTCAGGGGAAGTGAGATTGACATGGTTGATTTGCACCAATCAGGATTCATTTTCTGAGATTGACACCACAACTTCTCGTGAATCCTGTAGATGTGAGGAGAGGCTGCTTCTTGAATGAAATGAGAATTCTCTTATCAAAGAAGGGGAGAAAGATGGATGTTGGGTAAACAAGCAACGGTGTCTTCTGTAGGCGTCCTTTCAGCAATATAAATTAACTTTCCATTGAAGGATAAGGTACATACTTAAGTGTGCACATAAGTGCCCTAAACTCAATGAATTTTCACAAAATGGAACACACCCTGTAACCAGCACCCAGTTGGAGCAACAGAACATGACCAGCTCCCCGGAAGACCAGCTAGGGACCCCCTTGCTGGGGTCTACCCCAAGTGTAGTGACCTTCCTGATGTCTATCACCATCAGTTTTGTCCGTTTATGGATTTTCTATAAAGAAATATAAATGTATTTATCTAGACAGATTTATAGAAATATAATAAAGTTATATAAATAAACTCACACAGTGCATTATCTTGCATTTGGCTTGTTTTGCTCAATATTATATTTGTACGGTTCTTCCAGATTTTTGTTTATAGTTTTGAACATTTCATTCACGTGTGTCAATGTACTCCAATTTATTGACCCATTTTTACTATGAATGGGCATTCGGGTAGTTTCTAGTTTCTTCAACAGTTTTAAAGGTCGTGTGCGGATGTAACATTTGCTAAAATTATGATGAAAAGAGTTTAAGAGAAGCAATGTGCTTGATTCTCCACCCACCCCATCCTCATGTTTCTTCCTCCCGATGGCAGAGCCCGGGTGCATCTCGGGTCAGGTTTAGGCACAAGGGTGACCAGGAGATGAGAAGGGCGATATGTGGGTCAGAAGGCAGAGGTCGATGTATTGTGAACCTGCCTGACTCAGCTCAGGGCGAGCTGGGCAAAACTGAGATGAACTAGTCATCAGTCTCCCCACTTCATCACCACCCAAGCCCAGTTATTGCTGAGGGTGTCACGTGACCGAGATAAGGATCTTCACCTTACTTCTGGGTGGCCAGGTGATGCAGATCTAAGCAATAAGATGTAAGCTGAGACCTAATGGCTGGGTTTTCCTTGCAAGTCCTTGTTTTTTTGATAAAAGGGAAGGCATTAATGTGGGTACCCGGAGGGGGCCCAGCCACTTTGCACCGTGTGGATAAAAGCCCAGGACAAAGATGGGCCCACAAGAAGCAAGAAGAAAGCTGCACTCTGGTGACTTGCTGAAACACCTGCTCCAGGCATGGACTCCCAGTATCCGGGCTTGAAAGAGAGAGAACAAAACCGAGGGGTCTGGGCTACTGTAGTTGGTTTTTGGTATGCTGATACAGAGGAGATGAGGGGAAAATGAGGTTTCAAGGAACTAAACGCTGAGCTAAGACATCATGCAGATTTTCCTGGGCAGGTTGGACTTTCTTTTCCTGGATGAAGATGTGTCTTTCACAATATGGAGGCTGGCCCCAGAACAGGAGGGGACAGATGCTTGTAAACAGTTCCTATTAAGGGTGGAGAGGATCAATTTATTTCCTGCATGGTGATGTAAGTGGTGAGGAGAATAGGGCTGTGGTGGTGCAAGAAATAAGCTTCTTGCCCTACTAGATATTAAGACATACTACAAAACAAAATTACAGTATTTTTAAACATGTAGTATTAGTGCAAGAATAGACAAATGAATCAGCAACACAGAAGAGAGAGCTCAGAAAGAGACGCATGGGAACTCAATATAACATTATATAATATATATAAAGTATGATAAAATAGCAACCCAATTTTTTTGTGTGTGTGTGAGGAACATCAGCCCTGAGCTAACATCCATGCTAATCCTCCTCTTTTTGCTGAGGAAGACGGGCTCTGAGCTAACATCTATTGCCAATCCTCCTCCTTTCCCACCCCCCCCCAAAGCCCCAGTAGATAGTTGCATGTCATAGTTGCATATCCTTCTAGTTGCTGTATGTGGGACGGGGCCTCAGCATGGCTGGAGAAGCGGTGCGTCGGTGCACACCCGGGATCCGAACCCGGGCCGCCAGTAGCGGAGTGTGCGCACTTAACCGCTAAGCCACAGGGCCGGCCCTAGCAACCCAAATTAATGGGGGAAAAATGGTATGCTTAGTAAATGGTGTTGAGGAATTTGACTTACCATGCAGAGAAAAATAAAGCTAGATTCCTACCTGACACCACACACGATGGTGGACTCCAGGTGTGTTAAAGACCAGCATGTGAAAGATACATTTATAAAGTTAATAGAAGAAAATAAAGGAGACTATCTTTCAGTCTCTGTGACGGGGAACGACTTCTTAAGACTTCAAAAGCACAGATCACAGAACAAAACATTGATTAGTTTGACTATGTCAAAATTAAGCATTTGGGTTTAAAGGAGGGTACAATGGACCATTAATAGGCATTTATCAGAATAGGAAAAGTTATTTTAATATCGAAAGGGACAAGGGACTAATACCTATAATATGCAAAAGCACCTGTGAATTAATAAGAAAATAGACACCTTTTTGGGAAAATTAGTAAAGGATATGAACAGGCAGTTTACAGAAGCAGAACTTGAAAAGCTCTCATGCATATGAGGGGATGTTCAAACTCATTAGTTATTAGAGAAATGTAAATTGAAACAATAATGAGATATCACTTTACACCAATTAGGCTAGAGAAAATTAGAAGAATGGATAGTGTCGAGTGATGTCAGAGATGTACGGACATTAGAATGTTCAGGGGCTACTCCAGTAAGTGTGGTGCCTCCAGTTCTGAGGAAAGATCTGGCAGTGTTTCATCAAATTAAGTATACATACCTCCTGTGACTCAGCAATCTCTCTCCTGGCTATACATCCCAAAGAAATTCCTACACACCCACAAAGAGACACGTACAAGCACGTGCCTTGCAGTGTTCTTTGTGGTGGCTGGGACTTGGCAGCCATGGCGTGTCCATCACCGGGGGGATTGTTGGATAAATGTGTGGAGTTCCTGCAAAGCACTTCGATGCGATGGAGAAGATGTATGAACACATACAGCACGGATGGGTCTTAAAAACACAGTGCTCTTTGAAAGGCGATTTAGAATAGACTGAGAGGGGGCCGGCCCTGCTGCTTAGTGGTTAAGTGCGCGCGCTCCGCTACTGGTGGCCCGGGTTCGGATCCCGGGCGCGCACCGACGCACCGCTTCTCCAGCCGTGCTGAGGCCACGTCCCACATCCAGCAACTAGAAGGATGTGCAACTATGACATACAACTAGCTACTGGGGCTTTGGGGAAAAAAGAGGAGGAAGATTGCCAATAGATGTTAGCTCAGGGCCAGTCTTCCTCAGCAAAAAGAGGTGGATTGGCATGGATGTTAGCTCGGGGCTGATCTTCCTCACAAAAAAAAAAAAAAAGAATAGAATGAGATATATAATCCAACACCAATTACATAAATTAAAATTGCACATGCATGAGAACCACACTACACATTTTGTAAAACTAAGGGAGGGGGGGAAGAAGGAAGGAAGAACGGGAGGGGAGGGAGAATAAAAGAGGGATTCTGTACAAACCAGTGATGATAATGATATATATGATATTCGACCTCTGTACTGAAGGTCTAAAAGGAGTAAAAAATAACCGTGTCAAATTGTCAAGCCACACTTTGCATGGATGGTGTCAGGGGCTGAGCCCCTGCAGGGCTAGGGAAGCTGTGTGTGTGTGTGTGTGTGTGTGTGTGTTTCTGCTCACTGTGGCCAACTTCTGATACTATTTTGTATTCTTTTTTTTTATATATAAAGCTTTCTTTTCTTTTTTTTTCCCCCAAAGCCCCAGTAGATAGTTGTACGTCATAGTTGCACATCCTTCTAGTTGCTGTATGTGGGACGCGGCCTCAACATGGCGGGAGAAGCAGTGCGTCGGTGCGCACCCGGGATCCGAACCCGGGCCACCAGCAGCGGAGCGCCCGCACTTAACCACTAAGCCACGGGGCCGGCCCTATTTTGTATTCTTGACTTGTTAAATCAGATGCTTAATCTAACCCAACTGTAACTGATTCTCAGTTAATTCTGTCCCCCACCCCCACCCCCACCCACTGAAATGCACAGAATTGGCTCAGGATCTCCAAGAGCTCGTGACTAAGGGTGAACAGTGTCTTCGGGCGTGCCTCAGAAAGCTGGTGCATCCTCCACCCAGCACCCTCGCTCTTGGGGTGGACCAAGATCAGAGAGTGGCCCCAATTTGTCGGTGGGAGGACCTTCCCTGTGCATTCCACACACCAGATAAGCATCTAATTGCTGACTACGGAGAGGCTGGCTGTGGGTTACCTTTTATTTGCAATAATAATAATGATGGTGGTGATGACAGCTACCATTTATTCAGAGCCAGACACCTCACTGCATTCATTGCATCACTGCCCCTCCTGGTTCTGACAGCAACCTCAGGAGGAAGGCTCTCCACAAGTCAGGAGGCTGAGGGGCAGTGAGGTTGGGTGAATTTGGCTCAATTTCTGCAGCGAGTATGTGGCAGAGCAGGAATGTGAATCAAGGGAATAGGAGTCCAGAGCCTGTGCCTGAAACCACACTGTGCTCAGAGCCAATAAAAGCAGCACAACGACTAGGGCCAGGCCGGAGAGATTGATGAGGAGGAGGGAGGGAGGGGAGGGGAGGGGGGAGCAGGAAGGAGGGAGTGCGGGGAGCGGGGGGAGGAAGCAGGAAGGGGGGAGGGAGAGTGGGAGGAGGAGAAGGGAGGGAGGAAGAGAGAGAGACAGAGAGCTTTAAAGAAAGAGAGACTAGAAGAGATTTAAAGACAGACAGATTCAGATTTGAAGAGACTCAGAGAAAGAGAGAGAGGCTGAGAGACTCAGAGGAGAGACAGCTTTAGGGAGCTTGAAAGAGAGAGAGACTGAATCAGAACCATAGAGAAAGGTTCTGAAGAGAGAGATGGAGAGCGGGACTCAGTAACACTGAGAGAGAGAGAGAGAGAGAGAGAGAGATGATAGATATAGACAGAAGATACATAGGCGATAGATAGATAAGTGATAGATGACACAGGTGATATGTGTGATGATAGATGATAGATAAATAGATACATAGATAGATACATAGATAGATACATAGATGATAGATAGATAGACGAGAGAGACAGATACAAAGAGACAGAGAGGGAGGAAGGAAGGACTCCTGCGGTGAGAGTTTTAAGGGAGGCAGTCCTGGATCCAGGGTTCTTTTGCTGACTCTTTTTCTCGGTCTCCCTTCACTTCCAGCAGCCTAAGTGCCCCCCACTCCCACTAGTTGGCCCTGCAGCCAGACCTCCAGAGCACTCACCTTTCTTTCCCTGGGCCCTGAGCTGAGTCCCCCAGGGATAGTGTCTGTTCTGCAGTAAACAGGTAACCATTGCAGCAGACTGGCTGGGCTCAGATCTGCACCCGTTTCCTGTTCTGTAACATGGGGCTACCACATAGGACTGCCGTGAGCATTACAGGAGAGAATGCACATAAAGGCAAGGGCACAGAGCTTGGCACAGAATGAGCACGTAAGGACAGTCGTTTCTGTGATTATGATGAACGTTATTACTACAGTCCTGGAGTTCCCTGAGCTGCCCACACAGATGTGAAGAAAGCCACTGATTCGCAAGCCCTTGCTGCATCAGCATCCCCCGGCAGTTTGTTAGATGCATAAATTCTTGGCCTCTCCTCAGACTGAATCAGGAGTTGCATTTTAACAACACCTCTGGCGATTTGCGTGCGCGGTCAAAGTTTGAAAGGCGCCGCTAAGCACCCAGGAAGCATCTTAAACCCCAGCTCTTAGAATCCATCATTTGCTCTGCGGCGCCACCTTGAGGCCTGCTGAAGAACTGACCTGGGAAATCCGTGAGCAATTTGGAGTCCCACATTCCTGGACGCCAGTTCTCGGGCTAAGTTTGGGCAAGTTACTTGACTTCCCTGGGCAGTGGATGGGTCAGACTCCTTACCTGTAACACAGATATGACAACTGCACCTCATGCACAGTGCCTGCCCCAGAGTTGGTGCTGCAAAAATGTTCTACCATTTTCAAGATGCATCACTGTTTCCCAGATGGAGCCTGGACGCAATTTAGGGGGAAGGCTACCAAATCCATGGTGTTACGGGTTAAATTGTGTCCCCAAAAAGATATGTTGAGGTCCTGATCCCCAGGATCTCAGAACATGACCTTATTTGGAAATAGGGTCATTGCAGATGTAATTAGTTAAGATGAGGTCATACTAGAGGAGAATGGACTCTTAATCCCATATGACTAATGTCTTTATAACAAGAAGGAAGACGACGTGAAGACAGACACACAGGGGAGAAGGCCATGTGAAGACAGAAGCACGGACTGGAGTGATGCAGCTGCAAGGAATGCCAAGGATTGAAGGTCACCACCAGAAGTTGGAAGAGTCAAAGAAAGATTCTACCCAGTCTCAGAGGGAGCATGGCCCTCCTGACACCTCGATTTAAGACTTCTGGCCTCCATAACTGTAAGACAACAAATTTATGTTGTTTTAAGTCACCCAGTTTGTGGTACTTCGTTACAGCAGCCCTAGGCAATTCATATACATGGGAAGGTTGATCCTTCTATGTAAGTTAGATATGGGCATTAGAATATCTCAAGGCCATTTTCCTCTAGCGGAAGAAATTAAATATAGGTCTACCTTACAACGAGCTACAACAAAAGGCCAATCCCTATAGGAAAAGATGCCCTACATCTTTAGTCGTGAGAGAAATTCTACTTAAAACCACAATCAGACACTACTACACACTCATCAGATTGGCTAAAAAAATGTTTTATATTCCCCAAACTCCAAAATGTAGTGGAGAGGTGGAACAACCAGAATTCCCATACAGTGTTAGTGGGAGCATAAAATGGCGTAACCTCTTTGGAAAAAGGGCTGGCAGTTTCTTATAACACTAAACACAGTCTACTCTATGCCCAGCAATCCCACTCATAGGTATTTCTCTAAGAGAAATGAAAGCATGTGTCCATATGAAGATTTTACACAGATGTTGTTAGCAGCCCCAGAATGGAAGCAGCCCAGGGGTCCAACAACCAGAGACAGGATAAACCAACTGTGGTGTATTCAAATAACGGGATGTGCCTCTGCCATTAAAAGGAAATAACCGCTGCTACATGAGTGAACTCAAGATGAGAGAAGCCTTACACAAAGACTCCATACCTATGTCTCCATTTCTACGAAGTTCTAGAACAAGCAACAGTACTCTGTGGTGGAAAGAAATCAGAACGCTGCTTGCCTCTTGGGGTTGGGGCTGGGATTGACTGGGAACTGGCATGAGAGGGCTTTCTGGGGTGATGGTAGATGTTCCACGGCCTGATAGGGGTTTGGGTCACACAGGGGTGTGCATTTGTCATATCTCAATGAAAAGTACAGCTTGGGTTTTGTGCATTTCACTGTACGTGCATTTTACCTTTAAAAAGAAACATAAGGTTTGCAGTATAGTCAATGACATATATGTTTGAGTGTTTAGGATGAAGTGTACTGATGTCTGTGACTTACTATGAAATGCATCAAAAATAAGATGGATGGACGGACAGATGGATAGATGGACAGATGGACGGATGGATGGAGGAATGGGTGGATGGATGGATGGATGGATGGATGGATGGATGGAAAGACAGATGGATGGATGCATGGATGGATGGATGGATGGACGGATGGACGGACGGATGGACAGACGGACAGGTAGGTGGGTGGGTGGATGGACGGATGGACACATGGATGGATGGAAAGTCAACAGACATGTGGCTGTAAATTTCTTTTAACTTTGCTATATGTTTGAAAACGTTCATCCTCAAAGTGTTGGGGGGAAATCAGATGTGTGTCTGGGTGAGTTGCAGTGGCTGAGTTCTTCTCCATCTTAATTGCCACCACCTTAGCCCGAGCTGCTATCCTCTCTCCCCTGGACGTTCATTCATTCATTCAACAAACGCTTGTTGCGCACCACTCTGT
>CM053541.1:9465459-9483690 GCA_028646465.1 Rhinoceros unicornis | reverse complement strand
GCAAGAACATATGCGGGAAAGTAGGGCTGACAGAAATCTGAGAATTTTCACCGAGATCTCCCAATTGGCATACACGCTCACTCATATGAGTGGACTGACCTGGACAAAATCAATGAAAAGACTTCCAGAGAAGAAGCCTTACATATCATAGGGGCTGTCTCTGAGGGTTGCCAGAGCTTAGCATCTTCCCTCACACTGTTCTCAGTTTGGTTTCAAGCAGAAACCTCAATGAAGGATACACCTCTAAGTTTATGGAGAGGACCCTATAGAAGCTTGAAGCGTCAGTAGAGAGAGCAGAGTCCTGGACCTCAGGAGGTGTGTGTCCATTCCCATCTGAGTTCCACCCTCTTTCTCTCCCCAGGGATTTTCTCAACTCCAGACACTTAGATGTCAGACAAGTTAGTTGAAAGTAACACCTATCCTCTAAACCCTAGCTCTGAGTTAAGGAGGAAGATACAATGTCTGGAGAGACTTCCTGTGTAAAGCATGAGAATACAAAGAGTAGTCACATGAACATATAAAACATACTACAACAGAAAGGGGGAAGAAAGACACAAGGATGTGCAAGCCAAAGGACTCAGTCTGGGAGTACTTACAATGCCAGAAACAGAAGACGATTCCTTTCAGGTGTTTCATTACAGCTGAACTTAGTAAGAAAAAAAGAGTGACTCTTAATAGCTCAGGAGAAAGGTGAATAATTCTTAAATCCAGGTGCCAGGTTTGTTATTCTAGTCTCTCTTTGATACTTCTTTAACAAAAACGTTAAGTAAAGATATGATGTGTTCCAATGCCCTTATGGAAGGTTTTAGTTTCTGTTTGGGTAATTTCTATGAATTCATCTTCAAGTTTACTGATTCTTTGCTTGGTTGTATCAAGTCTACTGTCTGTCAAGGGCATTCTGAATTTCTGTTGTCAAATTTAAAATATTGCTACCATTTCCATTTATCTCTTTGCATAATTTTCATCTTTCTGGTGAAATTCCCTATATGATCATGCATTTTTGCCCACCTTTTCCACTAGAACATTTAATATAATAATAGTTATGTTATATGTTCCTTTCTGATAGTTCCAACATCTGGTTCATATCCGAGACTTCTTCTGTTGATTGCTTTGACTCTTGAAAGTTGGTTGACACATTTTGCTTTTTGTGCATTTCCAAATGTTTTATTGAATGTTGGACATCGTGTGTAGAAGAGTAGAGACTGAGGTAAACAGCGTTGATGCCTGGAAGTGGGCATGCCTCTTCCGTTGGGATGTTAATGTGGGAATTTGAACCTGTCCTGTCAGAATTGAGCTGGATTTTGGTTTTGTGTTTGCTGTAGTTACCTTCAGTCACCAGAGCTTCAATTCCTCTGGCATTACTGAGGATCATGACTAGTCTGTAGAAGGGGTTTTCAGCGCTTATTTTCTACATTTAGCTTTGCTCTTCCCTGTGACTCTATTTCTCAGAGACGATCTCTCTCCGTGTTCTTGCTCAGAGGAAGGAATGCAGAACTAATCATTATCTAGATAGACATATTGTGTTGGAAAGGACCTAGAACAGGCAAAAAATCATAAAAAATAGAAAACTTATAGTATATTCGTACCACAAGCTACAAACACCTCTTATAAAGCCACAGTATTTAAGGTCATGTGGGGCTGTTGCTAGGATAGACCAATAGAGCAGGATAGAATGTTCAGAATCAAACCTACACATATACAATTACTTGATTTATGACAAGAGCTATGCTTCAATGCAGTGGGAGAAATATGGCCCTTTTGAGAAATAGTGTTGGATCTCTTGTATATCCATATTGGTAAAAAGGAATCATAACATCTACATCACACAATACAGGAAAGTTCATTCCTAGTGGTTTGGATACCTAAATGTAAATAGGGAAACTTTAGATTTTTTTTAGAAAACATAAAAGACAATGTGTGCATTTGTGGCTATGCAAGAATTTCTTAAACAGGGCAAACATTTACTAACAATGACAGAAGTGATTGCTAAACTTGACTACGTTAGAATTAAGAAGCTCTTCATAAAACACGCCATGAAGAAGATATCTAAAAATCTCCAAGAGTGAACTTGTGTGCAGAATATTTAAGTACCTGTAAAAATTGATAAGAAAAGGATCAGCAACCAAATAGGAAAATGGACAAATGACTTAAGTCCTTCACAGAGGAAGATGCTCAAATCCCCATAAGAATATGAGAAGTTCCTCAGTCTCATGAGTCATCAAGGAAATGCAAAATAAACCCACAATGAATTCCACTAATCTCCAGGATGATTAAGATGAAAACAGACAAAGAAAAACCCACAAAGGAAACAATTGGAAATATCAAGTATAGTCCAGAAATGAAATTACTGGAACTCTCATATACTCATTATTGAAATGTAAATATCATAAACACTTTGGAAACTGTCTGGCAATACTTACCAAAACTGAATATGCACACACTCTATTACTGAGAAAGGCCACTCTACAAAATACACCCAACAAAAGTGCACACACGTGCCTAAAGCACCACTTTTGTAGCACCAATCTTTGTCAGAGATCCAGGCTGGAAATAACCCAAACATCCATCAAAGGTAGACAGGTTATAGAGCCTACAGCATATGCACACAGTGGAATTCTTCCAGCATTGAGAATTAATGAATTGCTGATGTGTGGGTAAATCTCACAGCAAAAGACTGAGCAAACGGGCCAGACACAGTTGAACACACAGTGGAAGTTCCAAACTATGTAAAAATTAAAAACAAATAAAACTAATCCGTGGGAGCTGGCCCCGTGGCTTAGCGGTTTAGTGAGCGCGCTCCACTACTGGCAGCCGGTGTTCGGATCCCGGGCGTGCACCGACGCACCGCTTCTCCGGGCATGCTGAGGCCGCGTCCCACATACAGCAACTAGAAGGAAGTGCAACTATGACGTACAACTATCTACTGGGGCTTTGGGGAAAAAAAAAAAGGGAGGAGAATTGGCAATAGATGTTAGCTCGGAGCCGTTCTTCCTCAGCAGAGAGGAGGATTAGGACGGATGTAAGCTCAGGGCTGACCTTCCTCACAAAAAAAAAAAAAAAAGAACTAATCAATGATCAAGGAAGTCATTACAGTGGTTCTTTTTTTTGGGGTTGGGATGACTAACCAAGAATGGACATCGGTGATGCTTCTGAATCTAGATGGTTATTCTGGGAACGTCATCGTTAGGAAAATTCATCAAGCATATCTTTATAATAAGAACTGCCTTCACTATGTATATTTGCTTCAATGTCTTTTACTTTAAAAACAATATATGAGGATACCTCACACAAATATATGCTAATTCATTTTAAAATTTAGATGACATCTAAAAATTATGAAAAATGTATATTTTACTGAAACCATCTCAAGAAAAAGTGAAAACCCCAAATAGTCCTGTATCCATAAAGGAATTGATTCAGTGGGAAACATTATTCTCCAGGGAAAAATGTTCAATGGCAAGTTCATCCGAATGTGCAGGGCAGAAAAAATTCCAACTTTTCATAAGGACTTCCGAGTATGAAAGTCACATCAGCCAGTATCACTTTTGGAAGTCTTTTGCTTTCTCTAGACCTATATTGAGTTCTGCAGAGTAGGGAAGTGGTGATGGCTGATCTCCAAGAACTTCCACATCTCTGGCAGCTGTGGGTCTGAACTTGCATTTATGTGCACAATTACCATCCCGTTTTCGTTCACTCACTTCCTGTTGTAGTTTACTCCTATTTTTCCAAAGCCATTCTTCCCAAACTGAGGGACCCTGGTGACCAGACTGTCCCAGGGCAGTGGCTGGCATTTATGGTTCAAGAGATGCTTCTGTTGTTGGTAGTGCTGCTGCAGTCCATGCTGTGGGAAGGTGAGAGGACCAGGAGCCAGAGGGGTCCAGGGTGGGGAGCGAGGGTGGAGTCTGATTCTGTTACTCATGCTTATCACATGAAACACAGTTACAAAATGAGAAACTGTTACTGAATGTGACAGGAATGGTAAGTTCCAGAAAAGAAATCTTTTCTCCATCAAAAGTCATGGGAGGCCCACAGGCCTTTGGGAGGCTCCAACACAGAGCGTCCCCCTCCAGAAAATGACGTCAGCCCCTTTCTCTTCCCTACCCATGACCTAAACCCCTGAGATGCATTTCCCAGGAATGCTGGAATCCAGTTACTCTGGAAATCTGACTTGTGAGAAGGGGACTCCACCTTGGAAATTTACCCTGGAACATTTCCCTGGAAATCTGACCTGCACGGCTTTCTCTTCTATTCAGTGCCTCAAAGGACTGAATGGTGCCCACTACCATTTGGGAGGGAAATCTTTTTTACTGAGGTCACCACGTTAAAAGCCAGCCTCATCAGGAAGCACCCTCACAGACACATGCAAAAATAGTATTTAACTTGGGCAATCCACAGCCCAGTCAAATTGACACATAAAATTAGCCATCATATTGGCCTCGGAGGCTAATGTTAGCATACACACACAGAAAGACAGACAGACACACAGCTTGGCACTGGGCGTTCTCACCACTGAGATGGGCCATTTCGGGCCCTTTGCCCTGGGGAAGATGTGGCTCCTCTGAATAGGCAAATGGCCCAGGTTGTCAGGTCAAAGAGATCCTGGGACAGTGTCTTAGTAGGAGAGAAATACTAGGGATGCTCTTCTCATGGATCCTTTGCATGTCACTGTAAATGACTCTCTGGGCCACTTGTCCGCCTGGGTCACTAATCCATGTACTGAGGCTTGGTGCTCCTTGTCCCCCGAAATCCAGCCAGTGGCTGTCTGCTACCCCTCCCTGCCTCCCAGCAGTTGAGCAGCTGTTACATCACACCAGCAGGGTGAGCCAAACATCAGTGAGGATGTGCAAGGGCTTCATAGCACCTGCCCCTTCACTGAACATCAGAGCCCGGTGGCTGCAGCTTCAACTTCTCCCTTCTCCTGTGGCCAACTTTAACCTGGAAGCAAAGAGGGAAGTGGATGCTGGGAAACGTAGTTCCAGCTTGGCAAATCCTCCACGGGTGTGTTTACTGAAGCTTTCAAATAACCATTTAAAAGTCATCCTTTAAACATAGTAAATGGAAAAATCCGTCAGGCGAGTAAACTTTCAAGCTAACCTTTTCCCCATTAGCTATGATTTGCGTGGCTGCTCTTTAGTTATCCCACCCTGCACATCAAATCAGCCTAAAACACAGTGGCCCAAGCAATTATTTTATTCTAATGTTTATTATTTATTCTCATTGTTCTGTAAATTGGCCAGACCCCAGCTGGGCAGTTTCACCCCTAGATTTGCCTCGGGCTCTTTCAGGCAGTCGCATTGGGATGGGGGCAGTGACTGGGGCTGGATATCTGACCCCTCAGTGTTCCTCTATGTAGCATCTCTCTCCATCAGAGTCCCCGCAGTTGCTTACACAGATGCCCAGAAATCCATGAGGTGGGAGTGGAACCTGCCAGGCTTTCTTATTGTCTGAGCCATATGAGTCTCATAACATCTTGTCCTCCACATTCTATTGGTCAAAGGGGTCATGGGCCCAGTCTAGGTTCAAGGAGAGGAGATAATAATAACAAACTCCATCTTGTAAGTAGAGGAGCACCATGTTTGTATAAAGGAGGATTTGGATTGTTTCGGGTTGTCTTTGGTGACTAGTTACTACAGCTACTCACCTGTCTGGATTTAAGCTGCCTCCTCCACTTGATGAGGGGGACATCCCTTTCTGTTAGGGATGTTGGGAAAATGAAACGGGAATAGATAAGCAAAGGTGCAGGACAAAACCTTCACCTTCCCTGCCCTTGGAGCGGTGACCACAGCCTGACATTGTTCATAGGACATTCCTGAGGGTGGACAGAAGGAAAAGGAGGAGAAACAGAGGAATTTCCCCCTGTCTAGTCGCTCCTGGCAGGTAGACCTGAGCCCTCCCCAGCACATCTGATGTCTTGACCCTCCTGACTCCAGATACAAGGTCCCTGTGCTGTGTGAGCAGGTCCCTCCACAGAGATGCTGACATCTCCAAACTCAACACTCAGCTCTGAATCAGCACCACGGACAGCCCCATTGCCCTTTCCTAAGGAATCCCCAGGAACCAGGTAAGTACTGGGCAGAAGGAGCACCCCCTATGGGTGGTGACCTAAGGTCGGCTGGGGCAAAGGTGTGGTTGGGCACATTCAGAGCGCAGAACTTGGTAGCTGGCAGAAGATCTTGAACACAGTATGGGAGGGAGTGGTATTGAGAAGATAATATCTGCGAGTCCGGCAACTCCCAGGGTACCAGCATCACCTGCGGAATTCACATCCCTCGTGACCCCCTGAGAGGCTCTACCATGTCTAGTTGGCCCAGTTCTCCCTGAGACTCACCTTCCAGTCCAGAAGAGCAAGAGCTCCACCCACCCCATGTGTGCTTCCCCATCACAGCCACCTAGCCTATGGCACCGGAATTATCAGGTAACCTGTCTCCATACCAGATGGTGCTCTGCTCAAAGGCGAGGGCTAGACCTGTCATATTCACTCCTCTTACTAGCAATGTGAGGGCATGATTTACATGATTGTTGAATGAATGAATGAACGAATGAATGAAATCTCCTCCCTCCCCTCTTGGGTTGAGTCGAAAATTCTTCCCTTCTAGATTAACAAAAACTTCCTGCCTCTCATCCAAGGAAAGCTGGGCTGACAAAGATTGATGAAGTGGCCCAAGGTGCAGAGAATAGTGCATGAGACAGAGCACCTGGGTGATTTGGGAAATTGACTTGCTTACTCTGGACTTTGGTGTCTTCTCCTGCAAAATGGAGAAGTAAAGCTAGACGGCCCCTCATCTCTGATGGCCCGTGGGTCATACTTCCTCTTTTGCACACAGTTAGTTTTTTCCCTATGTCTCTCCTTCCCGTTCTTCTGCTTTTCTTTGCAAATTGTGAACAATGGGAACAGGATCAGCATGGGCAGGCCCTTCTGAGCCCAGATGCTGCAGCTGCCCCTGCAGGGAGAGAGTGAGTGGGCAGCACAGGGACCCAGGAGGGTGAGGGGTCTGCAGGATGAGATTCCAACTGACAATGCAGGAAATGTTGATGGTGTGGGAGTGTCTATGCAGGCTCCAACCCCGCACCTTCCTTCTCCATGATCACAGCACTGACTCTACCGCAGGTTTTGGGAGATACTTCTTGGAAGAGGATAATATGGGCTGGGCAACTTCATGAAGTCAAATAGAAGAAAGACTGTAATTTTTCTATTATACAATGTCTTAAGATAAACACGTGCAAAGCCATGGTGTTAAAGGCAGCATGTTTAGATCATAAAACCACAGAGCAAAGCAAGGAAATAAATGACATTACAGTGAGTCTGGGGCTCCCTGTGGGGAGTGGGGTGTGGTGATAGGGAAAGGGATCTTGGGGGGAGGTCCTGGGTGCTCCTAAAATTCTACTTCTTGTAGGGTGTTCATTTTTTTTTGTGTGTGTGAGGAAGATCAGCCCTGAGCTAACATCCATGCCAATCCTCCTCTTTTTTGTCTTTTTTTCTTTATTTTCTTTTTTTGCTGAGTTAGACTGGCTCTGAGCTAACATGCATGCCCATCTTCCTCTACTTTATATGGGACCTCTCCACAGCATGCCCTAACAAGCAGTGCATCAGTGCACTCCCAGAATCCGCACCCAGGCCCGCCAGCAGCGGACATGGTTAAGTGAGCATTTAACCACTATGCCACGGGGCCGGCCCCGGGTGTTCATTTTTTGATGAATGACTGAGATGTTCTTGTGGGGGCACTTCTTTGTATGTGCCTTACGTTTCCCAAAAAAAAGCCTTTCCAGAAAACTGACTTACGTCTGGACAGTCACCACCTCCCAGGACTCCCATCACTTCCTCCCAGCCCCTACCACGCTGTTAAATCTAACCTTCTGTGAATTCAGGTGCATGTTTCTTCTCTCATGAAATCTTCATCATCCTTGAAGGTGGACGACCCCTAGGCTGGCGTTCCTTGCTGTGTGTCTCCCACACAGCCAGATTCTGAGAGCAGAGCTTGCTTAGGCACAGACCCAGAGGTGGGCAGATCTTGCCATGCTCTGGAGCAATGAGGAGGAGCACGGCCCCTGAGACACCAGCGATGAAGAAATCCGTTCTGGCGCCCATACTGTCTCTACAAAGGGGGAAGTTTCTATCCCTTTCGAAATCTGCCCCTTCCCTCCTGCACTTTCTTCTCTTCCAAACCCCACTCCACAGAGAATCACAGCCTTGGTTCCAGGGGTCCTGTGGGCCGGGCTCCCCTCAACGTCCTTAGATGTGCTAACACACAGAATCCTGGCCTCCACCTCATGAGTGTCCCCTCTGCCCAGTCATCCTGAGACACAACCTCCACCTTTGAGGGTTGTCGACACCCCACACTGCCTGTGTGTCCCCCCTCGCATCCCCTGTCACAGGGAGTTCCAGCTGCCTGGACACCTGTTGTCTCCCCACTGGACAGTGACTCAGGGCTGTGTCCGGAGCTGGTGTGTGACCTCATGAGCAGGGAGGGGATGCCCACCATGGTGATGCTGAGGGAGGGCGGTCAGTCGGCCTCCCTCATATCTTGGTTACCTGAGTCCCACCCTGGGCTGGACCAACCTCCACAGATAGACTCAGGGGGTCTGGCAGAAGGGATCCATTTTCACTTGGCAGAAAATGATCCCTGAGGGAAAGGACATTGACAGGGAGGCAGCAGACGATGCTCAGGCCCTGCATGGGCTGTGAATTTGGGTGAGTCTCTCACCTTCCCTGGCCCGGGGTCCCCTGGAATGGACATGGTTGGTGCATGGTTGACTCCATGGGCTGTCCCGGCCCTGAGACTTTCTGGCTGTGAAGTTCCTCCTCTCAGGAGGGTAACTGTTCTGACCACACCCTCATCTTCCTGTTAAAGTCTCCTCTGAGTCTGCAACTTTTAGTTCCTGAGAAAGAACCCCGGGAAACAGATTGTCTTGGGGAAGCTGGGACTGCCAACACCAGACATGCTGCTGTTCCCGCTGCTGGCCCTGCTGTGGTGGAGGGAGGGGGCCGAGGGATGGGGGGAGCTGCAACGGGGTTACCAGCTGCAAGTGCAGGAGTCAGTGACGGTGCAGGAGGGCCTGTGTGTGTCTGTGCCCTGCTCCTTCTCCTACCCTTGGAGTTTCTGGAGCAGCTCTACGCCAGCTCGTGGCTACTGGTTCCGGGAAGGGGCCAGAGTAGACCAGGATGCTCCTGTGGCCACAAACAGCCCAGATGGAAAAGTGCAGGAGGAGACCCAGGGCAGATTCCACCTCCTTGGGGACCCCCGGACCGACAACTGCTCCCTGGACATCAGAGACGCCAGGAGGACAGATGAAGGAAAATACTTTTTTCGAGTGGAGAGAGGAAGTGTGATATATTCTTACACAAGTAACCAGCTCTCTGTGCATGTGACGGGTAAGGCGCTGGCTCCAGGATTCGCCACAGGGGAAGGACATGGGGGTCCCAGGGCAGAGCAGGCAGGGGACTTTCCATCCTGGGAGGGGTTTGGGGGTAAAACAGGTCAGGGGTCATAGGGAGGAGCCGGACCAAAGCCTGAGGCTTCTCTCAGGGCCGCTCCTCAGACTCTCCCTCCTGATTCCCATGTCTCCCCATCTCCTCACCAGCCCTGACCCACACACCCGACATCTTCATCCCGGAGACCCTGGAGTCTGGCCGCCCCAGGAACCTGACCTGCTCTGTGTCCTGGGCCTGTGAGCGGGGCACACCCCCCAGATTCTCCTGGATGTCGGCTGCCCTCACCTCCCTGGGCCCCAGGACCCGCTTCTCCTCTGTGCTCACCCTCACCCCACGGCCCCAGGACCACGGCACCAACCTCAGCTGTCAGGTGAAGTTCCCCACAACTGGTCTAACTGTGGAAAGGACCATCCAGCTCCACGTCACCTGTGAGTGCTGGGCCAGGATGCCTGGGTCCCCAAAGGGGTCCTGAGGGCAGTGGGGATGAGGGTGTCAGAGTCTCAGACACTGGTGGGGGGTCCCAGATTCCACGCTGGGAGCAGGTCAGAAGGACTCCCGCCTCCACCCTTCCCCCATTTATGCCGCTTGTGGGGACAAGGACCCATGTCCACCCAGCCCTCACCACTGATGCAGGGCCACATTGTCTTTCTGTCCCAGACTCTCCACAGAACTTGACCGTCACTGTCTTCCCAGGAAACAGCTCAGGTAGGAAGGAGCTGTGAGCATCTGTCTCCAACGGCCCCATCATCCCCCGCAGATGTCTCCAACCGCCTTCTCAGCTCCACAAGGAGAACAGGGCAACATTCACACAGCAGAGCCCATCTGTGGAGGCTCCTTGTCACCCATCTCCTGAAGACTCCTCCAGTCTTGTCTTTTTATTTTCCCTAACAACTGTTTATGTATTTTTGGACAGGTAATATATTCACATGGTCTAAAATTCACAATGCACAGCAGAGTCGGTCCTCAGATGCCCAGTCCCCTCCCAGGAAGTGACCTGTGTCCACAGGCTGGGAAAATCATGGCATTTGTTTTCTTCTCCTAACAGAAACACTGAGATGACTACTCTTGTGTCTCCTTTGACGTGTGTGTGTGTCTGTGGGGTAACTTCCTAAGAGCAAAATATGGCTGCATCCTATGCTCTCTCTAATTTTGAGAGATATGGTCAAGTCGCTTTGCATGAAGGGTGGACAAGTGTACATTCCCACCAGCGAGGGGTGACAGTGTGAGTTTTCCTGCACTTCAAATTGCATCTGCATCTGTCCTCTTCATCAGGTCTCCTTCTGCGTCTTTTTTTTTTCTCTCCATCTCTTTGCCTCTCTGATCCTGTCTCTTCTCCAGCACCCACAACCCTGAAGAATGGCTCATCTGTTGCAGTCCTAGAGGGCCAGTCCTTGCGCCTGGTCTGTGTTGTTGACAGCAACCCCCCAGCCAGGTTGAGCTGGGCCCATGGGAGCCAGACCCTGAGCCCCTCACAGCCCTTCAACCCTGCGGTCCTGGAGCTGCCCCGGGTTGAGTCAGAGCATGAAGGTGAATTCACCTGCCAAGCTCAGCACCCTCGGGGCTCCCTGCACGTCTCCCTGAGCCTCTCTCTGCAGAGTGAGTGCATCGGTGGATGGGGGAGGGGCTGGGGGAGGGGCTGGAGTAGGAGGGCAGCACCTACCCCACCCCACAGTCCAGCCACCAGCCCTCTGAGCTTCAGAGGGGAGCTCAGCTCTGCTCTGTGGTGGGTTGTGAGGCCTGGAAATTCCCTGGGACTCAGAGTGTCACTGATGTCTTCCTGCCGGGACAGGGCTGTGGGGTGGGGCGAGGGCTGGAGGCGTTGCCAGGGAAGGAGGTGGGTGTTGAAGGACAGTGGCTCGGTCCTGGACAGGTGTGTCTGGGGACATAAGGTCCTTGCTTTTTGGGGCTGGGAGGAGGCTCAGGCGAGTGTAGGACTTACCATGGCCAGAAAATTTAAAGATAAGCCAAAAAAATCTTAGTAATCAAAAAAAAAAAATAATACTGCAATGCAATAGTTAAAAAAACATAAAATAAACATCACGAAGAACAAAATATCAATATCTTAAATAAAGACAGACTGCAACCCAGCACTTGTATGCCTCACTCTCCTCACCGTAACCCAGCCCCCTCCCGCACCCCCATCCCCATGTCCCTGTTTCTGTATCTGGTAAAGTGGCTGCACACAGAAGTGTGGGGTCCTACAGGGAGTGGGAGGAGGAGAAATTGAGCTCTCGGAGGAGAACCACCAATAATCCAATCCTCTGCAGGAAAAGTGTGTCCTTTATCAGGAGTGGCGCTGTGTGCAGTCTGGGGAGCAGGTGCTAAGACTCTGCTCTTCCTGTCCTTCTGTGTCATCGTCATCATGTGAGCAGGGACCTGGGGAGGGAGGGAGAGCCCTGGGGTGGGACGGGCAGGCAGCGACAGATCCCTGAAGCCAGAGCCGGGGGACTGGGTGGGTCCAGAGCCTGAAGCAAGGGCAGAAAGGAGACCCCTGGCACCCAGGTGAGTCTGTCACAAACCCCGGGCCACACTGTCCGGGAAGGGTGAGGCTGTTCTCAACCCTGGGGTCTCTGGGACACGACCACCTCTCTCCCATCTCAGACTCCCCTCCAGCCCCTTAGGAGAGAGCTTAGAAGGGGTCAGTCTGCCCACTGCACCCTGAGCGGGCCAGACTGAAAGGCTCTCTGGTCTCTTCACTCAGAGTGAGGTCCCGCAGGAAGAAAGCAGCGAGGCCAGCAGTGGGCATGGAGGACACAAGCATGGAGGGTGCAAATGCAGTCACAAGGTAAGTCTCTCAGTGAGTGACCTGTGTATCTCACCATCCAGCATCTTGCCTGGACGCCTCCCCCAGGATGGCTCCCTGAATTGCTCTGCTCATCATGGCCGACGTTGTTCTCCTCATCTCCTCCTCCTCTCCCAGGGTCTGATCCCCAACTCACTGACAGCAGGACAGCCCCTCCTCTTTCGTCAGGACAGGACCAGAGGAGTCACCTTCTCTCCTTCCTTTCTTCTGCTACGGCCACAAACTCACCCCGTCTTTTCCGTGTTTCCCCTTAAGAACAGGTAGCATCAGTCTCCCTCCCTTCATTTTGACCCCTCTCATTGCTGAGGCTTCAGGATCTCTTTTCTGGACCCCTCATCTCCCTGCCCCTCATCTCCCTTGCTCTACACAGAGTGATCTTCTAAAAATCTTCATTGTCCAATTCCTCTGTATTTGAACATCTGTTTGCCCCCATCACCTAGAGCAGAGGCCAGCACAGTTTTTCTTTCAAGGGCCAGAGAGTAAATGTTTTTGGTTTTGTGGGCCATACAGTCTGTGTTGCAGCCAGAAAACTTTGCTATTGCAGCGTGAAAGCAGCCTCAGACCATATGTAAATGAATCAGCGTGGCTGTGTTCCAGTAAAACTTTATTTAGAAACACATGTATGGGGCCTGATTTGACTCATGGGCTGTAGTTTGCTGACCCCTGACCTAGAGAATGAAGCTCCAGCTCCTCAGCCTGCAGCCCTGCATATTCTGGCCTCTCAGCACCAACCTCTCCAGAAGGGCCAGGGTTAGGGTGAGGAGGGTGAGGCACTCGCCCCAAGTGCAAAACTTAGAAAGGTGTCAAAAATCTCAGCAATCGAGATCATACTTCAATGCACTGTTTATAAGAAATTAAAATTAATGAAAAATTCCGTGAGTAGCAAAATATAAAAAATCTGAACAATGGTAGGATCAGTAGACTGAAGTTAGTTAATAATAATTTAAGCTCATAACTTGGTCAAGAGAAATTGTCACACACGGCAGTGTTCTCAGCTGCAAACGAGAGAGTCAGAGAAGGAGATTTTGAAAATATTCTCTCTGCATTTGTTTCCAGTAAGGCCAGGAAACCAAAATTATAACAAATTCTGATTTGGGTAGCCATAAAACCTTTAAACTTAATGTTCAAATACACTGTGCATTTCAGGTTTTCAATAATATTTCAATTATTTTAATGTTCTGGAACAAATTGACCACTAAAATCGTTAAAAACCTATGTAGAGAGGGACACATTTTTCTTCTGTCTCAGGCTCCAGTAGGTTCAGAAAGACATTCTTACTAATCCTGGGTTATTTAAATTTTTGATTTTCCCTTCTCCATGGTGTTTTTTCCATTTAATTGATTTAAAATATCTTGCACGAGAACATTATTTATCTCAATTACAGAGGTTTTCAGCTCCCCTTTTAAATTTGCGTTTTGGCTGAGTGCCTCACTTTCCTCACGCAGTCCCACTATCTAGTCCGCTTCCTCCAATCCCCCCACCTCCCACTCTGCTCCATCCACCCTGGACTTTTCATCGTCATCAGTCAGAACAATGTTACTTGTGCCTCTGGGTCTCCGCATGGGCTGTTCCTCCTCTAATGCTCTTCCCTCCCCATTTCCACTCATTCATTCCTGTTCATCCTCCACGCTCTGATGGACATGTCACACTTTTCACTTATTTAGTGCATTCAGAGTGTGAGTGGACATCTTTGGAAGGTTTTGATAGCGGGTAACGTGCATCTTTTCATTCACCAATTCCTCCAGTAAATGTTTTGAGCACCTACCGAGTGACGAGCACTGTAGGTGGCAGAGACCCATCATGAAAAATATCTAAAATCTTGGCTCAATGAAGTTGTTTTCTAGACAGAGGATGATAATCAAACTAGTAAAAAAAACAACCAACAACAAATAAGTGAATAGAATGTGCAAGGTAGACGAGTGCTTTGGGGAAGATGCAGGGTACAGAAAAGAGAGAGGGTTGGGGAGATGACTTGGGGAGTGCTCTTGGTGTTTATTTCTTGTAGCGAAAATTTCATAACAAATTTACCATCATAAGGATTCTTAAGTGTGCAGTTGTGCAACAGATCTCTAGAACATTTCCATCTTGCAAAACTGAAACTCTGAACCCATTGACTACCGACTTCCCCTGCCACTCCTGCCCCTGCAAACGCCCTCTACTTTCTGTCTCCATGGGCTTGACTACTCTAGACACCCCATATTAGTGGAATCATGCAGTCTTTGTCTTTTTGTGACTGGTTTATTTCACTTAGCATGGTGTCCTCAAGGTTCTTCTATGTTGTAGTATGTGACAGGATTTCCTTCACTTTAAAGCCTGAATAATATCCCAACGTATGTATACACCACATTTTCGTTATCCATCCATCTGTCACTGGATATTTCAGTTGCTTCCACTTCTTGGCTACTGTGAATAATGCTGCAGGGAACGTGAGTGTGCAAATGTCTCTTGGAGATTCTGCTTTGTGTTCGTTTGGATAAATACTCCTAAGTGGAATTGCTGGATCATGTGGCAACTCCATTTTTAATATTTTGAGAAACATCTGTACTGTTGTCCATAGTGGTTGCACCATTTTACATTCCCAGCAACAGTGCACAAGGGCTCAAATTTCTCTGTATTCTCACCAGCACTTGTTTTTTTTTTTTTATACTGGTCATTCTAATGGGTGTGAGGTGATATCTCATTGTAGTTCTGATTTGCACTTCTCCGATGATTAGTGACGTTAAGCATCTTTCCATATGCCTATTGGCCATTTGTATATATTCTTTGGGGAAATGTCTAATTCTAGTTCTGTGCTCATTTGTAAACAGTTTTATTTTTGTGGTTGTTGTTGATTTGTGGGAGTTCTTTATATATTCTGCATGTTAACCCCTTATCTGTCACATGATTTGCAGATATTCTCTCCCATTCCGTAGGTTGGCTTGTGGTTTTGTTAGTGATGTTTGAGCAAAGACATGAAGGAGGCTCAAGAGTTTTCAATTTGACTGTGTGATCCAAAAGCCCTCCAGGCAGAGGGAACAGCAAGTGAAAACAAACAGACACAGGAGGCTGACCAGTGAGTGAGGTGCAGCAAGGACGTCCATGTGATCAGACATGGGTAGGCAGGGCCAACAAGCAGGAAATGAGTTTGGGCAAGTCAGCCTGTGTACATCACATCTGCACACACAGGACACTGTGGGCATCTGGAGACTTTTGGGCAGAAGAGGAACCTGATCCCGCTTTCATTTTCAGAGTATCCCTTTGGCTGCTGTGCACAGAGAGACTGTGTATATCAGGGAAGTTAGAAAGGGGGCTGGTGAAACATTCCAGGCAGGAGATTATGGTGGCTGGAGCCAGGATGGCGTGAGGGTGGGGCCTGATTAGATTCTGGGTGAATTCTGAAGCTAAGGGTACTGAGAGTTGCTAATGGACTGGGAGTGCGGTGTGAGTGACAGAGAAGCGTCAAGAATGACCCCTAGATTTCTGCACTGAGTAGCCGGAAAAATGGAGGCACCAATCACTGAGGTTGAGATGATTGAAGGAAGAGATTTGCTGGAGAAAAGGAGAAGTTCAGTCTGAATATGTTGAGTTTTCTGTTTGTTTTGACAGGGAATGGGAATTTCAAGTATACCTTTGGGCCAAAGTCTTTCCAGAGAGGAGAAAGAGCTGGAGGTACGGATTTGGGAGTCATCAGCCTTTAGACGAGATGAAGCCAATGTAGTGGATGAGGACATGAAACAAAGTTGAAGAAGGAAAGAGACCGGGGCTGCTCTGATATTTAAGGACAGGGAGATGGGGAGCATCCAAGCAAGGGGGCTTCCAACGAGGTCAATGGACCTAGAAAGTGTAATATCTTGCAATTAGGTCTAAAGGGGCTTTCCCTTAGGGCAGGCGTGCAGTCGGGTCACCTGCTGCTGCAAAGTCCAGAGAGGTGAGGATTGCAAGATGGCTATTTTGATTTCACCAGCAGAGGTCACTGGTGTGCTTGATAACAGCAGTATCGGGAAGTGTTTGTGTGTGTGTGTGTGAATCTTAATTTGACTAATGAAGAGAATGGGAGGAGAAAAATATTCATTCTGGTGAAGTGTTCTCTTGTCAAGGGGAGCATCAAAGAAGGATGCTCCTTGGCAGCACCTGTCACTCTCCTCGATGTGAGACTGTTACATTCTTGTTGCTGCTGTGATGAATCACCACAAATTCCGTGGCTTCCAACAACATAAATTTATTATCTTACGGTTCTGGAGGTCACAAGACCAAAATGGGTTTCACTGGGCTTAAATGAAGGCATTGGCCAGCAGGGCTGAGTCCCCTATGGAGGCTCCAGGGGAAAATGCATTTTCTTGCCTTTTCCTGCCTCTAGAGGGCGCCTGCATTCCTTGGTTCGTGGCCCCTTCCTGCATCTTCAAGGCCAAAAGTACAGTGTCTTCAAATCTCTCTCTGCCTCCTTTCACAGGTAAAGACCCCTTTGATTACATTAGGCCCTCCCAAATAATCGAGGAGAATGTCCCCATCTCAATATCCTTCACTTAATTCCATCTGGAAAGTCCCTCTTCCTTACGTAATCTAACACATTCACAGATTCCTAAGGATTAGGGCTTGGACATCGCCTTGAACAGCAACCTTTTGGGGGCTGTTATTCTGCCTACCACAGGGGCATAATTTCTTTGACTGACTTGTTTTCCCACCAAACTGCCAGCTTCCCAAAGGCAGGTGCCCTGCCTGAATCAAGGCCCTATAATCCTCTTTCACTTACCCAGTTCCTGTCCAGCATATCTTAATTCACAATTAGATATTTATTTGCTTAACTCATATTTTGCTGCCTCCCTCAATTAAAGAGTAAGCTGCAAGAAGTCGGGGTCTGTGTCTGCTGTGTCCACCACAGAACATCCAGCACCCAGTTCAGGGCCTCACACTCAGGGGCCCTCGGGCTTCGTGGTCAGAAAGAACTAGATTGGATCCTGGTTTCACCAGGGATGATTTTTGGTGAGGAAGATTAGCCCTGAGCTAACATCTGATGATTCCCCCTTTTTTGCTGAGGAAGACTGGCGCAGGGCTAATGTCTGTGTCCATCTTCCTCTACTTTGTATGAGGGATGCCAGCCACAGCATGGCTTGATAAGCAGAGTGTATGTCTATGCCAGGGATCTGAACCTGTGAACCCAGTGCTGCCACGGAGAGTGCACAAATTTAGCCTCTATGCTACCAGGCTGGCCCCTTCCTCAGGGACTTTGAGCATGCTGCTTACTTTGGTCATCGCCATTTTCATATGTATAAAATGGAGACAACGATAATATCTTCCTTCTGAGGTTGTTGTGGGAAGTTCATGAGATTAGCAAGCACCAAATAACATGTTCTCTAAATATCAAATATTCAAGGAAAGCATAAAGTAAGGAGATGTTGAGAAAAATGTATGTGGGATGAATGGATGAAGGAATACATGGGCTTCATTCCTGGACACTTGCTGCCTCATCCTGTCCTTACTGTTCTGCTCTGACTCCCTTCTCTCTCCCTCCACTCAGGGTCCCCTGATTGAATCCCAGGAGGGCAGCTTCCCAGACCACCCTCCCCTAGATGTAGCTGCCCCCTGCTCAGGGGAGGAAGAAGAGCTCCATTATGCATCCCTCAGCTTTCATGGGATGAAGCCTCAGGATCCACAGGAGCAGGAGTCCGCTGCTAGTGAGTACTCAGAGATCAAGATCCACAAGTGAGAAACTGCAGAGACTCGACCTTCGCTTGAGAGATCACAGCCCCTGTGGGGCAAAGAAAAAGTCAGGGTCTGATTGCTGTAGAGTTAAAAATCCCTCTAAATAGTGTAAAGAACACAGCTTTTGGAACCAAAGAGTTCGAGTTTCTATCCACACTACCTGTTTACAAGGTAAGTGACAGACTGAGTGCTACCTCTCTGTGCGTCAATTTCCCACTCTGTGAAACAGGGATGGGAAGCCCTACCTGCAAGTTCATAATGAGAATTCTTGGAGTAAAATCCTGTCAGAGCACCTGCCACAAAGTGTATTCTGAACACA
>CM053541.1:9449041-9464959 GCA_028646465.1 Rhinoceros unicornis | reverse complement strand
ACTGAAGTCGGCTCAGTTGCCAGGCTGCAGAGAATCCAGTCGCCAATCTATGCAGGCCCACAAGTTGCCTGAGGGCTCGTTGTTGGGTGGGGCCAGTCTCTAGGGTGGGCTGCCTGCCCTGGCTGAGCTGGATTAAATCGGTGCTCTAGCGGGTGGGGCAGACCTGGGCTAGCAGGCCCCAGGGAGAACTCCAATGGCGTCTGTGTCAGCACGCCCACACCAGGCCACAACAATGGCCACCGCCAATGTCCCAGTCCCTGGAGAGGTCTCACCTCTCACCGAGATGCACTCAGGGCCCACTAGGTGAGACTCTTTTCACCACAGCATGGCACAGATGTATTTGAACATTAAGTTTAAAGGTTTTATGGCTACCCAAATCAGAATTTGTTATAATTTTGGTTTCCTGGCCTTACTGGAAACAAATGCAGAGAGAATATTTTCAAAATCTCCTTCTCTGACTCTCTCGTTTTCAGCTGAGAATACTGCCGTGTGTGACAATTTCTCTTGACCAAGTTATGATCTTAAATTATTATTAAGTAACTTCAGTCTACTGATCCTACCATTGTTCGGATTTTTTATATTTTGCTACTCACTGAATTTTTTCATTAATTTTAATTTTTTATAAACAGTGCATTGAAGTATGATCTCGATTGCTGAGATTTTTGGCACCTTTCTAAATTTTGCACTTGGGACGAGTGCCTCACCCTCCTCACCCTAAACCTGGCCCTTCTGGAGAGGTTGGTGCTGAGAGGCCAGAATATGCAGGGCTGCAGGCTGAGGAGTTGGAGCTTTATTCTCTAGGTCAGGGGTCAGCAAACTGCAGCCCATGAGTCAAATCTGGCCCAATACCTGCGTTTCTAAATAAAGTTTTACTGGAACACAGCCACGCTGATTCATTTACATATGGTCTGAGGCTGCTTTCACGCTGCAATAGCAAAGTTTTCTGGCTGCAACACAGACTGTATGGCCCACAAAACCAAAATCATTTACTCTCTGGCCCATGAAAGAAAAACTCTGCCGGCCTCTGCTCTAGGTGATGGGGGCAAACAGATGTTCAAATACAGAGGAATTGGACAATGATGATTTTTAGATGATCACTCTGTATAGAGCAAGGGAGATGAGGGGCAGGGAGATTAGGGGTCCAGAAAAGAGATCATGAAGCCTTAGCAATGACAGAGGTCAAAATGGAGGGAGGCAGACTGATGCTACCTGTTCTTAAGGGGAAACACGGAAAAGACGGGGTGAGTTTTTGGCCGTAGCAGAAGAAAGGAAGGAGAGAAGGTGACTCCTCTGGTCCTGTCCTGAAGGGAAGAGGAGAGGCTGTCCTGCTGTCAGTGAGATGGGGATCTGACCCTGGGGGAGGAGGAGGAGATGAGGAGAACAACGTTGGCCATGCTGAGCAGAGCAATTCAGGGAGCCATCCAGGGGGAGGCGTCCAGGCAAGATGCTGGATGGCAAGATACACAGGTCACTCACTGAGAGACTTACCTTGTGACTGCATTTGCACCCTCCATGCTCGTGTCCTTGTGACTGCATTTGCACCCTCCATGCTCGTGTCCTCCATGCCCACCGCTGGCTTTGCTGCTTTCTTCCTGCGGGACCTCACTCTGAGTGAAGAGACCAGAGAGCCTTTCAGTCTGGCCCGCTCAGGGTGCAGTGGGCAGACTGACCCCTCCTCTGCTCTCTCTTAAGGGGCTGAAGGGGAGACTGAGATGGGAGAGTGGTGGTTGCATCCCAGAGATCCCAGGGTTGAGAAGCGTTTCCCCATTCTCAGACAGTGGGGCCCGGGGTTTGTAATAGACTCACTCGGGTGCCGGGACCACCTTCCTGCCCTTGCTTCAGGCTCTGGGCCCACCTCATCCCCCAGCTCTGGCTTCAGGGATCCGTGGCTGCCTCCCTTCCCACCCCAGGGGTCTCCCTCCCTCCCCAGGTCCCTGCTCACATGATGACGATGATGCAGAAGGACAGGAAGAGCAGAGTCTTAGCACCTGCTCCCCAGACTGCACCCAGCGCCACTCCTGATAAAGGACACACTTTTCCTGCAGAGGATTGGATTATTGGTGGTTCTCCTCCGAGAGCTCAATTTCTCCTCCTCCCACTCCCTCTAGGACCCCACACTTCTGTGTGCAGTCCACTTTACCAGATACAGAAACTGGGACATGGGGATGTGGGTGCGGGAGGGGGCGGGGTTAGGGTGAGGAGAGTGAGGCATACAAGTGCTGGGTTGCAGCCTGTCTTTATTTAAGATATTGACATTTTGTTCTTTGTGACATTTATTTTATGTTTATTTTTTTAAAAATATTGCATTGCAGTATTATTTCTTTTGATTACTAAGATTTTTTTGGCTAATCTTAAATTTTGTGGCCATGGTAATTCCTACACTAGCCTGACCCTCCTCCCCGCCCCAAAAAGCAAGGACCTTATATCCCCAGACACACCTGTCCAGGCCCCAGCCCCTGTCCTTCAACACCCACCTCCTTCCCTGGCTCCCCATCCAGCCCTCGCCCCACCCCACAGCCCTGGCCTGGCAGGAAGAGGATAGTGACCCTCTGAGTCCCAGGGAATTTCCAGGCCTCAGAACCCAGCACAGAGCAGAGCTGAGCTCCCCTCTGAAGCTCAGGGGGCTGCTGGCTGGACTGTGGGGTGGGGTGGGTGCTGTCCTCCTCCTCCAGCCCCTCCCCCATTCACCGGTGCACTCACTCTGCAGAGAGAGGCTCAGGGAGACCTGCAGGGAGCCCCGAGGGTGCTGAGCTTGGCAGGTGAATTCACCTTCATGCCCTGACTCCACCCGGGGCAGCTCCAGGACCCCAGGGTTTGAGGGCTGTGAGGGGCTCAGGGTCTGGCTTCCATGGTCCCAGCTCAGCCTGGCTGGGGGGTTGCTGTCCATAACACAGACCAGGCGCAGGGACTGGCCCTCTAGGACTGAAAGAGATGAGCCGTTCTTCAGGACTGTGGGTGCTGGAGAAGAAGAGACAGAAGGTCAGAGTGAAAAGGAGACCAAAAGAGGAAGGATGCGGAAGGAGGCTGGTTGAGGACAGACACAGAGATATAAGTTGAAGAGCAGGAAAATGCTCACTGTCACCCCTCCCTTGTGGGACTGTAAACGTGTCCATCTTCCTTGCAGAACAACTTGGCCACATCTCTCAAAATTGGGAAGAACATTTGAAACAGCTATATTTTGCTTTCTGGAACTTTTCCCACAGACTTGCACACACACTTGTGAAAGGAGACACAAGATTGTTCATTGCAGCATTTCTGTTAATGGAATAAAATGAACGCCATGATTTTCCATTCACAGAAGATGCATATAAATCAGAATCCAGCCGGCCCATGGAATACTGCACAGTCATGGAGAAGAATGAGGACAGTCTGTACTACTGATGTCAGAGGACCCCTAAGACCCTTTAGGTGAACAAACCAAGGCTCAGAGCAGCCTATGGACGCTGGTCACTTCCCAGGGGACCTGGGCATCTGAGGACAGACTCTGCTGTGAATTTTGAATTTTTGAGCATGTGAATATGTTACCTGTTCGAAAGTACTTAAATAAGCAACTCGAAGGGAAAATTAAAAGATAAAGCTGGGAGAGTCATCATGAGAAAAATGATAAGGGGCCTCGAGACGTGAGCTCTGCTGTAGGAATGTTGTCCTGTTCTCCTTGTGGAGCTGAGGGGGATCAAGAAGTCTGAGGAGAGGGAGGGGTCAATGGGGACAGCTGTGCCTAGGGGCCATGAGGGTTGAGGATGGGAGGGGCCACTGGGTTCACCCAGAAGGGGTTCTCTGGTCACCACGTTGAGTCCAGCGTGAGGCAGAGACACTGGGATGGGGCTCCTTCCTACCTGTGCTGTTTCCTTGGATGACAGTTACAGTCAAGTTCTGTGGAGAATCTGGGACAGAAAGACAAGGTGGCCCCGCATCAGTGGTGAGGGCTGGGTGGACATGGGTCCTTGTCCCCAGGAGCTGCATAAATGGGGGAAGGGTGGAGGCAGTCATCCTCAGGACCCCCTCCCAGCCTGGATTCTGGGACCCAACACCCAGTGTCTAAGGCCCTCACATTTCCATGCCCATTGTCCTCAGGACCCCATCCGAGACTGGGGCATCCTGGCCCAGCACTCACAGGACACGTTGAGGTGGATGGTACTCGTCCTTGTCACTCCAGCCCTAGGCAAGGTCACCTGACAGGTGAGGCTGGTGCCGTGGTCCTGGGGCCGTGGTGTGAGGGTGAGCACCGAGGAGAGGTGGGTCTTGGGGCCCAGGGAGGTGAGGGCAGCTGATGTCCAGGAGAAGATGGGGAGTGTGCCCCGCTCACAGCCCCACGGCACAGAGCAGGTCAGGTTCCTCGGGTGGCTGGACTCCAGGGTCCCCGAGATGAGGATGTCAGGTGTCTGGGTGAGGGCTGGTGGGAGAGAAAGTGACATGAGAATGAGTGGGGAGGGTCTCAGGTGCAGCCTTGAGAGAAGACTCAGTCTTCAGTCTAGCTCCTGCCTCTGAACTCTGACACCCTGTACCCTGAACCCCTCCCAGGAGCAGAGTCTTATCCCAGTCGTGTCCTGGGACTCCTGTGTCCTTCCCCTGTGGTCTCTCCTGGAGCCCCCTCCTTACCCATCACACGCACAGAGACATGGTTGTCTTTGTAATTATATTTTTTTCTTCCTCTCTCCACCAAAAAGAAGTATCTTCCATTGTCACTCTTCTTGGCGTCTCTGATGTCCAGGGAGAAGTTGTATCTCTGGGGGTTCCCAACGAGGTGGAATCAGCCCTGGGTCTCCTCCTGTGCTTTACGATCTGGGTTGTCCGTGGCCACTGGAACGTCTTGGTCTGTGTTCGCTCCTTCCCGAAACCAGTAGCCGTGAGCTGGGGTAGACTCAGTCCAGCCATCTCGGGGGTAGGGAAAGGAGTAGGGCACCCGCACACACAGAACCTCCTGCACCGTGACTCACTCTTGCACTTGCAGCTTGTAACCCTTGTCATTTTTCCAGGTCTCCCTTTGGCCCTCAGCCCCTTCCCTCCACCAGAGCAGGGCCAGCAGCAGCAGCAGCAGCAGCAGCAGCAGCAGCAGCATGTCTGGGGTTGGCAGTCTCAGGTTCCTCCAGGGAAAGTCTGTTTCTCAGTGTTCTCTATCAAGAACTAAAAGTTGCAGATTAAGAGGAGGCTCTTACAAGATGATGAGGGTGAGGTCAGAAGAGTGACCCTCCTCAGAGGAGGAACTTCACAGCCAGACAGAGCTGGGGCTGGGACAGCTCATGGAGTGAACCATCCACCACCCCTCCCAGTCCACTCCTGGGGACCCTGGGCCAGAGAGGGTGACATCCCCACCCACATTCACACCTCATGCAGGGCGTGAGTCTCATCTCTGGCCTTCCATTTGATGTCTTTCCCCACAGGGGTACATTTTCTGTAAAGTAAAAATATGTGTCTTCTAATCAGATCTCCTATTTCAAACCTATAGATGTTTCTGGAGTTCAATCCAGTCAGGTGTGCAACTCAGGGACTAAGGAGATGAAGGTAGCCAATTGTCATCCCTCCCTCAGCATCCACTTGATGGGCATCTTCTCTTGCTCATGAGTTCACACACCAGCCACTGATGTTGCCCTGAGAGTCACTGTCCATTGGGGAGACATCGGTGTCATGGTACCAGAACCGCCCTGTGATGGGAAGACATGGAGACACGTGTAGGAGACACATAGTGAGTAACGTTAGCCTGGGGGTCGTCAACTCTCAGGGATAGTGAGGATTTCTTGAGGGAAGAGACACACACCTGAATTCACAGTAGGTTATTTTTAATTGTGTGCTGGGGGCGGGGAGGAAGTGATGGGATCCTGGAAGGTGATACCTCCTGAGACCAATGTTGATTTTCTTGAAATATTTTTAGGGGAAACATAAGACATACAGAGAAGTGTCCACAAAAGAACAGCTCAGAGATTCAACAAAAATTAATACCTTTCAAGAAATATAATGTTGGGAGCACCCAGGACCTCCCCCGTGGTCCCCCTCTGTATCCCCACACCCCACTCTACACAAGGAGCCCCAGCCTCAGTGTAATGCTATTTTATTCCTTGATTTTCTCTATAGTTTTATCATCCAAGCATGCTGCCTTTAATACCATGGCTTTGCACACGCTGTTCCTAAGACGTTGTATACACAGAAAAAATTACAGTTTGTTTTCTTCTATTCAACTTCATGAATCTGCCCATCCCATATTATCCCCTTCCCAGAACTATCACCCAAAACCAAGAGTACAATCAGTGCTGTGATCATGGAGAAGGAAGGTGCAGGATTTCAGCCTGCGTAGGCACTCCCACACCATCACCATTTCCTGCATTTTCAGCTGGAATCTCAGCCTGCAGCCCCATCCCCCCACCGGGCCCCCTAGTCCTCGCCACTCACTCTCTTCCTGCTGGGACAGTTGCAGCATCTGTGGTCAGTAAGGCTTGCCCATGCTCTGCCTGTTTCCTATGGTCCCCAATCTGCAAAGAAAAGCAGAAGAAGGGGAAGGAGAGACATGAGGAAGCCACAGAGAATCTGTGTGCAAAAGAGGAACTATGACCAACAGGCCATCAGAGCTGGAGGACCTTCTAGTCCCAGTTCTCCAGTTTGCAGAAGAAGGCGAGGAGTTCCAGAGTGGGCAGGTGAATCGGCTGAATCGCACAGATGCCATGTATTATGTGCCATTGATTACACCAGAACCAACTTCAGCAATATTTGTCTGCCCAGGTTTCATTGGGCTGGAAGACAGGAAGCTTCTCTTAATCCAAAAGGGAAGAATTGTCAACTCATCCCATGAGGTGAGGGAGGAAATATCATTCATTTAATAATTCATTCATCAAACAACCATGTGCACTGTGCCTTCAGGTTTCCAGTAAAGGGGTGCAATGACAGACCTAGCCCTTGCCTTTGAGGAGAACAACAAGTGGTTGGGACAGACAGGTAACCTGGCAATTCCAGTGCCATAGGATAGATGGCTCTGATGAGTGAGGCCCACCTGGTGTGGGGAGGGCTCTTGCTCTTCTGGACTGGAAGGTGAGTCTCAGGGAGGACTGGGCCAAGTAGACATGGTAAAAACTCTCAAGCAGTCACGAGGGATGTGAATTCCACTTGTGACCCTGGAACCCTGGGAATTCTTTGACTCTCAGGTATTATGTTCTCAATCCCACTCACTCCCCCACTGTGCTGGAGATCCTCTGCCAGCTACCGAGTTCTTTGCTCTTTTTGTGATCAACCCCACCTCTGCTTCAGCAAGGGTCAGGCCACGACCCATGGGGGCGCCCCCTCTATCAGTCGAGGACTTACCTGGCTCCTGGGGATCCCTAGGAAAAGACCAAGGTGCTGTCCGTGGTGCTGATTCAGAGCTGAGTGCTGACTTTGGAGATGTCTGCAGCTCTGTAGGGGGGCCTGATAACATAGCACAGGGACCTTATGTTTGGAGTCAGGAGGTTCAAGGTATCAGATGTGCTGGGAAGGGCTCAGGTCTACCTGGCAGGAGGGGCTGAGGGAAAGGGAAGATCTGTACTTCCCCTCCTTGCCCTGTCCACCCTCAGGAATGTCCTGTGAAAAATGCCAGGCTATTGTCACTGGTCCAGTGCAGGGAAGGTGAATGCTCTATGCTGACCCTTTACATCTCTGTTCCCATTTCATTTTCCCAGCATCCTTGATAGAAAGGGATAATCGCTTCACCAGACAGATGAGGGAGCTGACACTCAGACGGGTGAGTAGCCATAGGAACTAATCTCCAAAGACGACCCCACAAAATCCCGCCCTCCTTTATACAAACACAGTGCTCCTCTCCTTACAAGATGCAGTTTGTTATTATTATCTTCTTCTCTTGAACCTACATTTGGTCCTTGACTGCATGACCAATGGAATGTGGATGACAAGATGTTCTGAGAGTCATACAGCTCAGACATTAAGAAGGCCTGGCAGCTTCCACTCCTGCCCTGTGGATCTCTGGGCATCTGTGTAAGCAATCCAGGGGACTCTGAGGGAAACAGAGGCTACATAGAGCAACCCTGAGGGGTCAGACGTCCAGTCCCAGTCACTGCCACCATCCCAACAGGACTGCCTGAAAGAGCCCAAAGCAAAACTGGGAATGAGTCTACCCAGCCAGGCTCTGGGTAATTTATAGCTCTATGAAATAGAATAAAATGATTGTTTGGGCCACTGAGATTAAGAGTGGTTTGATCTTCAGAAATAGGTAAATGGGACAGTAATCACAAAAATCATAGCTAATAAGGAAAAAGTAAACCTGACAAATTTTTCCTCATACTGCATTTAAAAGATGACTTCAAGAGGGTGATCTGAAGCCTTCTGTGAAGATACCTGTGGAGGCTTTGCCAGGCTGGACTACATTTCCCAGAATCCTCTTCCCTATTTGCTTCCAGGTTATAGTTGGCCCACAGAGAGGGGAGAAGTTGAAGCCACAGCCACCAGGCTCTGAGGGTCAGCGGAGGGGCAGGTGCTTTTGCAGCTGTCACACATCATCCCTGATCTGTTGGCTCATCTTGCTGGTGGGATACAACAGCTGCTCAACTACTGGGAGGCAAGGAGGGTGGTGGGGGAAGCCACTGTCTGGACTTCAGGGGACAAGAACCATCAAGCCTCAGTACATGGATGAGTGATCCAGGTGGACATAGGTGGCCCAGAGAGATGTTTACAGTGGCGTGCAAAATACAGGACAAGAGCTTACTAAGACATTATCCCAGGTCTCTTTGACCTGACAACTAGGGCCATTTGCCTATTCATAGGAGCACCATCTTCCTCAGAACAAAGCACAGAAAACAGCACATCTCAGTACTCAGTTCCCAATGCCCAGCTGTGTGTGTGTCTGGCTGTCTGTCTGCCTGTGTGCATATCCTGAATATTGGGCTCCCAGGCCACTGTGATGGTCAATTTTATGTGTCAACTTGACTGGGACATGGGATGCGCAAATTAAATGTTATTTGTGGGTGTGTCTGTGTCGGTGCTTCCAGATAAGATTGGCATTAAAATTGGTGAACTCAGTGAATAGATTGCTCTCCTCAATGGAGCTGACATCATCCAATCCATTGAGGGCCCGTATAGAACAAAAAGTGATGCAGGTCACATTTCCAGGATAACTGGATTCCAGCATCCCTGGGACATGGATTTCAGGTATTTGGGTCAAGGCTAGGGAAGATGAAAGGGCTGCCCTTGGTTTGGGGAGGGAACTCCCTCTGCTGGAGCCTCCCACGGTCCTTCAAGGCTTCCAGTGTCCTTGGATGAGAAGAAAAGTCTCCTTTTCTGGAACTTACCCTGCCTGTCACATTCAGGAGCAGCTTGTTATTTTGTAACTGTATTTCAGGTAATAACCTCTCTTCCCTTGAAAGCAGTGTGCCCTCTTGTCTCCATTATGTACATCTCTGATGCTCATGGAGCAGTTGTAGGTCTGAAGATCACCAAGGAGGTGAGGTGGAATCATTCCTGAGTCTTCCCCTGCACTTCTTGGTTGGGGTCATTTGTAGCCACTGGGGCATCCTGTCAAGGAGTGGGGCCCCATCTTGGCACCAGGAGCCATGAGCTGGGTCAGAATCCATCCAGTAGAATTTTGGGTAGGAAATGGTGCAGGTCACAAGGACACACGATCTCTCATGCACGGTCACCAGCTCCTGCATCTCAAGGTCATATTTTGGACCTGAGCCAAAGCTGCTGGAGAGAAGGAGACACAGACTCCACCCTCATTCCCCACCCTGGAGCCCTCTGGCTCCTGGTCCACTCACATTCCTACAGCATGGACTGCAGAAGCACTACCAGCAGTAGAAGCATCTATTGAACCATAAATGCCAGGTACTTCCCTGCGACAGTCTGGTCACCAGAGTCCCTTACTATGGGAAGAGCAGTTTGGGAAAAACAAGAGTAAACCACAACAGGAAGCCAGTGAACATGAACAGGATAGTAATTGTGCACATAAGTGCAACTTCAGACTCACAGCTGCTAGAGATGAGGAGGTTCTTGGAGATCAGCCATCACAACTTCCCTATTCTGTGGAGCTCAGTATAGGTCTAGAGAAAGCAAAAGTCACACTGGCTGATGCGACTTTCATACTCAGAAGTGTTTACAAATAATTGGAATTATTTCTGCTTTGCACATTCAGAACTTTCTAGTCAATTTTTTCCCTGGAAAATGATTCCCAGTAAGTCAATTCCTCTACGGATCCAAGGCTATTTGGGTTTTTCGTTTCTTCTTAAGACAGATTCCATAAATTATATTTTTCTTATTATATTATATATCATCTGTACTTTAAATGGATTAGCATATATTAGTGTGAAGTATCTCTTATTTTGTTCTTAAATCAAATGATTGAAGCAAAACATACATAGAGAAAGCAGTTCAGAATATAGAGATACACTTGATCAGTTTTCAAAATGATGACATTCCTGGAACAACCACCTTGATCAAGAAGCCCCAGCAACACCCATTCCTAGTTACTCCTCCCCCATCCCCCAAAAAAGTAACCAGTGCAATGACTTCTATTATCATGGATTAGCTTTTCTGTTGTTGATTTTTCAGTAATTGAGACCTTCCATTATGTGTTCTTTTGTGTCTGGCTTCCTGTGCTCAATATTTTTGTTGTGAGAGTTACTCACATGTCAGCAGTTAATTCATTTTCACTCTTGAAGGAATTCCATTGTGTGCATGTACCACACTCCATATAACCCATCTACTTTTTTTTTAATAATTTTTATTTATGTATTTTTTCCCTCAAAGCCCCAGTAGATAGTTGTGTGTCATAGCTGCACATCCTTCTAGTTGCTGTATGTGGGACGCGGCCTCAGCATGGCGGGAGAAGCGGTGCGTCGGTGCGCGCCCGAGATCGGAACCCGGGCCGCCAGCAGCGGAGTGTGCACATTTAACCGCTAAGCCATGGGGCCGGCCCATAACCCATCTACTTTTGATGGATGTTTGGGTCATTTCTAGACTGGATCTATTCTGAAGAGTGCTGCTATGATCATGTCTTTTCGTATAAATACTAAATTTTATTGGGTATATTTTTAGAGTGGCATTTCTCACTAATAGGGTAGGTACATATTCAGTTTCAGTAGGTACTGCCAAACAGTTTTCCAAAGCAATTATAAAATTTACATTCCAATCAGGAGCATATGAGAGTTCCAGTGGTTTCAATTCTAGACAATACATGGTATTTCTTTGTTCTTTTTTTTGTTTTGTTTTGTTTTCATTTTAACCATCCTAAAGATAAGTGGAATTTCATTGTGGGTTTAATTTGCATTTCATTGACGACTCGTGAGATTGGGAAGCGTCTCATATGTTTATGTGGAATTTGAACATCTTCCTCTGTGAAGAGTTTAAGCTGTTTTCTAATTTTTCTCTTCTGTTTTTGATCTTTTTGTTATCAACTTTTGGAAGATACTTAAATACTCTGCATAAATGTTATTTCTTGGATATTTTTATTGCAAATATCTTCTTCATGGCATCTTTAGAAATAGAATTTCTTAATTCTAATGTAGTTAAGTTTATCAATCTGTTCTTTCATTATTAATAAATATTTGCCCTATTTAAGTAATCTTTGCATATCCTCAAGAATACACAGGTGATTTTTTTAATAAAATATCGGAAGTTTTACTATTTCCATTTAGATATCTCAACAGTTAGTAGTGATTTTCATGTATTGTGTAATGTAGGTGTTACCATTCGTTTTTTACCATAAGCATATCCAATAGATGCAGCACTGTTTCTGAAAGGGACATATTTTCCCCACTGCACCTAAGTATAGCTCTTGTCATAAATCAAGTAATTTTACATGTGTAGGTTTGACTCTGAATATTCTATTCTGTTCTATTGGTCTATGCTAGTAACAGTCCCACATGACCTATATTAATGTACCGTTATAACAGGTCTTGATGTCTTGTAGTATGAATATACTACAACTTTTTACTTTTTTATGATTTTTTTTGCCTCTTCTAGGTCCTTTCCAATGAATTAAGTCTTTTTAGATAATGATTGGCACCACATTCAATCTATTGGGCAAGAACATGGAAGGAGAACCTCTCTGAGAAACAAGGTCACAGGGAAGACCAAAGCTAAAAGTGGGGAAATAAAAACATTAAAAACCCCTTCCAGAACCCAAATATAATCCTAAGCAATGATAGAGGAATTTGAAGCTCTGGTGACTGGAGGTAACTACACAAACCACAAAACCAAAATCCAGCTCAATTATGACTGGGTTGATTCAGAATTCAACATCAACATCCCAACTGAAGAAGTGGCATGCACACTTCCAGGCATAAACACTGTTCATCTAAGTCTCTACTCTTCCACACATGATGTCCAACATTCAAGAAAGAGTTATTAAATGGACAAAAGTAGAAATAGAAACTGCCTATCAAGAGGCAAAGCAATCGACAGAAGCCAGCTCAGATACGACCAGATGTTGCAACTATCAGATGCGAACATTTAGCATAACAATAATTAAGTTAAAGCTCTAGTGAAAAGGTGGGTGAAATGCATGATCATATGGAGAATTTCAAAAGCAAGATGAAAATTATAAGAAAAAGATAAATGGAAATGTTAGAAATTTTTAAAATAGGATAAGAGAAGCAAAGAATGCCTTTGATGGACTCAATAGACTTGACACAACCAGAGAAAGAATCAGTAAATTGATGGATGGATAGAAATTACCCAAACTGAAACAAAACGTTCCAGTAAGGGAACTGGGAAAACATCAAATTTTTATTTAACTATTTTTTCAAAAGTACCAAAGAGAGTAAAACAATAAACCTAGATTTAACAATTATTCACATTTTTCTTGAGGTTTTATGAGTCACTATTGTGTCTTATTTAGTTCTTCTGTATTGTAAACAAGTGAAAGGAATCTTCTTCTGTTCCTGCATTATAATTGCTTCCAGACTGGGTTCTTTGGCTTGCACAACCTTGTATGTTTCTGTCCCTTTTCTGATGTAGTATGTTTTCATAGTCTTCATGTTCCTTATTTTTCATATTCTGATGCTTAACACAAACAGTCTGGCCAAACATTGTATCTGCCCCCTCCACTCTGAGCTAGTGTTTGGGGAGTGGGTGTTGCTTTCAGTCAACTTCTCTGACACCTAAGAGTCTGGGGTTGACCAAAGAAAAAGGGAGACAGAGGGTAAAACTAAAATGGGATTCAGCACAGACCTCCTGGGGTGCAAGACTTGACTCTCTTTTATGGCTCTCGAACCTTCACTAGGGAACACTCCTTCAGCCCAGAGGTGTACCCTACATTGGGGTTTCCCTTTGAACCCCAACTCAGAACAGTGTGATGGAAGATGGTAAGCTCTGGCCACCCTCAGATGCAGCCCCAATTATATGAATGGTTTCTTCTTTGGAAGTCTTTTCATTGATTTTATTCAGGTCTGTTCACTCATATGAATGAGCATATGTGCCTATTGGAATATCTCATGAAAATTCTCAGGGTTCTCTCAGCCCAACTTTTCCTCTTATATTCCTGCTTCTGGAGAAGACGTAATTATAGAGGGTCAGGAAATTTTCAGTGCCACACTACAAACTTCTGACTCTTTCCATTTGACCCCATTAAGAAGTACATGGTGTGATTTTTTTTATTGATTTCCTGGTTTGGATGTTGCTGGTGACATTTTAGCTCCTTTGATTGAGATGTCGTGTGTTCATTTAAGACATGACAAGACTTGTCACAAGTAACATCAGGCTAAGTTGCCAGCAGAAACATGCATTTTCAAGGAGTAAGGAAGCAGCACACAATGAACACACACCTGTACCTGGACCTGCATACTGTGCTTTACGTGTATCACAACATTCTTGTGAGATGGGCCTTATTATTTCCCCACTTTGTAGAGCAGTACACTGAGTAACAGAGAAGTAGAGTGACTAAATTTCCAATGACACCCCCTTAGGAAGTGGAGAAGCCAGGACTGAATCCAAGTTTTCCCCAATCTAAAGCTCGTATTTATTCCCTATGTCGAAGAATTCCCATTAAATTACTAATAATCCATTACGTGGAGACACATTTACTCCATAAGAACGAGTGTTTGAATTCTCCCTTTCGCAGAGAAGCTCAGCGCTCCAGGACCTATAGGTCCTCTACCCTCTGAATACTTGGGTCTGATGCTCCCATCCCTTGGACTGAAAGTCTTCATTTTGTGATATGTGAGGGAATATTAGTGGAGCTCTTGAGTTCTTTATGATCAGAAGGGTTTATGGGCAGAATCTGACTGTGGGGAAATGACGAAAACCTATGTATGACCTCATCCTTCACATTATGTGAACTTGGGAATACAGCTGTGCTTTGGGGTGGCAAGGACCCCACTCCCAATTGGTGCCAGAGTAAAAGGATTCTTTCTTACCTGTACTATATTCTTGGAAGACAAAGATGTCCACGGGAATGGAATATCTGGGACAGAAATGTAGTAGTTCCCCTTTCACTGGTGAAGAGTGGAATGAGTGTTGGTCCTCCCCCACTTTTCCAGCCACAAAAACAGCAATTAAGCTGTGTTCTGGAATCCCTCTTGTCCTTCCCCTCAGTCTGGTCCCCAGAAACCAGACGGTGAGTACCCCAAGCCCTGAACTCTCCTTGGACTCTGTATTGCATTCAGAGTTCTGGAGTCCTGGCCCCACACTCATAGGAGACTTTGACTTGTATGGTTTTGTATCATCAAACAAACTCCAGAGAACATCATACACCAGATTGGTTGATGCCAAATTTCCAAGATTGTGGGGTGTTGACCTAAAAATGAGGTGTGCCTTCAATCCTTTATTTGCTATGACATAGTGAACTCTCCTCTCCTTCCAGCCTAGTCTTGAACTAATTGGTCTGGGATGCAATGAACGTGGCTCAGCACACAAGCGGCTGTCTGTAGTCCTAAGACAGATTGTAGACCTGGTGGTCTCCCAAAAGTGGAATGATGCTGTCTGTGGTGCTGAACTAGGGCCAGTTTCTGTGCTCAAATATCACCCAGTGTGAAGGAGTCTAACCCCTCAAGCATGGGGTCCAAGACTTAAACCTAAAGGTAGCCGTATAACCTGGAGTGGTGACAATAATTGCCCTGCCTAAGAGAAAAGGACTTGGGAACTGGAACCCTCTCCTCAGGGGGTTGGGGTTCTCTTATGTGCTCTCTGCTTCCTAGTTCATCCTTGGAGACTCTTGCGCATGTCTGAATGTCCCTAATTGCCTAAGGGAACTAAGAACAATTAGGCTGTATGAAAGACAATTGGGGGCCGGCCCCCGTGGCTTAGCGGTTAAGTGCCTGCTCTGCTACTGGCGCCCCAGGTTCGGATCCCGGACACTCACCGACACACTGCATCTCCGGCGATGCTGAGGCCGCGTCCCACATACAGCAACTAGAAGGATCTGCAACTATGACATACAAATATCTGCTGGGGCTTTGGGGGAAAAAAATGAAGAGGATAGGCAATAGATGTTAGCTCAGAGCCGGTCTTCCTCAGCGAAAAGAGGAGGATTAGCATGGTTGTTAGCTCAGGGCTGATCTTTCTCACAAAAAAAAAAAAAAAAAGAAGAAAGACAATTGGGGCAAAGATTGAAGGGACCAATGGAGACCTGAAGAGAGAAAGATTCCAGGAGAGTATTGGGCCTTATTTACAGAGGTTGATAAATGGAGTGACAGGAACTCTTGGGGGAGGGGCCATCTGTTTCAAAAAATAATTATTATAATACTGAGAAGTACTCATGATCCTTATTTACTGACTATTATATTACAGGAAAATTTTTTAAATGTTTTCTCATAAGACCTTGCTAGGTATAATTTATACCTACTAAACGAAATATTTAGATCTAGAACTTGGAGAAAGCAGTTGGCTTTCACTCATCCTTGATTGTTGATTGAACATCTACTCTGTCAAGCAGCATCCCACACATGAGGTTTCTTGGTGCCCGTAGTGCAGTCTATAACGTAGTCAACAGCAGGTCCCGCTTCCCAGAGC
>CM053541.1:9409751-9448541 GCA_028646465.1 Rhinoceros unicornis | reverse complement strand
TGGTTTCCAGGAGTACTAGCCACGTGATCAGAGGATGGCAACTTTCAGTCCCACCCACTGATTTCCACAGTGCATAGCAGTGCTTGAGGTTGAATCAATTGCCCGTTGCCAATGACTTAGTCAATAAAAACCCAAAAGGACAGCTTGACAGTCTTTTTTAGAGAGCCTCCGGGTTGGTGAACATGTGAAGGTTCTGGGAGGGTAACACACACAGAGAGGGTGTGGAGGCTCTGTGCCCCATCCCTCCCCCTTGTCCTGCACATCTCTGCCCTCTGGATGTTCATCTGTATCCTTGATCATATCCTTCAATAAACTGGTAAAATTAAGTAAGTATTTCTCTAAGTTCTGTGAACCATTCTAGCAAGTTAATCAAACCCAAGGATGGGGTCATGGGAACCCCTAGTTTGTAGCTGCTTGGTCAGGAGTACAGGTAACACCCTGGAATTATGGCTGGCATCTGAAGTGGAGGGTGGTCTTGTGAGACTGAGGCCTGACTGAATCTGATTCAGTCTCTGGGTAGATAGTGTAGGAATTGAGTTGAACTCTCGGACATCCTACTGGCATCTGACATCTGCTTGTTGGTGTGGGGAAACCTCCACACATGCGAGGGGAATTGGGTCCAGGAACCACTCTGCAGCTGGATAAGAATATCTGGAGGTCAGGAGAGGGGTCCAGACTGGAGATGTTAATATGTAGAGCCAGTATAATGTGACTAAAGCAGATGAGGGGAAAAAAAACAAGGGGGGCTGATAAGAGATTGGGGATTCCTCAAAAAATTAAAAATAGAATTACCATAAGATCCAGTAATTCCACTTCTGGGTATTTATCTAAAAGAATTCAGAGCAAGGATTCAAAGCGATATTTGCATGCCCATGCTCACAACCGCATTGTTCACTATAGCCACAAGGTGGAAGCAACCCAAGTGTCCCTCAACAGATGAATGGATAAAGACCGTGTGGTGTATTCCTACCATGGAATGTTATTCAGTCTTAAAAAGGAAAGAATTCTGCCACACGCTGCCACATGGAAGAAGCTTGAGGACATTATGGTAAACGAATTAAACCAGTCACAAAACAGGCAAGTACTATATGATTCCACTAATATGAAGTATCTAAAGCAGTCAAATTCCTAGAAACAGAAAACGAGATGTTGGTTGCTAGGGGATGCGAGGTGGAGGGAAATGGGATATTTGTGTTTAATGGGTATTGAATTTCAAGTTGTGCAACTTGAAAACAGTTATTATTGTTGCTGTTTTGACTAGATGTCAAAAAAAAAACCCCATACTCATTCCGGAAAATACTCAGTGTGCTACCAGGACACAAAAACTCACTAGCGACTGCAGCTCACTGAGTGCTTGGGGAGGAAGTGATTCCACTGGGAGGGGAGCATCTCATGGGCATGGACCAGGTGAGTCATCTCCCTTCCTTTCTCTAGTCTCCCCAACACACACATGCTCACTAAGTGTTTGGAGAAGGAAGGAATGAATGAGTGCATGAATGATTGGCTGTTGTCTTCTCGTCACCCAGGACCGCATTCTTTTCTTCTACCCTAGACACTCACACAGATCCTAAAGAATCCTACACATGACTGGACCATCCGCACGAGGTCTAGATGGGGCTGTGACTCTCTGAGGTCCAGCAGCAGCTGATTTGCTCCCTGGTGTAGACAACGGGGCTCAGAAATGCTTCTCAGATGGGAGACTCACCTTAGAGACTCACCATGTACCTCGTCTCAGATGTCCTCAGAGGTCCTGGTCCAGGCTCTGGTGCTGGAGGGAAGCCCTGAGATGGGGGGCAGGACACAGAGTCTGCTCCTTGTCTGCTCCTCTCTGGGCGGATCTCAGGGTGTCTGGGCCATGGAATGGACACCCTCTCTGTGCAGAAGGGGACGAGCTCCTGCCTGCAGTTCCTCTTCTGTGAATGGTCGAGGTCATGGGCTCCTCCACCGCTTCCCGCGGGTCTCCTCACAGCCTCTCCTCCTCCTCCCCTTCACCTTATCTTTTCATACACAGGACGGACATCCAGAACCCTCCATCTCAGAGATGCTGCCGCTGCTGCTGCCCCTGCTGTGAACAGGTGAGTGGACTGAGGGGAGAGGGGGCCTACGGAGCAGGGGCTGTTGACTGACCCTCCTTTTCCCAGAGAGTCCCAGGCTCAGGGTGAGAGATTCTGGCTGCAAGTGCAGGTCTCTGTGACAGTGCAGGAGGGTCTGTGCATCCCCGTGCCCTGCAACTTCCGCCATCCCAGGGACTACTGGACTGCCTCCACCCCAACTCACAGCTACTGCTTCTGAAGAAAACATGGAAATGGTTCAAGTAAAAGCCAGGAGAATAGATACTTTTAGTAGGGATACACAGAGTGTTGTGATCAGAGAGACCCACAAAGGGGACATCTGAAGGGTGGTCATTAGTGTTTTATTATTTTATCTGTCTTGGGTTTGCACTAGTTTTTGCTTTCTCACCATTTGGCTAATGTCATCTATATGATTACACACACATACACACACACACACACACACATTTATATATATCACAGGGAAAATTGTAGGAAAAGTTGACAAGATAAGAGAATTTTGATGCATTGACACTCTTTTTTTTTGTTGAGGAAGATTGGCCCTGAGCTAACATCTGTTGCCAATCCTCCTCTTTTTGCTGAGGAAGATTGGCCCTGGGCTAACATCCACGCCCATCTTCCTCTACATTATATGTGGGACACCTGCCACAGCATGGCTTGATAAATGGTGCATAGGTCCATGCCCTGGATCCAAACCCATGAACCCCAGGCCACTGAAGCAGAGCACATGAACTTAACCACTGCGCCACTGGGCCGGCCCCTCTGAAACTCATGTTTTGATGACACTTTACAATGCTTCTTCCCCCTGGAGCTCAATATTCATAAATGAGAGAATAATATTTTTTAAAGGTCAAGAAATACTCAGTTTTATACTCCAGAGAAATAAAAGACTAATTTGTGTGATAGATTTGATTGTATCAAAATGAAGGTTTCCATCAAACAGAGGACAACCCAGACAAATTTAATCGAGAAATGACAGAATGGGAGAATTCATTTCCGTTATTAAGCTCACAAGAGCTTTTCAACTAGAATGTACAAAAACTTCTATGAATCAACAAGAAAAAGGAAAACAAGCCAACATAAAAATAAACAAAGGACATGAATATTTATGTCACAAATGTGGAAGCATGAATGGAAAACAAGCCCACGCTGAGATGCTCAAACTCACTTGTACTTGAGAAAAATCAAACAGAAATGAGAGAAGTCAACCAGAAATGAGATACTACTCCACACTCATCAGACCAGTAAATCAAGAAGGCAGATAACAGCATGTGTGTCAGAGATGTGAGTAATAGGAACCTCCTGCTCTGATCATGGGAGTGTAGACTGTTGAGGCATTTTAGGAGCTGGCAAAACTATTTCATGAATTGACTATTTGCTTTGTGATAAATCACTGAGCTGCACACTTAGCCATTTGTGTCTTCTTCTGTACGTTATACACTTTACAATAAATTTTTTTAAACTAATATTGAGTGGAAGTAGCCAGAAAGAAATGTATACCATATGCTGCCATTTACACAATGGTCAAAAACAGTAAAACCCAAACTTTGGAATTTAGGGATGCACAATTTTGTTGACAAAATATATTATTCTCTAAAGTAAATAATAGGTATGAGATTAATATCTTTAGACAAGTCATTAAGGAAAACTCCAAGGTCCCTGTGTGTAAACACTTTGAATAGATAATTCACAAAGAAGGATTGTAGTTAATAAAAAAAAAATAGATGGGACAGGTTGTTTATAATCACATCGATGCAAAGTAAAGAAAAGATATAATACCATTTCTCTAATTTTGAATTAGCAAAAGTGAAAAAAGACACACCAGGCACTCTCAGGTGCCGTTGGGAGATTTAAATGAGTGGGGAACTTTTGGAAAATGTCGTGTTGGCTTCAAACAGAATTTGAGGAATCATCTCCACAACCCACTTATTGCATCAGTTCAAAAAGCGTTTTGCTCTAAGTTACAAAAGGGCTGACTTTCAGGCATTTTAACAAATAGGGCTTTAGTTTTCTCAAATAATAAGAAGTCTAGAATTGGGCTGCCGCTTGCTTTGATTCAGCAACTGGCCAAGCCCAGGGGACATTATGGAGAATAAAGAAGGAGGGAGAAGGGGCACAGGGGAAGCTCAGCCCCTAGACCAGAAGATCTGCCTATTCCCGATTTTCTCCCTAGTAGATGGTCCATTTCCTCTGACTCACCTGCTTTCCTGACCTGAGGTCCAGATCCTGTTCCTGTCTAATCAGACCTCTCCCCACAGCCCAGTTATTCCTAAACTTGAGACCCAATTATGCTTCAGCACCCAGGACAGCGCCATCCCTACTTTCTGGGGCTCTTCAAGGACCACATTGTGTCTTGGCTGAAACGAGCGCCTATACCCCTATGGGCAGACCCTGATGGAGGAGCTGGGAGAGGCTTGGGTCTGGATATGATCAGGATAAGTGCCTCCAATCTAGGTCGGTCCTTCTCAGGCTCCTTGCCACCCCCAGAGAATGAGACTTTGTAGTCCATAAGAGAGGGACTTCTCACATACCCTTGGTTTCTTGCCTCTCAGAGGAAACTTCACCTCCAGTCTTCTCAGAAATCCCGCCCTGTCTGGGGAAAGCCCCCGTTTCTCCCTCTTCTGCCTCTTACAGACAAGAAAGACCTCTCTCCCCAACAGGCTGATATCTCTGTCTCTCTGTCTGTCTCCCTCTCCCTCTCTCTCCTCCACCCCCATCCTCTCTTCCTCTCTTTCCCTTCTCAGTCTCTGGCTGGTACCCAAATGGAGTTATGGAGGACAGGGAACAAGACTCATGGTCCTTTACTGCCTCTAGCTCTGTGCCAAATCCTGAAAAAATTTAAAAAATTATGGCTCAATGTCTGTCCGATAAATGAAGGAATAGAATATCAGGAGGCTGACCGAAGCATTGTCTTTGGAAGTGAGAGAAGACATTCAAAGTGTTTAGGCACATGAGGGAGCTTGCTGAGATTGGGAAAAGAGTTCTGTGACATCCGAGATGGGTCACTGTCAGTGGGAGACCTAGAGGCTACAAGAGGGAGACACGTAAGGAGAGGGGAATTAGGTGGTCACCCCATGGAGAAGAAGAATTGTAGAAGCAAGAGGAGCTGTGGAAAAGATAGAGAGAGATATTCTGTACATGTATGGGCAGGGCTCACAGGAAATGTGAGGAGGAACGGAGACCCAGTAACAATTTCTGTCTCACACTGAACTCAAACACCTCACCCAAGTCTGACACTGGAGTCAGGGCTCCAGGCTCAGTCCCAGCCTCTGCCCATAGTTTATCTCCCTGCAGATGAATTCAAGAGTTCACAGTGCTTCCTGAGGCCTCCAGGGTGGGTCTCACGCAGAGAGGATTCGGTCCCAGAGAGTCTTGGTCTCTCTCTCCTCTGTCCCTATGAGGGAGGCTCTAAGAAACCTATCTGGGGAAAATAGACCACAAACTCCACATATCTCTTGAGGGAAGTGGGGGTTGGTCCTCAGGAAGCGAGAGGTGGGGTTTCAGGGTACAGGAAGAAGGAGAGGTCCACCCTGCTGTGGTCTCAGAAGAGAAGAGATCAGGTTTCACTTCCCCTACAGTGGCTTGAGGGAGAGAGGGGTATTCTTGTTGAAGGGAAAAGTTTGGGGCAGAAACCACACATTTCAATCAGAAGGAGCCCCTAGCTCACTGACCACCTCACGGTCGCACCCGCGTCCCAGCTGGGAGAGGCTCATCGGATGGTATCAAGGGAATCTAGACGATCCTCCACAGCCCAGAAATGCTGCTGCCCCTGCAGCCACAATTGTGAGGGCAACAGGTCTGAGGAGGAGATTTCCGGGCAGGGCTGCAATTAGAGACTCTGTTTCCTGCAGTGGACCCTAGGGGACGGTGCAGGCACAGTCTGTAACCTTCAGCCAGTGACGGTGAAGGAGGGCCTGCCTGTGCCTCCTATCACATTCCCCAATCCAACCCATGGATTTTCTGGACCGACTTTAGCCCACTTGACACCGGCCTTCAGATCGTGGAGGTGGCCAACAGAGCTCTTGTTTTGGATATTAACTCCTTATCAGATATATGATTTGCAGATATTTTTTCCCATTCTATTATGTTGATTTTTCATTTTGTTGATGGTTTCCTTTGCTGCGCAAAAGCTTTTTAGTTTAGTGTAGTCCTACTTGTTTATCTTTGCATATTTATTTTTTCCATAATCCCCCTCACCCAGAGACCCTATCAAACCTGGAAGACAGAATCTGGGGCTGACTCGACCTCCTCAAGACCCAGGGGCCCACAGTTGCTGTCTGAGCATCAGATTTTCCAAGATGTGGGAAAGTGGAAAGACTTTAGGACAGAGAAATATTATGTGAAATATGACTCCCAATATATGACACTGTCTCTGGAGGTAACAAGTAGTCAAGTGTCCCCAGGAGAGAATCCCAGAGACAGGAACTCATCTGCTCATTATCTGGAGGGTGGGGGAGGTGACCAGGACTGTAGAGCTGAGAGACAGGTGGCCAATGTGGAGATTGCCCCCAGGATCACAGTCTGGGATCTGAGTCTTTTTCTCCTCTCCAGCTTGTACCAGATACCCCAAATCTACACCCCATTCACCTGAAGTTCAACCATCTTGGAGTCTAAATATCACTATGTCAGTGGCTTGTATAAGATGATGGTTCTCCTCCCACCTGGGCCCCAAGCCGTCTCCCCTCTCCTAAGTCCTCACCCATATGTTAGGGTCCCAAGGTCATGACACCAGCCCTACATGCCAGGTGACCTTCCTAGGAGGTGGTAGTTCTGTGGATAGAACCATCAGAGGAGTTCAGCCCATAGCTAAAAACCTATATGTGATTTTTCAGGCCGGTTCATAGGCAAATAGAAAGACTTTCCCTGGCTGTCCTCATGGGAAGCTGCCCTCCCTGCACTTTTGACTCTCTGGGAGCTGGCCACGTGGGACCCGCTTCTCTAGTAGAGACAACCGTGCACAACCCCAGAAGGCAGGACTTGGGGGCTCTCGTCCTTCCTTGCTGCCTTACTTGGGCAAGCCCCTTGCATGTCTGAGCTTCTGGGTTCATTTCACACAGGCAGAAATTGTCCTGGATGATCTCAAATGGGCAGTCACAGCTGAATCTGTGGTCTGAAGTTTCCTCTTCTGGGCTTGTGGCCCATTCTTCTTAACACAAGCTTTCTGTATCAGCTTCCTCTGCCCTCTCACAGCTGTAGCTTTCTCTTCTCTCTCAGAGGGACCCTGGAAGGCAGACTGTCCCAGGGCAGGAGGACAGAATGTTGCTGCACCTGATGCTGCTGCTGACTGTGCTGTGGGGAGGTGAGTGGTCAAGGGGAAAAGTGACCCCAATATTGGGAGGCACCAGAACTGCAGGCTGAGTTTCTCCCTCTCCCCAGTGCCCACGGCTCAGGATCAGAGCTACCAGCTGAAACTACAGGGGTCCGTGACAGTGCAAGAGGGCCTGTGTGTCCTCGTGCCCTGCAAATTTTCCATTCCCTGGACTGTCTTTGGAACCCTCCACGTGTTTTGGTTCCGGAAAGGGGAGTATAGAAACCGTAATTCTCTGGTGGCCACAAACAAAGAGAAACAGAAGCTGCAGGAGAGCACCCGGGGCCGGTTCTTCCTCCTCGGAGACCCCCAGGCCCACAACTGCTCCCTGAGCATCAGAGACGTCAACATGGGGGACAGTGGGACGTACTTCTTTCACATGGAGAATTCCTACAAGAAACACTCGTATCAGGATAAGACGCTCTCTCTGCGTGTGACAGGTATGGTGGGGGCCCAGGGAAAGGCCCCAGAGTGTGGGGCACTGGAAATAGAAAAATGAAGGTTCTGCTCCTCCTGAGAGTGGGGTGTTGTGGGGATGGTGACGTAAGGACCCTGGGGCAGGCTGAAGACACACCAAGGGGCCCCAATCTCCTCTCTCTCCTCACCAGCTTTGACCCACAGGCCCGAAATCCTTATGTCAGGGCCCCTGGAGTTTGGCCATCCCAGGAACCTGACCTGCTCTGTGCCATGGGCCTGTGAGCAGGGTACACCCCCCATCTTCTCCTGGACATCAGCTGCCCTCACCTCCCTGGGCCCCAGGACCCTCCTCTCCTCTGTGCTCATTCTCACCCCACAGCCCCAGGACCACGGCACCAACCTTACCTGTCAGGTGACGTTCCCTGCAGCTGGTGTGACCGTGGAAAGGACCATCCACCTCAATGTCACCTGTGAGTGCTGGGCCAGGAATCCCGAGTCCCTGAGGGGGTAGGGCGAGTGCAGAGCTGGGCCAGGGCTTGATGTAGGGGTCCTGCTAGTCCAACAGGAAGGGGTGCCCCTATACCTGTTTCCATGGGTCCGGGGGAGAAAGGCCCAGTGCCCACCCATTTGTCCCCATCATCCGTCTCCATGGATGTTGAGGCTGCTACATCCTTCTGTCACAGATGCTCCACAGAACATGGTGATCAACATTGTCCAAGGAAACAGCACAGGTAAGAAAGAACCTCTTCTCTCCAGAGCTGGGCTGGATGCAGGTCTAGCTGGATCTAGAGCTCCAATTGTCCGGGGACTAAGTGAGAGATAAGTGAGAAGCCAGCTACTGAGGTCTGATGTGGGGAGAGCACAGAGGAAAGCCCCAACAAATCCCCTCTCCCTGAAGTTAATCTGTTCTCACCCACAGCTTTCTCTGGCCAAATCCAAAGGAAGCCGTCACATCCCTCTTGTTTCACCTTCTCTCTGACGTGTCACCTCCTCCTGCTTCCATAGCCCCTTGTTGGTCCATTAACTGCATTTGTTCACTGCACCCCTGTCCTGAGCCCTCTGCCCTCCATCTGCCCGACACTCTGAGCAGCTCAGGGAAATCCTCTGGGCCTCTTCTGAAGGCCTGAGGCCTGACTCTCCCGGTCCTCTCGTCAGAGTTAGCGTGGAGAGAGATGCCGGCTTCACCCACCCCATCTCTCTCTCTTTTTGTCTCTCTCTCTGCATCTCTCTCCCCAAAGCCCTCAAGATCCTGCAAAACACCTGGACCCTTCCCGTCCTGGAGGGCCAGGCTGTGCGGCTGCTCTGTGTGGCTGACAGCAACCCCCCCGCAGAGCTGAGCTGGTTCCAGGGGTCCCCAGCACTGAACGCCATCCCCATCTCCACCACCGCCATCCTGGAGCTGCCTCGCATAGGGACTACAGGAGGAGACTTCACCTGCCTTGCTCAGCACCCGCTGGGCTCCCAAAATGTCTCTGTGAGCCTCTCCGTGGTCTGTGAGTGTGGGGACCCCTGGGGCAGGACACATGGGTCCTGTGAAGGGCAGAGGCACCACTGACCTTCTCTTCCCTCCCCACAGACCCCCCACAGCTGCTGGGACCCTCCTGCTCCTGGGAGGACAAGGGTCTGCACTGCGCCTGCTCATCCCGAGCCCAGCCGGCCCCCTCCCTGCACTGGCGGCTGGGGGAGGGTCTGCTGGAGTGGAACAGCAGCAACGCCTCCTTCATGGTCACCTCCAGCTCCACCGGGCCCTGGGCCAACAGCTCCCTGCGCTTCTATGGGGCGCTCAGCTCTGTCCTCAGACTCAGCTGCGAGGCTGCAAATGTTCATGGAGCCCAGATCGCCACTGTCCTGTTGCTGCCAGGTCAGTGGTCAGCTGAGGGGTGACGCCTCGGGTAAGAGAAACCGGGACCCTTGTTTTAGTTTCCTAGGGCTGCTGTAAGAAAGTACCTCAAACAAGGGCCTAAACAGCAGAGATGTATCATCTCGTATTTCTGGAGGCCAGAGCCTGAGATCAAGGTGTCAGTTGGGTTGGTTCTCTCTGAGGCTGTGAGAATCTATTCCAGACCTCTCCCTCAGATTCTGGTGATTTGCTGGCAGACTTTGTCATGCTTTGCCTTGTAGAAGCATCTCCCCTTCATCTTCACATGGCATTCTCCCTCTCTTTGTGCAAATTTCCCCCCTTTTTTTTTTTTTGTGAGGAGGACCAGCCCTGAGCTAACATCTGCCAATCCTCCTCTTCTTTTTGCTGAGGAAGACTGGCCCTGGGCTAACACCTGTGCCCATCTTCCTCCATTTTATATGGGACGCCGCCACAGCATGGCCTGACAAGCAGTGCGTCAGTGAGTGCCCGGGATCCGAACCGGCGAACCCCGGGCCGCCGCAGCGGAGCGCGCGCACTTAACCGCTTTCGCCACCGGGACGGCCCCAAATTTCCCCTTTTTAATGAGGACATCAGTTATATTGGATTAGGGCTCAACATAATGTCCTCATTTTAACTGTAACTGCTGTAAAGACCCTGTCTCCAAATAAAGTCACATTCTGAGGTACGGGGCAGGGAATATGCCACGGGTGAAGGGGGGTGAATTTCAACATAATGAATTTGGGGGGGCGCAATTTAACATGTAATAGGCCCAGAGAGATGGAGCTTGGAGGAGAGACACCCCAAGGCCTGGATCAGAGTGGCTGGGGGTGTAAGATCCTCGGTCCTGTGACCAGGAGAAGGGGCTGGTTGAGGGTCTACAGGGCAGTGGAATGCAGAGCAACTGAGTCCTGTTTGGGGAGTGGGTACACTAAGGGAATAAAGGGAGAGAAGTGGTCAGTTGGGAGGATGCCATGTATTGGGGTTGGAGTTTACCCTAAAGTCCAATTATCTACAGGTAAACCAGAACCCAGGGTCAGTGGGGTCCTGGGAGCAGTCGGGGGAGCTGGCATCATGGCCCTGCTTTCTCTCTGCCTCTGTCTCATCATCAGGTGAGAGTGGGCTCCAGAGACAGAGGGAGAGGCCTTTGGTGGGAAGGGCAAACGGTCTCAGAATCTCAGAAACCCTGAGTCAGAGGACCTGGACTGCTTGTAAAGCCAGGATCTAGGGAAGGGAGGTTGAGTGGTGGTGTGAATCAGCTCATAACCAACAGAGGCAACCATGGGTTAAGGGACCACCAGGAAAAGGACCCCATCTCTGTCTACCTCCTTCAGCACATCCATGGTCTTTACAGGGAGTAGAGGGTTGTCTGCCTTCTCAGTGCCCCAAATAACCAGGCTGAAATGCCCTGGGCTGTTTCCTTAGAGTGAAGACCTGCAGGAAGAAGGCAGCCCAGCCAGTGCAGAGCATGGACAACGTGAACCCAGACGAGGGCTCAGGCTCCTGGGTGAGTGAGGCGACATGGGCTCCTTTCAACATTATCCCTGGTGGATGCTGCCTCAGGAAGGGCCCTTAGGAACTTCCCTTTTACATCCAACACTGCCCAGAGTTCCACATGTGGACATTTTATATTATTGACTCAACTGCTCTGATGTGTCTACTTCTGGTGGGGTAAGTATCTAGTCCAGTGGGTTTGTTGGGGGTGTTTATGCCTCATCTGTCAGGCGATCATAATCCCCTGGAATATTAGCCTTTTCTTCTGGTGTGGATCACTGGGAAAGAGTAATGGCCCAAACCTAGTCTGTGTCAGAACCGCTGAGCACAAGGAGAGTGGTGGACATGGGCTCTAGGATAGAGAGCCCGGGCACCCCAAAGTCACAATTCATCACCTCATTTTGCATTTTCCAATCTATCACCATGTTTATTTAATATCAACACTGAATTTATTGAGGTGTACTTTACGTGGGATAAAATGCACCCATTTTAAGTGTACTGTTAAATGAGTTTGGACAAATGGATACACCCTGTAACCATGACCCAATCTGGACATGAAACATTTCCATCACTCCCCAATATTCCCTTGTTCCCTTTCCCAGTCAACCACTGGTTTCCAGTGATCACTGATTCCTATCACGATAGATTAATTTTGTCTATTGCAGAACTTCATATAAATGGAACCTGCAATGTTTGCTCTATATATCTGGCTTCTATCATGTCATTAAAAGATATAAAAATCCTAAACATGTATGCTCCCAATAACTGAGCATCGCTCATCAAAAAAAATGAAGAAAAACTGACAGAGCTGCAAAGAGAAGTAGACACACCCACAATCACAGTTGATTATTTCAAAACTTCTCTCTCAGTAACGGGTCTATCAAGGAGAGAGAAAATCATTTTTTTTCATCCAATTTTCTTAATTCCCTATATTGTTTCCCCTGGTCTATCTTGGAGAATGGAATGCTCAGTGTGTGCTAAGTCCCCACCAGGAATCATGGGGACAGGAATCGTGGATGTCAGGAATCAGGTTATACCCTTTTCATTGCTTTATTTTCAAATTTTCAGTAAACTTTTGTTTTTTTTAGTGAATGTCTCTTGAGGTCAGTAGAGATTAGTGGTTGAAAGCAGGTGCCCCAGAGCCAGATGACCCACATCCAAATCCCCTTTCCCTACTGACGTGCTGTGTGACCCTGGACAAACAATGTGCCCTCTCTGACCTCTGTTTATTTTCTGTGACCTGCGAATATGAGGAGAACCTGTGTCACAGAATAGTTGTGGGGAGTACTTAAAACAGCACCTGGCACATGCTGAGCACAGGACTCATTACTACGGATCAGAATCCTTCCCTCCTCTAGCGAGTGAGTCTCAAGGGTGCTTTGTTGCTGTTGTTTTATTCCCTGTTTCATTCTCAGGGCCTAGAGGACTGCCTGACCCATAACTCCCAGTAGGTACTCAATAACTGTTTCTGGAATAAATCACTGAGTAATCAGAGTGCTGGAAAACATTTTCTATTAAAGTCTCTGTCTGTGTCTTTTGATGGGTGAGGTTCGGCCGTGTGCAAGTACTGTAGCTATGATTATTCACAGACATGTTTCTCTCTTTCCCGTGTTTTGGCTGCAGTAGATTAGCACAGCTGATCCATCACTGATTTTCACCTTTCTTTTGCCCCCTCTGGGCAGCCTTCTCCTTCTCTTCCATTTGCTCTTCAGTAGCGAAGCCCTTTCCTCCTGACCTGAGGACTGTTTGTCTTTGCCCCTCTCAGCTGCTGTTTGATGGTTTCTGTTTCATGCACCTGTAGCATGAGGGTGTTGTGAGCAGGAAGCAGATATGGGCAAGGTGTCTGGTGCCGTCTTTCATGCAGGCCGTTCTCTCTGCTCTGTCTTCTAAGATCTGTCTGGAAACTGGCTACGCTCCCCCCACCCCACCCCTGCTTTATAGTTCAAAATGTCTCCTATTCCAAATTGACAACTTGAAATGTACTGTTTTCTATTTGTTTAGTAACTGCCTGTCCTAGAAAACCATCAGCTGCATGGTGTCAGGGGCTGGGTCTGCTTTCTTCATCACTCCACACACAGCACCTGGCACACGGCCCCGACAGAGGATGGTGCCATAGTGAGACAGAGCTGGATTTGAGTCCTGGCTCAGTGGGGCATGGATAGAGACGTGTGTCTTCAGGGCAATGCATGTAATCCCTCTAGCCTTAGTTATACCATCTGTAAGATGAAAATGATAATCACATCCTCTCCCAGCATTTGTTTTTAGAATGTAATATGATTAATATAAATACTCACTGAGGATTGGACAATGCTAATTATTAACTATTTTTGAACAAATGAGGGGGAAAATGATCCGAGTTCCATCAGTCCCAATCCCATTCTGGTCCTTGGCTGCTTGCTCCCTGCCCCTATTGCCCAGCTCTGAATCCTTCTCTTCCTTCCACTCAGGCTCATCAGCACCAGCTCTGGACAGACTCCCCTTCAGACCACCCAGCCCCTGCTGGGGTGAGCCCCATCTCAGGAGAGGAACTGGAGCTCCACTATGCTTTCCTCAGATTTCATAAGCCTCCCCCAAAAAAAGACACCAACACCGAGTACGCAGAGATCAAGACACACAAGTGAGGAATTATTTTCTCACAGTTCTGAGGCTGGAAGTCTGAGATGAACAAGTCAGCAGGGTTGGTTCCTTCCGAGGCCTCTCTCCTGGGCTTGCAGACAGCTGTCTCCTCCCTGTGTCCTCACATGGTCTTCCCTCTTCTTATAAATGTTTCCTCTTCTTACCAAGATACTAAGTGTATGGGATTAGGGCACAGCCTAATGACTTCATTTTCACTGAATTACTTCTTGAAAAACCCTGTCTCCAATACAGTCACATCCTGAGGTACTGGGGGTTAGAACTTCAATTTCTTCATTTAATGATTTTTAGCTTATAACACTCAGACTCCGATTATTTTAAAATTGATAGCCTTCTTGACAATGGTATGAATCCGCTAGTATATGTGGAAGACCACAGGACTTGTGTCAAAAGAACTGAGTTCAAATCCATGTATGCCATTTTTTGAGTGAGTCCCTTTATCTCTGTGGTTCACTTTACTGTTCTCCATAGCAGTGAAATCATTCCGCTAATCAGATTATTGTGAAAGAGACACGAAAATATACGCATAAAACAGCTAACAAATGTCCTGATGTGAAACTTTTTCCGAACTCTGAACCCAGGCTTCTGTCAGGACTTTTGTTGCTGTTTTAATAGAAAGTTTCTGGTAACAATTTCTCCTAAGGCTTGGAGGGGCCAGTCCCAGAGGCCATGGAAATTTCTCCCCTAGAATTGGAAAAGAGGCAAGGATGACTGCTCTTACCACTTCCATCAAACAATATATTGTAGATCCTTCCTAGTGCAATGAATGTAAGAAATAGAAATAAGAGCTCTCCGAGTCATAAAGTAAGAAGTAAAAGACTCTTTATTCTCAGATAACGTGATGGTGGGCATAGAAAATCTAGCTATACACAAAGCTGCTTAAACCAATAAAAGAGTTTAGCAAGGTGTTCAGATACTGGTTCAGATGACCAAATTCCTTTGCAATGCTATGCATTTGCCAAGGACGGTTAGAAATTGATTTTTTTAAGGATGCAATTTACAGTAACATGAAACTATGAAGTATATACCATGTTCATGGATTGGAAGACTCAATATTGTTAGAATGTCAGTTTTTCCAATTGTTCAATAAATTCAATGCAATCTCAAAGTCTCAGTGAGAGCTTTTATAGAAATTGACAAGCTGATTCAAAACTATACATAGAAAAGCAAACAACTAGTATGTCCTAACAAATTTTGGAAACTGACAATAAATCTATTGAAGCAGTCCCCTCTAGTTCCTGTCCCTCTGTCCCAGGATTCCCACCACCTCCTGCACAGCCACCAGCTATGCAGGAGAAACATTTCCTCCACATCCAGGAGCAAGTCTCTTCTCCCAACAAATCTTGATGCTCCCAGTGGAGGACGATTCCCAGCCTGGTGGTCCTCATTCCTTGTGTCCTGAGCACCAAGACACCTGGCAGAGTGGTCTGCATGGGCAAAGCCCCAGAGGCAGGGCAGAGCTTGTCATGTTCCAGAACAGTGAGGAGCAGAGTGGCCGGGCAAGGGGACAGCTGTCCAGAAGTCAGTCATGGAGTCCAGTGGGGCCACTGTGGAAGAGTGGGCACTTGTTCTCTCTCCTTTCATTCTCCCAACAATCCCATCCCACAGAGAATGTCAGCTGTCCTCTTGAGAGCTCCCACGTTCCAGGCCCTCTGACGAATTAAGTGTGCTGTCCCACCTACTCCTCATTACCTCCCACCTTGACAGTCCTGGTCACGTCCCTTCTGCCAATTCCATCTAGGTTTCTAGTTTCCTGGTGCCTTGTCCAGCTCCCCACAGGACAGTAAGGAGAGTGTTCTGGTCTGTCAAATTCACCTCACTGTCTCCTCCCAGAAGAGAATAGGACTTACCCCTATACATTTGGAGAAATGAAGGAAAGTATAAATGAATGAAAGGTGGCCTCCCCATATCGACAAGAAACACAACTGAGACTTAATGATTGAGAAGGGTTGAAATGACAAGATGCCAACAGACATACCATGGAAGCACTACAGGAAAGAGAGTTGGCATCACTGTCCTAACATCAGATGAGAGAGTCCTGGAGGCAAAGAGCATTAGGTGTGGGCACTTCATAAAATCAAAGGTTTAGTTCATCCTCCATAAAATATAAAATTCTAAATATGTATGCCTCTGCAAATTGAGTCTCAAAATACACAAAACATATATATGCACAGAATTAAGGCTCCTGTCACAGGAAGCTCCGGGTGCCCAGACACTTACTGTCTTCCCATTGGACAGTGACTCTCGGGGCAGCATGCATGGCTGGTGTGTGACCTTGTGAGCAGAGAGGGGTTGTCTACCACGTGGACGCTGAGGGAGGGAGGACAGTTGGCCTCCTCACTCCCCACAAAAGGCTTCCCCCATCTCCTATGTCCCTACATCCCAGCCCTGGACCCACCTCCACAGACATCTACAACCTGTGACTCGGGGAGTCTGGCCATGAGACATCCATTTTCTCTTTTCAGGAAATGACCCCTGAGAGGAAGAACATCAACAGGGAGGAAGGAGATGGGCTGGGGCCCCACGTGGGGTGTGAATTTGGGTGAGGCTCAAACCCTCTCTGTCCTAGGGTCCACAGGAGTGGATGTGTTGGAGGATGGTTGACAACGGAGATTTATCACCTCATATTTCTGGAAGCCAGAAGCCTGAGAGCAAGGTGTCAGCACAGTTGCTTCCCTCTGAGGCTGTGAGAATCTGTTCCAGGCCTCTCCCCCAGCTTCTGGTGGTTTGCTGGCAAACTTGGGCATGGCTTGGCTTGTAGAAGCATCTCCCCAATCTCTGCCTTCATCTTCGCATGGCATTATCCTTGTCTGTGTGCAAATTTCCCCTTTTTAATGAGGATGCCAGTTTTATTGGATCAAGGCCCAACCTAATGACCTCATTTTAACAATTACCACTGGGAAGACCTTGTCTCCAAATAGGGTCACATTGTGAGGTACACAGCAGGGGATACAGTGGGGTGGAGTGGGAGGCTAGATTTCAATGTAGGGTGGAAACAATTTAACCTATAACAGCCCCAGAGAGATGGAGAGTGGAGGAGAGGCACCTCAAGGCCTGGACCATGGCTAGCCATGTAAGATCCTCAGTCCTGTGGCCAGGAGAAAGGGCGGGTCCAGCATCTACAGGACAATGAAATGCTGAGCGACTGAGTCCTGTTTGGGGAGTGGGTACATTAAGGGAACACGTAGAGAGAGAAGCGGCCAGTTGGGAGGATGCTACGTATTGGGGTTGGAGTCTACCCTAAAGTCAACATACCTACAGGTAAACCAGAACCTAGGGCCAGTGGGGTCCTAGGAGCAGTCGGGGGAGCTGGCATCATGGCCTTGCTTTCTCTCTGCCTCTGTCTCATCTTCAGGTGAGAGGGGGCTCCAGAGACAGAGGGAGAGACTAGGGGTGAGAAGGGCATAAGGTCTCAGAATCTCAGAAATCCTGAGCTGGAGGAACTGGACTGGTTGGACAGCCAGGAGCCAGGGAAGGGAGGCTAAGTGGTGGCGTGAATCAGCCTGTAACCTACAGGGCCAAGCATGGGGTCCCTTCACAGGCTCTGGTCCAGCCCTTGGGTTAGGGGGAGCACCTGGAGAGGGGCCCCACTTCTGCCTACCTCATTCAGCACTTCCGTGCTCATCACAGGGAGTAGGGGGTGGTCTGCCTTCTCCTTGCCCCAATAACCAGGCTGAAATGCCCTGGGCTGTTCCCTTAGAGTGAAGACCTGCAGGAAGAAGGTGGCCCAGACAGTGCAGAGCTTGGACAACGTGAACCCAGTTGAGGGCTCAGGCTCCAGGGTGAGTGAGGGGGCAGGAGCTCCATTCAACATTATTCCTGGTGGATGCTGCCTCGGGAAGGGCCCTTAGGAACTTCCCTTTTATATCCAACACTGCCCAGAGTTCCACATGTAGTTATTTTAAACTATTGACTCAGCTGTTCTGATGCATCTCCTTCTGGTGGGGTAAGTATGCAGTCCACTTGGTTTGTTGGAGGTGTTTATGCCTCATCTGTCTGATGATCATATTTTCCTGGTATATTAACCTTTTCTTCTGGTGTTTATCACCAGGGAAGAGTAACGGCCCAAACCTAGTCTGTGTCAGACCCGCTGAGTACAAGGAGAGTGGTGGACATGGGCTCTAGGGTAGAAAGCCAAGTGCCTCAAAGTCACAATTCATCATCCCATTTTGCATTTTTCCAATCTACCACCATGTTTATTTAATATCAACACTGAATTTATTGAGGTATACTTTACATAGGATAAAATGCACCCATTTTAAGTATACCGTTAAATGAGTTTGGACAAATTGATACACCCTGTAACCATGTCCCCATTCCAGACATGGAGTATTTCCATCACTCCCCAAAATTCCCTTGTTCCCCTTCCCAGTCAACCCCTTTTCCAGCGATCGCTGATTTCTATCACTATAGATTAATTTTGTCTGTTCCGGAACTTCATACAAAAGAAAACTTCAATATTTACTCTATATATCTGGCTTCTATCATGTCATTAAAAGATATAAAAATCCTAAACACGTATACCCCCAATAGCAGAGCATCATTCATCAAAACAAATGAACAAAAACTGACAGAACTGCAAAGAGAAGTAGACACACCCACAACCACAGTTGATTATTTCTAAACTTCTCTCTCAGTAACTGGTCTATCAAGGAGACAGAAAATCATTTGTTTAATTCAATTTTCTTAATTCCCTATATTGTTTCCCCTGATCTATCTTGGGGAATGGAATCCTCACTGTGTGCTAAGTTCCCATCGGGAATCATGGAGACAGGAATCGTGGATGTCAGGAATCAGGTTATACATTTTCCTTTGCTTTACATCAAAATTTTCAGCAAGCTTTTTTTTAATGAATGTCACCTGTAGTCAGTAGTGCATAGTGTTTGAAAGCATGTGCTCCAGAGCCAGACCACCTGCATCCAAATCCCCTTTCCCTACTGATGCACTGTGTGACCCTGGACAAATGGTGTGCCCTCTCTGACCTCTGTTTATTTTCTGTGACATGGGAATATGAGGAGAACCTGTGTCACAGAGTAGTTGTGGGGAGTACTTAAAAGAGCACCTGGCACATACTGAGCACAGGACTCATTACTACGGATCAGAATCCTTCCCTCCTCTAGCAAGTGAGTCCCCAGGGCGGTTTGTTGTTGTTGTTTTATTCCCTGTTGCATTCTCAGGGCCTAGAGGAATGCCTGACTCATAACTCATAGCAGGTACTCAATAAATATTTCTGGAATGAATGATTTAATAATCATAGTCCGGAAAACATTTTCTATTAAAATCTCTGTCTGTGTCTTCTGATGGGTGAGGTTCATCCATATGCAAATACTGTAGCCATGATTATCCACAGACACGTTTCTTTCTTTCCCATGTTTTGGCTGCAGTAGATTAGCACAGTTGATCCGTCATTGATTTTCATCTTTCTTTTGCCCACTCTGGGCAGCCTTCTCCCTCTCTTCTAGTTGCACTTCAATAGTGAATGCCTTTCCTCCTGACCTGAGAAATGTTTGTCTTTGCCTCTCTGTGCTGCTGTTTGAGCGTTTCTGTTTCATGCATCTGTAGCCTGAGGGTGTTGTGAGCAGGAAGCTGATGTGGGTGAGGTGTTTGGGGCCATCCTTCCTGCAGGACCTGCTTTCTGCTGTCTTCTAGGACCTCTCTGAAAACTGGGTATGCGGCCACTGCCCCTGCTTTATATTCCAACATATTTCCTATCCCAAATTGAGAACTTGAAATGTACTTGTTTTCTGTTTGTTTAGTAACCGCCTGTCCTAGAAAATCATCAGCTGCATGGTGTCAGGGGCTGGGTCTGCTTTCTTCATCACTCCACACACAGCACCTGGCACACGGCCCCGACAGAGGATGGTGCCATAGTGAGACAGAGCTGGATTTGAGTCCTGGTTCAGTGGGGCATGTATAGAGATGTGTGTCTTCAGGGCAATGCATGTAATCCCTCTTAGCCTCAGTTTTACCATCTGTAAGATGAAAATGATAATCACATCCTCTCCCAGCATTTGTTTTTAGACTATAATGTGACTAATATAAAAACTTACTGAGGATTGGACAGTGCTAATTATTAACTATTTTTGAACAAATGAAGGGGAAAATGATCCAAGTTCCCTCAGCAATCCCATTCTGGTCTTAGCTGCTTTCTCCCTGACCCTATTTCCCAGCTCTGAATATTTCTCTTCCTTCCACTCAGGCGCATCAGCACGAGTTCTGGACAGACTCCCCTTCAGACCACGCAGCCCCTGCTGGAGTAAGCCCCATCTCAGGAGAGGAACCAGAGCTCCACTATGCTTTCCTCACATTTCACAAGCCTCCCAAACAAAAAGGGACCAACACCGAGTACGCAGAGATCAAGACACACAAGTGAGGAATTATTTTCTCACAGTTCTGGAGGCTGGAAATCTGAGACCAACAAGTCAGCAGGGTTGGTTCCTTCTGAGGCCTCTCTCCTGGGCTTGCAGACAGCTGTCTCCTCCCATCTTCCCACACGGTCTTCCCTCTTCTTATAAATGTTTCCTCTTCTTGAAAAGATACCAAGTGTATGGGATTAGGGTCCACCCTGATGACTCCATTTCAACTGAATTACTTCTTTAAAGACCCTGCCTCCTAATATAGTCACATCCTGAGGTCCTGGGGGTTCAGATTTCAACTTATTAATTTGATAATTTTCAGCTCATAACGCTCAGCCTCTGATTATTTAAACTTAATGGCCTTTTTGGCGATGGTATGCATCACCTAGTGTATGTGGAAGACCACAGGACTTGTGTCCAAAAGAATTGAGTTCTAATCCACCTATGCCACTTTTTGAGTGAGTCTTTTTATCTCTGTGTGGCTCACTTTACTGTTCTGCAAAGCAGGGGAATCATCCCTCTAATCAGATTATTGTGAAAGAGCCATGAAAATGTATGTAAAAAAACAGCTAACAAGGGTCCTGAGGTGAAGCTTTTTGTGAACTCAGAACCCAGGCTTGTTTCAGGACTTTTGTTGGCTGTTTTTTGCAGAAAGTTGCTGCTAATAGTTTCTCCTAAGGCTTGGTGGGGCCTGTCACAGAGGCCACACAGCCTTCTCCACTAGGATTTGAAATGAGGCTAGAATGGCTGCCCTTACCACTTCTGTTCAACAATATATTGCAGATCCTTCCCAGTGCAATGAATGCAAGAAAGAAATAAGAGCTCTCCAGATCATAAAGTAAGAAGTAAAAGAGTGTTTATGCACAGACAACATGGTGGTGGGCATATAAAATGTAATTTTATCTGCAAAGAAGCTGCTAAAACCAATAAAAGAATTCAGCAAGGTATTAAGATATTAGTTCAAATGAAAAGATTCCTTTTCTATGCCATGTATTGCCCAAGGAAAATTAGAAATTGAATATTTTTTTAAAGATGCAATTACAGTAACGTGAAACTATGAAATAAATTGAATGAAATAGGTGCAAATCCTGTACATTGAAAGAATACAAAGTATTACTTTAAGAACTGAAAGAAGATGTAAAAACATGGAGATATATACCATGTTCATGGATTAGAAGACTCAATATGGTTAGGTTGTCAGTTTTCCCAAATTGATGCAGCAGTGAGTCACTGCTTGTTGTCACGCTGGCACATTAATCCTACTGAGAAACGGAGAAAGGCCATGAGAACACGAGTCTCTAACCACAAATCATGCTACTAATTATCATGTTCATTTAGCACACAGAATCCACCCATCTCCTTGGCCGTGTCCCCAACCTTTCTCCATCACCACACAAGGGTGGGGCTAGGCACAGAGCACATTCTCAGCACAGCTTTCCGTGACTGAATGCTGGAATAAATGGATGAATCCTGTTTCAAATTCTCCTAATTTTCAATGCAAAGCCCCTGGGGATCTGGCATCCCACGTCGGTCTTTTTCTTATGGATGCTCTTGCTTTGGGCAGCTCCTCCTCCAGTCAAGTCTCACACATGTGGCCATTTCTCTTGCTTTACACATGCTTTGAGTATTACCGAACCAAGTGGGCTTGCCTCCTGGTGAGTTAAATAAAACTCTACACCAACAGAAGTTGCCTCACAAGGTAAAGTGTATTTGCAGCAAATAGGAGGCCATGAGAAATCATTTCCAAAGTCATGGCATCCCCAAAGGGAAGCAGGAACTTCTATTTCAGTTGGGAAATGAATATTCAAAAGGGAGAGGCAGGTATTTGCTTGCACAGGCTCAGTTGAAGAACATGCTTCCACATAAGGAGGCCTAAGCTCCTCCTAGAGAGATCTTTGCGTTAAAAATAAGGCAAAGGTTATGGGCATAGCTCTTGTGGCGAGGCTTGGTCAGTTTCAGGATGGCTGGTTTTTACATCTCCTTAACGTACAGAGGAAAAGAAACAACTTGGAAAAACAGTGAATCGCTTCCAAACCCACCTTTGAGTTTCTCCAGGCACCTAGTCAGTGATAAATCCCCCCTCTAGTTTTATCCTGCTCCTCATTCTTGAGGGGCACAGGTCTAAGGTCTGTCTTCTGTAACTTCTTCCTGCTTCCTGCTTCCTGTGATCAGTAGAGGACCAGAATTTTCAGCCAATCTCAAATAGGTTTGTGGGTCACCAAATGCATAGCCCCAAGTTGTTTGTAGCAACCATCTGTAATTTTATAGCCTCAATGTGTTTAGGATCTGGGCATACTTGCCCTTCCCTCTCTAGATTCCATTAGCTCTTTATAGTCTAGATACTGGGTTGCCCATTTCTCTGATGGACCTAGTCCTGCTGCCCAGGAACATGCAACCTCCTTGGAAGCATACCGTGCCTAAATGGTATGGGGTTGGTTAGGATCCAGGGCAGAGCCTGGGCTGGATAGCTGGTCATTACTTACCTTCATGGTGTCACTGAAACAAGAGTTTCAAATCAGAGAGTGGTTTGCGGGAAAACTAGGAGTCAGTTGTCTGTAACGATATCTCTTGATGTTCAGGCATGGTCACATTTTTTACCCATGTGTGGTGGATCCAAGGAGTGACTCCTTCTAATTTTAGGGAAGAATGTGTGGTTAGTAACACTGAGTGAGGCCCTATGCAAATGGGATTTAGCTGATCTTGGGATGAACCGCTTTTCCAAGTTTTAAGATAGACCCAATCTCCCGGTTCATATGGGTGGAGTTTGACCTCCGTAGGCAAGGGAAGACAAAAGTTTATTACTTATTGAATGCATCTACCACCTGCTTCAGATTGATTATGTGTTCTATTGCCATGGAAACCTTTGGGTCTGGGTTTCTGAGCAAATCTGAGTCTTTAGAGAAGGTTTCCCATAGGTCGTTTCAAAGGGGCTAATCTTCAGTTTGCCTTTTGGAGCTGCCCTTACCTGAGTGAGGGCTATTGGCAGTAGTTTTCACCAATTTTCTTGTGTCTCTTGGCACAATTTAGCCAGAGTTTTCTTTAAAGTTTTACTTGCTCACTCAGTTTTTCCAGACAACTCTGTTCTCCATAAGGCATGTAGCTTCCATGTAATTTTTAAAATTCTGGCTACTTCAGAGGTTATTTTTGATATAAATGCTGGCCCATCCTCACTCAGAATTGATCTAGATGACCCAAAATGGGGAATTATTTCTTTTAACAACAATTTTGTTACTTCCTTTGCCCTTTCCAACCTACAAAGAAAGGCTTTAATCCATCCAGTAGATGTATCCACAAACACCAAGAGGTGTCTGTACCCTCTGGGGGGCTGTGGGCATAACAGTAAAATCAACTCACCAGTCTTCCCCCAGTAAAGTTCCCCGAATTTGAGTTGCTTTGGCCAGGTTTGTACATTATTTTTCTGGCAATAAATGCATTGTCCAGTTATTTTTTCAATAAGTTCCTCTATACCTGGGGTGCTTATGACATTCATCAGCCATAGGTATAAGGCGTCTTTTCCATAATGGGTAGAATCATGAGCACTCTTGAGGAGCCCCCAAGCTGTTTGTTTGTGGACCCAAATCTTCCCTCGTGCACTTATCATCCAGCCCTTAACTATTGGGGACCACTGATAATGCTGTGTCATGGCTTCCCTTACTTCATCAGGGGAATACACTGGTGTAAACTCTTAGAAGGGTGGAGTGGTAATTAATGGCAATTGGAGAAGCTCTCCTGATATAGTGGACTTTTTTGCAGCTGCGTCTGCCAAGTTATTCCCTTTTATGGCCTCTGATTCCCCACTTTGGTGGCCTCTACAATGGACCACCGATACTTCCTTGAGGCCCTGTACTGCTCCCAGCAGTTTAAGGATCTCTGGCCCATGTTTAATTTCTTTACTGCTGCTATTAAGGAGTCCTTTTTCTTTCCAAATGGCTCCATGAGCATGAATTACAGAGAAAGCGTATTTAGGGTCTGTGTATATTGTTATTATTTTTTCTTTTCCCAATTCCAAAGCTCTCCTTAATGCAATTATTTCTGCCTTTTGGGCCGAGGTGCCTGGTGTCAGCCCCCTGGCCTCTATGGTTGCCTGCAGAGACACTACTGCATAACCTGCTCTTCTCTGTCCATTATTCATGAAGTTGCTCCCATCTACAAACTGTACTTCCTCTGCATTAGGCAACGGTTCACTCTGGAGATCTCTGTGGCTAGAGTAAACCTGATCAATCACTTCCAGGCAAGCATGGGTAATAGGCCCGTTGGAATCAGGGAGCAGGGTAGCTGAGTTTAAGGTATGACAGGGCTTTAAGGAAATATCAGGAGAATCTAGCAGCATAGCTTGATATCACAGTATTCTATTCTGGGATAGCCATGGATGTCCTCTAGTCTCTAGTAGGTGAGAGACTTGATGGGGTGTCCACACTGTCATGGGTTGGCCCATAGTCAGGTTTTCTGCTTTCTTCATTAAGAGGCAGGTGGCAGCTACAGATCTCAAGCATGGGGGCCATCCCATCGCCACGATGTCTAGCTGTTTTGAGAAATAGGCTACCACTCTTTTTAGGGGTCCCAACATTTGGGTTAGCACTCCCATAGCTATTCCCTGTCTTTCATAAACATATAGGTCAAATTCTTTGCTCAGATCTGGTAAGGCCAGTGCAGGCACTTCCGTTAGCAAGTTTTTAAGCTTATTGAAAGTTTGGTCACATAGCATATCCCATTCAAAGGGGTCCATTTCTGGCCCCTGTAGTTTATCATAGAGAGGCTTAGCAATTAATCCAAAGTTAGGGATTGAAATGCAGCAAACCCCAGCCATCCCCAAGAATCCTCATAGCTGCCTACGAATTTTTGGTGGAGCGAGTTGGCATACTACCATTTTCCTCTCCTTGGGAAGGCTGTGTTGTCCCCATGAAAAGAGGAACCCCAAATAATTTACAGTCTCTTTAGATATTTGTGCCTTCCTTTTAGACACTGTATATCCCTTACTGGCTAAAAAGTTCAACATAATTATAGTGTTTCTATTGGAGATCTCCTTAGTAGGGCTGGCTATTAGGATATCATCCACATACTGTAACACAGTAGTCTGTTTTAATTTTAGTTCCCTTAAATCTTGGCCTAGGATTTTTCCAAAGATAGTGGGGGAGTTTTTGAACCCTTGGCATAAGACAGTCCAGCAATACTCTTCCTTCTGGGTCCTCTTATTCAAAGTCAAATATCTCCTGGGACTCAGGATCCAATGGGACGCAGAAAAAGCATCTTTTAAATCCAGTACTGCATAGAACCTGCTGTCCTCAGGGAGGTTAACTAGCAGGGTATATGGATTAGGCACTACAGGATGTATGTCTTGGACAGCCTCGTTGACAGCCCTAAGGTCCTGAACAAATCTATATTCCCCTGTTCCTGGTGTTTCAATGGGTAAAATGGGAGTGTTCCATGTGGATCTACATGACCTGATCAATCCCTGTTCTAAAAGCCTATTCACTACAGGAAGGATTCCTCTTATGGCTTATGGCTTCAAAGGGTACTGTTTTGCCCGGGGCCAGTGATCTATCTGCTTCAATTTTACCTTTACTGGTGTGGCAATGGCTGCTCACCCCACCTGTCCTTGTGCCCATACTTTCGAGTTAACTCAGCTTACAACATTTAGGGGAATTTCTTCCTTCTCAGGTGCTGATGTATCCTATAATAGGGCCACAAGCTCAACTACCAGACTTTTGGGGACCTGGACCTCAATTTTATCTTGTTCCCAGCTTATTGAGGCCCCTAACTTAGATGGTATAACCCTCTCTAGAAGGGGAACAGGGCATTCTGGTACATACAGAAAGGAATGCCGCAGCAATTTTGATACCACTTCACAGGTCGAGGGCTCCATAAACCTTTTGGTCTCTCATTTTCCTGATACTCCTTTTATGTCACACTTTGTTTTTGAAAGGTTTCCCTTTAGGGTATTCAGCACTGAGAATGTAGCTCCAGTATTGAGCAAGAATTCAATATGATCTCCTCCCACTGTTAGTGTCACCCGGTGCTCCTGAGGGGAGATGAGGATTTGGTTGCCTGGAGCCAACTGAGGAGCCCCATGGCCCCATCACATCTCATCTGTAGTCAAGGGAAGTTGCCATGGCTCGGTCTTGTTCAAGCCTTTCCCTCTATGGGGGTGGTTTGGACAATCCTGCTGCCCGTGCCCTTCCTGTTTGCAGTGTGTATACTGAGTAGCCCCCAACTTTGTTGGTGGCTTTCCACTTCCTCGGTGGGGGCTGGGGTTACTCACCCATGGCATCTTCTCTCCCTCGGGTTACCTTGAGTAGACTGGAGGGCCGCAACTAATAGAGCAGCTTGCCTTTTCATCTTTTTGTCTTCCTTTTCATCCTCAGCTTTATCCCGGTTATTGTACACCCCAAATGCAGCCTCTACTAGTTGTGCAGAATTAATATCAAGACCTATAGCCAACTTTTGGAGTTTTCTACAGATGTCTGGAGCACTTGAGATATGAAATAGGTTTTAAGAGCTACTGTACTGCCCTGGGCCTCGGGGTCCCAATTTGTCTATCACCTGAGGGAGTCCCACAGCCTCTGAAAAAAAGTGAAGGGGTTTTCCTCAGGGCCGTCCGGGACCTCTCTTAATTTAGACCAGTTAATGGGTGGCTGGCTTACTATTTTCATGGCTTTCAAAAGCAAACCTCAAAAATATCTTAGCTTTTCTTGATTATCAGGATCACTAGGATTCCACCCAGGGTCAATCTCTGGTACAGCCTGTTCACTAGGCTTGTGAATGTCTGATCCTGGGCCATATTCATTATCTGCTTGTTCCCTAGCTTTTAACAGAACAGATGACTTTTCTCAGCCGTGAGGAGTGTAGTTAACAGGCCTTGAATATCCGGCCAGGTTGGATGATGAGTGGAGAAGATTCCCTTTATCAAGTTTATGAATTCCTCTGGGTCAGCCCCCAATCCTTCAGTGTATGCTTTTCCAATTATACAGATCAGAGGTGGACAAGGGGGTGTATACATTAATAAATCTCCCCTCAACATCAGGTACCTGTCTTAGGGGATATATCCCAGGTGTGTAACTGGTTCCTAATCTAGTTGTACTCTCTGGAAGAGGAGGGTGAACGGTCTTTGGTTGTTGGAGAGTCCAATAACATGTAGAGGGATTGTTCGGGGCCGGGGGAGAGTAAAGGGTTTGGCCCTGTTACATCCTCTGGTATAAACAGAGGTGAGGTAGGGGAGTAAGGTGGAGGTCTCTTGGGGCTCACCAGCTGGTCTAGCACTGGGGCCAAAGTCGGAGACCTGAGCCAGATAGACTCTAAAGTGGGCTTTCCTTAGTCTCATGGCTCCAAATTTGGAGGGGCAGGTCCTCCTCATCAGAAAGATCTTGTAATATGGGAAGTATTTCTGAAATCTCAGATTCAACTTTTAACCCTTCATTTACACATAGTGCCATGAAGCACTGGGCATACAGGATTCCTTCCCGTTTCCTGGTCCTTTTGCAAAATAGATCTAATTGTATTATGGTGCTGACATTTAGGGTCCCATTTTCTGGTCATTTTTCCCCATCCTCTGGTGAATATTGTGGCCAGGCTGTGTTACATAAAAAGATCATCTGCTCTCAGGTCAATGGAGAATACCCAAAGACTTTCCAATTCTGGAGGATGAAGCCCAATGGGCTATACTCCAGGATGGAGCTTGCTCCCCCCATATTCTAGTGCCTTCTCTTATGGTCTGTTTCCAACCTCCCAGGAGCTACTTGTAATGGTTAGTGGGGATGCAGATGCCACAAGCCTATGCCCAGAGGAGGTTTAGTGCCCTAAAAGCCTGAAAGTAGACACAGGCTGTGTAACTAAATCCTTAAAGGTAAAATAAAATGGCTAGATGCTGGGTTTCACCCAGTGACCGCTGATAGGGAGGGCAAGGAAAAAAAACTTAAGAGTCCAGAAAAGCCAGACTGTGGAAAAACAAGATTGATGTCGAGCGTCCTTGACAAAAATTCTAGGTCAAACATCCTCGACAGAAACACACACACAAACAACAAATAGGCTCAGCAACTCCAGAGAGGTTTAACCCCATCCAAGGGGACCCCTCCTCCAATCACAGGCACAACACAAAGACAGACTCAGTGACCTCAGGGGGCCTTGAACCCCCACCTCATCACTTCAGATGAGATTCAATCTCCAGAGGGGATTTGACCCCTAGACAGACTCAGTGCACTCCAGATGAGATTCAATCTCCAGATGGGGTTTGACCCCTGACTAGTCACCAGGGATTGCTCCCGTTTTGCCAGAAGCAAGCATCAGCTCTTCTGTAGTGGCCAGGTCATGCAATCCTTCCAGATAGAGGGGACTTTTACTACCTTGAGCCAAGCTACCTCCAGGTGGGGACTTGAACCCCAAAGCAAGGCCCCAACAGACAGGCTTTGTGAGACAACTTAGGAAAATAACTCTTATAGCTGTGCCATGGGGTTGGCGCCACTCAACACCATTGCGAGATCCTCCAAGCAAAACGCTCAGTGCAGCCGCTGGGTCTCCCAACAGGGCAGCAACGTCAAGCCCGCAGCACAGGCACCACGGAGTGATATGTCCCCTCTGGATCGCCATTTCTGCTACTGAACCAAGTGGGCCGCATCCTGGTGAGTTAAATAAGAATCTGCAGCAGTGGAAGTTGTCTCACAAAGTAAAGTGTAGTTGCAGCAAATAGGAGGCCATGAGAAATCATTTCCAAAGTCATGATGTCCACGAACAAAGGAAAGCGGAACTTTTACTTGGTTAGGGAATGAATATTCAAAAGGGAAAGGAGGATATTCGCTTGCACAGGCTCAGTTGGAGAACATGCTTCCACTAAATAAGGCCTAAGCTCCTCCTGGAGAGATCTTTGCATTAAAAATAAGGCAAAGGTCATGGGCATAGCTCTTGTGGTGAGGCTTGGTCAGTTTCAGAATGGCTGGTGGTTACATCTCCTTAACATACAAAGGAAAAGAAACAACTTGGAAAAACAGTTAATTGCTTCCAAACCCACCTTTGAGTTTCTCAAGGCACCAAGTCAGTGACAGTGTGAGCTGACAAGTTCCCTGTCAGCCCGTGCAATTATTCAAACAAGCCCATCAAATCCTCCCACAGGAGCCAGGGATCCCCGCTCTCTCTTGTTACTACAGAGCCGGCCTCCCACAGAGCTGCTTGTTCACTCTATTCCTGAGTGCAGCCTCACAGGCCTGCATGGTGTGGTGTCCTCCTCCCCTAGGCAGTGAGTCTGTGACTAGTGAACAACTGTCGATACCATTTGTTCAGTGTTGGGGGTCATATGCTCAGCTGCCCCATAATTCCCAGGTAGGACGACCCCCTCACCCATGGGGTGAATAAGAAGTGATCGAAATGTCCTGGAAGATCACTCCCTGAGCCGCTCCTAGCCCTGTACCCACTAGATGCCAGTCCCACCATCCTCTCAAGCCCTGACAATCAAATGTGTCCAGACATTTCCAAATGTCTCCTGGGAGGAGGGGTTGCTGGGCAAAACACTCTTAGTTAAGAACCACAGGTCTAGAGAACATGGTGATGCTCTCAGGCCAGGCCAGGAAGTGACAACTTGCCCAGTGCAAACTGAGGAGCTCTAATAGTATCTCAGCCTGGGCAGGAGGACTCAGAAGACCCACCTATCTGTCTCTCATGCTGTGGAGGTCTTAGGCCCCTGCTGCCCCCTCACAGGCCAGGAATGGCCTCCACCAAGGTCCAGACGCCTGGTGGGCAGGACCCACGTCCCTGGTTCAGGCTCCAGTGCTGGAGGGAAGACCTGAGATGGGGCAGGACATAGGATCTTCTCCTTGTCTGCTCCCCTCTGGGGGGGTCTTGGGGTGTGTGGGCCATGGGGTGTCCTGCTCTGTACAGAGCAGGGATGAGCTCAAGCCTGCAGTTCCTCTTCTGTGAACAGCCGAGGACACAGGCCCCTCCCCAATTTCCTGTGGGTCCCCCCACAGCCTCCCTCGCCTTCTCTTTCTCTTTTCAGACACAGGATGGAAGCCCAGAGCCCTCCATCTCAGGGATGCTGCCATTGCTGCTGCCCCTGCTGTGGGCAGGTGAGTGGACCGAGGGGAGAAGAGGCTGGAAGGGCTGGGGCTGTGGCTGACCCTCGTTTCCCTGCAGGGTCCATGGCTCAGGATGAGAGATTACGGCTGCAAATGCAGGAATCTGTGATAGTGCAGGAGGGCCTGTGCATCTCTGTGTCCTGCGCATTCTCCCATCCCTGGGACTACAGGACTGACTCTGCTCCAGCTTACGGCTTTGGGAGGGGCTGTCAAATTCACGGATGCTCCAGTGGCCACAAACAACCCAGATCGCAAAGTGCAGGACGAGACCCAGGGCAGATTCCAACTCCTTGGGGACCCCCAGACCTACACCTGCCCTCTGGACATCAGAGACGCCAGGTGGAGGGACAACGGAAAATACATTCTTTAGGTGGAGAGAAGTGTGAAATGGACTTACAAATCTAAACATCTCTCTGTGCATGTGATGGGTAAGGAGCAGGCTCCAGAGGACACCACAGGGGAAGGACATAGGGGCCAAGGTAAGGCTGGGATCAGACCCTCCTCCTGAAGGGGTCTCAGGGCTCAGAGGGAGGAGCTGGACCAAAGACTGAGGCTTCACTCAGGGCTGAAATTAGATCCTCCCTCCTGATAACCGTGTCTCCTCCGTCCTCACCAGCCCTGATCCACACACCCACATCCTCATCCCAGGGACACTGGAGTCCAACCACCCTAAGAACCTGAGCTGCTCTGTGTCCTGGGCCTGTGAGCGGGCCACACACCCCATCTTCTCCTGCACATCAGCTGCCCTCACCTCCCTGGGCCCCAGGACCTGCCTCTCCTCGGTGCTCACCCTCACCCCATGGCCCCAGGACCATGGCACCAACCTCACCTGTCAGGTGATGTTCCCTGCAGCTAGTGTGATGGTGGAAAGACCATCCAGCTCAACATCACCTGTGAGTGCTTGGCCAGGATGCTTGGGTCCCTCAGGGTGTGTGGCGGTATCAAGAGGGCCAGGCTGGGGACAGTTGGTACTTTTATCCTGAAGGCCTGGCTGAGTAGAGGACCTAGAAGGACACAAGACCTGTCCCTTCTGCATTTCTGTGGGTCCTGGGGGTTGGAGGGATGCCTACACTCATCTCACTCCACCCTTCTATGGAAGGCGGCATCCTAGGTGCCCCAGAGAACCCAGAAATCAGTATCTGCTTAGGGGATGGCACAGGTAGGAAGGAGCCCCCTCCCATGGGGCATTGACTGGGGTGGGGACTCTGCCAGGTCAGGTCAGAACTGGACTTTCAGAACCCAGATGGTGGGGTTGGGGTGGAGGGGCTGCAGTAAGCCATGAGAAGCCCCATTCAGGCCTCTTTCTCCAATACCCTCCAACTCTGGTCTTGACAGGATGACCAGCAACTCTATCCCTGCCCATCCTAAATATGCTCTTTATCTTCCTTCAGTCACTGAAGGCCTTGGGGGAATTTTTTAGGAGCCTTTATTTTTTAGAGCAGTTTTAGGTTCACAGGAAAAGTGAGTGGAAGTTAGAGAGATTTCTCCTATACTCGCTGCACTTTCCCACACACTCAAGCATCCCCACTATTAACATCCCCACCAGAGGGGACATTTGTTACAATTCATGAATCTCCGTTGACACGTCGTTATCACCCAAAGTTTGTAGTGGACATTAGCTTTCACTCTTGGTGTCGTACATGCCATGGGTTTGGACAAATGTACAATGATATTTATCCATTATTATAGTATCATACAGAGTACTTTAATTGCCTCCAAAATCTCTTTGTGCTCTTTTTGACTGTCAATCTCCCACCTTCACCCTGACCTCTCTCTGGAGCCCAGCTCCCCCCACTGATCTATTCCCGTGGGTAATGGCATCTGGTCCCCTCATTAGACAGTGAGTCCCACTGGGGTTTTCTCAGTGGTGCCTGTCAAACTGTTGACAGGTGATGCCCAGAGACACATCCCTCACCCTGGGTGTTGAGTTCCCAGGGGGCATGGCCAGGTATGGCCAGGAGAGCTGTCTGGGTCTGTCCTGAAGGTCTGAGAATTCCCAAGTTCCACCCCCTTCTGGAGGCATGAAAGATGGCCTCTGACCCTGAGGGACAGGACCTGTGGAGTCCAGGAGAGGAGATTCAGACACCCTCCCTGGAAGGAAGGAGGGACAAAGTCTTTCAGCATCCCATAGGACTCTGTGGATTGTGTTTCTCTCTCTCTGGAATGTCCACAAGGCCCAGAGCCTCAAGCTCCAGCTGTGGTCAGGTCTGGGAACTGTTGCAGAGAGACCCTGTGTGGAAAAGAACCTGGGTCCTGGAAGATATGGACTTTGTTGGACAGGAGTGTGGGTGCTGGAGAGGAGGTGTCACGAGACGGTGTCCTTCTGGAGAATGCTGAGGTCCTACGGTGGGTGGGAGAAGCTAGGGGTTGAACCCTGGATGGGAGAGAATGGTACCCCTCTCTATGTGCTGAAGAGGAGAAGACACATGTCTGATTATCAAATAGGAGTTCACCCCAAGTCTCTCTAGTCTTCAGGGGAACCAGGGACCAGGACAGGAGTGATTCAGGAGGCCATAAGGGGAGCTTGTGTCACAGCACTGCTCGCTCTCTGCCTCTCCCTCATCTTCTTCATGTGAGCTGGGCTGGGTGTGGGTCAAGAGGTGGAGAAGAGAGACCTGGTGGGATTGTGAGGGCCCATAGCAAAGGTGGGAGGTATGGTGGTGGTAAGAATGAGCTAGTAGCCTCTGAGCCAGGCATGAGTGTGTTCCCAGTCCTGGTTCCAGATGGCCCAGAGTGGGGGTACCTTGTTACTAAGAGTTGCCTTGAAGGCTCCTAGATTCACTCCCTCCAGCCTCAAAAGAGTGACCTGTGCCAAAGACCCTGGTATCTTCCATCAGAGTGAAGACCCACAGGAAGAAAGCAGCCAGGACAGCAGTGGCATTGATGACATCCACCCTGCCATTGGACCAGCTTCCCCAGTGAGTGACATGGGCATCCTGGCATGTAATCTGCCCACCACATCTCCCCGGGGTGGCCCATAGTCATGCTCCGTTAAGCATGTTGAGAAATAAGCTTGTCACCTTCCTGGCTGTTTGAAAAAGCAGGTTTTATTATTACAGTCATGTACCACATAACAATGTTTCAGTCATCAACGAACCGCATATACAACAGTGGTCCCATATGATTAGTACCATACAGCCTAGGTATGTAGGCTCTACCATCTGGATTTGTGTAAGTACACTCTATGATATTCACACAATGATGAAATCACCTAAAGACACATTTCTCAGAACCTATTCTTCTTGTTAAGCGATGGATGGCTTTATTTACGGATATGAGGCCAACAGATTAGGAGACAGTTGTTATCACAGTTCCCAACAGGAGGGGAAATGCCTCACCACCCAAGGCCACATGAGGAAGCACCAGGGGGGTCAGGGGGCAGAGGGAACAAGGAGAAAATGTGGGCAGGAGCCTTCATTGTGGTTTCCATGAGGAACGCAAGATGAGGCAGGGTAAGCTGGTTTAGGACTGGCTAGTTTGAATAATTTCGATAGGCGCTGGGGTGTAGGGACTGTTTCTAGTTGTCCAGTACCTAGTCCTGGGTGATTAGGGCAGGAGGACTCTCTGGAGCGTAAGTGCTTGACAAAGGAAGTAGTTGGGTATGAGCTTTGGACGGGTTGGTTTGCAATATGAAAGGCATGCTTGCAGGTAAGTCCTTTACTATCTCTAGCAATTCACTAGCCCTGGCAGGGGAACTTCCAAGGTCAGAAGTCCCCAAAGTTCAAAACATCAGGAACACATGGTTAAAACACGCCTAAATATACTTCTCCTGCTGGGTTCTCCATCTCACCGATGTCACTCTTTTCCTTGACACTCAACAAGAAACCTATCCTTGTCCCCACTCAGTCCTCCATCACCTCTTTCTGCACCCATATACTGCAAAGCTTGTCTGTGCTTCTTCAGAGTACTGCTTAATACAACCACGCCCTTTGAGCTGAGCTCCCGTCTTAGTCCTTATCCTGCTGCAGCCCTCCCATCTCTCCTCCCCAGCACATTAGCATTCCCTCCATAATGAAATGCACTGCTCCTCCACACTGCCAAAGTACAAGTGCCCAAATACCTTTGTCTGGCATTTGGGGCAGGGAAACTAGAGTCACCTTCAGTGCTTCACTCCTCCCACACTGGCCTGCTCGCTCACCTCAAGCAGAGTCAGCTTCTTGCATCTCAGAATCATTACTTGGCTGTCCCCTCCTCCTCACATGCCTATATCAACCTGTCCTAGTCCTGCGCATCCTTTGAGTTCTGACTTTCATTTACCTATCTAATTCTGACTAATGTTGACACTGCTCTGAGGTTTCTGAGCACACGGTCAGCAATCATCCGTCATTCATCTACTCCTTCAGCAACTATCTCCTGCTTGTTGATGATTCCGAGGGCTTGGGTAATACCTGTAATTTTACAAATACATATGTTACAAATGTAAAATGTCCCTGCTGTCAAGGATTTACATTTATTGGGGAGGGGAATGAATATAATGAACAAGTAAGTAGTGAAAACATATAGGGAATAAGTGCTCTGGAAGGAAATGAAATTAGGAGAATGGGGAAGGATGGTCCTGAACACTGGAGACTTTGAGAAAACACCTTCAGGGAAGGAGTGAGCCCTGACAAAAGATCACTGAGGGCTCTAAACAGATGGAGCAGCAAGTGTTAGGGCTCTGAGGTTGGGGCATCCCTGATGTGTTGGAGAAATAGCAAGTAAGACAGGTTTCCTGAAGCAGAGGTAAGTGGGGTGGGGAGTGGGTAATGGTGGGGAGGGAATGAGGAAGGAGAGTCATGGAGTCTGCAATCTCGTAGGGTCCTGCAGTTCAGCATCACTACTTATGTATTTGAGAAGAGTGACAACTTCTGTGCATGTCTTCTTTACTACTCACTCAGAACACTTCACTTCTGACGTTTCTGACACAAGATGTGTGTGGGTTTTTCCCCACACCAAGCAATTCTCTGCAACATCAGCTGAGTGTCCTAGAATTCAACTCAATTCTGACTGTCTACTTGGAGATATCATCATACTTCACAGGTTAAGGGCTCAGTCCCACAAGACTGTCCCTCCTTTCCCACTTCAAACACCAATCTCAAGTCCAGGTTGTCACCTGTGCTTCTGACCAACTGGCTATGAATTGAAGTTTCCCTCTCTGGGTTCAATTAGTTTGCTAGGGTGGCTCACAGAATTCAGGAAAACAGTTTACTTAGTGTATACCAGCTTGTTGTAAAGGATATGATACGGGATACAGATGAAAACCAGATGAAAAGATACATAGGACAAGGTATATGGGAAGGGGCGAGGAGCTTCCATGCTCTCTCCAGGAGTGCCACTCTCCCAGCACCTCCACATGTTCATGAAGCTGGAAGCTCCCTGAACCTCATACTGGTGCGATTTTTATGGAGACTTCATCATGTAGACATGATAGAGTATTAACTGCTTTTCAGCCTCTCTCCTTTTTGGAAGATAAATCATGGGGCTGAAAGTTCCAAGCTTCTAATACAGCTTGGTCTTTCAGGTGACCAATGCCATCCAGGAGCCATCCAGGAGCTGCCTCCTTAGAACCAAAGACACTCCTATGACCCAGGAAATTCAAAGAGATTTATGAGCTCTGTATCAGGAACGAGGGTCAACAACAAAACTTTAAAACATGAACAAGGGCAGATATATATCTATACTGGTATTGGTGTCTACATCCATATATAGTTATATTGATATTGATAGATATATATTCTATTATTTCACAGACATGAACTGACACTCATTTTAATGAGATCAGTGTGGCTTCTCTGTTGAGATATCCTGTAGCAGAAGAGGGTAGAAGAGAGGATACTAGATAAGGAAGACACTCAAATAGTCCAGGTGAGAGATTATGCAGACTGTATCAGTTTGCTGGGGCTGCCATAAAAAGATACCATAGACCAGGTTGCTTAAACTACAGAGACATATTTTATCACAGTTCTGAAGGCTGGAGTCCAAGATCAAAGTGCCAGCAGGGTTGCTTTCTCCTGAAAACTCTCTCCTTGTCTTACAGATGGCCACCTTCTCACTATGGCCTCACATGATATTTTCTCTGTGCACGCGCATCCCTAGTGTCTCTTCTTCTTCTTATGAGGATATAAGTCATTTTGGGCCTTACCCTAATGCCCTCATTTAAAATGAATTACTTTTTTAAAGGTCCTATCTCCAAATCCAGTCACATTGGGGGGTTAGAGCTTCAACAAGTGAATTTGAGGGGACAGAACCGAGTCCATAAGACAGAGTTAGTCCAGGGTAACAATGATGAATCTGGTGTGAAGAAGTTAGATTCTGGATACATTTTGAAGGTGGAGTCAACAGGATTTCTTAACGAAGTGATAGAGTATGTGTGGAGCATGATCAGAGATAGCTCACTGCCTCTACCTCATAGGTGCCATAGATGTCAAGGATGACTCTGTAGAGATTCATAGATTTCATAGATATGCACAGAAGTTATAGATGTCCATAGATGTCAAACATGGCTCCACAGATGTCACAGGTGTCTGCAGAAGTCATTGATGACTCCATAGATTCCATAGATATTTATAGATATAATATATGTCATTGATGTCATAGATGTTCATAGATGTCATAGATGTCAAAGATAACTCCATGGATGTCCATAGATAGGCATAGATGTAATAGATGTCCATAAGTGTCTGCAGACACCAAAGGTGACTCCAATGTGATTGCTTTGAGCAAGTTAAAGAATTGAATTGCCAATTCCAGAAATGGCCAACTCTGCAGGAGGAGTATATCGTCAAGAAAGGATCAAACCTTATTTTGAGGTACCTCTGAGACTTCAAACTGAAGAGTGAAAGTAGTTGGCAAAAGTTTGGGGCTCAGGAGAGGGGTCCAGGTGGGAAACTAGAGGTTTGGGAGTCCTCCACATCAAGGTATGATAGTGGATGAAACCACAGAAAAGAGAAGGGATCCGTGGATAGATCCCTGGAACCATCCAGCATTTGGAGTCAGGAGATAGGGTGGAAACAGCAAGAAGACCACTGAGGAAGAATAAATTACCAGGAAGGTGTAAGGTTGGGTCCTGGTGGCCAAGGGGACATGGAGCCTCAAGGAAGAGAGAGTACGTACGATAGGGATTAAGAAATGACCATTTAAATTTAACTAACTGATATCACAGTTGATCTTGCAAAAACAGTCTTGTAGACTGGTAGAGGAAGATATCTTGATTGGAGTGAGTTCAAGAGAAAACAGGAGGAGAGGAAGTGGAAAGACTCTTTTGAGAAATGTTGCAGTAAATCTAAAGCTGAGAAATGAGTCTGCAGCAGAAAATGGTTGTACTCCTAAATCCCTTGGAACTTCCTGTGTGAGAGCACTTTTTTTTTTTTAATGAAATGACTCTAGTGGGCTTCTGGATTGGTATTTTCATCCCTGACTCCACTCTCTACAGACTGGAAATCTGTTTAATAATTGATCCTGCCTAAGTGGGGAAGCCTCCATAAAATCACAAAAGTATGGGAGTCGGGAAGCTTCCAAGTTGGTGAACACATGGACGTGCTTGGAGGGTAGCGCTCTCAGAGAGAGCATGCAAGGCCACACCCCTACCCACCTACTTTGCCCTATGCATATCTTCCATCTGGTTGTTTATCTGTATCCTTTACCACGTCCTTTTATAATAAGCTGGTACACAGTAGGTAAACTGTTTTCCTGAATTCTCTGAGCCACTCTATTAATTGAAACCAAGTAGGGGGCCATGGTGACCTCCAATTTGTAGTCAGTTGGTCAGAAGCACATGTGATAACCTTGACTCAAGATTGAGGTTTCAAGGAGGGGTGGGATCTTGTGGGAATGAGCCCTTAACCTGTGGATTCCTATGCTATCTCCAAGTCAGAGTTGAGTTCAACGGTAGGACACCCAGCTGGTGTCACAGAAAATTGTTTGTGTGGGGAAAAGTATCCCCACACCTCTGGTGTCAGAAAAGTTGTGAGTGTGTTAGTAGTGTGAGAGTAAACTAGAGACTCACAGGAGGAGAAGTAGTTTTCATAGACACCTTCCTGTGTATCCAGTGCGCGGCACGTAGAAGAACTCAGAGAGACCATGATCAGTAGCTGTGCAACCTCGAGAACTACCTAACCTCTCTGAGGCTTAGCTTCTTTCCCTGTAAAATAATAGTATTTTCCACATAGGTCTGTGTGAGTGTTCAGTAGAACTGGAAAGGAACAAAGTGCTATGCTTGTTGGATAATTGAATAAATGGGACATTAAGATATGTTCGATAAAAGAATGGAAGAATAAATAAATATTTTGTCAGAAAAACCTCACTTTAGGGACCACCTCTGCCTTCTCCCTGCCTTTCCCAATCCTCTGCTCTGACCCCCTTCTTTGATCTCCACACAGGGTTACCAGGAGGAGCCCAAGTTAGACAGCCCCGCTGACCCCACAAGTTCTGCAGGGCCTGAGACTATCCTTTCCTTCCACGAGGCACTGCAGCAAGTAGACAGAGTGAGAGAAAGGGATCCAGGCACAACGTTTGATATGCCTGACCCTGACACTCAGTTTTACTCTTTGTCAAATGTGCAGACTAGTCTCCTCAGTTTCAGAAGTCTTTTGTTTGGTTGTTTTTTTTTTTTTTT
>CM053541.1:9326895-9409251 GCA_028646465.1 Rhinoceros unicornis | reverse complement strand
CCCCTCTCTGGGAGCCGCGCGGACCGGGATCGCTGATCTGATGGGGAGGGAGAGGAGTTCTCCTTACCTCTCCCGCTGCCTCCGGGGGCCCAGCACGCTCCGCTCTCAGATGTGCGGCAGTGTGGCTCTTTCCGCTCTAGCTTTTCACTGTCTGGGATTCCATTGTTGGTCTGTGACTGTTTCTTTTGTTGTATCTTGTTGGGGGAAGAGTTCACGGAAAAGCTCACTCCGCCATGATGCTGACGTCACTCGCCTCTGGTTGTTTTTTTTATTGTGAGGCTGGCATGAAGCAAGTTATCTAAAGGAATGGTACAGAGGCCAGTAAACAGAAAACCTCAGCAATAACATCCCCTTGCCCCTGTGGCTCAGCCAGGTGGGGCAGACAGAAGTCGTCCACAGAAGGGACAATACCTGAGAGTAAACAGAAGAGATGGGAGAAGGAGCAGAGAGAGAAGACCAGCACCATCCACTCTTGATTGTCTGCTCCTCCCCTGGTTCCATCCATCCCCACCTCTTTGGTCTCCTCGCCCCAAATTGGGACCATAAGCCTCAGCTCAGGCCGTTTCACAAGCTGGAGGCACTTGAGCTCCAATCCTGATCCTGTTTCAGGACTAGGTACAGCACCGTCTCCCCTGCCTGGGTCTCCCAGGTGCCAGAGTGTCTCCCGGTGGATGGAGACCCTCAGGGGGCCAACAATTTATCAGCCTCCAGTGCAGAGTGGGAGGAGCCTTGGGAAAGAGCTGGTGACATCTTAGGTCAATGATGCTGCTCAAGGGTGTCTGGGACCTTCCAGGGTGTGCAGTCCTCTTCTAAATTGTGTTCTTCATCTCCTACAGGTGTTAACTAAGGATTATGTGCTGTCCTGAGGTGAGGATGGTTTATCCAGGGATATCTCCAGTTCTTATGTGGAATAATACAGCCAGTCTCAGGGCATCATTGGTAGGAAAGCATTATTCACTCAAAGAGGTGGCCCTGAAGGCATTTTACAGCTGTAGCAAGACCTTGGGAGAAATAGACTTCCTTTTAATTTTGTAACTGTCCCCTCATCCAGCCTGAACCCCACCCATCCCTGCAGGAATACATTCTGTCTTTCTCCATCTGAGCTTATTTTCACCCTTTCAGTCTGGGACAGGTTTTTCTTCTTTCTGTATTTTCTCACATTTCTGTCTGGAGCCTTCTGGTGTCTCACTAGGTGATCTCCATGATTGCAGGGCTCCCACCCCAGCTCTGCCCAGACACTTCCTGCAGTTACTAGCCCAGGCTCTCCTGAATCCCACAGTCATGAAGTGGCAGGAAGTCTGGGTCCTGATAAGGCTGAAAAGAGGAACTTCACACTCTCCCAGCATTCCCCTACGTTTGCCCCTCTGTTGGTCTTCACCCTGCTCAGGAGTGCCCACTGGTCGCTGCCTTCCTCCTCCACTGTGGCCTCTTTAGGATCTTCTACATAGGAGATCAGGGCCCTCCCCAGGCATCCTCTTATCTGAGTTTCCCAAACACGAGAACAGAGTGCACTTGCTGGCCATCCCTAGGCCCAGCGTTCTACAGGACTCTGACCTCACTCCTGTTTTTCCTGACAGGTTTGGAGGACTTTGGAAAAAGAGGGAAGAGAAAAACTTGAGCTCCTTTGCCCCTTAGGACAGGGGAAGGTGCTGGATGTTGGATACTGAAAGGAAGGGAACAAGAGAGGGACATTGTGATCATTGTCTCCCAAACCTCTCTCCCCACACCTGACCCATCTCTGCACAATAGGGAAGCACTTTGCTCAATTTGCTCTGTCTCTATACAGGAAAACAAACAAAGTTGTTCACCTCTGATTTCTGGGCCCCCAAACTATTCCCTATGGTTGTGAGTGAGTAGATGCAGGGAAAGGAAAGACATATATATATGTAATTTTCATCACGAAAATGAAAGAAATACTTCATGCAAGATTCTGCTACTTGTACATCTACCTGCATATAGATTTGGGAAGCCTGTCATTGGCACATATCCATCACCTATTATGTAATTTATCATCACTGTGTGCAAAGCAAGTCTACAGTGCTTGTGAGAGATGCACATTTCTGCCTCCAAGGACTCACTTTCTATAGTTGGAACTTAAATATGCAGGTAACGAAACTCCTCTTCTCACCTGCTCTCTGCCCACCTCCAATCTGTTCTCCAGAAAGAAGCCAGAGTGAATTCTAAAAGTCCAATTCTAAAAGCAGAGTGTCCCTTTTCTGCTTCTAACCCTCTAGTGGCTTTCCTCCATTATTCTCTTCATTCTGCCTGGAGATAGCATCTCTCTGATTTCCCACCTGTATAGCTTCCTGGGGCCACTGTCACAAAAACCCGCACAGGTGGGCTGCCTTAAAGACACGTGGTGTCTTAAAGCAAAAGAAATTTATCCTCTCACTGTGTTGGAGGCCAGAAATCCATGGAGGAGAGAATTGACATTTTCCCTCTGGCCTTGTAAGGTCTTGAGTGAGACTCCTGTAACAGAAATCAGATTAACAAGAGAAAAGGAAATATATGTATTTAATGTAAGTTTTATATTACCTAGGAGCCTCCTTAAGGAAATGAAGACCAAATTCATTGTGAAACCTGAGTATTTTCATGCTAGATTTGATGAAGAGGGGAAAATCACGCAGAGATATGATAGGACTAAGAATGTGAGCTAAATGTACTAAACTGGGAGAAACTTAGGGAGGCCTGTTCCTTCAGGTTCCTCTCTGTGTCCCTTGATCTTAGGAGATAAGATGCTCCCTTCCTCCAGGTACAGGGAGGGCACCTCTCGGTGAGGGTTTATGACCCACTTGAAGAGAAGGTCAGGAAGTCCTTCCTGCACATGCCATTTCTCAAATTCCTCCACCTCAAAATATTCACTACGCAAAGGTGCCACAGCTTGGGGTAACGTGCCCTGAACCCCATCACCCAAAATCAGTTAGTCTGGGCAGAAATCAAGTTGTTGGTAGGTTGCACCCCCTCAGAGGCTCGAGAAGAGAATCCATCTCTTACTTCACCCAGATGATTGTGCTACCGGCACAATTACTGTGCTGCCGGCATTCCTTGACTTGTGGCCACATCACTCTGTCTCTGTGGTCACATTGCTCATCCTCCTCTGCGTGTAGAACATCGCCCTCTGCTTCTCTCTTCGAAGGACACTTGTGACTAGATTTAGAGACCAACCCAGATAATCTAGGATCATCTCCACAGGTCAAGATCCTTCATCACACCTGCAAAGATCCGTTTTCCTTATAAGGGAACACTTGAATGGTCCAGAGTTTAAGTCCTGCATTTCTTTGGGTAGCTGCAAATCTCACGTGACCTTTGCACCCCTGAATGCCCCCATCTTGCCTCCAGACCTTCCCCCTTTTAATCTTCTTTGCTCTGCTCTTCCACATCCTGGCACACCTGTGGGTCACCTCATGGGTGACACATGTCTTGGGGAATGGGGGCCTGCTGTTCTCTAAAAGCCACTATGAAGAGCCTAAAATTTACAGACTGGGAGAATACATCTGCAAATACCTATCTGATGGATGACTTGTGTCTGGAATATAACAAGGACTCTCAAAACAAAACATCAGTAAACAAACAAAAAAGAACCCGGTTTTATACGTATTGAAAAAACCATCTACCTAAGAACAAAACGCCCAACACCCCTATATAAAAATTGGCCACTGATTTGAATAGACATTTCTCCAAAGATATACAAATGCCCCATAAACACAGGAAAACACGATCAACATTAGTAATATTGGAAAAACGCAAATTATAACCACACAGGGAGGTACCCCCTCACACACATTAGGGTGGCTATTTAAAAAAAGAAAGAAAGGAGAAATAACAGGTGTTGGTGAGGATGTGGAGAAAGTGGAACTCCCATGCTTTGCTCTTAATTGTAAAATGGTGCATCTGCTGTGGAAAACAGTCTGGCAGTTCCTCAAAAAATTAAAAATAGAATTATCATATGATCCAGTCATTTTACTTATGGAAGTGTACCCATAAAGTCAAAAGCAGGAACTTGAATAGATGTCTGTACATCCATGTTCTTAGCAGCACTATTCACAATAACGAAAAGGTGGAAGCAACCCAAGGGTCCATCAACAGAGGAATGGTGTAACTAAATGTGGAAAACACATGCAATAGAATACTATTCAGTCTTAAAAAGGAAGGAAATACTGACATGTCTCAATGTGGATTGAAGACGTTAACACTAAGTGCAATAAGCCAGTCACAAAAGGATAAATACTGTAGATTCTACTTAAATGAAGCATCTAGAGTAGGTAAACTCATAAACACACAAAAAATAGATATGTGGTGGTCAGGGTCTTGGGCAAGGGAAATGAAGTGTTATTCATTTAATGGGCACATAGATTCAGTTTGCGAAGATTAAATAAGTTCTAGAGATGGATGGTGGTGATGGTTGCACAACAATGTGAACGTACTTAATGCCGCTGAACTGAACAATTAAAAGAGGTTATAATAGTAGGTTTGTTACCTATATTTTACCACAATGATTTTTAAAAAAGCAGCCAAAGATTTAATCGGCCACTTCACTAAAGAATAAAAATGGATGACAATTAAGCACATGAAAACATGTTCAATATCACTTGTCACTAGGAAATTCCACACTAAAACCAGGATGACATACACACGTAGTAGAATAATTAAAACTAAACTAAAATAAAAAGAAACAGAAATCCTGATAACAGCAAGGCTAAGGAGGATGTGGAGCGGCCAGAACTCACACACACTGCTGGTGGGAACACCAATGTACAGGCATGTTGGAGAACAGTTTTGTAATTTCATATACAGTTAAACCTACACTTTCTGTGAGACCTAGAAATCAGACTCCTCGATGTTTACCCAAGAGAAATAAAAACGTATGTTCCCACAAAAACCTGCATATGAATATTTATAGCAGCTTTATTCATAGTTGCCCCAAACCTGGAAACAACCCAAATGTTCTTAAGCTGGTAAGTGGATACAAAATGGGGTACACAGAAACAATGGAGAGCCAGACAGCACTTGAACAGAACAAATTATTGATACATATACCCAATAACATGGAGAAACCTCAAATGCATTATGCCAGGTGAATTAAGCCAGAGTTTGAACAGTACATTTTATCTGATTTCATGCCTATGACTTTCTGTAAACAGCAAAGGAAGAGGGATAGAGAACAGATCAGCATTTTTTCAGGGATTCTGGGTCGAGAGAGGATTTGGCTCCCCAGGGACCGCACAAGGGCATGTCTTGGGTTACGGCTCTCATCAGTATCGTGACTGTGGTTGTGATTACATATGACATATGTATGTCAAACCTCACAGAATTGTATATAACAAAAGTTGAATCTCACTTTATCTAAATTTAAAATAAATTAAAAATTAAAAAACACAATGAGATAGCACTGCACTCCCATTAGAATTATTAAAATTTAAAAGACTGACAATACCAAGTGTTAACAGGGGTGTGAAGCTGCTGGAATTCTGGCACATTATAGACAGGAGTGTGAGCTAAAACCCTTCTGGACAACAATTTGCAATTTCTACTAAAGTTAAACATGTGCTTACTCTTTGACCTAACAATTCCACACCTTGTGTGTACTCATGAGGATGAAAATTTGTCCATGAAAAGACTTACTCCTTAACATTTATTGCCAAAAATCTCAAATGTCTGTTAAGAGGTGAACAAATAAAAGATTACAGTATACCCACATAATGGAATACTGCTTAGTAATCAGACATTATGAACTACAGAAACATGCAACTGGGATCCATTTTGAAAACAGTATGCAGAGTGAGAGAATCTAGACACAAATGAGTATATTTCTAGGAAATTCTCCAACAGACAAAATTAATTTAAAGATAGAGTGTCAGTGGTTACCTGAGGTGGAGGTGGGAGTGATGAGTTGAAAAAAGACTTGGGAAAAGGTTTTGGGGTGGTGGAAACAATCTATCTCTTAATTGTGGAGGTCGTAACTGGGCTGTATATGTTGGTAAAAATTCATATAAATGTAACTTTCAACTTGGTACATTTTATTTTATGTAAATTATAAGATTCGTTAAAGAAAAGCAATGAGAATTCACTGAAACTTCCATTCCATGAACATGGTATAACATTCTTGACTGTGAAGCCAGTTGTATTGGGATTTCCACTGTGTGACACATTCTCACTTTTTTAATAACCTAGAACTAGTATTATTTTACTTATCTGAGACTCAATTCCTCGCATTTCAAATAAGGGTGTAAAATATCTCTCTGTCTGTAAAGTTGAAGGAACAGTTATCTTGATACTACTGTACTTGAAAGATTTTGCTAATTGATGGTGGCAAATGCTGTTGTGTCAGAGGTGTCAAGGATTTGCCAGACGCATACGATGCAGAGTGAGATGCAAAACCACATGAGCTGAAACTAAAATTTTAATTGTAGCTGTAGATTCCACTCATGTTTTCTGGAAATATTATGCCTTGTCAGCCACATGTAACTGTGAGAAGAAGATGTCTTCCATGACAGGAAATGCTAATCTGTATGATGAGGATCTAAAAAAATTCATTACAGTCCATCCAGGCAACATTCAGGGAAAAGAAGTTTCCTCTGCACTGGCTCCTAGAACATGTGTTCCCCTTTTGTTTTACAGGAAGGTTCTGCACGGTTTTTCTTTTGAAGATCCCATTGCAACTTCACAAATCAGCATACAAGTAAAAAGAAAAAAAATCCTATACTCATTTTTTATAAAATATCCCTTATGCTATCGGGATGCACAGCAGACTCACCAGTGACTGCAGCTCTAAAGCCCGACAGTACTGAGTGTTTGGGCACGAAGTGATGCCACTGGGTGGGGAGCATCTCACGGGCATGGACCAGGTCTGTCGACTCCCATCTGTCTCCAGCCTCCTCAAACCGTAGATGCTCACTAAGTGTTTGGGGAATGAATTAGTGAATGAATGAACGTCTGCTACCTTCATGTCACCTAGGAACCCCTTCTTTCCTCTGCCCCAAACACTCTTGCAGACCCTCAAGAAACCTACACCTAGCAGGACCTACCATCTGAGGTCTAGATGAGGTTGTGATCCTCTGTATTCCAGCAGGAGCTGACCAGCTCCCCAGTGTAGACACCAGTGCTCAGAAAAGCACCCCGATGGGAGTCCCTTAGAGATTCACTGTGTCTCACACCTCAGATGTCCTCAGAGGTTCTGGTCCAGGATCTAGTGCTGGAAGGAAGCCCCGAGATGGGGGGCAGGACATGGGGTCTCCACCTTCTTTGCTCCCCTCTGGGCAGGTCTCAGGGTTTCTAGGCACTGGAGTGTCTGCCCAGTCTGTGCAGAGGGGGGATGAGCCCCGCCCTGCAGTTCCTCTTCTGCAAACATCCCAGGTCACGTGATCCACCCCAGCTTCCTGTAGGTCTCCCAGCAGTGCCCTCTCCCAGTTGCCTTCTCCTTCTACTGTCAGACACAGGACTGACACCCAGAACCCTCTATTTCAGAGATGCTGCTGCTGCTACTGACTCTGCTGTGGGCAAGTGAGTGGGTCAAGGGGAGAAGGGGTGGGCAGGAGAGGGGCTGCAGCTGACCCTCCTTTCTGCACAGAGTCCCTAGCTAAGGATGGGAGATTCTGGCTACTAGGGCAGGAGTCCTTGATGGTGGAGTAGGGCCTGTGCATCTCCAGTCCCAGCACCTTCTCCTATCCCCGGGACTCCAGGTCTGACTCTGCCCCAACTCACAGCTACTGGATCTGGGAAGGGGCAAATACACACCAGGATGCTCCTGTGGCTGCAAACAACCCAGATCTTAAAGTACAGGAGACCCAGAGATGATTCCACTTCCTTGGAGACCCCGGGACCTACAACTGCTACCTGGACATAAGAGACACCAGAAGAGTGACAATGAAAGATACTTTTTTTTTTGCGTGCAGAGAGGAAAGGAAAAACGCAATTACAAATCTAACCTTCTCTCTGTGCGTCTGACAGGTAAGAAGCAGGATCCAGGAATCGCCACAGGGGAAGGACATGAGGGTCTCAGGGCAGGGCTGGGATGGGACTTCTCTTCTGGGAAGGGTTGTGGCACAGTGTCTTCATGACTTAGAGGAGGAGCTAGACCAAAACCTGAGTCTTCACTCATGGCCACACCTCGGACTCTCCCTCCTTATCCCCATGTCTCCCCATCTCCTCACCAGCCCTGACCTACACACCCAACATCCTCATTCTGGGGACCCTGGAGTCTGGCTGCCTCAGGAACCGGACCTGATCTGTGCCCTGGGCCTGTGAGCAGGGCACACCCCCCATCTTCTTCTGGACATCAGATGGCCTCACCTCCCTGGGCCCCAGGACCCGCCTCTGCTCGGTGCTCACCCTCACCTCACGGCTCCAGGACCTTGGCATCAACCTCACCTGTCAGGTGAAGTTCCCTGAAGCTGGTGCGACCATGGAAAGGACCATCCAGCCCAACATCACCTGTGAGTGCTGGGCCAGGATGCTTAGGTCCCTGAGAGTGTGGGCGGTAGGAGGACCAGACTGCAGAAGCTTGGTGCTTTTGTCCTGGTGGTCTGGCTGAGTAGCGGACCTAAAAGGACACAAGATCTGTCCCTCCACCATTTATTTGGCTCCTGGGGGTGGGGTGGATGCCTACATATCTCACCTGACCCTCTCCACTGAAGGGGGAAACCCCGTCGTCTCAGCCTAGGTGTTCCAGAGAACCCAGCAGTCAGTGTCTGCCTAGAGGATGACACAAGTAGGAAGAAGTCCCCACCCAGGGGTATTGACTGGGGTAGGGTCTCTTCCAGGTCAGGTCAGACCTGGACTGTCTGAGCTCAGATGGTGGGGCTGGGGTAGGGGGCTGGGGTTAGACATGAGAAGCCCCTGTCAAGCCTCCTCCCCCAATGTCCTCCAACATCGATCTTGCCCACATGACCCAACTTCCTCCCTGCCCATCCTAGATGTGCTCTATATCTTCCTCTATCACTGAAGGCCTTGGGGAAATTTCTTTGTGGACTTTATTTTTACAGCAGTTTAAGATTCACAGCAAAATTGAGAGGAAGTTGGAGAGATTCCCCATTTACCTGTTGCACTTTCCCACACATGCACAACCTCCCCACTATCAACATCCCCCACCAGAGGGGACATTTGTTACAACCCATGAATCTACATTGACATGTCATTGTCACCCAAAGTCCGTAGTTGACATTAGGGTTCACTCTTGGTGTTGCACATTGTATGTGCAGCAACAGTGGACAAATATGTAATGACGTGCATCCATCATTATAGTACCACAGAGTAGTTTTGTTGCCCCGAAAATCTCTTTTGGCTCTTTTTTGACTGTCAGTCTCCATCCTCACCCTGACCTATCTCTGGATCCTAGCTCCCCCCACTGCTCTGTTCTCATGGGTAATGGCATCTGGTCCCCTCACTGGACAGTGAATCCCATTGTGGCTTTCTCAGCGGTGCCCATCAAACTGCTGACAGTTGATGCCCAGAGACACATCCCTCACCCCAGATGTTGGGTTCCCAGGATGCATGGCCTGGCAGGCCCAGGCGAGCTGTCTAGGTCTGACATGAAGGCCTGAAACATTCAGGTTCCACCCCCTTCTGGAGGTATGAAAGACCACCTTTGACTCTCGAGGTCAGGGTCAGTGGAGGATAGGAGAGGAGATTCAGGCACACTCCCCAGAAAGAAGGAAGGACAAAGCCTGTCAGCATCCCATAGGGCTCTCTGGATTGTGTTTCTGTTTCGCTCCGGAATGACCACAGAGCCCAAATCCTCACTCTCCTGCTGTGGGCAGGTTTGGGGTTTGTTGCAGAGAGACCCTGGATGGAGAAGAACTTGAGTCCGGGAAGAGATGCAGTTTGTTGGACAGGAGTGCTGGTGCTGGATAGGAGGTGTCACATGGACCATGCCATTCTGGAGAAGGGTGAGGTCCTATGATGGGTGGAAGGACCCAGAGGCTGAATCCTGGATAAGAGGGGAAGGGTGTCCTTCTCTATATGCTGAAGAGGAGAAGACACATGCCTGTTCATCAAGATTGGAGTTCACCCCAAGTGTCTCTTGTCTGCCGGGGAACCAGGGACCAGGGCAGGAGTGACTCAGCGGGCCATCAGGGGAGCTGGTGTCACTGCACTGCTCGCTCTCTGTGTCTGCCTCATCTTCTTCATGTGAGCTGGGTTGGGAGTGGGCCAAGAGTTGGAGAAGAGGGACCTGGAGGGGTTGTGAGAGCCTGGAGCAAGGGTGGAGTTATGGTGGTGGTAAGAATCCAGCTGGTAGCCCCTGAGCCAGGCATGAGTGTGTTCCCAGCCCTGCTTCTAGACATCCTGGAGTGTGAGTACCTTGTTACGGAGTCTTGTTATGAAGCCTCCCAGGATCACGCCATCCTCGACCTGCCTTAGTCACTCACTCCAGCTTCAAAAGAGTGACCCTGTGTCAGAGATCCTGGTGTCTCCCATCAGAGTGAAGAGCTGCAGGAAGAAAGCAGCAAGGACAGCAGCAGGCGTGGATGACATCCACGCTGCCATCGGACCAGCTTCCTCGGTGAGTGATGTGGGCGTCTTGGCACGCAGTCTGCCCGCCACATCTCCCCAGGGTGACCAACAGTCATGCTCCAGGGTAACAATGATGAATCTGGTGTCAGGAGTTAGGTTCTAGGTACATTTGGAAGGTGGAGCCAACAGGATTTGTTAATGGAGTGATAGAGTACATGTGGAGCATGATCAAAGATAGCTCACTGCCTCTACCTCATAGGTGTCACAGATGTCAAAGTGGACTCCATAGATGTCAACAGAAGTTATAGATATCCATAGATGTTACAGATGTCCATAGATGTCATCGATGTCAATAGATGTGATAGATGTCCATAGATAGCAAAGATGACTCCATAGATGTCATAGATTTCATAAATGTTAATAGAAGTCACAGACGTACATATACACCAAAGATAGCTCCTTAGATGTCTATGGATAGCCACAGATAGCCATAGATGTCCATAAATGTCTATAGATACCAAAGAGGACTCCAATGTGGTTGCCTTGAGCAACTTAAAGAATTGAATTGCCAATTCCTGAAATTTCCAATTCTGCAGGAGGAGTATATTTTCAAGAGGGCACCAAACTTTATTTTGGTTACTGTAAGTTTGAGGTACCTCTGAGACATCCAAGTGAAGATGACAAGTAGTTGGCAAAGTTTGGAGGTCCAGAGAGGGGTCCGGGGGGACATAGAGATTTGGTGTCCTCCACATCAAGGTCTGATAGTGGATGAAACCACAAAGAAGAGAAGAGGACCACAGAGAGAGCCCTGGGACCCTCCAGCATTTAGAGTCAGGGAGATAAGGTGGAAACAGCAAGAAGACCACTGAGGAAGAATAAATGACCAGGAGAATGTAGGGTTTGGTCCTGGTGGCCAAGGGGAGCTGGAGTTTCAGAGGACAGAGGACTCATTTGTTTCAAATGCTAATAAGTCCAGTAGAATAGGGTCTTAGAAATGACAATTTAAATTTAGCTAAGTAGTATCACAGCTGATCTTGACAAAAGCAGATCTGGTAGCCTGGTAGAGGCAGATATCCCGATTGGAGTGACGTCAAGACAGAATGGGAGGAGAGGAAGTGGAAAGACTCTTGAGAAATGTTGCAGTAAATGTAGAGCTGAGAAATGAGTCTGCAACAGAAAATGGTTGTCCTCCTAAATCCCTTGGAACTTCCTGGGTGAGAGCACTGGTTTTGTTTTAATGAGGTGACTCTTGGTGGGATCTTGGATGGGGATTTTAATCATTGAATCCTTTCTCCAGAGACGGGAGAGGGGCTGGGAATGCAGTCAATAATTGATCATGCCTATGTGGGGAAGCCTCCATGAAAATCCCAAAAGCATGGGGTTCAGGGAGCTTCCAAGTTGGTGAACGCGTGGAGGTGCTGGTAGTGAAGTGCATTCAGAGAGAACATGGGAGCTCCTTGCCCCTTTCCACCTCCCTTCCCCTATGCATCTCTTCTGTCTGGATGTTCATCTGTATCCTTTATCATTCTCTTTTATAATAAGCTGGTACACAGTAGTAAACTGTTTTCCTGATTTCTCTGAGCCACTCTAGCAAATTAATTAAACCCAAGGTTGGGGCATGGGAACCTCCAATTTGTAGTCAGTTGGTCAGAAGCACACATGACAACCTTGACTTGAGATGGGCATTTCAAGGATGGGCGGCTATTGTGGGATTGAGCCCTTAACCTGTGGATTCCTATGCTCTCTCCAATTAGAGAGTGTCAGAATTGAGTTCAATTATAGGACACACACCTGGTGTCACAGAGAATTGCTTGTTGTGGGGAAAAATACCCCCACACATCTGGTGTTAGAAGAGTTGTGAGTGTGATAGTAGTGTGAGAGTAAAGGAGACACACACAGGAAGAGAAGTAGATTTTAATTGCACTTTCCTGTAATCCAGTGCCCAGCACAAAGGAGACCTCAGAGAGACCATGACAAATAGCTGTGTGACCTTGGGAAGCACCTAACATCTCTGAAACTGAGCTTCTTTCTCTGTAAAATAATAGTATTTTCCACATAGGTCTGTGTGAGCATTCAGTAGTATTGGAAAGCAACCAATAAGTGCTATATTTGTTGGATAATTGAATAAATGAGAACTTAAGAAAAGTTTGATAAAAGCATGAACCAATGTTGCATCAGAATCAATTCACTTCATGGACCCTCTCAGCCTTCTCCCTCCCCCCCACCGCTGTTCTCTGACCCCCTTCTTTGCCCTCCATGCAGAAGCACCAGAAGGAATCCAAGTTAGTCAGCCTGCTGACCCCACAAGCTCTGCAGGGAAGGCCTCAGACTTGGAGATGCAGAAAGACATGTATTAAGCCTCCCTCAGCTTTGACAGGGTGAATCCTCAGGAGGGCACCTACAGGACCCAGTGAAGAACAAACCAGAGCATCAGTCTCAGCTGGAGTGTCCATATCCTCTACAGGAATGGGGACCCAAAGGTTGATTCTTGGAGACTTAACATTACCATAGGCAATGGGTGTATAAACTATTGTACATGAGTTTCTTGCTATACTAGAAATATATTCAGCTTTGCAATCAGAGAGATGTGGGATCAAATCCATGCTCTTTTATTTATTAAGAGTATGACATCAAGCAAGCCACCTTGCCATTTCATGTCTCGGTTTCCTGCTCCGTGAAATGCGTGTAAGAAGTCCTACCTCACAGTGTTGCTGTGAGGATTGAATAAAAGTACATGTAGAAAATACCCAGTGGAAGTCCTGGTACAATGTGAGAGTTGGTGTATCCTGGTTCCTTCTCCCTTGAACAGAAAGGCCTTAGTGGCATTTCACCCAGAGGCTGGGTGTGTTCTGTCCCAGACACCACATCAGCAACATGTCAGTTCACTCTTTACTCAAACCCCTCCTGTGGACCTCTGCACTGACTTGGCCTCCAGCATCATCTCTCTCCACTCCAGAATCTCTCCTTTCCATCCTGCCTGCCTCCTACTAGTCCTGCTCTAGGAAAAATCAGACATTAATGTTTAGAAATTTCCTAAAACTCGGAGCCGACCATACTCAAAATACTTCTGTATCTCCTCAACCAAAAAGAATAATTTACAAGCTTCTCAATCTGACATTCTAAGTCAGGGATCAGGAAACTTTTTTTGTAAAGGGACAAATACCAAATATTTTAGGGTTTGCAAGCTGTATGGTCTCTGTTGCAACAATTCAACTCCATGTTTATAGCACAAAAGCAGCCATAGACAATGTGAAAATGAATTAACGTGGCTGTGTTTCAACAAAATTTTATTTACAAAAGCAGGCAGCCCATGGGCTGTGGTTTTCTTACCTCTATTCTGGGTTGCTCTTCATCTCACCCTGCCTACTTGTCCATCACCATATCCTAACCCATCAATCCCTCAAGTCATTCTCTAAATGCCCCCATTCTGATGCAGTCCTCACTGTCTTTGTGCATCCACGTCCCTCTTCCTGGAGGCCCATCACCGTGTTCTTATCTGGCTAACACCTTCTTATCCTTCAAAATGAGCTCAGAAATGTGTCTGGATTGAGAAGGCGGAGGGATGCAGAAGCTCATAATCTTCCTTCTAAAAAACATAATATTTTAATTTTAATAAATGTCAGTTTAAACCAAAATAGTCCAAACTTTGCCAACAGCACCAAACCCATGACAGAGATAAAGCATTATGTCACAAGTTCATAAAGTAATTCTTAAATCAAAAAATGGAAGATTCTGGTGTGGTGTAAAAAGTACTGATACCTAACCCCCCCTTCCCCTGCATTACATCCAAGTAGAGATGAGTCAGACTTCTGCTTATGATAATGTCAGGGTGGGTCATACGGGTCAACCCGTTTGTTGAAAACATTAAAAATTGATGGTTAGACTTACAATTCGGACAATATGGCATCAACCCATTGTTCCCTTCTTCTCCCCTCTATTCACAACCATAAGCCATGTAAATGGTGCAAGAGACAACCAAAGGAAAATTCTGGAAGGTGGTAAGAAGGTGAGCTGGTTTAGGACCCCAGGACTGGAGGAACAATACAGAGGCAGGGCATCTCGGTCCCCCACCCAACAGAGTAAGGACACTCAGACTCACCGTTTCCCAAATCATGACTGAGAAACAGAAGGCAACCAGGAAGGCTCATCTCTCTCCTGGATGGAAGGGGAGCCCCTCCGACCATATCAGGTGAGTCCAACACCACCTGCAAGGGGGATGGAGTAGAAATGAGTGTGCAGGAGGAACTTACCTTCCCCATCAGGCCTGAGGCTATCCTCTCCTGCCCTGAGGCACTGGGGCAGGTGGACAGAATGCGAGGAAGGGACCCAGGCATAGTGTCTGATATTCCTTCACATTTGACACATTTTCTCCTTTGTCAAATGTGAAGACTAGCCTCCTCACTTTCAGAGTTTTTGTTTTGTTTTGGTAAGGTTGCTATGAAGCACACTATTTAAAGGAGCGGTACAGAGGCCAGTAAACAGAGAGCCTCAGTAAGTACGTCCCCTTGCCCTGGCGCTCAGACAGGTGGGGCAGAGAGACAGCGTCCCCAGGAGGGACGATGCTTGAGAGTGAACAGGGGAGGCGGAAGAAGGAACAGAGAGAAACCAGCACCACCCACACCTGACTGTCTGCTCCTCCCCTGGCTCCAACCATCCCCACCTCTTTGTCCTCCTGGCCTCAAACTGGGACCCTAAGCCTCAGTTCAGGCCCTTCTGCTGAGCTGGGAGATACCAGATCTCCAATCTTGACACTGTTTCAGCATCACAGACAACACCAGCTCCCCTGCCTGAGTCTCCCCAGGGGCCAGTGTGCCTCCTGGTGGATGGAGCCTTCTGGAGGGCCAATCATTTTACCAGCCCCCAGTGCAGAGTGGGAGGAGCGTGGGGAAAGGTCTGGTGACATCCTCTGTCAGTGACGCCAGTCAGGGGTGTCCGGGACCTTCCGGGGTGTGCCGTCATCTTCAGACTTCTGTTCTTAGTCCCCTCAGGTGTTAAAGGGGTTCCATGTTGTCCTGTGGTGAGAATGGTTTATCCAGGAGTGTCCTCCGTAATTAGATGGAATAACAAAGCCAGTCTCGGGGCATCACTGATACGAAAGCATTAATCACTCAAAGAAGGGGTCCCTGGGGTATTTTACAGCTATTGCAAGACCTTGGGAGAAATAAACATTACGTTAATTCTGGACCTATCCCCCACCCACCCTGAGCCCCGCCCATCCCTGCAGGACGGCTTTCTGTCTTTCTCCATGGGAGCTGATTTTAACTTTTTCACTCTGGGACAGGTTTTTCCTCTTTCTTTGTTTTCTCACATTTCCGTCGGAGCCTTCTGGTCTCTCGCTAGGTGGTCTCAACCACTCCAGGGCACCCACTCCAGCTCTGCCCAGACACTTCCTGCGGTTACTCATCCAGGATGTCCTGAGCCCCAGAGTCATGAAGCAGCAGGAAGTCTGGGTCCTGATAGGTCTGGAAACAGGATCTTCACCCCCTCCCCACATTCCCCTACAGGTGCCCCTCTGTGGGTCCTCACCCTGCTCAGGAGTGCCCACTGGAGCTGGCTTCCTCCTCCCCTAGGGCCTCTCCAGGATCTACTACATCAGGCAATCAGAGTCCTCCCCATGTAACCCCTTATCTGAGTCCCCCAAACACCAGAACATTGTTCACAGGCTGGTCACCTCCAGAGACAGCATTCTACAGGACTCTGAACTCACTCCTGTTTTTCCTGGCAGGTTTGGGGGCGTCTAGAAAATGAAGGATGAGAAAAACTTGGGCTTCTTTCCCCCTCCAGACTGGGAAAGGTCTTGGAGATGGGAGCCCGAAAAATAAGGCCAGACATGAGAACACCAGGATCAGTGTCTCCCAGACTTGTCTCCCCACCCCCAACCCACTTCTGCACAGTAGGCAAGCACCTTGCTGAGTTGGCCCTGCCCCTACACAGAAAAACAAACAAACAAACTTGTTCATATCTCACTTCTAGGCTCCCAAACTACTCCCTGTAGTTGTGAGTGAGCAGATACGAGGAGAGGAAAGACATATATATATATATAATTTTCTTTACAAAATTAAAGCAATACTTTATGTAAGATTTTGCTACTTGTGTATTTACCTGTATGTAGATTTGGGAAGGCTGTCATTTGGCACATATCCATCACCTACTATGTAATTTATCATCACTGTATGCAAAGCAAGTCTACAGCGTTTGAGAGACATACATTCTTGCCTCCAAGGACCCACTTTCTATAGTTGGATCTTAAATACACAGTTAAGGAGACTCATGTTCTCACCTGCTCTCTGCTCACCTCCAATCTGTTCCCCACAGAGAAGCCAGAGTGGATTCTAAAAACCCAATGGTGTCCCTTTTCTGCTTCTAACCCTCCAGGGGCTCCCAATTGCCCAAATGGAAATGGCCAAAATCCTTTAAGATGAGCCCAAAGTGTTATATCACCTGTCTTATTTGGCCCAGGGGGCTCTGTTTTTAATGCCTAGAACATACCACAAACGAAAAAGCCAACACATGGACAGAGGGACACACAAGTTTGTTCATTTATGCTGTCAAAGGATAACTTTTTTAAAAGGTAATCTCATGACTGTCATATAGATATAAAGTGAACATGTGTGAAAGATTTTTTATTGTGGAAAAAAAACACATAACATGAGATCTACCCTCTTCACCAATTATTAAGTGTACAGTAGTGTTAACCATAGGCACTGTGTTATACGGCAGATCTCTAGAACTGTTTCCCCTTCCATGACTGAAACTTATACCCATTGAACAGGAAACCCCATTCTATTTAACTCACTCATGGGACAACCAGGCAGAAATGGAAGAAGTGCGTATTTACGTGGAGTAAAGGAATGTTGAAATGAATTAATGAATGTATGTGAAACTGGCTTGGTGGGGGGATTCAACTGACCCCCAGTGGACAGAGTGTGAATGTCTCTGGACATGAACTATTTGCATTGCTATGAATTATCTGCAAATTATAGCACTGTAAAATAGTTCAAAGGCAGTGAAAGGCTAGAATCAGATAACTCGGGAAAGGTGTGCTCTAAAGAATGTATAGTTTTCCATGGGAGACAGCCAGTCATCTCATTTTGCTTCTTCTAAATCGCCTTATAATTCTTAAAGCAAATATTTATTGATCTCCTAATACATGCCAAGCATTTTTCTAGGCAGAGTGGATTCAACAGTAAACGGAAGGGATACAAGATCCTCTGTGAAGCTTACATTTCAATAGCGGGAGAGACAGGCAAAGGATAATTAAATAGATTATATATATTATATTGACTAGTGATGAGAGGATTGGAGAAAAAAAGAAACAGGAAAGATATATAGGGAATAGGGGATGGACTATACTCTTCAGTATGTTGTCCATAGACGTTATCCTTGAGAAACTGACATTTGAGTGTGCGCACATTTGCACACACACAATAGGGACTTAGACACAGACACAGTTCAGACATGCACACACAGATACCATAGACACACATATAGACACATACACACTTCAAATATACATACAGATACACACATCTCAGGCACACACAGAAACCACAAACACAGACACACACACATATACACAGACCAAAGAAACAGACACACACACCACATACACAAACATAGCGACCAAAGACACAAACATACACACATATATGCAGCCACACACATCACAGATATACAAATACCACAGACACACTCACAGACTGGGAAAGTGCATGTTTATACGGAGTAAAGGAATGTTGTAAAGACTGTGGCTCCCTGGGAAGACTGGGTCCCTGGTTCTCAGGCCAACTAGACCCAACGTCTCAGCAGGAGAGAAAGGTCAGAGATGCCCTGTGACTCTGGGCCACTTTCTGCAGTTTGGGTGACCTTTTCACTCTCAGAATCCCCCTCCCTCCTCACTGACATCACCATCCACCTGTCCCTGCTGCCCACGGTCCAGCAGACCCTGCGGCCTCACCACCCTGGTTGCTGACCCATGCTGACCCAAGCAGCAGTTGTGTCCACACTCAGAGTGACCACCAGGGAATGGACAGGAAGGTGGGATCATCCCTCATCCTTTAGAAAGGCTGAGACATGAAGCTGGGACAGGTGAGAAGGGAAGTGGACTCATCTCAGAGGAGCGGGGAGCAACTAAGCCGGGTCAAAGAAGAGTGGGCTCTGGGGTCACAGCCAGTGTGGGAGGCCCGGGTGCTAAGTGGCTTCTGTCCCTGGAGCTCCCCCTTGGTCCTGCTGTGAGGATCCCATAGGGGTGTGAGTGGAGTTCGTGGGGCATGCTGGGAGCCCTCAGAGGGTGTCTGGAAAGTTCTTCATCCCAGCTCCGATGGGACATCCCTTTGGATACTCCTGCTCCTGCCCAAACCCTAGGCTCCCGGAGGAAGCTCCTGAGATGTCTTCCTAGAAACTTGTATGTTGATGAAGGGACCTGGGCAGGAGGGAACCAGGGTCCCCTGCATGGGACAGCAAGGAGCAATGTTGGCTGCAGAGCTCATCGGGTGGCTCAGTTACCATCCCCTTCCCTAGAAGAGAAGAAGGAGGGTGAAGAGGAGGAGGAGATGTGTTGGAGGAGTTCAGACTCAGATTTCCTTGGACCCTGGAGCTGAGAGGCTGAAGAGCTGACTGAGGCAAAGGCACTGGCCAGGGGCTGCATGTGGAGCTGTGGGGGCTCCCTGTCTGCTCACACCTGCGTCCTTGGCTCTGGTCCTGCTCTCTGGAGGATGAACTTACCTCCCAGACCTTCCACTTCCCAGTGCACCTGTCCCATCCTCCAGGCACATCCTCACTCCCTTCTGGGGCTCCCATGGCCCCGACCTCCCTGCTGGGTCAGCCCTGACCACACCAAGCTGTGAATGTGTCTCTGCTCCCCACTCCTGGATCTGGCTGCTGCTCCTCCAGGGTCAGCATCACCTCAGCCCCGCCCCAGGACACTACACTCAACAGATGGGTGACAGGTGCCCAGGGTGCAGGAGCAGTGACAGGCTCAGCCGCAGAGGGACCAGCCCCAGTAGAGGACCACAGACCCTGTCCTATCCTGGGAAGAGGAGGGGAAGTGTGGCTGGAGTGAACTAAGAGCCCTGCAGAGTTCAGAGCTGGTGCTCAGAAGAGCAGCAGAGGTTTCCTCTTGTCACCAAACATTTCCCTTCCCTTTTCTCCTCCCACCCCCAGAGCAGCCCCATCCTACAGACTAACCACTGGCCACCAAGTGGCCTGAGTCCACTGTGGGCCAGACCAGGCTTTTTCAGAGTACTTTACTTGCATGAACACGTTTATCTTTTTGGTGACCCCATGTATTAGTTTGCTGGGGATGACATAACAAGATACCACCTAGTGGGTGACTTAAATCACTGAAATTCACTTTCTCACAATTCTGGAGGCTGGAAGCATGAGATCAATGTGTTGGCAGGACTGGGTCCTTCTGTGGCCCCTCTCCTTGGCTTGCAGATGGCCACTTTCTCCTCACTCTGTCTTTGCTTGGTCTTCCCTCTGTGCAGGTCTGTGTCCTGATGTCCTCTTATTTTAAGGACACCAGTCCTATTAGATTAGTGCCCACCTTAATGACTTCAGTTAATTTAATTACCTCTTTGAAGCTCCTATCTCCAAAGATAGTCACATTTGGAGATACTGGGGGTTAGGGGTTCAACATATGAGTTTTGGAGCTCATGGAGCATATAGCACCCCATGAACATAGGCACCTGACTATCCGCAGAGTGGTTAAGCACCTTCCCAAGGTGGCACAGCGAGCATTAGGGAGCCAGACTTGAGCCTGGGGCCATCTGGCTGCAGAGCCCGAGCCCTGACCCCTCATTGGAGGCCTCAGATGAGGAAGCTCCATGACAGTGCTGACCACCAGGAGCTTCTCGCTGAGGATGGGACACAGAATGACCACTGATTAGTGGGCAGGGCCAGGCCCTTGACCTGCAGGACTGCCCCCTTCTGTCCTGGTATTGGATTCTCCCACAGAAGAGGGCTGAGAATTGGGATGCCTCCAGGCGACAGTTGAGGAAACTGAGGCTTGGAGGGGAGAAGGGCCAGACACCTGACTCCAAGTCTGGGCTTCCCCGCCGTGTCACGCTGTGCTCCATCTTGCTCCAAATGCTGGGGTCTCAGGCCTGGCCTATGCAGTCAGCACCAGGGATGCCTGGAGCAGGGGCTGTGAGCAGGTCAGGAAGTCCCAGGACCACCCATGGAGGTTACGTCCTCCGACCTCCTCAGAATCCTGATCCCGTCCGCTCTGTCATTTCTACCTGGGAGCTCTCCTGGCTGCACAGAGCAATCGGTTTCCTACAAGCCCCTGCCTGTGCTTCCACCATCACACACTGTCCCAACAGGAGCTGGAAGGGCCTGGGGTTTCTCTGCCTCCTCAGGTGTTAGAGAAGTTCTCAAGGACACAGACAAAGTCTCTCCCGTTGTCCCCTGTGACTTCACTCCCCTGGAAGGAGTAGATGCTCAAGATGCTGTTGACATGTTCATTCATTCATTAATCACCTCCTCCCTCTCCCGGGAGTGGGGGACCCTTCCCCAACTTTCTCATATCCAAGTTTTCCTGCCAGCCCCTCCTGAGTCCACACCTGGTGCGACTGACCCTTCAGGGCATCTAGAAGCTCTGATTGGCCAGGCAGTGCCTACTTTCCTGGCGTGAACAATGATGCGAGAGGGACAGGCCACAGACAGGGACCAGGAGCAGTGAGTCGGGTCCTCCTTGTTGTTGTGTGACCCTCACTGGGACCCCATCTGGAAAGTAGAAGTGGTTATTCTCCAATGACCACACCAGCTCCAACAGCCTGTGGGTGTCAAGTTCCTCTTCTGTGGTCAGGCACCTGTTTGACCTCAGGCTGGGCTTCCTTCTGGGGCTTCCTCTCAGTCCTGTGACACCAAGGCCCTGTGGCTCCGACCCCAAAGATGCTGCTGCCACTGCTGCTGCTGTCCCTGCTGTGGGCAGATGAATGTGTCCAGGAGAGACAGGGTGGGCAGGGAGGGGGCTATGGCTGACCCTCATTTCCCTGCAGGGCCCCAGGCTCAGGATGGGAGATTCCAGCTGCAAGTGAAATCTGTGACAGTGCAGGAGGGCCTGTGTGTCCAAGTGCCCTGCAAGGTCTCCTACCCTCCATTTGGTTACACTCACTCTGACCCAGCTCATGGCTACTGGTTCCGACAATGGGAATATTAATACCAGGGTACACTCGTGGCCACAAACAACCCAGATGGTGAAGTGCAGGGGGAGACCCAGGGCCAATTCCACCTCCTTGGAGACCCCCGGGTCTATGATTGCTCCCTGGACATCACACTCACGAGGAGGAGGGACTTGGGGACATATCTCTTTAGAGTAGAGAGAGAGTTTTATGTGAAATATGATTACAGAGAGAACTCGTTCTCTATGTGTGTAACAGGTAAGGAATGGGGTCAAGGAGAGGACACATGATGGGTTCTGAGGGCTGGGAGGGGATTCTCTGCACCTCATACTGGGAGTGACCAAGGGTGATTCAGGAGGACAGGACACTGAGGACAGCTGGGGAGGAGATGGCTGGCCTGAGGCAGAGGTTGCTCTTAGGGTCACACTTGGGGTCTCCATATCCAGGGCCTGGGTCTCTGTCTCTCTCCTCCTCAGCTCTGACACAGACACCTGACATCCACATCCAGGGGACCCTAGAATCTGGCCACCCCAAGAACATTACCTGTGCAGTGCCACGGGCCTGTGAGAGGAGGACGCCCCCCACCTTCTCCTGAATCGGGGCCACCCTCACCTCCTAGGGACTCAAGTTCCCCCACTCCTCAGTTCTCACCCTCACCCCGGGGCCCCAGGACCATGGCACCAACCTCACCTGTCGAGTGACCTTCCCCAGAGCTGGCGTGAGCTCAGAGAGGACCATCTGGCTCAACGTGTCCTGTGAGTGCCAGGCCAGGACGGCCAGATCCCTGAGGGCAGTGGGTGTGGGGGAGAGGAAGGGGGTCAGGGCCTGGGGTACTGGGTGCTGGGTCCTGCAGGCTGGTTCTGGGAGGAAGGAAAGAGGACACCCAACTCCACCCCCTCTTATTTCTAAAGTTTCTGGGGAGAAGAGCCAACATCCACCTTCCTGCCACTGAAAAGGAAACAATTATGTCTGTCTGTACAGATGCGCCCCAGAACCTGACCATCACCGTGTTCTGGAAAGAAGGCACAGGTAGGACGCAGCCTCTCCTCTCCCGGAGGTGTGGTGGAAGGGGAGTCTGTGTACTCCCTTCAGAGCAGAGCTGGGGTTCAGAACTCAGAAGAGAGAAAGGCTCAGGCCAGGTGTGGGGACAGCAGATGTGGGAAGTCCCCCACTCGATCATCAGCTTACAAGCTGGCCTCCCCCACTGCTGACCCTGCTCTCACGGGGTTTGCATGGCCTCTTCCATGTCCAAAGGATGTGCTGTCTCCATGCCAGGGACACATCCTCGTCCCACGTCCTGCCCTCATTCTCCTTAGGATCTGGACCCCACCTACTCCTCCAGCCTCCTTGGATCATTTTAATGTTAGTGTTTAAAGTAGTAAACATAAAATGTGCTTTAGTCTGCTTGGGCTGCCATAACAAAATACCACAGACTGGGGGGCCTACACAACAGGAATTTATATCTTGCAGTTCTGGAGGCTGGAAGTCCAAGATCAAGATGCCATCGACTCAGTTCCTGGTGAGGGCTCTCTTCCTGGCTTGTAGATGGCCACCTTCTGGCTGTGTCCTCACAAGGCTGAGAAAGAGCCATCCCTCTAGTGTCTCTTCTTATAAGAGCACCAATGTGGTCATGATAGCCCCACTCTCATGACCTCATCTAAGCCTAACGACCTCCAAAAATCTCGTCCAGATACCTCGAAATACCACCACACTGGGATCTAGGGCTTCAACACATGAATTGGGGGAAACTCAATTCAGTCGCTAGCCAAATTTAATTAGAATAAAATAGTATTCAGCATCTTGTATACCTCCCTCTTGGTTATCTTCCCAAGTATAACCTATGGATATACACTTAAAAACACACACATATGTACACAATATACTATACACACTGCCATGTATCTTTATTATTATTTTTAATTATCTTTTCACATGCAGTAATTTTTTGATTTACATAGTACAGAGAGTTTCCATAATCCATCACTCATCTTCCCTCATCATTAAAATCTTACATCACCTTGGCACATTTGTCACAACTAAGGAGGTGACATTGGTACATTTCCATGAACTAAACTTGTCTTTTTCTCCAACTTAGTCTATCTTAGAGATCCTTCTGTATCAGTACATAGGAAACCTTCTTCATTTTTACTGATGACTCCATGGTTTTCCAACTGGAAATATATTGTGCTATAAAGTAATTAATTGGTCCCCCATTGCTGGAAAACGACGCTGTTTCCAGTCTTCTCCTCAGACAAATAATACTGCACCGAAGAACTTTTGCGAACATTTCCCACATGTGTGCGTGTGTCTGTCAGATAATTTCCTAGAGAAGACAGTCCTGGATCAAAGGGTATGTTTGTAATTTCTACAGATGTGACCAAATCCCACTGCATGGAGGTGGTTCTGTTTATACTCCCACCTGGAACACGCCTCCTTCCCTGCTGAACATGTTCATCCCTGCTGATCCTAAGTGAATTCACTGTCATGTTAAGTTGCAGTATCATTTTGTGACTAGGTTGAGTATCTTTCATTATGTTTAAGTGTTGTTTGTTTTTCTTTGTGGATTTTTTCTTGATGGTTTAAGGAAGCTCTTTTCATATTAAGGACATCGGCTGTGTGTTAGTTGAAAGGATTGATTTCCAGTCTATTGATGGCCTTTTGACTTAGCGTATGGTGATTTTTCCAGGCAAAAACATGCATTTTTCTTTTGAGTTCATTTAGTGGTGTACTGGTGTTGGCTCTCACTGGTTGACAAGAGCCAATTGTGTCCATCTTTTCCAAATCTGGGTTCAGTGACTTCAAATTGGGTGCTTGACGTTGGCCAAGATGGGAGTTGCCAAGGATATTGGCAAATACTACAAATCAAGGCTTTTTTTTTCTCCCCCAATGAGCTGGTCATTAAACATTTACTAGTAAACCAATGGTTGAGTAAATCAATATTTTCTTTGATGCCTCTGACTACCCTCACTCTGCTGTAGTGTTTTAAATCTTCCATAATTTCTTCCAGTAGCCTTACATATAAACACTCACAAACATGCCCATTCACTCAAACTTTACAGAACTATTTGTTTTTCCCTGAGCATGGAGGGTCATTTCACACCTCAGCTATAGTTGCACCTCTTGTACTTTCCTCCCATAAAGTTCTTCCATTGGCACTACCCTCTAGCCAGCTGCCACCCATTGTCAGGCTCTGCTTAAGCCTCCTCTCCTCCAGGAAGCCCTCCCTGTCCTGACAGTCTCAATGCACTCCCGTCCTCAGGGCTCCCTCAGCCCGATTTGTCCCCATCACAAAACATGTCCTATCACTCTGTGAGTACCTGCTTTGGATGTCTTGCCCACAAGACTGTGAGCTCTCAGACACAGCTAAATTAGACTGGTCTCAGTGAATCTTTTTTGAAAGAAAAAAAGGCAAGACTCATAGAAGCAAAACTAGGATCTATGTTGGCACAGATGGCCAAGAAGGGAGGCATGCGGACAAAGGTTGTTCAGGAGAATGCACAATGGCCTCTTGGGAAGGCTGCAGTGCCTGCTCCTAGCCCTGTCCTCTTGCGGCTGAGCCCAGACAATACATGCCCATCAGGCAGTGGAAGACAAGAAACAGATCTACATGATGCAAGGAAGAGAAAGAAAGCGAGAGAGAGAGCCCCTAATGAGGGCCTGGGCTCAGCTTTCTCTGTCTTGCCAGGACCTGAAGCTCTGGGCAACAGCTCGTCTCTTCCAGTCCAGCAGGGCCAGTCCCTGTGTCTGGCCTGTGTCGCCGACAGCAACTCTCCTGCCACCATGAGCTGGACCCCGGGAAGCCTGGCCTTGACCTCCTCCTCACCCTCAAACCCTGGGGTCCTGGAGCTGCCCCGGGTGGAGCTGGGGCACTATGGGAAATACATCTGCTGAGCTCATCACCTGTTGGGCTCCCTGGAAGCCTCTCTGAGCATCTTTGCTACCAGTGAGCAGGACACACCTAGGGAAGGACGCCTGGGTCCTCTAGAGGAGAGAGGCTCTTCTGCTTCCCCTCCTTTCTTCCCACAGACCCCACAGGTGTTCAGTCCCTCCTGCCCCTGGGAGGAGGGAGGCAGGGTCTGGGTGGGATACTGGGGACAGTTCTGAGAGACATGGCTGGGGTCGAGATGGAGAGAACACCCAGACCCCATCACACATGTCATGACCACCCCACCCTAATTCAGGAGACCACTTATTTATTTCTATTCCAGATGCTCCACAGAACCTGACGGTCCGTGTCTTCCAGGGAAACAGCACAGGTGGGAGAGGCGTGGGTGGAAGTGGGGTCTCAGAGGTCATATCAGGGGATTACAGGGAGGTTGGACAGAATGCAGCCTTGTCATTCTCCATCCCCTCTCTAGTCCCCCTCAGCCCTCCCCCTTCCTGTCTGCTGGGAGGACTCTCTAGGGTCACTGTGAATTCTTAATTGTCCCTTCACTGTCACTTCTGGTTTCTTCCTCTGTCCTGACCTCCTCTCTCCCCTCACTGTCTCATGACATCCTATCCCAGATTCCCTTCCTCTTCTCTGACTGTGCCATCTCCATCTCCCACAAGGAGACTGAGTCCCCACAGCTAGGCACCAGCTTCTGGCCACCTTCTGCATGACTCTGTAGCTCAGCTCGTCCACCCTGGTGTTTCCAATCCATCCTCGGCCCTGAAGACCCTCACAAACCCCTGTCATGTCCAGAGGGTCCTGAGCGTCCTCCCCTCCCCCTTCCCAGGCCCCTCCCTCCCGAGTGTCCTGAATCACTTCCTGGAAGTCACTTCAGACATCACTGTATGTCACCAACACTCCCCATGACTCAGTGAGTTTTGCAGACTCACCTTCCTGAAAATGTCTCAGATCCCTCTCTTCCTCCATCCCCATGGCTGCAGCCCCTCCTCAGGCCTCCATCCTCACTTTCTCCTGGACATGAGTGAGACCTGGACAGGACCAGCCTCCTCTCTGGACTACCAGCCTCCAGTTCCCACCCTTCACCTGCAGGAATTTGGTCCCCAAAGGGGACTCTACATACCCACACCTGACCCTCTTCCTTCCCTGCTCAGAACCCTCCCAGGGCCCCTGTGACCCTCAGGGGAGAGGCTGAGGGCATCACCTTGAAGGCTCCAGGTGGTCAGACTATGTGTGTGAGCACCCTGCATGGCTCACACATCAGATCCACCTCCTGGGATGTTGTCTTCTGTGTGTAGACACAGCCAACTCGTCCTCAGCTGTCCATCCCCAGTCCTGGACCATCCAGTTGCCTCTCTTTACCTGCCTTACCTCATGATCCTCACCACTGTCAGCCATTGCTTGCACTGCTGTCTCAGAGACACTATTTTACATTTCTTTGTCTGTGAGAGGACAGAGAGAGAGAGGGCCTCTCAGCCCTGTCCTATGGCTCTCTCTGTCTCCCTAGTCCCAGAGGTCCTGGGCAATGCCACCTCCTTGCCCGTCTAGGAGGGCCAGTCCCTGCGCTTGGTCTGTGACACTGATGGCAACTACCCTTCCAGGCTGAGCTGGTCCCGGGGAAGCCTGACCCTGTGCCCCTCCCAGGCTGTGGATCCTGGGGTCCCGGAGCTGCCCCAGGTAGTCTTAGGGGACAGAGGAGAATTCACCTGCAGAGCTCAGCACCCTTGGGGCTCCTACCACGTCTCTGTGAACCTAGTTGTCCAGGGTTAGTACAGCAGAACACCTGCATTCTAGGTGAGGTAGTGACAGGCTCAGGTGTGGACTTTAGGAAACTCACCCTTCCATCCTTCTCCTCTTCCTCCCCCAGGTTTCTCCTGTTCCTGCCCCCACATCTCTGGGCAGCAGCGGGGATCCTGGCCTCTAGTTTTCACCCTGCTCGGGGGGCCCTAATGGGAGCTGGCTTCCTTCTCAAATACGGCCTCACCTGGATCTACTATACCAGGTGAGAAGCCCTTCTCAAGATGTCCTACGTTTGGGGATACCTTGGATGGCTTCACCCATCTTGTCCTCTCCAGAACACACCCTCTACAGGACTGATCTCTCATTTCAGAACTGTGTTTCCCCCACAGGGTTAGAGTCTCACAAGGGGATAGGGCTGAAAGGTGTGACTGAGCCCCTTCCTCCCGGCGGTGTCGAGGTCTGGGCTCCAGATCCCTGGCAGGTGGATGAGGGTCCATCGGACCACTGTGTCTGAGACCCGCCCTAGCACAGCTCTGTGGAGCTAGGAAGTGCTGCATGAGGTGTCCCTGCCTCGTCTCCAGAAATGACCCTTCATCTCTGGCGTCCAGGACTCTCCCTGATGGTTCTACATGAATGTTTGGAGGACATGTGAGGAGATAGATATTTTCTATTATTAATTTGAGTTACAGTTCATGTAATATATTGCTTATGCATGCTTAACTTAATGTGGTTTTGATAAACACATAATTCAACCCCCTATTATATTGTTATAAACCCCATAGTATATTATTTTTTTTAGAACAGTACATTTTAAAGAGAGTTTTTAAGTAGAAAAATAAACTCGTATATTGATCCACATATTAACCATTTCAATGGCTCTTCATTCCTTTGTACACATTCCAGTGTCTCTATTGTATCATTTTCCTCCTGCCAGAACATCTTTTTGTATATTTCTTATAGCGCAGGTGCGCTGGGGATGAATTCCTTCTGCTGTTGTTGGTCAGAGAAATGTTCATTTACATTAATTTTGAAAGATATGGTTATTGGGTCAGGAATTCTAGGTTAACATTTTTCCCGTTTCAGTTCTTAAAATTCTTTGACCTGCATAGTTTCTTATGAGAATTCTGCTGTAATTTTCATCTCTGTTTTTAGTTTGTCTTTTGCTTGGCTGGTTTGAATATTTTCTCTTTTTCCCTAGGTTTAAATGTATTGATTACTCTATGCCTTGGTGTGGGAGGGGTGTGTGTGTGTGTGTGTGTGTTCCCACAGCTCCTCCCAGGCCCTCTGTTCCCCCTTAGTGAACACGTCCACCCGCGGGGCCGATTCGGCTGCCTTCTCTCCCACCTTCTTCCCACCCAGCCCAGCACGTTTGTCCTGCTCTGGGCGAGGGAACCTCCATCCCCTGTTAGTTCCTAGAGTCAGGGCTCTGAGAATCATTCCAGACACCTCCCTCCCTCACTCTCCACACCTCCCTTCAAATTTTACTTACTGGAAGTGTCTGAAATTGCTTCTTTCCTCCATCACCAAGGCTGCTGTCTCCACACAGACTTGAGTCTCCATCCTGAATAATCCCAACAGTTTCTTCTCTGGCCTCTTGTCCTCTAGTCTCTCCCTTCCAGCTTTTCCCTACACTGGCCTCAGGGGAATCATGTTGATACCTATAAGACCCTGTCATTTTCCTGTTCAAAAACCTTCCACAGTTCCCAGTCGCGCTCAAATAAAGCACAAGTTTGTCTGTCTTCCCCCACTGCTTGAAATAGTTGAGAGTCAGGACTGATTCAAATCTGTGTTTTTTTATGTTAGTTTGTGAATGAATGAATGAACGAATGAATGGATGAAGTGAGTGAAGGTGTGTGTTAGTTGTCTTGCCTTGTCTGGACTTTATTCTGCCTCTGGCACCCATATGTGCTGTCCTGAGAGCCACCTCTAGCAGGCCACCTCCAGGACGATCTCGAGGCCTTGACTTTCCGGTGGCTGGCCAGGTAGGACCTGCTTCTCCAGGACAGACGTTTGTGCATGAGCCCAGAAGGCAGGACCTTGGGGCTCTCATCCTTCCTTCCTGCCTTACTTGGGTAGCCCCTTGCCTTCTGTGACATTATAATTTATATCTGATCTTTGTCTACAGTTCCTGGCTCACAGCTCCAAAAACTCTGGGAATTTCCAGTTCATGTTAGTGAAGGTGACTTTTGGACTCCACAACCAGTGTGGGCTAGTTGCCAGGAGAACCAGCCATATGATCAGAGGATCGGGACTCTCTGTCCTACCCTCTGATTTCCAGTGAGGGGAAGGGGCTTGAGGTCGAATCAGTCACCAATGGCCAATGACTCAGCCAATCATGACTACGTAATGAAGCCTCCATAGAAACCCAGACAGCTCACAGTCTTTTTCAGAGAGCTCCATGGTTGGTGAACACAAGGAGGTGCTGGGAGGGTGACACACCCAGAGAGGGCATGGAGGCTCTGTGACCATCCCCTCACACCTTGTCCTACACGTCTCTGCCCTCTGGATATTCATCTGCATCCCTGATCACATCCTTTAATAAACTGGTAAACACAAGTAAGTGTTTCCCTGAGTTCTGTGAGCAATTCTAGCAAATTAATCAAATGAAAGGAGGGGTCATGGGAACCTCTCGTTGGTAGCCGGTTGATCAGAAGCACACGTAACACCCTGGATTAGCAGCTGGAGTCTGAACTGGAGGGTGGTCTTGTGGGATGGAGCCCTTTACCCGTGGAATCTGATTCTACCCCTGGGTAGATAGTGTCAGAATTGAGTTGAACTTTTGGAGACCCTGCTGCTGTCTGAGACCTGCTTGTTGGCGTGGGGAAACCTCCACACTCATACATTGAAATTGGGCCCAGGAACCGCTTTGCATCTGGATATAAATGTCTAGAGATCAGAAGAGGGGTCCAGACTGGAGATGTTAAAATGTATAGCCAGTGTAAGGTGATGACAACAGATGAGGTGAAAAATAGAGAAGATGGTAAGAGAATGGGGATTCTTCAATAAATTAAAAATAGAATTAAAATATGACCCAGCAATTCTACTTCTGGGTATTTATCCAAAAGAATTGAGAGCAGGGACTCAAAGAGATATTTGCACACTCATGCTTACAGCAGCATATGCACAATAGCTTGAAGGTGGAAGCAACCCACGTGTCGCTCAACAGATGGATGGATAAACACAGTGTGGTGTACACCTACCATGGAATATTATTTAGCCTTAAAAAGGAAAGGATACTGACACTTCCTACCACATGGATTAAGCTTGAGGACATTATGGTAAATGAAATAAACCAGTCACAAAAAAGGCAAATACTATATGATTGCAATAAAATGAAGAAGCTAAGGTAGACAAATTCCTAGAGGTAGAAAATGAGATAGTGGTTGCTAGGGGTTGGGAGGGGGAGGGAAATGAGAAGATTTTGTTTAATGGGAATAGAGTTTCAAGTTGTGCAACTTGAAAAGAGGTTTTTTTTTTTAGACTAAATTTAAAAATAAATAAAAATTCTTATTTTAGAAAAGATCCAGTATGCTACCAGGACACACAGCAAACTCACTGGTGACTGAAGCTCTAGAGCTCGACAGTACTGAGTGTTTGGGGAGGACGTGACTCCACTGGGTGGGGAGCATCTCACGGGCATGGACCAGGTCGGTCTTCTCCCTTCTTGTCTCCAGCCTCCCCAACACAGTGCCAGCCTCCCCAACACAGAGATGCTCACTAAGTGTTTGGAGAATGAATAAATGAATGAATGATTGAATGGCTGCTGCCCTCACCTTCCCTAAGATCCCTTCTTTTCCTCCACCCCAGACCTTCACACAGACCCTAAAGAGTCCTCCATCTGGCAGGGCCAACCACCTGGGCTCTAGATTAGGCTGTGACCATACGGGGTCAGGCAGGAGCTGACCAGCTCCCTGGTGAAGACAACGGGGCTCAGAAGCACATCAGATGGGAGGCCCTTAGAGATTCACCAAGTCCCACTCCTCAAATGTCCTCAGAGGTCCTACATCAGGCTCCTGTGCTGGAAGAAGCTCTGAGATGGGGGCAGGGCATGGGGTCTGTTCCTGGTCTGCTTCCCTCTGGGTGGGTCGGAGTCTCTGGGCTGTGAGGTGTCTTCCCGCTCTGTGCAGAGGGGGACGAGCTCCAGCCTGCAGTTCCTCTTCTGTGAAAGGTCAAGATTGCAGGCTCCTCCTCAGCTCACTGACCACCCCACAGCCTCCCCTATCTCCCAGCTGGGAGAGGCTCATCAGATGGTGTCAAGGGAATCTAGACAATCCACTGCAGCCACAACTGTGAGGGCAACAGGTCTGAGGGAGAGATTTCCAGGTGGGGCTGCAATTAGAGACTGTTTCCTGCACTGGACCCTGGGTGATGGTGCAGCTACAGTCTGTAATCTTCAGTCAATGACCGTGAAAAAGGGCCTGCCTGTGCATCCTATCCCATTCTCCAATCCAACCCATGGGTATTCTGGACTGTCTTTAGCCCACTTGACGCCAGCCTTCAGATCCTGGAGGAGCCAACAGACACCATAATCCCCCTCTGGCCACAGACCCTACCAAAAGCAGGAGAGAGAATCTGGGGCTGACTCAACCTCCCCGGGGAACCAGGGGCCCACAGTTGCTCTCTGAACATCAGATTTTCCAGGATGTGGGAAAGTGGGAAGACTTTAGGATAGAGAAATATTATGTGAAATATGACTCAATATATGGCACTGTCTCTGAAGGTGACAAGTAGCCAAGGGTCCCCAGGAGAGAACCCCAGAGACAGGAACTCACCTGCTCCTTATCTGGAGGGTGGGGGAGGTGATCAGGACCGTGGGGCTGAGAGAGGGGTGGCCAATGTGCAGGATACCCCCAGGATCACATTCTGGGGTCTGAGTCTTTTTCTGCTCTCCAGCTTGTACCAGATATCTCAAATCTACACCCCTTTCACCTGAATTGCAACCATCTTGGGGTGTAAACAGCACTAGGTCAGCAGCTTGTGACAATGAAGAGAGAAAGAAGAGAGAAGACGATGCTTCTCTCCCCCTGGGCCTAAAGACCCCGCCCCTTTCCTAAGTCCTCACCTATGTGTTAGGGTCAAGGTCATGACATCAACCCTACATGCCAGGTGACCTTCCTAGGAGGTAGTAGTTCTGTGGATAGAACCATCAGAGGAGTTTAGCCCATAGCTAAAGAATTATATGTATTTTTCCATCCCATTCATAGGCAAATAGAAAGGCTTTCCCTGGCTGTCATCATGGGAAGCCGCCCTCCCAGCCCTCTTGACTCTCTGGGAGCTGGCCGGGTGGGACCTGCTTCTCCAGTACATACAACCGCGCACCAGCCCAGGAGGCAGGACTTGGGGGCTCTCGTCCTTCCTTGCTGCCTCACTTGGGCAAGCCCCTTGCCTGTCTGAGCTTCAGGGTTCATTTGCCACATGCAGAAAAGGGGCTGGATGATCTCAAACGGGAAGTCACAGCTGAATCTGTGGTCAGTATTTCCACTTCTAATCTTGTGGCCCTTTCTTCTTATCACCGCCTTCCTGTCTCAGCTTCCTCTGCCCTCCCGCAGCTGTGACTTTCTCTTCTCTCTCAGAGGGACCCCAGAAGGCGGACCATCCCAGGGCAGGAGGACAGAATGTCACTGCAGCTGCTGCTGCTGCTGCCTGTGCTGTGGGGAGGTGAGTGGTAGAGGGGAGAGGGGACCCCACTCTGGGGAGGCCCTGGAGCTCCAGGCTGAGTTTCTCCCTCTCCCCAGTGCCCACGGCTCAGGATCACAGGTACCAGCTGGAACTACAGGAGTCCGTGACAGTGCAGGAGGGCCTGTGTGTCTTTGTGCCCTGCAAATTTTCCTATCCCAGGACCACCTTTGGAATCCTCCATGTGTTCTGGTTCCGGAAAGGGGCGGATAGAAACCGTGATAATCCAGTGGCCACAAACAAAAGAGAACAGAAGCTGCAGGAGAGCACCCAGGGCCGGTTCTTCCTCCTCGGAGACCCCCAGGCCTACAACTGCTCCCTGAGCATCAGAGACGTCAACATGAGGGCCAGTGGGACGTACTTCTTTCACATGGAGAAATACTTCACAAAACACTCGTATCTAGATAAGATGCTTTCTCTGAATGTGACAGGTATGGCAGGGCCCAGGGGAAGGCCCCAAAGTGGGGGGCACTGGAAATAGAAAAAAGAATGTTCTTTTCCTCCTGAGGTGGGGTGGAGTGGGGAGAGCCTTGACAAGACCCTGGGGCAGGCTGAAAGCATGCCTGGGGGCCTCAGCTTCCTCTCTCCACTCATCAGCCCTGACTCACAGGCCCGACATACTTATCTCGGGGCCCCTGGAATCGGGCCACCCCAAGAACCTGAACTGCTCTGTGTCCTGGGCCTGTGAGCAGGGCACACCCCCCATCTTCTCTTGGATGTCAGCTGCTCTCACCTCCTTGGGACCCAGGACCCTCCTCTCCTCAGTGCTCACCCTTACCCCACGGCCCCAGGACCACGGTACCAGCCTCACCTGTCAGGTGAAGTTCCCTGGAGCTGGTGTGACCGTGGAAAGGACCATCCAGCTCAACGTCACCTGTGAGTGCTGGGCCAGGATGCCTGGGTCCCTGAGGGGGTTGGGTCAGGGCAGAGCTGGGCTACGGCTAGATGTAGGGGTCCTGCTATTCCAACAGGAAGGGGTCCTCTTTTACCTGTTTCCATGGCTCCTGGGGGGAAAGGCCCAGTGCCCACCCTCAGTTGCTATGGATGTTGAGGCTGCCACATCCTTCTGTCCCAGATGCTCCACAGAACATGGCCATCAGCATCTCCCAAGGAAACAGCACAGGTAAGAAAGACCCTCTTCTCTCCAGAGCTGGGCTGGATGCAGGTCTAGCTGGATCTAGAGCTCCTTGTGTCCGGGGACTAGGTGAGAGATAAGTGAGAAGCCAGATACTGAGGTCAGACGTGGGGAGAGCACAGGGGGAAGCCCCCACAAATCTCACCTCCCTGAAGTTAATCTTTTCTCACCCACAGCTTTCTCTGGCCAAATCCAAAGGAAGCCGTCACATCCCTCTTGTTTCACCTTCTCTCTGACGTGTCACCTCCTCCTGCTTCCATAGCCCCTCGTTGGTCCATTAACTGCATTTGTTCACTGCACCCCTGTCCTGAGCCCTCTGTCCTCCATCTGCCCGACACTCTGAGCAGCTCAGGGAAATCAACTGGGCTTCTTGTGAAGGCCTGAAGCCTGTCTCTCCCGGTCCCCTCTTCAGAGTTAGTGTGGAGAGAGATGTCGGCTTCGCCCACCCCATCTCTCTCTGTCTTTGTTTCTCTTTCTCTGCATCTCTCTCTCCAAAGCGCTCAAGATTCTGCAAGACGCCTCAACCCTTCCCATCCTGGAGCACCAGGCTGTGCAGCTGCTCTGTGTGGCTGACAGCAACCCCCCTGCAGAGCTGAGCTGGTTCCAGGGCTCCCCAGCCCTGAACGCCACCCCCATCTCCACCACGGCCATCCTGGAGCTGCCTCACGTAGGGACTACAGGAGGAGACTTCACCTGCCTTGCTCGGCACCCGCTGGGCTCCCAAAGTGTCTCTGTGAGCCTCTCCGTGGTCTGTGAGTGTGGGGACCCCCGGGGCAGGACACATGGGTCCTGGGCAGGGCAGAAGCCCTGCTGGCCTTATCTTCCCTCCCCACAGACCTTCCACACCTGCTGGGTTCCTCCTGGTCCTGGGAGGACCATGGTCTGCACTGTGTCTGCTCCTCCCCAGCCCAGCTGGCCCCCTCCATGCACAGGCGGCTAGGGGAGGGTCTGCTAGAGGGGAACAGCAGCAATGCCTCCTTCAGGGTCACCTCCAGCTCCGAAGGGCCCTGGGCCAACAGCTCCCTGAGCCTCAGCGATGGTCTCATCTCTGGCCTCCAAATCAGTTGCGAAGCCTCATATGTCCGTGGGGCCCAGGGAGCCACTGCCCTGCTGCTGCCAGGTCAGGGGTCTCCACAGGGGTGACTCCTGGGGAAAGAGGGGCCTGGATGTTTCTTTTAGTTTCCTAGGGCTGCCATAACAAAGTACCCCAAATAGGGGGATAAACAACGGAGGTTTATGGTCTCACAGTTCTGGAGGGCAGAAGCCTGAGGTTCAGGTGTCAGCAGGGCTGGTTCCCTGTGAGGCTGTGAGGGTCTGTTCCAGGCCTCTCCCCCGGTTTCTGGTGGTTTGCTGGCAATCTTTGTCATGCTTTGGCTTGTCGAAGCATCTCCCTAATCTCTGCCTTCATCTTCACATGGAATACTCATTCTCTGTGTGCAAATTTACCTTTTTAATGAGGGTGCCAGTTACATTGGATTAGGGCCGTACCTAATGACCTCATTTTAACTATTACCCCTGGGAAGACCATGTCTCCAAATAAGGTCACATTCTGAGGTACTAGGTAGGGGATATGTGGGGTGGGGTGGAGTGTGGGTTTCAACATATGAATTTTGAGGGGGAAACAGTTGAACCCATAACAGAGAGAAGGAGCTTGGAGGAGAGGAACCCCAGGGTTGGGGCTGGGCCAGAGTGGCTGGGGGTGTAAGATCCTCAGCCCTGTGGCCAGGAGAAGGGGCTGGTCAAGGGTCTATAGGGCAATGGAATGCAGAGCAACTGAGTCCTGTTTGGGGAGTGGGTCCACTAAGGGAACATACAGAGAGAGAAGTGGCCAGTTGGGAGGATGCCATGTATTGGGGTTGGAGTTTACTAAAAACTCAAACTATCTACAGGTAAACCAGAACCCAGGGCTGGCAGGGTCCTGGGAGCAGTCGAGGGAGCTGGCATCATGGCCCTGCTTTCTCTATGCCTCTTTCTCATCTTCAGGTGAGAGTGGGCTCCAGGGACAGAGGGAGAGGCCTGGGGTGGGAAGGGCATAAGGTCGCAAAATCTCAGAAAAGCTGAGCTGGGGGAACTCGACCGATTGGAGAGCCAGGAGCCAGGGAAGGGAGGCTGAGTGGTGGTGCGAATCAGCCTGTAACAAACACGGCCAAGCATGGGGTCCCTTCTCAGGCTCTGGTCAAGTTCTTGGGTTAAGGGGAGCACCTGGAGAACGGCTCCACCTCCCCCTACCTCTTTCAGCACTCCCATGCCCTGCACAGGGAGTAGGGGGTTGTCTGCCTTCTCAGTGCCCCAATAACCAGGCTGAAATGCCCAGGGCTGTTCCCTTAGAGTGAAGACCTGCAGGAAGAAGGCAACCCAGCCAGTGCAGAGCATGGACGACGCGAACCCAGTTGAGGGCTCAAGTTCCATGGTGAGTGAGGGGACATGGGCTCCATTCAACGTTATCCCTGGTGGATGCCCCTTCTGCAAGGCCCCTTGGGACCTTCCCTGTTTACATCCAACACTTTCCAGAGTTCCACATGTGAACATTTTAAATTATTGACTCAATTTTTCTGATGCTTCTCCTGATAGAATGGGTACATTGTCTAGTTGGTTTTTTGTGGGTGTTTATGCCTCATCTGTCAGTGGATCAAAATCCCTTGGAATATTATCCTTTTCTTCTGGTGTTGATCACTGGGGAGGAGTAATGGCCCAAATCTAGTCTGTGTCAGACACACTGCCTACAAGGAGAGTAGTGGACATGGGATCCAGTGTAGAGAGCCCGGGCACCCCAAAGTCACAATTCATCACCTCATTTTGCATTTTTCAAATCTATCACCGTATTTATTTCATATCAACACTGAACTTATTGAAGTATCCTTTACATAGAATACAATGCACCCATTTTAAGGGTACAGTTAAATGAATATGGGCAAATGTTTACACTCTGTAAACATGTCCCCAGTCAAGATATGGGACATTTCCATCACTCCCTCAAATTTCTTTGCTCTGCTTCCCAGTCAACCCCCCGTTTACAGCTATCACTGACTTCTGTCACTATAGATTAGTTTTGTCTATTCTGGAACTTCATATAAATGGAACCTGCAATATTTACTCTATATATCTGGCTTCTATCACGTCATTAAAAGATATAAAAATCATAAACATGTATGCCCCCAATAACAGAGCATCATTTATCAAAATAAATGAACAAAAACTGACAGAGATGCAGAGAGAAGTAGACACAGCCACAATTATAATTGATTACTTTAAAACTCCCTCTCAGTAACCGGTAGAACAAGGAAACAGAAAATCATTTTTTTTTAAATCAAGTTACTTAATTCTCTATACTGTTTCCCCCGGTTAATCTTGGGGAATGGAATGCTCAGTGTGTGCTAAGTTCCCATCAGGAAACCTGGGGACAGGAATCAGGACATATCTTTTCCATTACTTTACTTACAAAGTTGCAGTAAACATTTTGTTTTAAGGAATGTGTTTTGTAGTCAGTAGAGCATAGTGTTTGAAAGCATGTGCTCCAGAGCCAGACCACCCGCATCCAAATCCCCTTTCCCTACTGACGTGCTGTGTGACCCTGGACAAATGGTGTTCCCTCACTGACCTCTGTTTATTTTCTGTGACATGGGACTATGAGGAGACCCCATGTCCCAGAGTAGTTGTGAGGAGTATTTAAAATAGCACCTGGCACACACTGAGCACAGGACTCGTTACTATGGGTCAGAATCCTTCCCTCCTCTAGCAAGTGAGTCTCAAGGGTGGCTTGTTATTGTTGTTGTTTTATTCCCTGTTGCATTCCCAGGGCCTAGAGGAACTCCTGACTCATAACTCACAGCAGGTACTCAATAAATATTTCTGGAATGAATCATTTAATAACCGTAGTGCTGTTAAATCTCTGTCTGTGTCTTTTGATGGATGAGGTTTGTGGATGTGCAAATACCGACAGTTATGATTATTCACAGACATGTTTCTTTCTTTCCCTTGTTTTGGCTGCAGTAGATTAGCACAGCTGATCCATCACTGATTTTCATCTTTCTTTTGCCCCCTCTGGGCAGCCTTCTCCCTCTCTTCTATTCGCTCTGCAATAGTGAAGCCCTTGCCTGATCTGAGGACTGTTTGTCTTTGCCTCTCTGTGCTGCTGTTTGAGGGTTTCTGTTTCATGCATCTGTAGCCCGTGGGTGTTGTGAGCAGGGAGCAGATATGGGCAAGGTGTCTGGTGCCGTCTTGGCAGGACTTGCTCTCTGCTCTGTCTTCTAGGACCTGTCCAGAACCTGGGTACGCACCCCTCATCCTCGCTTTATATTTCAAAATATCTCCTATCTCAAACTGAGATCTTGAAATGTATTTGCTTCCTATTTTAGCAACTGCCTGTGCTAGAAAACCATCAGCCACATTGTGTCAGGGGCTGGGCCTGCTTTCTTCATCACTCCACACACAGCACCTGGTGCACGGCCCCTACAGAGGATGGCGTCATAGTGAGAAAGAGCCAGATTAGAGTCCCGGCTCAGTGGGGCATGGATAGAGACGTGTGCCTTCAGGGCAATGCGTGTAACCCCCCTAGCCTTAGTTTTACTGTTTGTAAGATGAATATGTTAATATTATCCTCTCCCTGCATTTTTTTAGAATATTATTAATATATATATATATACCAATACACTAGTACTATTAATATATATACTCACTAAGGATTAGACAACCTTAATTATTATCTATTTTTGAATAAATGAGTGGGTCAATGATCAGAGTTCCATCAGTCCCCATCCCATTCTGGTCCTTGGCTGCTTTCTCCCTGACCCAATAGCACAGCTCTGAATCCTTCTCTTCCTTCCACTCAGGCTCATCAGCACCAGTTCTGGACAGACTCCCCTTCACACCACCCAGCCCCTGTTTGGGTGAGCCCCATCTCAAGAGAAGAACCAGAGCTCCACTATGCTTTCCTCAGATTTCACAAGCCTCACAAACAAAAAGGCACCAACACTGAGTACGCAGAGATCAAGACACACAAGTGAGGAATTATTTTCTCACAGTTCTGGAGGCTGGAAGTCTGCGATCAACAAGTCAGCAGGGCTGGTTCTTTCTGAGGCCTCTCTCCCAGGCTTGCAGACAGCTGTCTCCTCCCCATATCCCTATAAGGTCTTCCCTCTTCTTACAATATTTCCTCTTCTTATAACGGTACCAGGTGTATTGGTTTAAGGCCCACCCTAATGACCTCATTTTAACTGAATTACTTCTTTAAAAACCCTATCTCCAATACAGTCACATCTTGAAGTACTGGGGGCTAGAACTTCAACTTATTCATTTTATGATTTTTTAGCCCATAACACTCAGCCTCCAATTATTTTAAAATTAATGGCCTTCTTCACAATGGAATGAATCCCCTAGTGTATGTGGATGACCACAGGACTTGTGTCCAAAAGAACTGAGTTAAAATCCATCTATGCCACTCATTGACTGAGTCCCTTTGTGTCTCTGTGGTTCACTTTACTGTTCTGCAAAGCAAGGGAATCATCCCTCTAACCAGATTATTGTGAAAGAGCCATGAAAATGTACAAAAAAAAAAAACAGCTAACAACAGTCCTGATGTGAAGCTTTTTGTGAACTCTGAACCCAGGCTTGTGTCAGTACTTTTGCTGGCTGTTTTTTCAGAAAGCTTCTGCTCACAATTTCCCCTAAGGCTTGGAGGGGCCAGTCCCATAGGCCACAGAACCTTCTCCCCTAGGATTGGAATCAAGGCAAGGATGGCTGCTCTTACCACTTCTGTTCAACAGTATACTGTAGATCCTTCCCAGAGCAATGAATGCAAGAAATAGAAGTAAGAGCTCTCCGGATCCTAAAGTAAGAAGTAAAATAGTCTTTATTCACAGACATGATTGCACAGTTAGAAAATCTAAAATTATCCACAATGAAGTCAGTAACACCAAGGTGTTAAGACACTAGTTCAAATGACAAAATTCCTTTGTAATGCTATGTATTGGCCAAAGACAGTTAGAAATCGAATATCTTTTTAAAGATGCAATTTACAGTAATGTCAAACTATGAAATAAATTGAATGAAATATATGCAAGTCTTGTGCATTGAAAGAATACAAAGAATTGTTTAAAGAAAAGAAGATGTCCTAAATATGCGGAGATATATACCATGTTCATTGCTTGGAAGACTCAATATTGCATGGATGTCAGTTTTTCCCAAAGTTATCAATAAATTCAATGCAATCTGAAATTCTCAGTGAGAGCTTTTGTAGAAATTGACAAGTTCATTCTAACTAGAGAAGCAAACAACTAGAATGTCCTGACAAGTTTGGGAAACTGACAAAAAAGCCATTGAAGGAGATCCCTCCAGTTCCTGTCCCTCTGTCCCAGGGTTCCCACCACCTCCCACACAGCCACCAGCCACGCAGGAGGAACATGTCCTCCACACCCAGGAGCAAGTCTCTTCTCCCAACAAATCTTGATGCTCCTGGTGGTAGATGATTCCCAGCCTGGTGGTCCTCATTCCTGTGTCCTGAGCACCAAAACACCTGGCAGAGGGGTCTGCATGGGCAAAGACCCAGAGGCAGGGCAGAGCTTGTCATGTTCCAGAACAGTGAGGGGCAGTGTGGCTGGGCAAGGGGACAGCAGTCCAGAAGTCAGTCATGGAGTCCAGCGGGGCTGCTGTGGCAAAGTGGGCACTTGTTCTCTCTCTTTGCATTCTCCCTACAACCCCATTTCACAGAGAATCCCAGCTGTCCTCTTTAGAGCACACCATGTTCCAGGTCCTCTGCTGATTTAAGTGTGCTGTCCCACCTACTCCTCATGACCTCCTACATTGAAAGTCCTGGTTACATCCTTTCTTCCAGTTCCACCTAGATTTCTAGTTCCCAGTGCCTTGTCTGGCTCTCCACAGGACAGTAAGGAGAGTGTCCTTGTCTGTCAAATTCACCTCGCTGTCTCCTCTCAGGAGAGAGTAGGACTGATCCTTGTATGTTTGGAGAAATGAAGGACAGGATAGATGAATGAAAGATGGCCTCCTCGTATTGACAAGAAACATAACTGAAACTTAATGATTGAGAAAGGTTGAAATGACAAGATGTCAACAGACATACCATGGAAGCACTAAAGGAAAAAGAGTTGGTTTCACTATCCTAATATCAGATGAATGAGTCCTTGAGGCAAAAAGCACTGGGAATGGGCGTTTCATAAAACTCAAAGGTTTGGTGCACTCCCTGTAAAGTATAAAATTCTTAATGTGTATCCCTCTACAATGGAGTCTCAAAATACGCAAAACACATATATTCACAGAATTACACTTCCTGTCACAGGGAGCTCCAGGTGCCAACACTATTAAAGTCTCCCCAGTGGGCATTGACTTTTGGGGCAGCATCCAGGGCTGGTGTGTGACCTCATGAGCAGAGAGGGGTTGTCTACCACGTGGACGCTGAGGGAGGGAGGACAGTTGGTCTCCTCAACCCTCAACCCAGTCCATCCTCATCTCCCATGTCCCTACGTCTCAGCCCTGGACCAACATCCACAGACATCTACAGCCTGTGACTCGGGGGCTCTGGCCACAGGCACCCATTTTCCCTGTGGGAAATGACCCCTGAGAGAAGGGCATTGACAAGGAGGCAGGAGACGTGGCTCTGGCCCTGCGTGAGGTGTGAATTTGGGTGAGACTCTCACCTGCTCGGGCCCAGGGTCCCCAGGAGTGGACATGGGTGGTGGATGGTTGACTCCAAGGGCTGTCTCTGCCCTGAAAGTATCTGGGCCTGTAGTTCCTCCTCTGAGAAAGGTCACTTCTGCCCTCACCCTCATATTCCTGTTGGAGCCTCCTCTAAAACTTACAACTTTTAGTGGCTGAGAGAGAACCTTGAAAAACAGACTTTCTAGGAGAACATGGCACTGCCAACCCCAGACATGCTGCTGGCCCTTCTCTCGTGGAAGGAGGCTCCTTATCATCTGTCTTCTGATGATTCTTCTAGTCTTGTCTTTTTATTTTCCTTAACAATTGTTTATTTCAGTACTTTTGCACAGGTGATATATTCATATGCTCAAAAATTCAAAATTCACAGCAGAGTCTGTCCTCAGATGCCCACCGCTCCCAGGAAGTGTCCAGTATCCATAGGCTTCTTTGAACCTTGGTTTGTTCACGTAAAGGATCTTAGGGGTCCTTTAATATCGGTAGTACAGACTGTCCTCATTCTTCCCTGTGACTGTGCAGTATTCCATGGCCTGGATGGATCAGATTCTGTACACATCTTCCCCTAGTGGAAAATCACAACATTCACTTTATTCTACTACCAGAAACACAGCAATGAACAATCTGGTATCTACTTTCTAACGAGTGTCTGTGTGTGTGTGCTTCTTTGGGATAAATTCCTAAAAGTTAAAGAGCTGTGTCATGTGATATTTCTTTTTTTTATTGAGGTATAATTGACATACAACACATAACACTGGAGCCTTCATACAGAAATGAAGACTCGAATTCGTGGTTAAACCTGAATATTTTCCTGCTAGATTTGATAAAGAGTGGAAACCCGTGGAGAGATATGATAGGACAAAGAGTGTGAGCTAAATGTAGTAAACTGGGAGGAACTTAGCAAGGCCTGTTCCATCAGATTCCTCTCTGTGTCCCTTGATCTTAGGAGATAAGATGCTCCTTTCCTCCGGGTACAGGGAGGGCACCTCTCAGCGAGGGTTTATGACCTGCTTCAAGAGAAGGTCAGAAAGTCCTTCCTGCACATGCCATTTCTCAAATTCTTCCAGCTCAAAATATTCACTATGCAAAGCAGTCACCTCTTGTGGTAACGTGTCCTGAACCCCATCATCCAAAATCAGTTTTACTGGGCAGAAATCAAGTTGTTGGTAGGTCACACTCCCTCAGAGGTTCGAGGAGAGAATCCATCTCTTACTTCTCCCAGATGATTGTGCTGCCGGCATTCCTTGACTTGTGGCCACATCACTCTCTCTCTGTGGTCACACTGCTCATCCTCCTCTGTGTGTAGAACATCAACTGCTGCTTCTCTCTCAGAAGGACACTTGTGACCAGATTTAGGGACCAACCCAGATAATCTAAGATCATCTCCTCAGGTCAAGATCCTTACCTTAATCACATGTGCAAAAATCCTTCTTCCTTATAAGCGAACATTTACAGGGTCCAGATATTAAGACCTGGGTATCCTTTTGTGCTTACAATTCTCAAGTGATGTTTTGCACCCCAAATTCCCCCAACTAGACTCCAAATCTTCCATATTTTAATCTTCTTTGCTCTACTGTTCCACATCCTGACACACTAGTGGGTCACCTAATGGGTGACACATGTCTTGGGGAATGGGGGCCTGCTCTTCTGTAAAAGCCACTATGAAGAGATTAAAAGTTACAGCCTGGGAGAATATATCTGAAAATATATATCTGATGGATGACTTGTATCTCGAATATATCAAGGACTCTCAAAACAAACATAAGTAAACAAACAAAGAACCCAGTTTTATATATGTTAAAAAATCCAGCTACTCAAGAACAACAAAACAAACACCCTTATGTAAAAATTGGCTAAGGAGTTCAATCAATATTTCTCCATAGATGTACAAATGCCCAGTAAACACGTGAAAACGTGGTCAACATTACTAATATCAGGGAAATGCAAATTACAACTACACAGTAAGGTACCCTTCGTGTACATTGGGATGGCTATTTAAAAAAAATAATAATCAAACAAAAAACTGAAGTAACAAGAGTTCCTGAGAATGCAGAGACAGTGGGACTCCTGTGCTTTGCTCTTGAGATTGTAAAATGGTGCCTTTCTGTGGAAAACAGTATGGCAGTTCCTCAAAAGATTGAAAATAGAATTGCCATTTGATCCAGTAATTTCACTTCTAGGTGTGTACACAAAGAATTGAAAGCAGGAACATGAACAGATATCTGTACACCATGTTCGTAGAAACATTATTCAGAATAATGAAAAGGTAGAAGCAACCCAAGTGTCCATCAATAGAGGAATGGATTAACTCACTGTGGAAAACACATGCAGTGGAATACTATTCAGCCTTAAAAAGGAAGGAAATTTATTTATTTATTTATTTATTTATTTATTTATTTATTTATTTATTTATTTATTTTGTGTGTGTAAGGAAGATCAGCCCTGAGCTAATATCTGTGGTAATCCTCCTCTTTTTGCTGAGGAAGACGGGCTCTGAACTAACATCTATTGCCAATCCTCCTCCTTTTTTTCCCCTAAAGCCCCAGTAGATAGTTGTATGTCATAGTTGCACATCTTTCTAGCTGCTGTATGTGGGACGCGGCCTCAGCATGGCCGGAGAAGCCGTGTGTCAGTGCGTGCTCGGGGTTCCAAACCCGGGCCGCCAGTAGTGGAGCATGTGCACTTAACCTCGAAGCCACAGGGCCGGCCCCAGGAAGGAAATTCTGACACTTGCTGTAAGGTGGATTGAAGAAATTAGGCTAACTTAAATAAGCCAGTCACAAAAGGACAAATACTGTAGATTCCACTTCAATGAAATATCTGGAGTCGGTAAATTCATAGACACAGAAAATAGAATGGTGGTGGCCAGGGTCTTGGGGAGGGGAGATGTAGAGTTATTCATTTAATGGGCACAAAGTTTCAGCTTGGGAAGATGGAAAAAGATCTAGAGATATATGGTGGTGGTGATTGCACGACAATGTGAATCTATTTAATGTCATTGACTTGAACAATTAAAAATATAGTTAAAATGGGGGGCTGGCCCCACGGCCAAGTGGTGAAAGTACCGCACGCTCCACTTTGGTGGGCTGGGTTTGTGGGTTTGGATTCTGGGCATGGACCTGCACCACTCGTCAAGCCATGCTGTGGCAGTGACCCACGTACAAAGTGGAGGAAGACTGGCACAAATGTTAGTTCAGGGCTAATCTTCCTAAAGCAAAAATAAAGGATGATTGGCAATGGATGTTAGCTCAGGGCAAATATTCCTCAGAAAAAAAATAATGTTAAAATGGTAAAGTTTTTGTTATGTATATTATACCATGTAATAATTTAAAAAGCAATCACAGATTTAATCAGGGACTTCACCAAAGAAGATAATAATGGATGCAAATCAGCACAGGGAATCATGCTCAACATCACTTGTCATCAGGAAATTACAGGTTACACCCAGGATGAGGTCTACACCTGTTAGAATAACAAAAAAATCTAAACAGAAAGAAAAAGAAAAAGAAATCCTGATAATAGCAGGTGCTAATGAGGATGTGGAGCAGCCAGAACTCACACACGCTGCTGGTGGGAACACCAACGGTACACCACTTTGGAGAACAGTTTGGTAATTTCATATAAAGCTAAATCTACACTTATAGGACCGAGCAATCTGACTCCTAGGTGTTTACCCAAGAGAAATAAAACCATGTGTTCCCACAAAACCTGCATGTGTATCTTTACAGTAGCTTTATTCAAAGTCACTCCAAACCTGGTAACAACCAAAATGTTCTTCAGCTGTTAGTGTAAACAAAAGGGGGTACATGGAAACAATGGAGAACCAGTCAGCAATTAAAAAGAACAAATTATTGATACATACACCCAATAACAAGGAGAACACTCAAATGCCTTATGCCAGGTGAATGAAGCCAGACTTTTTTTTTTTTTAGCATTTTTGTTTTCTTGAAGCCAGACTTTGAACACGTTCTGTAAACAGCAAAATACCAGGGATGGAGAACAGATCAGCATTATTCAGGGCTTCTGGGTGGAGGGAGGATTTGTCTACACAGGGACAGTGGGAGGAAATGTTTTGGGTACTGGTACTCTTCAGTCTCTTGACTGTGGTTGTGGTTACATACGATTTACATCTGTCAAAACTCATAAAATTGTATATGACAAAAAGTGAATCTCACTGTATCTCAATTCAAAATAAATTGAAAAACAGTGAGATACCACTACACTCCCAGTAGAATCATTAAAATTTAAAAGTCTGACAACACCAAGTGTTGGGCCGGCCCCGTGGCTTAGCGATTAAGTGCGCACGCTCCGCTACTGGCGGCCTGGGTTCGGATCCCGGTCGTGCACAGACACACTGCTTCTCCAACCATGCTGAGGCCGCATCCCACATACAGCAACTAGAAGGATGTGCAACTATGACATACAACTATCTACTTGGGGCTTTAGGGAAAAAAAAGGAGGAAGATTGGCAATAGATGTTAGCTCAGAGCCGGTCTTCCTCAGCAAAAAAAAGAGGAGGATTAGCACAGATGTTAGCTCAGGGCTGATCTTCCTCACAAAAAAATAAAAATAAATAAATAAAATAAAACTCATTATAAAAGTGTGACAATACCAAGTGTTAATGAGAGTGTGAAGCATTAGAATTCTGGCACTTTGCAGACAGGAGTGTAAAGGTTTAAAACTATTCTGGACAACAGTCTGGCGATTTCTACTAGGGTTAAACATGTGGTTACTCTTTAATCCAACAATTCCACTCCTTGTGTGTACTCATGAGGATGAAGATACGTCCACAGAAAGACTTACACCTTAATATTTATTGCTAGAAATTCAAACACTTCAAATGTCTGTAAATAGGAGAATAAATAAAAGACACAGCATACCCATACAATGCATTACTATTTAGGAATCAGATATTATACAGAAACATACAACTTGGATCCATTTCAAAAATAGCACGCTGAATAAGAGAATCTAAACACAAATGAACACTTTTCTAGAAAATTCTCCAATAGACAAAATTAATTCACCAAGATAGAGTTTATCAATGGTCACCTGGGGTGGAGCTACAAATAGGCGTGGGTTATCCTTTTGGGGTGGTGGAAACATTCTATCTCTTGATTCTGGAGATCAGAACTGGGCTGTATACATTTGTCAAAATCCATAGACACGTAACTTTCAAGTGGGTACATTTTAATTTCTGTAACTTATAAAGTTCATTATACAAAAACAATGAGTACTAACAGAACCTTCCACTCCATGAACATGGTACAACTTTCTGGACTGTGAAACTGGTTGTATTGGAGTTTCTATTATGTGCCACATTCTAACTCTTTTAGTAATGTAGAATTAGTATTATATTACTTATTGAAGACTCAATTCCCTACGTATGAAATGAGAGTACAAATCTCTCTTGAGTAAGGTCGAATGAACAGCTATCTAGATATTACTGTATTTGAAAGATTTTACAAATCAATGGTGGCAAATTCTATTATATCACAGGTGTCAAGGATTTCCCATACGCACATGACACAGAAGGAGATGCAAAACCACATGAGCTGAACCTAAAATTTTAATTGTAGCTGTACATTCCACTCATGTTTTCTGGAAGTATTATGCTTTGTGAGCCACATGTAACTGTGAGAAGGTGTTTTTTATGAGAGGAAATCCTAATCTGTATGATGAGGATCTAAAAACATTCACTCCAGTCCACACAACACTGAACGGCAACATTCAGTGAAAGAAGTTTCCTCTGCTCTGGCTCCTAGAACATGTGTTCTCCCTTTTGTTTTACCTGAAGATGCTGCATGGTTTTTATTTTGTAGATGCCATGGAAACTTCATGAATCAGCATATAATATGTTAAAAAAAATCTCATACTCATATTTTAGAAAATACCAAGTATTCTTCCAGGACACACAGCAAATTCATCAGTGACTGCAGCTCTAAAGCCCGACAGTACTGAGTGTTTGGGGAGGAAGTGATACCACTGGGTGGGGAGCATCTCAGAGCCATGGACCAGGTCTGTCGTCTCCCTTCTTGTCTTCAAACTTCTCAACACAGAGATGCTCACTAAGTGTTTAGGGATTGAATGAACAAATGAAAGGTGGAATTCCTGCTAACTTATAGTCAACTAGGACCCCCTTCTTTCCTCTGCCCCAGATGCTCACACAGACCCTAAAGAATCCTCCACCTGGCAGGACCCACCATCCAAGCTCTAGAAGAGGCTGTAACCCTCCAGGGTCAGGCAGGAGATGATCAGCTCCCTGGTGCAGACAACATGGTCCAGAAAAGCACCCCAGATGGAAGGCCCTTAGAGACTAACTCTGTCCTATGCCTGAGATGTTCTCACAGGTCCTGATCCAGGGTCTGGTGCTGGAGGGAAGCACCCAAGGTGGAGGGACTTGTCTGCTCTCCTCTGGGTGGGTCTTGGGGTGTCTGGGCCATGGAGTGCCGCTCACTCTGAGCAGAAGTGGACAACTCAGGCCTGTAGCTCCTCTTCTGTGAAGGGCCGAGGTCACTTACTCCTCCCCAGCTTCCTGTGTGTCTACCATCAGCGTCCCCTCCCACTCATCTTCCCCTTCTCTTTTCAGACACAGGACAAATGCCCAGAACTCTCCATCTCAGAGATGCTGCCGCTGCTGCTGTCCCTGCTGTGGGTGGGTGAGTGGGCCGAGGGGAGAGGGCGTGGGCAGAGCAGGGGCTGTGGCTGACCCTGTTTCTCTTCAGGGTCCCTGGCTCAGTAGGACCGACACCTCCTGGAAGTGCAGGAATCCGTGACTGTGCAGGAGGGCCTGTGTGTCTCTGTGCCCTGCACCTTCCTCCATCCCCGGGACTACTGGAGTGATGCTGCCCCAGCTCACAGATACTGGTTCCAGGAAGAGGCCAATCGGTACCAGGATGCCCCTGTGGCCACAAACAATCCAGTTCGTAAAGTGCAGGAGGAGACTCAGGGCCGATTCTACCTCATTGGAGACCCCCAGACCTACACTGCTCCCTGGACATCAGAGACACCAGGAAGAGGGACAACGGAAAGTATTTTTTTTTTCAGGTGGAGAGACAAAGTACAAGATGGACTTACACATCTGACCATCTCTCTGTGCATATGACAAGTAGAAAGTGGGCTCCAGATATCGCCATAGGGAAACCTCCTGCACTGGAGGTGCTGGCGCAGGGCTAGGATGGGACCCCTCATCTGGGAGAGGTTTGGGGCACAGTGACTCAGTGCTCAGTGGTAGGAGCTAGACCAAGGCCAGAGGCTTCTTTCAGGGTTACCCCTCAGACTCTCTCCCCTGATCCCTGTCTCCCCCTTTTCTCACCAGCCCTGACCCACACACCCGGCGTCCTCATCCCGGGACCCTGGAGTCTGGCCGCTCCAGGAACCTGTTCTGTTCTGTGCCCTGGGCGTGTGAGAGAGACATGCCCCCCATCTTCTCCTAGACGTCAGATGCCCTCACCTCCCTGGGCCCCAGGACGCACCTATCCTTGGTGCTCACCCTCACCCCACGGCCCCAGGACCACAGCACAAACCTCGCCTGTCGGGTGAAGGTCCCTGTAGCTGGTGTTACTGTGGAAAAGACCATCCAGCTCAACGTCATCTGGGAGTGCTGGGCCAGGACGCCTGGGTCCCTGAGGGTGTGAGGGGCAGGAGGGCCAGGCTGGGGATGCTTGGTTCTTTTTTTCTGGGGGCCTGGCTGAGTCGGGGACCTAGAAGTACACAAACCGTGTCCCTCCACTATTTCTGTGGCTCATGGGGATTGGGAGATGCCTACATTTATCTCACCCCACCCTCTCACTGAAGAGGAAAATGCCTACTTCTCATCATAGGTGCTCCAGAGAACCCAGAAAAGGTGTCTGCTTAGGGGACGGCACAGGTAGGAAGGAGTCCCCACCCATGGGGCATTGACTGGGGTGGGGTCTCTGCCAGGTAGGGTCAGAGCTGGCTTTTCAAAGCTCAGATGGTGGGGGAGTAATGGGGGGCTGTAGTTATACACAAGAAGCCCCTGTCAGATGACTTCTCTCAATATCCTCCAAATCCCGTCTTGCCAGGATAACCTGCGACCTCCTCCCTGCCCACCCTAAATGTGCTCTTTATCTTCCTCCAGTCACTGAAAGCCTCGGGGGAATTTTTTAGTAGGCTTCGTTATTTAGAGAAGTTTCAGGTTCACAGCAAAAGTGAGTGGAAGTTAGAGACATTTCCCCTATACCAGCTGCACTTTCCCACATGTGCACAGCCTCCACACTATCAACACCCCCCACCAGAGTGTACATTTGTCACAACCCATGAATCTACATTGACACATCATTATCACCCAAAGTCTGTAGTTGACATTGGGGTTAACTCTTGGTGTTGCACATCCTATGGGTTTGAACAAATGTACAGTGACATGTATCCATTATTATAGTATCATACAGAGTAGTTTCATTGCCCCCCAAAATCTCTTTGGGCCCTTTTTTGACTGTCAATCACCCACCCTCACCCTGACCTCTCTTTGGAGCCCAGCTCCCTGCATTGCTCTACTCCCATGGGTAATGGCATCAGATCCTCTCACTGGACAGTGAGTCCCATTGGGGCTTTCTCAGGCATGCCCATCCAACTGTTGACAGGTGATGGACAGAGGTACATTTCTCACCCTGGGTGTTAGATTCCTGGGAGACATGGTCAGGCAAGGCCATGAGAGCTGTCTGGATCTGACTTGAACATCTGAGAACTGCCCACTTGCACCCCCTTCTGGTATATGAAAGACCACCTTTGACCCTGAGGGACAGGGCCAATGGAGGACAGGAGAGGAGATTCAGACACCCTCCCTGGAAGGAAGGAAGGACAAGGCCTTCCAGCATCCCATAGGGCTCTGTGTGTGTGTGTGTGTCTCTCTTTCTGGAATGCCCACCAAGCCCAGAGCCTCATGCTCCTGCTGTGGCCAGGTATGGGTGCTGTTGCCGAGAGACCCTGGATGGAGAAGAACCTGGGTCCTGGAAGAGATGGAGTTTCCTGGAAAGGACTGGGGGTGCTGGATCGGAGGTGTCACATGGACCATGTCCTGCTGGAGAGGGCTGAGGTCCTATGATGGTTGGGAGAACCCAGAGGCTGAACCCTGGATGGGAGAGAAGAGGTGACCTTCTCTACATGCTGGAGGAGGAGGGGACACAAGTCTATTCATCAAGATTTGAGTTCACTCCAAGTCTCTCTTGTCTGCAGGGGAACCAGGAACCAGGGCAGGTGTGATTCAGGGGGCCATTGGGGGAGCTGCTGTCACTGCACTGCTCGCTCTCTGTCTCTCCCTCATCTTCCTCATGTGAGCTGGGTTGGGAGTGGGCCAAAAAATGGAGAAGAGGGACCTGGAGGGGTTTTGAGGGCCCAGAGCAAGGGTGGAGTTATGGTGGTGGTGAGAATCCACCTGGTAGACCCTGAGCCAGCATGAGTGTGTTCCCAGCCCTGCTTCCAGACATCGTGGAGTGTGAGTACGTTTTTACAAAGTCCTGTTATGAAGGTTCCTGGCCTCACCTCACCCTCAACCTGCCTTAGTCACTCACTCTAGCCTCAAAAGAGTGACTTGTGTCAAAGAACCTGGTGTCTCTCATCAGAGTGAAGACCCGCAGGGAGAAAGCCAGGACAGCCGTGGGCATGGATGACATCCACCCTGCCATCAGACCAGATTCCTCGGTGAGTGATGTGGGCATCCTGGCATGCAGTCTGCCCGCCACATCTCCCCAGGAGGACCCACAGTCATGCTCCAATAGGCGTTTCAATAAATAAGCTCGTCGTCTTCCTGTTTGTTTGAAAATGTAGGTGTTATTATTACAATCACGCACCACATAAAGAAGTTTCAGTCAACGATGGACTGCGTATATGACAGTGGTCCCATGAGATTAGTAGACACAGCCTATGTGTGTAGTAGGCTCTACCATCTAAGCTTGTGTAAGTACACTCTGTGATGTTCACACAAGGACGAAATCACCTAAACATGCATTTCACAGAACACGTCCCCATTGTTAACGATGCATGACTGTGTTTAGGTATGTGAGGCTAACAGATAGGGAGACAGTTGTTACCCAAGGTTCCTAAGAGGAGGGGAAATGCCACATCACACAGGGCTGTGCGAGGAAGCAGCAGGTTTGGTCAGGGTCAGAGGGAGCAAGGGGAAAATCTGGGCAGGATTCTTTACTGTGGCTTCCGTGGGAAAGGCAAGGTGAGACAGGGCAAACGGGTTCAAGACTGGCTAGTTTGAGTAATTTCAGCAGGCTCTGGGGGTAGGGGCTTTCTCCAGTTGTCTGGTGCCTGGCCCTGGGCGATTAGAGCAAGATAGTCCGGAGTGTAAGAGCTTGATAAAGGAAGTGCTTGGGGTGTGAGCTTTGGACTGTTTGGTTTGAAGTATGAAAGGCACGCTTGCAGGCAGGTCCTGTAGTACCTCTAGCAATTCACCAGCCCTGGCAGGGGCAGTTCCAACGTCAGAGGGTCCAATGTCAAAAATCAAGAACATGACGTTGATACACCTCCAAACATACTTCTGCTGCGCTCCCCATCTCACAGGTGGCACTCTTGTCCCTGGCACCCAACAAGAGATGTGGTCTGTTATCCCACCCCAGTCCTCGTCACCCCTTCCTGCTCCTGTATGCTGCAAAGCTTGTCTGTGCTTCTTCTGAATACAGATTAATACAACCACTCCCTTTGAGCTGAGCTCTCCTCTTAGTCCTTCCCCTGCTGCAGCCCTCCCCTCTCTCCTCCCCAGCACATTAGCATTCCCTCCATAATGAGATGCACTGCTTCTCCACATGCCGAAAGACAAGCGTTCAAACAACTTGGTCTGGCATTTGGGGAAGGAAAACCAGAGTCACCTTGAGCGCTTCACTCCTCCCACACTGGCCTGCTCACTCACCTCAAGCAGAGTCAGCTTCTTGCACCTCGGAATCATCCGTTGGCTGTCCCCTCATCCTCACGTGCCTATATCAACCTGTCCTACTCCTGCTCATCCTTTGAGCTCCGACTTTCATTTGTTTGTTTCACCCTGACTAGTGTGGTCACCCCTGTGAGGGTTTTGAATCACCTGTGCATTCACCTCCTTCAGCAACTGTCTTCCACTTGTCAATTGTTCTGAGGGCTTGGGTAATACTTGTAGTTTTACAAATACATATGTTAGAAATGTCAAATGTCCTTGCTGTCAAGGGTTTCCACTGATTGTGGGGAAGGATGACAATAATGAACAAATAAGTAGTGAAAATATACGGGAAATAAATGCTCTGCAGGGAAATGAAATGGGAGAATGGGGAAGGACGGTGCTGGGGGTTGGAGTCTCTGAGAAAACACCTTCAGGAGATGAAGGAGTGTGGCGTGAGCCCCGAGGGAGGATCACTGAGGGCTCTAAACAGACAGAGCAGCAGATGCTAGGGCTCTGAGGTTGAGGCATCCCTGCTGTATTAGAAAAACAGCAAGTAAGACGGTGCTCCTAAAGCAGAGCTATTTGGGGTGGAGGGTGGGTAATGGTGGGCAGGGAATGAGGATGGAGAGGCTCAGAGGCTGCGAATATCACAGAGCCATGAAGTTCACCATCATTACTTATGTATTTTGAGAAGAGTGACAACTCGTGTGCGTTCCTCCTTTACTTCTCACACAGAACACTTCAGTTTTGACACTATGGACCCCAGATGGGTGAGGATATTCCCCCCGCCAAGCAGTTCTCTGTGACACCAGCTGGGTATCCTCTTTACCTAGACACAGCCTCAGATGCCACAGGTTAAGGGCTCAGTCCCATGAGATTGCCCCACCTCCACGTTGCACACGCCAATCTCAAGTCCAGGTTGTCACTGTGCTTGTGACCAACCGGCTATAAATTGAAGGTTTCCATGACTCTCTCTCTTTGGGTTCAATTAATATGCTAGAGTAGCTCACAGAATTTAGGAAAACAGTTTACTTACTGTGTACCAGCTTATTATAAAAGGACATGATAAAGGATACAGACAGACATCCAGATGAAGAGATGCATAGGACAAGGTATGTGGGGAGGGGCAAGGAGCTTCTATGCCTTCTCTGGAGCACCACTCTCCCAGCACCTGCACGTGTTCACCAACCCGGAAGCTCCTAGAACCTCATACATTTTGGATTTCTATGAAGGCTTCATAATGTAGATGTGATCGAGTATTAACTCCATTTCCAGTCTCTCTCCCCTTTCTGGAGGATAGGTGATGGGGCTGAAAGTTTCAAGCTTCAAATCATGGCTTGGTCGTTCTGTTGGCCAACCCCCATCTAGGAGCCCTCCAGGTGTCATCTCATTAGAACAAAAGACACTCCTATCACCCAGGAAATCTCAGGGATTTAGGAGCTAGGTGTCAGAAACCAGGGTCAAAGACCAAATGTTAAAACAGAAATTGGAAGTAGATCTATATCTATATTCATATCATCGATCTCTATATCAACATCTATATTAGATACAGATATAAATATATAAATATATATTCTAGCATTTCACAGACGTGAACTGATGCTCATTTTAATTAGATCACTCTGACTATTCTGTTGAGAAGTTCTGTAGCACGATAGGGTAGAAGAGAGGAGACTAGTGATGGAAGACACTCAAATAATCCAGGCAAGAGATGATGCAGGCTGTATTAGTTTGCTTGGACTGCCATAACAAGATACCATAGACTGGGTTGCTTAAACTACAGAAATTTATTTTCTCACAATTCTTTAGGCTGGAGTCCAAGATCAAGGTCCAGCAAATTTGCTTTCTCCTGAAAACACTCTCCTTGGCTTGCACAGATGGCAGCCTTGTTGCTATATCCTTACATGCTCTTTTTTCCATGCACATGCATCCTTAGTGTCTTTTTTTGCTTCTTATAAGAACATAAATCATTTTGGGTCCTACTATAATGCCCTCTCTTAAACTTAATTATATCTTTAAAGTCCCTATCTCCAAATACAGTCACATTGGGGGTTAGAGTTTGAATATATGAATTTTGTGGGACACAAGTCAGTCCATAGCCAGACTTATTCCAGGACAGCAATGATGAATCTAGTGTGAAGAAGTTGGGTTCTGGATACATTTCAAAGATGAAACCAACAGGATTTTTAATGGAGTGATACAGTACACATGGAGTATGATCAAAGAGCTCACTTCCTCTACCTCATAGGTGTCATAGATGTCAAGGATGGCTCTATATATGCCCATTGAAGTCATACATGTCCATAGATGTCAAAGATGACTCCATAGATATCCAAAGGTAACATAGATGTCCATAGATGTCATAAATGCCCATAGATAGCCACAGATGGTCATAAATGTCCATAGATACCAAAGATGACTCCAATGTGGTTGCCTTGAGTCACATAAAGAATTAAATTGTCAATTCCTGAAATTTCCGATTCTGCAGGAGGAGTATTTTCAAGAGTTTATCAAACATTATTTTGGTTACCTCAAATATGAGGTACCTCTCAGACTTCCAAGTGAAGATGACAAGTAGACGGTAAGAGTCTGCAACTCAGGAGAGAGATCCAGGTGCGAGACACAGAAGTTTGGGGGTCCTCCACATCAAGGTCTGATAATGGATGAAACCACAAAGAAGAGAAGAAGTCTACGGACAGAACCCTGGGATCCTCCAGTATTTGGAGTCAGGGAGATAAGACTGATACAGCAAGAACACCACTGAGAAAAAATAAATGACCAGGAGTATGTACAGTTGTGTCCTGGTGGCCCAGGGGAGCTGGAACTTCAAGGAGGAGAAAGTGCTCATTTGTTTCAAATGCTAATAAGTCTAGTGGGATAGAGTCTGAGAAATCAGCATTTAAATCTAGCTAAGTGATATCATAGCTTATCTTGACAAAAGCAGATCTGGTAGCCTGGTAGAGGCAGATATCTTGATTTGAATGAGTTCAAGAGAGATGGGAGGGGAGGAAGTGGAAAGACTCTTGAGAAATGTTGCAGTAAATCTATTGCTGAGAAATGAGTCTGCAGCAGGAAATGGTTGTCCTCCTAAACCCCTTGGCTTCCTGGGTGAGAGCACTGTCTTTGTTTTAATGAGGTGACTCTTGGGGGGCTCCTGGATGGGGATTTTCATTCCTGACTCCATTCTCCAGAGACTTGAGAGAGGCTGGAAATGCAGTTAATAGTTGATTATATCTATGTAAGGAAGCCTCCATAAAAATCCCAAAAGTATGGGGTTTGAGAGGCTTCTAAGTTGGTGAACACGTGGAGGTGTTGGGAGAGGGGAACTCCCAAAGAAGGAATGGATGTTCATATGTACTTTTTCATTCCCTTTTATAATAATCTGGTACACAGTAAGTAAATTGTTTTCCTGAATTCTCTGAGTCACTGTAGCTGATTAATTTGACACAAGGAAGAGGCAATGGGAACCTCCAATTTATAGTCAGTTGGTCAGAAGCACAGGTGATAAACTGAACATGACATTGACGTCTGAAGGGGGAGAAAAAACTGCCACACATCTGGTGTCAGAAGAGCTGTATGTGCGATGCTAGTGTGAGAGTAAAGCATTGACACACAGGAGGAGAAGTTGTTTTTCATAAACACCTTCCTGTGTATCCAGTGCCCGGCACATAGGAGACCTCAGAGAGACCATGATCAGTAGATATGTTACCTTGAGAATTATCTAACCTCTCTGAGACTTAGTTTCTTTGTGTAATAATAGTATTTTCAACATAGGTCTGTGTGAGTTTTTAGTAGAATTGGAAAGCAACAAAAAGTGCAATGTTTGTTGGATAATTGAGTTAATGGGAGTTTAAGAAATGTTTGATGAAATAACGGAAGAATAAATAAATGTCCTGTCAGAATCAAATTCACTTCATGGACCCCCTCTGTCTTCTCCCTGCCCTCCCCACTGCTCTGCTCTGACCTCCTTCTTTGCTGTCCACACAGGGTCGCCAGCAGGAGTCCAAGTTAGACAGCTCTGCTCACCCCACAAGCTCTGCAGGGACCACCTCCACCTTCAAGACGGAGCAGGAGCTGCATTATGCCTCCCTCAGCTTTAACAGGATGAATCCTCAGGAAGGCACCTAGAGGACCCAGTGAGAAACCAACAGAAGCATCAGTCTGAGCCAGAGCGTCCATATCCCCTACAGGAAGGGGGACCCAAAGCCTGATCCTTGGAGACTTATCCCAAGAGGCAGTGGTTTTATAAACTGTTGAATGTGAGATTCCTGATATACTAAAACTACATTAGGCTTTACAATCAGAGAGACCTGGAATTAAATCCATGCCCTTTTGTTTATTTAGAGAATGACATCGGGCAAGACACCTTACCCTTCCATGTCTCAGTTTTCTGCTTTGTGAAATGGGTGTAAGAAGTCCTATTTCACAGCGTTGCTGTGAACATTAAATAAAAGTACATACGGAAAACACCCAGAAAAAGTCCTGGTACCTTGTCAGAGTAGGGTGCCTACTGGTTCCTTCTCCATTGTACAGAAAGTCTTTAATGACATTTCACCCAGAGGTTGGGTGTGTTCTGTCCCAGACACCACATCAGCGACATATCAGTTTACTCTCTACTCAAAGCCCTCCCAAGTATCCCTGCCCTGACTTGGCCTCCAGCATCATTTGTCTCAACTCCTGAATCTTCCCTTTCCATCCTGCCTGCCTCCTACTAGTTCTGTTATAGGCAAAATGAAATATTGACATTTAGAAAATATCCTAAAACTCAAAGCTGACCATAGTTAAAATATTTGTCTATCTCCTCAGCCCAAAAGAATGATTTACAAGCTTCTCATCTAAGTCAGGGATCAGGAAACTTTTCTTGTAAAGGGCCAAATAGGAAATATTTTCAGCTTGGCAAGCTGTATGGTCTCTGCTGCAACTATTCACTCCGTGTTAGTGGCACAAAAGTAGGCACAGATGATAGATGTTAGCTCAGAGCCGGTCTTCCTCAGCAAAAAGAGGAGGATTGGCATGGATGTTAGCTCAGGGCTGATCTTCCTCACAAAAAAAAAAGTAGCCATAGACAATGTGTAAATTAATTAACGTGGCTGTGCTCCTGCAAAGTCTTATTTACAAAATCAGGCAGCCCATGGGCTGTGGTTCTCTGACCTCTATTCTAGGTTATTCCTCGTCTCACCCTGCCTACTTCTCCACTGCCATATCCTAACCCATCAATCCCTCAAGTCATCCTTTAAGTGCCCCCATTCTGATGCACTCCTCACTGTCTCTGTGCATCCACGTCCCTCCTCCAGGAAGGTCCATCACCACGTCATCATCTGGCTAACACCTTCTTATCCTTCAAAATGAGCTCAAAAATATATGTCTGGGAAGAGAAAGTGAAGGGAAGCAGGAGATTGTCATCTTCCTCCTAAAAAGTTTAATATTAATAAAATCAGTTTAAAACAAAAATAGCCCCAAATTCACCAGCATTACACAAACAATGACAGGGATAAAACATTAAGCCATAGGTTCATAATAGGAAGGTTAAGTTAACCAATGGGAGATTCTGGTGTAAAAAACGCCTAATATCTAACAGTCCTTCCCTTTGCCCTACATCCAGAAGGGAGAGTGAGTCAGATTTCTGTTTATGATAATGTCAGGGTGGATCATATAGGCCAATCTGTCTGTTGAAAACATTAAAAATTGATGGTTAGGCTTACAATCCAGACAAGGTGGCATTGACCCATTGTTCAGTGTTTCCTGCCTCTATTCACAACTGTAAATCCTGTAAATGGTGCAAGAGACAACCAAGGAGAATTCTGGAAGGTAGTAAGAAGAAGGCAAGCAGATTTAGGACTCCAGGACCGGAGGAACAATACAGAGGCAGGGCATCTTGGTCCCCCCATTCAATAGAGTAAAGACACTCACACTCACGGTTTCCCAATTCCAGACCAAGAAGCAGAAGGGAGCCAGGTAGGCTCATTCTTCTGGATGGAAGGAGAACCTCTCTGACAATATCAGGTGAGTTCAACACCACCGGCAAGGGGAATTGATTGGAACCAGAAACAAGTATCCAGGAAGCGCTTAATTTCCCCGTCAGGCCTGAGACTATCGTGTCTTGCCCAGAGGCACTGGGGCAGGTGGACAGAATGGGAGAATGGGATCCAGTCATAGAGTCTGATGTTCCTGACCCTGACACTCAGTTTTCTCCTCTGTCAAAAGTGAAAACTAGACTCCTCACATTCAGAATATTTTTGTTGTTTTTTATTGTGAGGCTGGCGTGAAGCATGATATTTAAAGGAGCAGCACAGAGGCCAATAAACAGAAAACCTCAGCAATATTATCCTCTTGCCCCTGTGCCTCAGCCAGGTGGGGCAGACAGACATTATCCACAGAAGGGATGATGCCTGAGAGTGAACAGGAGAGGTGGGGGAAAGAGCAGAGAGAGGAGACCAGCACCACCCACTCCTGACTGTCTGCTCCTGCCCTGGCTCCATCCATCCCCAACTCTTTGCCCTCCTGGCACCAAACTGGGGCCTTAAGCCTCAGCTCAGATCCTTCTGCAGAGCTGAGAGGTACTTGAGCTCCAGTCAGGACCCTGTTTCAGCACCATGGACAGCACCAGCTTTCCCCAGCCTGGTTCTCCCCAGGGGTCACAGTGCCTCCTGGTGGATGGAGCCCTCTGGGCGGCCAACCATTTGCCAGCCATCAATGCACAGTGGGAGGAACCTGGGGAAGGTTCTGGTGACAGCCTAGGTCAATGATGCTCGTCAGGGGTATCCAGGACCTTCCAGGGTGTGCCACCATCTTCAGATTTGTGTTCTTCATCCCCTACAAGAGTTAACTAGGGATTGAGTGCTGTCCTGAGGTATGGCGGTTTATTCAGTGGTGTCCGCAGTAATTTGATGAAATAACAAAGCCAGTCTCGGGGCATCATTGACAAGAAAGCATTAATCACTCAAAGAGGGGGTCACTACAATATTAGAGAAATAAATGTTTTTTAAAATTTTGTAGCTGTCCGCATACCCAGCCTGAACAAGAGCAGGAATGCTCTCTGTCTTTCTCCATCTGACCTAATTTTCACTCCTCTAGTCTCAGACAGCTTTTTCCTCTCTCTGGGTTTTCTCACATTTTTGTATGGAGTCTTCTGGTGTCTGGCTAGGTGGTCTCAGCCACTCCAGGGCACCCACCCCAACTCTATCCAGACACTTCCTGCAGTTACTAGCACAGGCTGTCCTGAGCCCTAGAGTCATGAAGAGGCAGGAAGTCTGGGTACTGACAGGGCTAGAAAGAGGAACTTAACACCCTCCCAACACTCCCCTACCTATGCCCCTCTGTGGGTCCTCACCCTGCTCAGGAGTGCCCACAGGGTCTGTCTTCCTCCTCCCCTATGGCCTCTCTAGTGTCTTCTACATCAGGGTGCACCCAAGGTAACCCCTCATCTGAGTACCCCAAACACCAGAACAGGGTTCATCTGCTGGTCACACCCAAAGCTGGCATTCTGTGGAACTATGACCTCATTCCTGTCTTTCCTAGCAGGGTTGGTGCTAGAAAAGGAAGGATGAGAAAAACTACAGCTCCTTTGCCCGTCGGGTCAGGGGAAGGTCCTGGATATGGAGGCCTGAAAGGAAGGGCCAGAAATCGGGGTACTATGGTCATTGTCTCCCAAACCTGTCTCCCCACCCCTAACCCACCTCTGCAATTGAAGGAATCACCCTGCTGAGTTGGCCCTGCCCCTACACAGAAAAACAAACAAACATGTTCACCTCTCACTTCTGGTCTCCCAAGCTATACCCGATGCTTGCGAGTGAGTAGATGCAGGGGAAGGAAAGACATATATATGTGATTTTCTTTACCAGAATTAAAACAATGTTTCAATCAAGGTTCTGGTATGTAGTATTTACCTGTATGTAGACTTGGGAAGCCCGTCATTTGGCACATATCCATCACCTACTATGTAATTTATATCATCGCTGTGTGCAAAGCAAGTGAACAGTGCTTGTGAGAGACACACGTTCTTGCCTCCAAGGACTCTCTTTCTATAGTGGGAACTTAAATATACAGTTAGGGAAACTCATCTTCTCGCCTGCTCTCTGCCCACCTCCAATCTGTTCTCCACAGGGAAGCCAGAGTAAATTCTAAAAACCCAACACTGTCTCTTTTCTACTTCTAACCCTCCAGTGGCTCCCAATTACCCAAATGGAAATAGCCAAAATCCTTTAAGATGAGCCCAGGATGTTACATGGTCCATCTTATTTGGCCCAGGGGGACCTGTTTCTAATGCCTAGAACACACCACAAACCAAAAAGCCAACACATGCATAGAGGCACACACAAATATTTTCATTTATTCTATAAAAGAATAATTTTTAAAAAATGCAAAACCATAACTCTAGTATAAATATAAAATGACATATGTTAAAGATTTTTTTATTGTGATAAAAAAACACACAATATGAGATCTATCCACTTAACCAATTATTAAATGTACAGTGTTGTTAACTATAGGCACTATGTTGTAGAGCAGATTTCTAGAATTTTTCCTCTTGTGTGACTGGAAATTTACACCCATTGAACAGCAACTCTCCATTTTACTTAATGCATTAATGGAGAACCTAATTCATTAATGGAGAATTTTTAGAATTCACTCTGGCTTTGTGGAGAATAGATTTGAGGTGGGCAGAGAGCAGGTGAGAAGATTAGTTTCTTTAATTGTGTATTTAAGTTCCCACTACAAGCAGAAATAGAAGCAGCACAAATTATGTGGAGTAAAAGAATATAGAAATAAATTTGTGAATGCAAGTGAAACTGTCTACGTGGGGGGATTCCAGGTGCCCCCCAGTGGACAGAATGTGCGTGTCTATGGACGTGAACTATTTGCATTGCTATTGTTAATCTACAAATTATAACATTGTAAAATAGTTCAAAGACAATAAAATGTTAGAATCAGATAACTCCGGAAGGGTGTACTCTACAGAATGCATAGTTTTCCATTGGAGAAAGCCAGTCATCTCATCTTGTTTATTCTAAATTTCCTTACAATTCTTGTAGCAAATATTTATCAATCACTTAATGTATGCCAAGCATTTTTCTAGGCAGAGTGGATTCAGCAGTAAATGGAAGGGATACAAGATCCTTTGTGAAGCTTCCATTTTAATGACAGGAGAGATAGGAAAGAATAATTAAGTAGATTCTATATTATATTGACTGATGATACGGGATTTGGAGAAAAAAGAAACAAGAAAGATATATAGGGAATACGGGATGGATTATCCTCTTTAATATGTTATCCAAGGACATTATCATTGAGAAACTGACATTTGAGTGTGCACACACATGCACACACACAATAGGCACTTAGACAGACACACACACACACACAGCTCAGACATGCACACGGAGAAAAACCACAGACACACATATAAACAAACATAGAAACTGATACACACTTCAAATATACAGAGACACACAGACGCCACAGACATGCACACAGAAACCACAACCACAAACACAAAAACATGCATACATACACCAAAGAAACACACACACACACACACACCACAGACACACACATAGAGGCTAGATACACAAACACACATGCATATACACAGACACACATGCCATGGACACACTCAAACCACAGACACAAAAATGAGGCATCAGCCATTGGCTCCCTGGGAAGACTGAGGCCCTGGTTCTCAGGCCAACCAGACACAACATCCCAGCAGGAGACAAGGTCAGGGCTGCCCTGTGACTCTGGGCCACTTTCTGTTATTTGGGAGACATTTTCATTCTCAGAACCCACCTCCCCTGCCCATTGGCATCACCATCCACCTGTCGCTGTTGTCCACAGTCCAGCAGACCCTGCAGCGTCACCACCCTGGTTGCTGGCACGTGTCTGGAGTAGCAGCCGTGTCCATATTCAGAGTGACCACCAGGGAATGGACAGGTAACGTGGGATTGTCTCTTGGCCTTTGGAAAGACTGAGACATGAAGCCAGGACATTTGAGAAGGGAAGTGGACACACCTGAGAGGAATGGGGGGCAAAGAAGAGTGGGCTCTGGGGTCACAGCCAGTGTGGGAGGCCCAGCTGCCAAGTGGCTTCTGTCCCTGGAGCTCCCCCTTGGTCCTGCTGTCAGGATCCCATGAGGGTGTGAATGGAGTACATGGGACATACTGGGAGCCCTCAGAGGTGTCTGTAGTCTTTCCCACACTCTTGGGCTTGTTCCATCACTTTGGATACTGTAGCTCCTGCCCAGAGCCTAGGTTCCCTGAGGAAGCTCCTGAGATGTCTTCCTGGAAAACTGTATGTGGATGAAGAGACCTGGGCAGGAGGGAACCAGGGTCCCCTGCATGGGACAGCAAGGAGCAATGTTAGCTGCAGAGCTCATTGGGTGGCTCAGTTACCACACTCTTCCGTAGAAGAGAAGGAGGAGGAAGAGGAGGTGGAGGAGGAGGAGATGTGTTGGAGGAGTTCAGACCCAGATTTCTTTGACCTGGAGCTGAGAGGCTGAAGAGCTGACTGAGGCAAAGGCACAGACCAGAGGCTGCAGGGGGCGCTGCAGGGGCTCCCTGTGTGCTCACACCCGCATCCTTGGCTCTGGGCCTGCTCTCTGGAGGATGAACTTACCTCCCAGACAACCTTGCTCACCTTCCAGCTCCCAGCGCACCTGTCCCATCATCCAGGCACATCCTCACTCCCTCCTCGGCCTCTCATAGCTCCGTACTCTCTGCTGGGTCAGCCCTGACCACACGAGGCTGTGAATGTGTCTCTGCTCCCCACTCCCAGCCCTGGCTGCTGCTCCTCCAGGGTCAGCCTCACCTCAGCCCTGCCCCCTAAGACACTCTGCTCAACAGATGGGGGTAGGTGCCCAGGGGGAAGGAGCAGTGACAGGTTCAGCCAGCAGAGGGCCTAGTCCCAGCGGAGGCCCTGGGAGCCTGTCCTGTCCTGGGGAGAGGAAGGGAAGTGTGGCTGGGGTGAAGTAAGAGCCCTGCAGAGTTCAGAGCTGGTGCCCTGAGGAGCAGCAGCGGTTTCCTCGGTCACCAGCCTTTCCCTTCCCTCTTCTTCTCCCATTCTCAGAGCGGCCCCATCCTGCAGACTGGCCACTGGCCACTGTGTGGACTGTGTCCATTATGGACCAGACGAGGCTGCACAGAGCACTTTACTTGCACAAACACATTGGGTCTTCTTGGTAACCCCATGCATTCGTTTGCTTCAGCTGCTCTAACAAAATACCGCTGATGGGGTGGCATAAATAACAGAAATTCATTTTCTCACAGTTCTGGAGGCTGGAAATCTGACATCAAGGTGTTGGCGGGGCTAGGTCCTTCTGAGGCCTCTTTCCTTGGCTTGCAGATAATCTCCTTCTCTCTGTGTCTTCACTTGGTCTTCCCTCTGTGTCCTAATCTCCTCTTATAAAGACACCAGTCCTATTGGATTAGGGCCCACTATAATGACTTCATTCAACTTAATTACCTCCGTAAAGGCCCTATCTCCAAGGACAGTCACCTTCAGAGGTACTGGGGGTTAGGGCTTCAACATATGAAACTCCAGGGCGACACAATTCAGCCCATAACACCCCGTGTGCGTAGGCACCCGACTACGCACAGAGTTGGTAATCCCCTTCCCAAGGCAGCACAGCAAGCATTAGAGAGCCAGACTTGAGCCCAGGGCCATCTGGCTGCAACTCTCATGCATCTGACAAGGACGGTGGAGACCTGAAATGAGGAAGACCCAGAACAGTGCTTCTTGCTGAGGATGGGACTCAAACTGACCACTGAGGAATGGGCAGGGCCAGACCCTTGACCAGCAGGGTGGCCACACCTGCATCTGCAGAAAATGCCCAGCTCCATCCTCGTATTAGATTCTCCCTCATACGAGGGCTGAGAATTGGGATCCCTCCAGATGACAGATGAGGAAATTGAGGCTTAGAGGGGAGAAGGGCCAGACCCCTGACTCCAAAGTCAGGGCTTCCCCAAAAAGTCACGCTGTGCTGTGATCTTGCTCCAAATTCCCGGCTCTCAGGCCTGGCCTGTGCAGTCAACGCCAGGGATGCCTGGAGCAGGGGCTGTGAGCAGGTCAGGAAGCCTGAAGACCACTCATAGGGGTCACATTGTGACCCCCTTGGAATCCTGATCTCGTCCACTCTGCCATTTCTACCTGGGAGTCCTCTTTCTGGCTGCACAGAGCAATCTTGTTCCTACAAGCCCCTGCCTGCACTTCCACCATCACACACTGTGTCAACAGGAGCTGGAAGGGCCTGGGGTTTCTCTGACTCCTCAGGTGTTAGAGAAGTTCTCAAGGACAGAGACAAAGTCTATCCCGTTGTCCCCGGTGACTCCACTCCCCTGGAAGGAGTAGATGCTCAAAATGCTGTTGTCATGTTCATTCATTCATTAATCACCACCTCCCTTCCCCATCTTTCTCGACTCGAGGTTCCCTCCCTAGCCCCTCCTGAGTCCACTGCTGATGATATTGACCCTCCCAGGCTTGGAGAAGCTCTGATTTGCCTGGCAGTGCCTCCTTTCCTGGTGTGGACAGTGGTGCGGGAGGGACAGGTCATGGAGTGTGAGCTGGGAGCAGCAGGTCAGATCCACCTTGCTGTGTGTGAGCCTCATCGGGATCCCATCTGGAAAGTGGAAGTGGTGATTCTCCAAGGACCACACCAGCCCCTACAGCATGTGGGTGTCAAGTTCCTCTTCTGTGAGTCTCCTTTCTGACCTTAGCCTGGGCTTCTTGCTGGGGCTTCCACTCAGTTCTGTGACACCAATGCCCTGTGGCTCTGACACCAGAGATGTCACTGCTGCTGCTGCTGCTGGTGCCCCTGCTGTGGACAGGTGAGTGGGTCAAGGGGAGAAGGGGTGGGGCACAGGCTGCAGCTGACACTTGTTTCCCCACAGGGACCCTGGCTCAGGATGAGAGATTCTGGCTACGAGTGAAGTCTGTGACGGTGCAGGAGGGACTGTGCGTCCATGTGCCCTGCAATGTCTTCTACCCCCCGATCAATTACACTAACATTGACCCAGCTTACAGCTACTGGTTCCAAGAAATGGCAAATCCATCCCATGATGCTCCTGTGGCCACAAACAACCCAGATCTTAAAGTGCAGGAGGCAACCCAGGGCAGATTCCACCTCCTTGGGGAACCCCGGACCCACAACTGCTCCCTGGACATCACAGACACCAGGAGGAGGGACACGGGGACATACTACTTTAGGGTGGAGAGAGGGTCTTTTGTGAAATATAATTACAAAGAGAACCTACTTTCTGTGCTTGTGACGGGTAAGGAATGGGGTCAAGGAGGGGACACATGGATGGGTTCTGAAGGTCCCCTGGCTGGGGCCGGGAGGGGTCCCCCTGCTCCTCAAACTGGGAGGGACCCAGTGTGACTCAGGAGGACAGGATGCTGAGACTGGCTGTGGAGGAGACAGCTGGCCGGAGGCAGAGGTTGCTCTTAAGGTCACACTTGGGTTCCCCCCTCCAGACCTGTGTCTCCGTCTCTCTCCTCCTCAGCTCTGACACAGACACCTGACATCCACATCCAGGGGACCCTAGAATCTGGCCAGCCCAAGAACATTACCTGTGCAGTGCCATGGGCCTGTGAGAGGGGGACGCCCCCCACCTTCTTCTGGATCGGGGGTGCCCTCACCTCCCTGGGCCCCAAGACTCTCCACTCCTCGGTGCTCACCCTCACCCCGGGGCCCCAGGACCACGGCACCAACCTCACCTGTTGAGTGACCTTCCCGAGAGCTGGTGTGAGCACAGAGAGGACTATCCAGCTCAATGTGTCTTGTGAGTGCCAGGCCAGGACGGCCAGGTGCCTGAGGGCAGTGGGTGTTGGGGTGGGGGGCTGGGCCTGGGATACTGGGTGCTGGGTCCTGCAAGCTGGCTCTGGGGAGGGAGGAAAGAAGACACCCAACTCCACCACCTTCCTGTTTCTAACGTTCTGGGGGAAAAGAGCCAACACGAACCTTCCTGCCACTGAAAAGGGAATAGTTATGTCTGTCTGTCCAGATGTGCCCCAGAACCTGACCATCAGTGTGGTCTGGAAAGAAGGCACAGGTAGGGCCCAACCTCCCCTCTCCGGGGGGTGTACTGGAAGAGGTGTCTGTCTCCTCCCTTCAGAGCAGAGCTGGGGTTCAGAACTCAGATACGAGAAAGGCTCAGGCCAGTTCTGGGGACAGCAGAGGTGGCAAGACTCCCACTCCATCATTAGCTTAAAACCTGCCTCAGGGAGTTTTCATGGCCTGTTCCATGTCCAATGGGTATACTGTCACCAAATGCGTGGGACACATCCTCGTCCCAAATCCTCCCCTCATTCTTCTTAGGATCTGGACCCCACCTGTTCCTCCACCCTCCTTGGATCATTTTAGTGTTAGTGTTTAAAATACTAACTAAGGCACATAAAGTGTGCCTTAATCTGCTCGGGCTGCCAATACGAAATACTCCAGGCTGGGTCTCTTAAACAACAATAATTTATTTCTCACAGTTCTGGAAGCTGGAAGTCCAAGATCACCAGCCATTGGGTTCCTGATGAGGGCTCTCTTCCTGCCTTGTAGATGGCCACCTTCTGGCTGTGTCTTCACAGGACTGAGAAAGAGCCACCTCTCTGGTGTCTCTTCTCATAATGGCACCAATGTCGTCATGAGAGCCCCACTCTCAGGACCTCATCTGACCCTAATCTCCCCCCAAAAGCCCATTCAGTTACCTCCAAACACCTTCACACTGGGAGTTAGAGCTTAAACATATGAATTAGGGGGAAACGCAATTCTGTCCCTGGCCAAATTTAGTTCCAATAAAACAGTATTCAGTACCTTGTGTACCTCCCTCTTGGTTATCTTCCCAAATATAACCTATGGATATACATTTAACCTATGCATATACATATACATTCAAACACATACACACACGTAAACATCATACTATACCCACTGCTCTGCGTCTTTATTATTATTTTTAATAAACTTTTCACATGGAGTAATTTTAGATTTACATGCTACAGAGAGTTTCCATAATCCCTCACCCAGCTTCCTTCATCAAAAAAATCTCACATCACCTCGGCACATTTGTCACAACTAAGGAAGTGACATGAGTATATTTCTGTGAACTAAACTTACCTTTTCCTCACACTCAGTCTCTCTTGGAGAGCCTTCTGAATCAGTACATAGGAAGCCTTCTTCATTGTTATTGCTGACACCATGGTTTTCCGATGGGAAGTATATTATACTATAAAGTAATTAATTGGTCCCCTGTTGGTGGAAAATAAGGTGTTTCCAGTCTTCTGCTCAAACACTGCACCGAAGAACTTGTATGAACATTCCTCATGAGTGTGTGAGTCTGCCAGATAATTTTCTAGAGAAGAAAGTCCTCGATCAAAGGGTATGTGTGTAATTTCCGCAAATGTTGCCAAATCCCACAGCATGGAGATGGTTCTGTTTATACTGCCACCTGCAATGTGCCTCCTTCCCTGCTGAGCATGTTCATCCTTGCTGATATCCTAAGTGAATTCACTGTCATGTTAAGTTGCAGTATCATTTTGTGACTGTGTTGAGAACTTTCATTATGTTTAAGAACCATTTGTATTTCTTCGTGGACTTTTTCTTAATGGTTTGAAGAAGCTCTGTTCATATTAAGGACATCAGCTGTGTGTTAGTTGAGAGGATTGATTTCCAGTCTATTGACGGCTTTTGGACTTAGCATATGCTGATTTTTCCAGGGAACAACACACATTTTTCTTCTGAGCTTCATGTACTGGTGTTGGCTTTGACTGCTTGGCGAGAAATAATTGTATCCATGTTTTCCCATGTCTGAGTTCAGTGACTTCAAATTTGGTGCTCGAAATTGTCCAAGATGGGAGTATTTACACCAAGGAAATTGGCAAATGCTTACCAATCAGGACTCCCTGCCCCTCTTCTCCCGCTGTTCTTAAACATTTACTAGTAAACCACTGGTGACATTTATCAATATTCTCTTTCATTCCTCTGACTTTCCCCACTCTAGTATGTTTTTCTCAATCTCCCATAATTTCTCCTACTAACATTATATACAAGCACTTCCAAACACGCCCATTCACTTAAACCTCACAGAACTATTTGTTTTTCCCTGAGCATGCAGTGTCATTTCACATCTCAGCTGTAGTTTCACATTTTGTTTATTGAGGTGGTGTTGGCTTAAAACATTGTGCAAATTTAAGGTATACGTTATTATATATCATTTTGTATATGATCGCATTGTTTTCACCAGCGATAGTCTAGGTTTTGTCCATCACCATACATATGTCCCTCTTAACCCCTTTCACACTCCAACCACTCCCTGCCCCTCTGGTTATGACGAATCTTTTCTTCTTATCTATGTGTTTGTTTATCCTCCACATATGAGCAAATCATACAGTGTTTGTCTTTCTCTGTCTGGTTTATTTCACTTAATATAATGCCCTCAAGGTCCACCCGTGTTATCACAAATGCCATGATTTTGTCTTTTTTATGGCTGAGTAGTATTCCATAGTATATATATCACACATCTTCTTTATCCATTCACCTGTTGATGGGCACTTGGGTTGCTTCCGTAGCTTGGCTATTGTGAATAGTGCTGCAATTAACATAGGGAGGTATAAATCTCTGAATTGTTGATTTCATGTTCTTTGGATAAATATCCAGTAGTTGGATAGCTGGATCATATGGTATTTCTATTTTTAATTTTTTGAGAAATCTCCATACTGTTTTCCATAGAGGCTGCAAGAGTTTGCATTCCCATCAGCAGTGTATGAGGGTTCTCTTTTCTCCACTTCCTCTCCAACATTTGTTATTACTTGTCTTGTTAATTATAAGCATTCTGACAGATGTCATCTCATAGTAGTTTTTTTTTTTTTTTGGTAAGGAAGATTGGCCCTGAGCTAACATCTGCCAATCCTCCTCGTTTTGCTGAAGAAGACTGGCCCTGGACTAACATCCATGCCCATCTTCCTCCGCTTTATATGGGATGCCTCCACAGCACGGCTTGACAAGCGGTGCGTCGGTGCGTGCCCGGGATCCGAACTGGCAAACCCCGGGATGCCGTAACCGAGCGCACGCACTTAAACGCATGCGCCACCGGGCCAGCCCTTCATAGTAGTTTTGATTTGCATTTCCCTAATAATTAGTGATGTGGAATACCTTTTCATGTGCCTGTTGGCCATCTGTATATCTTCTTTGGAAAAATGTCTGTTCATTTCCTCTGCCCATTTTTTCATTGGGTTGTTCAATTTTTTTGTTGTTGCTGAGTTGTACGAGTTCTTTATATATTTTGGAAAGTAAACCTTTGTCAAATATATGATCCGCAAATATTTCATCCAATTTAATGGGCTGTCTTTTTGTTTTGTTGATGATTTCTCTGCTATGCCGAAGATGAATGTGTGTATTTTCAGTAACTCAATATAAGGAGAAACTTTTTGATTTTGACAGTAGCAGGTAAATATTGGTATCTCTACACAGTTCCTAAAAATCGATATGCATTGTTTCATTATTTAGGAAAAATTCACTAAAAATAAAGTCACTATTTGAGCCATTTTCAAGTGTACAGTAGGTGGCTTTTAGTACATTCACAATGTTGTACAACCATCACTACTATCTAATTCCATCTGTCCAACATTTTCATCACCCCAAAGAGAAATCCTTTGCCCACAAAGCAGCCCATCTCCATACTCCACTCCCTCAGCCCCTGTAACCACTAATCTGCTTTCTGTCTCTATAGATTTACCTATTCTGGACATTTCATATAAGTAGAATCATACAAAATGTGGCCTTATTTGTCTGACTTCTTTTGCCTCACAAAACATTTTTGAGGTTGATCCATAGAGCATGTATCAGTAATTCTTTCTTTTTTGTCTGAATAACATTCCATTCTATGGATGTACCACATTTTGTTCATCCAGAGACCAGTTGATGGACATTTAGGTTGTTTCCACATTTTGGCTATGTGAATAATGCTGCTATAAACGTTGGTTTACACACTATTGTTCAAACATGTTTTCAGTTTTCTTGGGTGTGTAACTCCCCAGGAGTGGAAACGTTAGGTCACATGGTAAATCAATGTTCAACTTTTTGAGGAAAGGCCAGACTGTTTTCCACAGTGGCAGCTCCATTTTACATTCACACTAGCAACTTATGAGGGTTTTCCTTTTTTAAAAAAAATATAGCCTGCTAGTACAGTGAAGGGGTATTTCACGAGGACTTTCATTTGCCTTTACGTAATGACTAATAGTATTGTTAATTTTTTCATGGACACGTTAGCCATTTGTATATCTTCTTTGGAGATTTTTGTTTTCAAGTTCTTTGTCTATTTTCTTTTTTTTTTTTTTTTTGCTGTGAAAGATTCACCCTGAGCTAATATCTGTTGCCAATCTTCACCTCTTCCTTTTTCCCCCTCCTCAAAGCCCCAGTACACAGTTGTATATCCTAGTTTTAAGTCCTTCTAGTTCTTCTATGTGAGCCACCACCACAGCATGGCTGCTGACAGATGAGTGGTGTGTTGCTTCCACCAAGGCATAGTGTGCTGAATTTTAACCACTAAGCCATCAGGGCTGGCTCTCTGCTCATTTTTTAAGTGGGTAGTTTGACTTTCTGTTGTTGAGTTGTAAGGGTGTTGGATACTGCACTCTTATCAGATCTGTGAATTGCAAATATTTTCTCCCACTCAATGGGTTGGATTTTACTTTCTCAGTAGCGTCAATTGAAGAACAAAATTTTGTGATGAAGTCCAACTTATGCATTTTTTCTCTATCCAAATGCTGGACAGTCAGGATGTGGGGTGGGGTGGGGTGAGGCCCAGGCACGGGGAGGTCCCACATCCAGTGATGCAGGATCGCCTGGAGAACCAACATCCGGACCCTACTGGAAGCGGAAGGACACACGATTGTGACGCAGCCGGTGAATCTGGTCTTCTTCCACTTTCATGCAGGGAGAGCAGGGCCCGTGGCAGAGGTGGTGCTGGTGGCCATCGGGGAAGCAGCTGTGAAGACCCTGCTCCTGCTCCTCTGCCTCATCTTCCTCGTGTGAGTATTGTCCCAGGGTTGAGGGGAGGTGTGGGGAGGACGGGGAGCATGTGGCTGAGCCCCAGAACCACTGCTGGCAGGGCCCAAACGGATCATGGGGCAGGGCAGGCAAGAGGCTGACAGGGAGCGGGGTGGTGCTGGGGAATGCTCCTGGGCAGTTGTGGTGCCCACCCACCGAGTGTCCAAGATGGGAGTTACCTCTGTGCTCAGGAAGGTCTGTGGAGCCAGACCTGCCCTCTCCCATCTCAGTCACCCCTCCAGCCCCTCTATAGGGAAGAGAGGGTGAGTCTATTGCTCGCTGAACCACAGTCCGACTGGATTGGAAGACCCTGGTCTCTTTTCTTAGACTGAGGTCCTGCAGGAGGAGGATGATGAGGCACACTGGTGGCATGGGGGATGCAAACACCAGTCCATGTTAATCCCTCAGGTAGGTGACACGGGTGTCTCACCACCCAACAACCCACCACACCTCCCCAGAATGACCCCCAGGTTTGCTCTGCTCACTATGGCCAAAGGTGAGCTGCCATCTTCCTCTCCAAACCCACTTCTTTGCTGAGCTCCCTCTCACACTGATGATACTGAGGCCCCATCTCTACGCCAGGAGTGTGGGGTTGCTTATGCACGTTGAGTTCCCTCCTTTCTCCAGATCCAATAAATCACTGTTTTGTCCATCCTTTGCCCTAATCACAGCTCACCTTGCTGCCTGTCTCCTCCTCCTCCTGACCCTAGTCATTCCTGGGGCCTCATCTCATTCCCAGGTCTCTGAACTCACCTCACTTCTAGCCTCCATCTCTCTCCTCTCAATACAGGCCAGCAGACTGTGTTTCCAGAGACCTTCATTGCCCACATCCTGCACAGTATGATCAGCTATGTGTCCTCTCCATGGCCAGAAACTGAGCTGCAAACACCACAGGGTGGATTGGATGGCCTCTCCTCTGCTGGACTCTCCCCCCAGATCCATCCCTCTCTCTGCATGTGGCAATGTCTCCACTCCCAGCTGGGCCAAGGACTCTGTGACCAGAGTTTGCATGTGCAGTTCGTCCTCCTGAATTGCCCTTCCCTCCCCATTCCTACCTCTCCAAGTACTTCTCATCTCTCAGGCTCAGTCTTAAATGTCACCCACAGTGTGTATGTGTGTGTGTGTGTGTGTGTGTGTGTGTGTGTGTGTGTGTAATTCTCGTATGGATCTAAGCACAATAACATTCAGCCTTTATTGATAGACTCTTGGGCAAGTATTATTGAAGACCTACTATGTGCAACATTGACGTAGGTGCCGGGGGTATATTGGTGAACACAGCATCCAAAATCTCTGTCATCAAGAGACTGTTATTCTGGAGAAAAGAAGCACAGAAATCAAAAGAAATAAATAAGAAATAACATAACAGCACGTTGGATGGTAATGTGTGTTTAGAGAAAAATCATGCAGGGAAAACTACATGTGACGTCTTGGGGACAAATTTTCTACATCTGAGAGTGTGAGGAGTGATGTTGGAGCAAGGGCTTAAGATGGTCTGAAGGCAGGTTCAGTATTTCCGCGAGAGAAAATTATCCAGGAAAAGGGAAGAGAGAGGACGGCGAGTGGAATAGTCTGAGGCAGAAGCGCGCCTGGTGTGTGGGGGAAACAGGAGGAAGAAGTCTGACAGCAGAGGGAGGCACAGGGAGGGGAGGAGCTGGGAGGATGGTGCAGACCCTGTGCTGGTGCAGAGCTTGTGAGGCCGTGCAGGAGATGCAAGAATGTGGATGCCTTGGAGGATATGGTTGAACTTTCATTTTCACAGGATCCTCATGGCTTCTCTGTTCACAAAAGGTCAGATTGGGTCCACAGCAGCAACACAGAGATTGGGAAGGGACAGCTGAATTCTCCAGGCAGGAGGTGATGGCGACTTGAACCAGGGAGGCGGGGTGGAGAGCGAGGATATATGTTTAGATGTATTATGAAGATGAAACTAACAGGGTTTTCTTTCTATTTATTTATTTGTTTATTTTTTTATTGCAGTAACATTGGTTTACAACATTGTATAAATTTCAGGTGTTCATCCTTATATTTCTATTTCTGCATGGATTACATTATGTTCTCATGTTCACCACCTAAATACGAATTACAATCCATCACCACACACATGTGCCTAATTATCCTAACAGGGTTTTCTAATGGATGTGGGGAGTGAGGAGAGAGAGGAGCAGGGTCGATGCCCAAATATTTTCCCCTGAGCAACCGGAAGGATGGAGTTGTGTTCCATGGAAGCCGTCAGAGAGAAGAGTTTGGAAGGGTGATGTTCACTCTGAGAAGCCACTTGATGTCCAACTACTGGGGCCATCAGTGAGAGAGCTGGATGGGAATGTCTGGAGATCAGAAAAGGGGTTCAGGCTGGAGATGTGAGGATGTAGAGCCTTGTAAGTGATGACAACAGATGAGGCAAAAGAGGGCTGACGGCACACAGAGAAGAGAAGGGCACCAGGAAACTCGCTTGTCCTTCGTGATCCCAACACAGCAGTTTTAATGGAGAGGCGGAAAAGGGGTGCAGACTTGGTTGGTAAGTTGAGGAGAGAATTGGAGGAAGGGAGAAGGGAAGAGTGGCACAACCAACCCTTTGAGGAGTTTGGCTGCAAAGAGGAAGAGAGGAATGGGTCCATGGAGGAGACCTTCTCTCTGTTATTCTCTCCAATCTCCCTGGACATGGCATCTCTCTGATTTCCTGCCTGTATTGCTTCCTGGGGCCACTGTCACAAATGATAACACATTCAGTGTCTAAAACAAGAAAATTTTCTCTCTCACAGTGCCGGAGGTCAGAAATCTGTGAAAGAGAGAAATAATATTTTCCCTGTGCCCTTGTAAGCTTTTCAATGGATCCCTGTAACCCAAGGTAGATTGACAAGATAATTGCATAAAAATATATTTAATGTAAATTTTATGTGGCACAAGAGTCTTCATAAGCAAAGGAAGATCTTTAATGGTTCAACCTGAGTATTTTCCTCCTAGAGTTGATGAAGAGTGGAAAGTCGTGGAGAGATATGATAGGACAAAGAGTGTGATTAAGTGTAGTAAACTGGGAGAAACTGAGCAAAGCCTGTTCCTTCAGATTCCTCTCTGTGTTCCTTCATCTTAGGAGACAGGATGCCCCTTTTCCCTGGGTACAGAGACGGCCCCTCTCAGCGAGGGTTTAAGACCCACTTCAGGAGATGGTCAGAGAGTCCTTCCTGCATATGCTGCTTCTCAAATTCCTCCAGCTTGAGATATTCAATATGCAAAGGTGCCACCACTTGGGGTAACATGTCCTGAACCCCATCCTTGAAAATCAGTCATGCTGGACAGAAATCAAGTCGTTGGTAGGTTGAACGCCCTCAGGGGCTTGAGGAGAGAATCCACCTCTTACTTCCTCCAGACGATTGGGCTGCCGGCATTCCTTGACTTGTGGCCACATCACTCTGTCTCTGTGGTCACACTGCTCATCCTCTTCTGTGTGTAGAACATCACTCTCTGCTTCACTCTTCGAAGGATACTTGTGACTAGATTTAGGGACCAACCCAGATAATCTAGGATCAACTCCACGGGTCAAGATCCTTACCTTAATCACATCTGTAAAGATCCTTTTTCATTATTGGGGAACATTTACAGGGTCTAGGAATTAAGTCCTGTGTTTTTTGAGTGGTTGCAATTCCCATGTGGCTTTTGCACCCCTGAATGCCCCCATCTGGCCTCCAGACCATCCCCCTTTTAATCTTCTTTCCTCTACTCTTCCACTTCAAGAAACTCCTGTGTGTCATCTCATGGGTGACACATGTCTTGGGGAATGAGCTCTGCTGTCCCATTAAAGCCACTATGAAGAGAACAAAAAGTTACCGACTGGGAGAATATATGTGCAAATATATATCTGATGGATGACTTGTATCTAGAATGTATCAAGGACTCTCAAAACAAAACATCAGTAAACAAACAAAAGAAGAATCTGGTTTTATGTGTAATTAAACAGCCAGCTACTCAACAACAAAAAACAAACACCCCTAAATAAAAATTGGCGAAGGATTTGATTAGAAATTTCTCCAAAGATATACTAATCACCAATAAACACTGAAAACATGATAAACATTACTAATATTAAGAAAATGCAAATTTAACTACACAAGAAAGTATCACTTCATACCCATTAGGGTGACAATTTAAAAAAAGAAAGGAAGGAGAAATAAGTGTTGGCAAGGATGTGGAGAAATTGGAAGTTCTGTGCTTTCCTTTGAGATTGAAAAATGGTGCGTCTGCTGTGGAAAACACCCTGGCAGTTCCTCAAAAAATAAAAATAGATTTTTCACCTGATCCAGTTATTTCACTTATGGGTGTGTACCCAAAGAATCGAAAGCAGGAATCTGAGTAGATGTCTGTGCACCCATGTTCTCAGCAGCACTATTCACAATAAAGAAAAGGTGGAAGCAACCCAAGGGTCCATCAACAGAGGAATGGATTAACTAAATATGGAATACACATACAATGGAATATTTTACAGCCTTAAAAAGAAAGGAAATTTTGACACATGCCTCAATGTGGATTGGAGACATTAGGCTAAGTGAGATAAGCCAGTCACACAAGGACAAATCCTGTAGATTCCACTTCAATGAAGTGTCTAGAGTAGGAAATTAGCAGACACACAGAAAATAGAAAGGTGATGGCCAGGGTCTTGGGCAAGGGGAAATGGGTGTTTGTTCATTTAATGGGCACAATTTCAGTTTGGGAAGATTAAAAACTCTAGAGATGGATGGTGATGATGGTTGTAGGAGAAGGCGAACATAGCCACTGACATGAACAATTTAAAAAGTTTACAATGATAGTTTTGTTACATATATTTTATCATAATAATAAGAAAGTAACCAAAGATTTAGTCAGCCACTTCATCAAAGAAGAAAAATGGATGAAAAATAAGCACATGAACACGTGATCAATGTCACTTTCATTAGGAAATTGCAGACTAAAACCAAGATGAGACATACACCTATTAGAATAACTGAAAAACTAAAGAAAAACAAGAAAGAAATCCTGATAATAGGAAATGCTAATGACGATGTGGAGCAGCCAGAACTCACACACACTGCTGGTGGGAACACCAATTGTACAGTCAAAAGTTTGGCAAATTCATCAATAGTAAACCTACATTTTCCATAGGACCAAACAATCCGACTCCTAGGTATTTATTTACACAAGGGAAATACAAACATATGTTGCTACAAATGCCCCCATGTGAATACTTACAGCAGCTTTATTTGCAGTCACTCCAAACCTGGAAACAGCCCAAATGTTCTTCAGCTAGTAAGTGTATACAAAATGGGCTACAATGACACCATGGAGTACCAGCCAGCACTTAAAACGAACAAATTTTTGATACATACATCCAATAACATGGAGAAACCTGAAATGCACTATGCCGGGTGAATGAAGTTAGACTTTGAAGACTATATTTCATCTGATTCCAGTCCTCTGACATCTGTACACAGCGAAAGAAGAGGGATGGAGGACAGACCAGCATTTTTTCAGGGTTCTTAGGTGGAGGGAGGATTTGTTTCCCCAGGGACAGCAGGAGGGAATGTCTTGGGTAATGGTACTGTTCAGTCTCTTGACTGAACATATGATATACACCTGTAAAACCTCACAGAATTCTATGTGATAAAAAGTGATTCTCATTGTATCTAAATTTGAAATAAATTAAAATTAAAAGCACCATGAGATAACACTACACTCCCACTAGAATCGTTAAAATTTAAAAGACTGACAATATGAAGTGTTGATGACGGTATGAAGCACTTGAATTCTGGCACTTTACAGACGGGAGTGTAAAGGTTAAAACCATTCTGGACAACAATTTGGCACTTTCTACTAAACTTAAACATGTGGTTACTCTTTGATCTAAAAGTTCCACTCATTTATGTACTCATGAGGATGAAATTATGTCCATAAAAAGACTTACACCTTAAAATTTATGGGCAAAAACTCAAAAATCTCAAAGGTCTGTCAATAGGTGAATACATAAAAGACTACAGTATACCCACATAATGGAATGCTTCTTAGTATTCAGACATTATGAACTATAGAAGTGTGCAACATTATCCATTTCAAAAATAGTATGCTGAGTGTGAAAATATAGACACAAATGAGTACATTTCTAGGAAATTCTCCAATAGACAAAATTAATTCCCAGAGCTAGAGAGTGTATCAATCATTACCTGTGGTGCAGGTGGGAGTGATGAGCTGCAAATATGTGTGGGTTACCCTTTTGGGGTCATGGAAACATTCTATCTCTTGATTGTGGAGGTCATAACTAGGCTGTATATGTTTGTCAAAATCCATAGAAATGTACATTTCAAGTGGGTATATTTTATTTTATGTAAATTACAGTGTTCTCGGAAAAAAAAAAAAAAAAAAACAAGAACTCACAGAACCTTCCAGTCCATGAACATGGTATAACTTTCTTCATTGTGAAACCAATTGTATCGGGGTTGCCATTATGTGCCACATTCTCACTTTTTAAATAACCTAGAAGTAGCGTTTTTTTACTTATTGGAGATTCTGTTCCTTATATAACAAAAGAGGGTGTAAAATCTCTCTTGGTTAGGAAGGTTGAAGGAACAGTTACCTAAATACTACTGTAGTTGAATCATTTTACAAACCAATGGCAGCAAATGCTATTATGTCACAGGTGTCAAGGATTTTTCAGACACACACGACACAGAGTGAGATGTAAAACCATGTGAGCTGAACCTAAAATTTTAATTGTAGCTGTACATTCCACTCATGTTTCCTAGAATATCATGCCTTGTAAGCCACATGTAACTGTGAGGGAAAAAATGATTTACATGACAGGAAATGCTAATCTGTAGTATGAAGATTAAAAATTAGTCTTATGCCACACATCACCAAACACTAGCATTCAGAGAAAAAAATGTTTCATCCACACTCCCTCCTAAAACTTGTGTTCCCCCATTTGTTTTACATGAAAGTGTTGTATGTTTTTTATTTTTAGATGCCATTTTATCTTCACTAATCAGCATACAAGAAGTAAAAAAAAAAAAGTCCCATACTGATATGTTGGAAATACCCAATATGTTAGCAGGACACAGAGCAAACTCACCAGTGACTGCAGCTGTAAAGCCCATCAGTACTGAGTGTTTGGGGAGGAAGTGACTCTACTGGGTGGGGACCATCTCACGGGCACAGACCAGGTTGGTTATCTCGCTTCTTGTCTCCAGCCTGCCCAACACAGAAATGTTCAGTGAGTGTTTGGGGAACGAATGAATGAATGATTGGCTGCTACCTTCGCTTTACCTAGGCCTCCCTTCTTTTCCCCTCACCCGGACACTCGCACAGACCGTAAGGAATATTACTCCTGGCCGGACCGAACACCCGGGCTCTCGATGAGGCTGTGACCTTCCATGGTCCAGCAGGAGCTGGCCAGCTCCCTGGTGTAGACAACAGGGCCCAGAAATGCACCTCAGATGGGAGGCCCATAGAGATACACCATATCCTACACCTCAGATGTCCTCAGAGGTCCTGGTCCAGGCTCCAGTGCTGGAGGGTGCCCCGAGGTGGGGGCAGGACACAGCGTCTGCTCCTCTGCTCCACTCTGGATGGGTCTCATGGTCTTTGGGTTGTGGGATGTCCAGCCTTTCTGTGAAAGGCTAAGGTCAAGTGCTCCTCCCCAGCTTCCCCCGGGTCTCCCCGTGACCTTCCTTCTTACTCGTCTTCCTCTTCTCTTTCCAGACACAGGACAGATGCCCAGAAGCCTCCATCTCTGAGATTTTGCCACTGCTGTTGCCCTTGCTGTGGCCAGGTGGGTGGGGCGGGGGATGCAGCTGACCATGTTTTCCTCATAGAGTCCCTGGCTCCGTATAAAAAATACTGATTGGAAGTGCAGGAGTGTATGAGCGTGCAGGAGAGTCTGTGCGTCGCTATGAACAGCACCTTCTCCGATCCCCATGACAAAAGGATTCATGCTGCCCCAGCTCACTGCTGCTGGTTCTGGGAGGGGGTTAATATATGCCAAGGTGCTCCTGTGGCCACAAACAACACAGATCGAAAAATGCAGGAGGAGACCCAGGGCCAATTCTGCCACCTCGGGGACCCACAGATATACAACTGCTCCCTGGACATCAGAGATACCAGGAAGAGGGACAATGGAAAATGCTTTTCTCAGGCAGAGAGAGGAAGGAAAATAGGACTTACAGATTTAACCGTCTCTCGGTGCATGTGATGGGTAAAGGGTGGGCTCCAGGAGATGCCACAGAGGAAGGACATGGGGGCCAAGGCAGACTGGGATGGGACCCTCCTCCTTTGAGCGGATTAGGGTTACAGTGTGTTGGCGCACAGAGGGAAGAGCTGGGCCAAAGCCTGAGGCTAGTTTCAGGACCACACCTCACACCCTCCCTCCTGTTCCCTGTGTCTCCCTCTCTCCTCACCAGCCCTGACCCACACACCCGACATCCTCATCCCGGGGACCCTGGAGTCTGGCTACTCCGGGAACCTGCCCTGCCCTGTGCCCTGGGCCTGTGAGCAGGGCACACCTCCCATCTTCTCCTGGACATCAGTTGTGCTCACCTCCCTGGGCCTCAGGACCCATCTCTCCTTCATGCTCACCCTCACCCCACAGCCCCAGGACCATGGCACCAACCTCACCGGTCAGGTGAATTTCCCTGCAGCTGGTGTGACCATGGAAAAGACCATGCCGCTCAACGTCACCTGTGAGTGATGGGCCAGGCCCCTCGGGTCCCTGAGGGTGTGAGGGGCACTAATGCCAGGCCAGGCACACTTGATTCTTTTGTCCTGGGAGCTTAGCTGAGTACAGGACCTAGAAGGACACAAGTCCTCTCCCTCCCGCATTTCTGTGGCTCCTGAGGTCAGGGAATACTTACATTTCCCTCTTCCCACCCTCTCCACTTCTCTCCCTCTTCTTGTCTTAGCTGCTCCAGAGACCCCAGAAATTGGTGTCCGCCTAGGGGATGGCACAGGTGGGAAGGAGCCCCCAGCCAGGGGTATTGACTGGGGTGGGGTCTCTGCCAGGTCAGATCAGAGCTGGACTTTCCGAGCCGAGATGGTGGGGCTAGGGTGGGGGGCTGCAGTAAGCCATGACAAACCCCCTTCAGGCCTCTTCCTACAATATCCTGCAACTCATGTCTTGCCATGATGACCAGCAACTTCCTCCCTGTCCATCCTAAATGTGCTCTTTATCTTCCTCCAGTCACTGAAGGCCTCACGGGATCTTTCTAGTAGATGTTATTTTTTAGAGCAGTTTTAGGTTCACAGCAAAATTGGGGGGAAGTTAGAGAGATTTCCCCTATACCCGCTGAAGTTCCCACACATACACAGCTTCCCCACTATCAACATCCCCCACCAGGGGGGACATATGTTACAACCCAGGAATCTACATTGTCACGTCATTACTATGCAAAGTCTGAAGCTGACAGGAGGGTTCACTCTTGGTGTTGTACATTCTATGGGTATGGACTAATCCATAAGGACATGTATCCATCATTAGAGTATTACGTAGAGTGGTTCCAATGCCCTGAAAATCTCTTTGGGCCCTTTTCTCACTGTCAATCACTGGCCCTTATCCTGACCTGTCTCTAGATCCCAGTTCCCCACACTGCCCTGTTGCCATGGGTAATGGGATTGGGTCCCCTCACTGGAGAGTGAGTCTCACAGGGGCTTTCTCTGCAGTGCCCATCCAACTGTTGACAGGTGATGCCCAGAGACACATCCCTCACCCTGGGGGTTGGGTCCCAAGAAGGCATGGCCAGGCAGGGCCAGCAGAGCTGTCTGGGTCTGTCCTGAAGTTCTGAGAATTCCCAGGTTCCACTCCCTCCTGGAGATACAAAAGATCACCTTTGACCTTGGGGAACGGGACCCGTGGAGGACAAGAGAGGAGATTCGGACACCGTCCCTGGAAGGAAGCTGAGACAAAGCCTTTCAGCATCCCATAGGGATCTATGTGTGTGTTTCTCTCTCTGGAATGTCCGCAGACTCCAGAGCCTCACGTTCCTGCTGTGGCCAGGTCTGTGGGCTGTTGCTGAGACACGCTGGGTGGAGAAGAACCTGGGTCCTGGAAGAGAGGGAGTTTGTTGGAGAGTACTGTGGGGCTGGATAGGGGGTATCATGTGAACCATATCCTTTTGGAGAAGGCTTAGGTTCCACGCTGGCTTGGAGAACCCAGAAGCTAAACCCTGGATGGGAGGGGAGGGGTGCCCCTCTCTACACGCTGGAGTGGAGAAGACACAAGTCAGTTCATCTGGATTGGAGTTCAGCCAAAGTCTTTCTTGTCTACAGGGGAACCATGGACCAGGGCAGGTGTGATTCAGGGTGCCATCGGGGGAGCTGGTGTCACCACACTGCTCACTCTCTGCTTCTGCCTCATCTTCTTCATGTGAGCTTGGTTGGAGGTCGGCCAAGAGGTGGAGAAGAGAGACCTGGAGGGTTGTGAGGGCTCAGAGCAAGGTAAGGGGCACGGTGATGGTGAGAATCCAGCTGGTAGCCTCTGAGCCAGGCATGAGTGTGTTCCCAGCTCTGGTCCCTGATGTCCAGGAGCAGGGGAGGAGATCTTGTTACAAAGTCTTGTTATGAAGGGTCCTGTGCTCACCCCACCCTCGATCTGCCTTAGTCACTCATTCCAGCCTCAAAAGAGTGACCTGTGTCAAAGACCCTGGTGACTCCCATCAGAGTGAAGACCCACAGGAAGAAATCAGCCAGGACAGCAGTGGGCGTGGATGACCAGCTTCCCTGGTGAGTGACATGGGCATCCTGGCTTGCAGTCTAAAGACGCATTTC